>CM046668.1:2400000-3001847 GCA_025594165.1 Tamias sibiricus | reverse complement strand
GCTAAGGCCGCTATTTTAAATTTTAAAATGGCTCTTATTACGAAAGCAGTGTTTGCCTTTTCCCCTCTTGGTGCTGGGATTGAACCCAGGGCCTCAAGCATGCATTCCGTGTCACTGCGCTACACGCCCAGTCCCCAGAAGCAGTTAAGTATTCACTGCCAAGTAAAGTACATATGAGCGAGGGAAACCCATTGTTGTGTCCACTATTTGTTTACTCCCTTAAGTACCCAACGATTTTTTTCAGTTTTGGTGTGTACATATAGTAGCCGTGCTTACAGTCAGGAACAAATGTTTTCACGTTCTTGTTCTATGGCCAGCATCTAGAGCATCCTACTATTTAGCATGCGGGCCTTATTGATTACCTGCTGAGTGAATTAGCGTGGTATTTTTCATTTCCATTGTAAGTACTTTTGAAGCAGTTATTTATGTACATCATTTTAAATTGCAGATTGTATTTTTGCTACTTTCTAAGTATAGAAAACAGTTTATAAAAGGAACATAGTATTTTGAAAGTTAACTCAGTTGGAGATGACAAGAGTATGCACAGGAGGACATCCTTCATTATTAACTCAGGTGGTAACAGACATTGTCCTTGAACCTGGGCATTTTCTTGTAACCTTTTTTGTATTTTCCAGCATTTCTATGATATACATCTATTGTGGAAATTTTAATAACCTCAAGCTATTTGAACATTCATATGTAGTAGTAATATGTAGTATTTATATGTAGTAATAGCTGTTATAAATGATATTGCTTTAAATATCCATATTTATTAACTCTCTTGTCAGACTCTACTCCTAGAAGCACGAGTATTTCGAGGATTTGCCTCTACAGTTCCTCTCTGTGCGGAATCAGGGAAGAATGAAAAGGGACATTCGTTAAATCCCAAGAAGCAAAGTCCACCAAAAAGTAAGATTTTAATGGTAGTCATAAGGGACAGAGAATGCAAAGTAAATAGCTCAGTCAGCTTTCTGTGCATGCAAATGAGGTTTATTAGCTACATTAACGTATAGCTGTTCATCCTTGCCATGTCAGATATGAGGTCTGTGACAGATAGACCAAACACATGAGTAACAGTGCTTTGACTCCACATCAGCCCTGAGCTGGTTCTTTCTGTTTTCTAAATGCCCACCTCTAACAAGCAGCACCAAGCATCAGTCCTCTGCAGCACTTCTGTGGCCCCATCATGGACCCCTCACTAGTGAGGTAGAGGGACTACCCCCTTATTCTCCTCCCCAATTTTGATGGACCTTTTTTTTTTTTTAATTTGTTTATATGCAGTGCTGAGAATTGAACCCAGTGCCTCACACATGCTAGGCAAGCACAGTTCCACTGAGCTGCAACTCAAGCCCCGTTGCTCTCCAATTTTGACTTTCTTCTCTCTTTGAAACCCTGTGGTGGTTCCCCAGTTTGCTCCATCATAGACCAGGATTGCAGGCATCGTTTTAGGACTGTGGAAAAGGAATTAATAAGAGCAGGCAGTTTTCCACTGTGACTCATTCTGCTGAGACACAATGTCTGATCTGTTTCCAGCTCTTTACACAATCCTTTTGACTTTTACCACTAGTTTTTAATTTTTTTTCTCCTCCCTGAATACCAGTATAACATGTCCTCATTGAAGAGCAAAAAGAAATGCAACAGTGTATTTTAAATGCTTCTCTTCTGGGACTACTTGTATTTTCTACTCTCTACTCTTTTTTTTTTTTTTTTCCTTTTCCTTTCTGCAGTGCTGGAGTTGGAACCCAGGGCCTCGTGCATGCTTGGCAGGCACTCTGCCACCGAGCTATATTCCCAGCCCCCTGTTCATTATTGATGATTCATTATGATATAGGTCCATTTAATTTAACCTTTATTGATAAAAGCTTCACTTACTGTAGAAAGACTATACAGTATTTACTCTCTTTGCAGGTCTTTGGTCCTCATGTGGGGTTGTAGAATGACAATTGAATTCGATCTTCCTTTCAACAAAATACCATTTCCTCAGTTTGAATGTCTGAAAGTGTCTAGATTCTTTGGCTTGTGGTTTCCTTGACCTGCTCATGGAACATTGGTGGGTTTTAAAAGTTTGCACCTGTAGAGAGTGCCAGCCCACTTTCACACTGTCCACCTGGGCCATGGAAACTCACATTCCTGGTGGTTTTTGCATGTCCTATTGACTTGAGGCCTGTGTTGCCCAGGAACCTTTTTTAATTCTATCCTATACCTGCCTCATTTTTAAGTCTGGTATTGGTTTCCATCTTAATGCATTTTTTTTTTTTTTTTTAAATATTTATTTATTTGCTTTAGTTGTACACAATGGTTTTTTTATTTGTACGTGGTGCTGAGGATCGAACCCGGGCCACACACGTGCTAGGCGAGCGCTCTACCGCTGAGCCACAACCCCAGCCCCTTAATGCATTTTTTAAAATGTATGTCTTAAACGTAAGAATTCTTCTTTTGGTACAATACCAGTACCACGCCTAAAAAATGTTTGTGACAAGTATGTCAGTTATGACGCATGCCTGTAATCCCAGTAATTTAAGAGGTTGAGGCAAGAGGACCTCAAGTTCAAGGCCAGCCTGGCCAACTTAGTGAGACTATCTCAAAATAAAAAATTAAAAAGGGATGGGGATATAGTTCAGAGCAATAGTGCCCCTGGCTTCAATTCCCAGCACTTAAAAAAATAGAAAATTGAATTTTGTATTACACCTAGCATGGTTTTTTGTTTTTACAAACCCAGGGCCTCATGCAACTGGGCACATTTTTTTACCTTTGTTAAATGTTTACCAATAGGTGACTATTGAATTTATTGAATTTCATTACTAACATCATGGTTTCCTTTGGTGAATTTTAACTTTGTGTCAGTAATCCTGCTTCATAGATTTATGAATCTGAACTAAGTGAATTTGAAAATATCATGGCAGAGCCCATTTAGAAATGTGCTTCTACATGTGAGTGGGAACCATGCTCTGTCCTGGGGCAGTTGGGGTGCCATTATGGGATGGGAATGCTGAGCTAGGAGTTGGCCTTGGGCCCTGGTGGAGCTGCTGCCGCTAGCTGTGGCAGCCTTGCAGGCATCTGAGCCTGGGTCCTTCCGGCTTGAGTGTCCAGTGTGCTCCCTCCCTGGTGTTAGGCATGTGATAACATGTATGCACTTCCTAAGTGACAGGGGGCTTTTGGGTGGGAAGACAGCTTTCAGAAGTAAATTGCTTGGGTGCATATTACATTGATATCTCATAAGTTAAAACAATCTCTGTACAAAGAAAAAAGAAGGACTGCTTCTAAACTGACAAGTGGAACTTGCGTTTCCCCCAGAAGTGTCAGTGATAAGAAAGTATAAGGTTCAAAAATCCTTTTCCCCTACATGGTGCATTGTCAGCTTGAACCCTCTTGCCCCGAGCTTTAGAGCTCTGGTGGAAGTTTCCTGCTCGCAGATGGGGACCCTCACCCTGGGGCCACATCTCCAGCCACAGGGTCTGGCTGGGCCTGCCCAGGGCTACAGGACTCGCTCTGCCTTGTTTTGGAGATTTCCAGCTCCTTTGTGCGCATACTTCCTCCCTGCGGGCTGCAGCAGGCGTGTGTCAGTCTGGGGTCCCCACAGGGCCCTCCTGGAGAACGTCTGGCTCTCCAGGTTCTGAACCATTCACCAGGCGGAACTTGGCTGGTCAGTAGTAAGCTGTTGACTGAGTAATTTCCGTGTGGCTTTTTTAAAAAGTATGCTGAGAAACCAAAGTTAATCGGCCATTCCAAGTCCTATTTCAGGTTTAAAAGTGAGGATATCTGGAAATAGAGATTTGATGTATTTAATCACAGCCACAGTACCAAGTGCTATTCTGAGCACGTTCCCTGTGTGTGGATGCTGCTGTCACCCTGTGTCACCGGCAAGTCTGGGGTATCACAGAGACAGTGGCAGGGAATCTAGGTTTGACCCAGGCATTATGATTCATAGTCCATATCTTTTTTTAAAAAATTTGTTATATATGACAGCAGAATGCATTACAATTCATATTACACATACAGAGCACAATTTTTCATGTCTGGTTGTACACAAAGTAGAGTCACATCATTCGTGTCTTCACACATGTACTTAGGGTAATGATGACCATCCCATTCCACCATCTTTCCTACCCTCCTGCCCCCTCCCCATAGTCCATATCTTATTCACTGTACTATCTTGCTGCTGAAAAATCTCAATTCTCATGCATTTATTGAAAGAAAAACTTTTTATGTCAAACACCTTATAATTACCCTGTAAAACCTAAGTAACTTCATCCTTCTGTGTCATGTTTAGATGACCTTTGCTTCTGAATGTGCTTTGTATCCTGAATTAGTTTTGTGATCTGTTGAGAAGATTTGGAAGTGTTTTAAGGTGGCTAATCTGTTTCAAATACCAGTCATCCTTGCTTTTGCTGAAAACCTGAAGGTCATGCCCTCACTTTTCAACCAAGCCAAAGAGAGAATCAAGAAGCTTAAGTTCTGTTTTGAGAAGAGACAGGAAGCATGAGGAGAACTACCCACTGGTGTCCGCAGACCTTTATCTCACGCGGTCTCTTGAGAGACAGGAAATCCCCACAGGTTTGGGGTGGCTATGACATAGGCCTACCCCAGGAGGCTTATTTAGCAGCCAGGCATTCTGTTACGTTGTCTCAAGGAAAGCCACTGTCACACTGAGGCAGGTCAGAGGGAGTCAGAGTCTGTCTCTGGACGGTGAATGAGAACAAGCGCAAGGGCTGCTTTTCCTTGATGTGATAGTACTGTCTTCCAGGTGACATCAGCTCTGTACTGTGGAACTCGGGCCTGGTGTGGACCCTGGACTTACTCGTTAGTGATGCAGGCAGCTACAGATCAGCCGACAGATTTCCTTCTGAGCCATGCAGTGGAGGCTGGGCTTGTGCTGTGGCAGGGCAGAAACTGGCTCTCGGTAAAAAGCAAGACCTGTTCCTGTCCTCCGTTAGCTTTCCTTGGGGTGCTCTCAATAGCTAGCACAGACCAAAGAAACTTTAATGCCTTTTGTTTCATGTAATGAAATTTTCTTTTTTTGTCTTTGTTTTTGCGGTGCCAGGGATTAAACCCAGGGCCTCAGGCATACTAGGTAAGCACTCTACCAGTGAGCTACATCCCTGCCCTTGAGGTTTCCTTTTCAAACAAAATATCTAAGTTGTATCATTGTCAGTCCCATCTGAAATGTTCTTTCCATTTTCTGTAGGTAATAAGTCAATTTATAATACAGGTTGGGTTTTTTTTGCTTTGTTCTGTTTTATGTGCTAAGGACTGAGCCCAGGGCCTTGTGCTAGGCCAGCACTCTTATCACTGAGCTCTGCTGTCAGCCCCAATGGAACCCAAGTTTTGGGATGAAACTCAATTCCCCACTTCTGCTGGCGGGTGACGCTGGTGGGCAGGGTCTGGGTAATCCTGCAGTCCTCTGCAGCTCTCAGTGGCCGGCCACGCCCCGCAGTGTTGCAGCAGAGCCCAGCAGCGCCCTGTCAATTTCTTCTTTCTGGGTTCTTTCCTTGTGAACTCAAAGAATGAAATACATAAACCAAGATGAGTGTGAGAGCAGGATTTATTGAAGAGTAGAAACACGAACAGAACTCTTGCCAGAGACCAGAGAGCTATGTTAACCAATAGTGTAGTTTTAATAACATCACAATTTTTTAATATTTGCAGGGGATAGGGAGATGGCTCAGTGGTAGAGCACTTTCCTAGCATGCACCAGGCCCTGAGTTCAATTGTCAGCACCACACATATGCACAAAGATTTTGAAAGATTCATTCATTATCATCTTCCTATTCAAAACAGCCCATCAAAGATATAAGATGGCCTTATTTTTAAGTTAATTTTTCATACTTGGAAAATTCATGCTCAAAATAGAGATGAATCAGTAATCCAGGTGAGTGGCTTGCAGGGTTTGAAGGCCCGAGCATCTTAGACACAGCTGTTAGGAATTTCTGAGCTGTGCAGCTTGATTCAGAGACAGAGCAGAAGCCAGTGCGTGCTACCGCTTGCTCACCTTCTGTTCAGCATGACCTGCGGCTGCGTGTGCACTCTGAGAGCCCCTTGCACCTGCATCAGCACCTGCTGGGGTGGGGGTCCGAGTGCCAATGCCAGCCCTAGGTCGTTTCTTTTCACAGTACTGTCGCCCTCGGGCTGGCCCACGCCCGGTGGCTTGTTCTTCTTTCTTTTTCTTTTTTTAAAATACTTATTTTATTTATTTATTTTTATGTGGTGCTGAGGGTCCAACCCAGGACCTCAGCGTGCTAGGCGAGCGCTCTCCCCAGTCTACCCAGCCTCTGTCTTTTCTCGGATCTTGCCGCTCAGTCTGTTGGTCATTGTTTTCTGAGCTCAGAAAGCCCTGCTGAGTGCTGCTGAGCTAGAGCAGTCGGGAGGACGACCCAGCCTACAGAAGCAGGGTGGAGCTGTTTTCAGTACAAAATAGGCTCCTGGCCTCCAGGACTCTGGGTGTACGTCTACTCGTTTCTCAAAGTTTTGTTTTAAGTTTGAAAGGTAATTTTAAGAATGTGTTTTGTATTTTTCTTCTGATTTGTGTGGTGAGAAAACATTCCTTACTAGCTGACAAAATTAAATAAAACTAGCTCTAATTGATACATCGCTTGATTTCATTTTTCATCAATGACCGTGAAATATAAGACTTTAGTATTAGCACTCATCTTTTTTTTTTAGAATTTAAAAAATCCATTTCAAGTGATATTTATGATATTACATTATTTAGACCTTTTCAGTATCAGTACTTTTCATTTCTTGGCTGAAGAAATCCCCAAATGGCCTGTGTGATTGTGAAGGACTTTTTCTTCCTTTTTAGGGCAGCTATACTTGAACTGCATTATCCCCCCACCCCACTCACACACACACACACACACACACACACACACACACACATGCATGTGCAGACCCCAGCCCCGCCTGGCTCCTGTATGTACTTTCACTGTTTTGTTCTTTACTTTTTTTAATATTGGAGAAACACCAAATATTTGCTTGGTTTTAGGGATTCAGGGAGCTATGCATTTATAAAACTACAGTAGTCATCTAAAAATATCTTTATTGGATGAAATAGTTTTAAAATGACCGTCATCAGAGAAGCCATCATTGTAGAAAATGAATGCAGTTTTTTTACACATGTTGGTTAAAAAAAAATACCTCCATTCTTAATATTTTCAGCAACAGAGGAAAGTATCTCCAGTTCTTAGCTGCAAGCACGCAGCTTGGTGGTGTTCACTGGAGAGCGGTTTCCGTGGAACTTAAGTTCATCGTGCTGAAGACATTATAAGTAATGGGTCGATATGCAGTGAAATGTCTATGACTTGACTGATGATTTAAGTTGTTTCATTAATCATTAAAAATAACCTTCCTCTTTATGCCGTTTCCTAGATGTAGTGGAACCAAAGGAGAGGGCCAAGCTACTAACCCCCCAGACAGCAGCTGCGCCGTCTGGAAGCTTGTCTCCACCCAGTCCTCCCCGGCCAGCTGGGAGCAGAGGCGGGACACTAGCTAGGCCCCACCCCAGCGGCAGCGTGCTGCTCTCAGAGCAAGGGCCCCCGCAGCGCTTGTCCAGGAAGACTTTGGTAGAATTTCCTCAAAAGGTTCTGCCTCCATTCCAAGATCAGGGCTCTGACTCCAAGGTTCCTCAGGCCCCCAGGAGCCGGGGGGATGATTCCTCCTCCTCCTCCTCCACCTCCTCCTCCTCCGATTCAGAGTCTGACGAGGAGGGGGATGTCCCAGAAGTTGGTCCCGAAGGGGTAAGCAAAGGCAAGGGACGGTTTCCAAAGCCAGAGGCTACCGGCCCCTTTCAGAAGAAAGACCCCAAAGCCGCGGCATCTGCAAAAGAGAAGACTGGGGTGCAGAAGCCGCACGTAGATGTCACCTACCCAGGGCAATCCCGTCCACCGAAGAAGACGGGTTCCTCCACCAAGTCAGAGGACAGAAAAGAAGCCAAACCAAAACCCACCACCCCCAGCTTACAGGCCAATGAAGAGATTTTGAAGAAAAATGTAAAGAAAGAAGAATCGCAGAAAATATTCAGACACGATGAGTTAGATGAAGAAAGCCAAAAGCCATGTGATGTTAAGGACATCTTACCTGGCCACACAAAAGCTGGGTCCCCCACACAGCAGAGTGGCGGCCCCGTGTTCACAGCGCAGACACAGGAGGCCAGGGTGCAGGGTCAGCCGCCAGCTGCTGCCCCCGGGACCCAGGTGCCTGGGCCTGCTTGGAAAGCCACTTCTCCCCTAGCCAGAGAAGAGTACTTGGGGACACAGGTAATGGAAGGACACTCGAAGGCCGAAGGGGGCATCTTGGAAGATCGGATACCAGTGAGAGACGTGAAGAAGGCAGGCGTCTCTGACGAGAGGGCCGCGGGACTGCAGCCTGAGGAGAGGGGCCAGGCAGCTGAAGACGCGGAGCCCGGCGCGGAAGCCCAGGCCCACGCACAGGGTACTCCTCGCCTTGCCAGACTCTTTATCCTCTGGGGTGGCTAGACTCTAACAAACTACTCTGAATCTCTGCTTCCTTAGAAAGAAGTATTACAGTTAATCAGCATCTAGTAGAAACTAGGCCTGCAATGCTGTCCCAGCTGGCCAGAGAAGTATATGTTAATCACAGATAATACACGTCTTTATATACAAAATCCTAAAACATTCTATTTTTTCTGATGTCTACATTTTTAAATTTCTTATTGGTGCAACAAAAATTATAATTATACCTAATAGTGGGATTCATTGTTACATATTTGTACATGCATACAGTGTGACAATACTTTTTTTTTTTTTTTTTTTTTAGTGAAAGAGTGTACCCTTGGCACTCTTGACAGCCTCTTAACCAGCATAATTTTTGCAGACTGGCAGTGTAGCGTGGCCACCCTTGACCTTCCAGGGCATCCAGATGTCCATTTCGTGACCTTGCGAGCATCTCTTGATCTCCCATCTAGCTTGACTAGGCCAGCAGGACTCTAGAGAGCCACGCCTGGAGTGGCATCTTCAGGTGAAGTAAGCAGGCACCTGCCTTAGCATCTTCAGGCATAAGGGAAGAGTCACAGTTTAGGAACTGAAGCAGTGAGTGTCACACGAAGGCAGCCAGGACTGCGTGGGTTTTCTTTTCACAGGACAACATTTCCTTCTCTGATTTACCTAAGAAATACATCAGGCTTCCTGAGGAAAGCAGTACATTCTTTAAATGTTACATTTCGTGAGCGTCAGACTTTGTAGGATGTGATGCACTGTAGGTGGGTGTGGCCAAATTATTGAGAGGGCTTCAGTTTTAGGCTTTGTGGTTCAGCAGGTTCATTAAAGCACGGCATCACTAACAACGCCTCCCACTTCCTGTGTCTGCTTCATCCTTCTGGAAGCCTCCCCACCTTGTGTGCATGGCCTGGTGCACTCCAGGCGCGGGTGCAGGAGGAGCGCTTGCTTCCCCTCCCATCAGCCCCTCTTACATGGAGCGCTAGTGCCCGTGCTTGCCAGGCCTGCCAGGCCTCAGGCCCTGCCTCTCCTTGCGCTCCTGCTTTCCTTCCTCCTCGCTCAAATGGAGGCAGGTGCCAAAACCCTCAGGATGAAAACAGGACTTTGAGATTGTCAGATTGCAAACCAGCTTGCCCACCTGGGCGTACAGTGTAGTGGCCAAGTGCCTGCCCAGCACAAGCCAGGTCCTGGGTCCATCTCCAGCCATGGGGACATCTCTTTGCCCTCAGAGGCAACTATAACCACATCTCCTGTGGGCCTCGCCTCGCGTTAGCCAAAGGTGTGTGTATAGCACACTGAAGGGCTTTAGCTTGTCGAGGTTGGAAAGACATCTTTTTGTTTAGCCCGGCACGATTGTGAGAAACAGAGCTTTTGGTATTGATTGGAATAGTAGAAAGTTTGTGTGTGTTATGTTTGTGAAGCGCAAGTAGGAGTTGAGATGGCCCAACCTCTGATTCCCAGGAATCTTAGAGTCCATGAAAGTTTCATCCCAAACCTCACCTGTCGCCCCACGCAAGCTTTATCTTGATCTGTCGCATGTCATGTTGCAGAAGAGCAGTGTTCTTGTGCTTCAGCCCATGATGCCAGTTTTAAGGTCACCAAATGTCAGAATTCACTGGATCTTCTAGTGGAGACTGGAGGGCTCACTTAGTTCTGCTTAGGGAACTGTTCTAGAATAGTTTGTTTCTAGTACAGACATTTCTAATAGAGGTAGTATTTTTCCCATGCATCTTCATGCAACCTCAAAGTCCTTTTGTAGTGGTTCTAGGCATTTTTACACTTAGAAGAGGTCTGGGGCCTGGAAGCGCACAGAGTGAGGTGTCAAGTCGGTATCACGTTGTTACCAGAGTAGAGCAGTGTCCCCTCCTCTAGTGGGCGTGTCACGTAAACCTGGGGCAGTTTTCATTGGTGATGTCGGGAGAGGCGAACATTCTGTAGGGGTGACCCAGCGGCAGCTTTGTCCCCAGGTGGTCGTAGTATTCCTTAATTATTTATTACTATTATTTCTTTATTATTAGGGACACAAGTTTTAGAATAACTTTTCAACTAACACCTTTGTCTTGCTTTTGAAGGCATGGTGCCTTCGTGGGCTTTTCTTTTCTGAGTAGACAGTTCTTTCATCACAGACAGGATTGGTGGGGAGGCCTGGGGGATGGTGTCTGGAAGCTCCCATTGTCCTGTGTTCCTCCGCAGAGCCCGCCCAGGCCCCAGCGCCCCCCGAGCCGACTGACACCAGCACCTACAAGAACCTGCAGCACCACGACTACAACACATACACGTTCTTAGACCTGAACCAGGACCTCTCCAAGTTCAGGATGCCTCAGCCCTCTTCTGGACGCGAGTCCCCTCGGCACTGAGCACTCATCTGGAGTGACCCTGCCTCGTCTTGGCTGCGAAAATAAAACCACTTGAGTCAGAGCCCAGTGTGTGTCGTTGGTTCCCTTTTACACTCCCCAGGGAGTGGCGCACGTCATCCAGTCACGTGCAGCAGCGTCCACTGCGTGCAGGGGATTCTCCGTTGTGAGGCGAAGGCCAACAGGACGAGTCCGTGGAGCTGGAGGGTGCTGGGTGCCTTCCAGCAGTGACCTGGTGGCAGCTGGTTGACACAGGTGTTGGTATTCGCAGTAGCAACTCCCAAATTTGTTGAGCTGGTTTTGATAAATTAGAAATAATCTTAAGTACTGCATTTTTAAGAACCGTGGTATTAAATTATAGCATTTTATTATCAGAAAAGGAGCAGACTGATTTTGTTCTGTTGGGCGTCATGTGAACTCAGGATCATTTTCAGTGGTGAGGTTAGAGCAAGATGCATGTCCTGTGTTGTCCAGGGCAGCTGTGCCCCTGTAGCTCTTCAGGGCTTCTGAGTGACCCGGACTCTGCTGCTCGTGAGGCTCTGACTGTGCCTTTGGGCGAGCGAGTGCTGCGGGGCCTCACACTGCGCCTTGACGTGGGCGCTCCGCGGGGACCGGAGGACGGCCTCGGCAGGTGAGAACCACAGTGCGGCCGCTGCTCGCTGGGGCCAGGTGGGTCGCGGGCAGCTGTTTACCCATGTGTTGCCCTACTTTCCTTTCAGGGACTTGTGCTGAGCCCAAATTGGGGTTCGTTTCATTTGAATTCTGATCCTTGGCCTCTGGGCAACCTATAGCAAACTCAGTACAGTGGTGTCGCTCACGGCCCTGTTCCTGTAATCCTGCTTTCTTAAGGTTAGTTGGGAATTCCAAAATAGAAAGCAGCATTGAAAGCAAGCATTGAGATCATCTACCTCAGATTTTATGACCACCCAAGAGGCTTAGCAGCTCAGCAAGGTTCTAATAATCACCTTTTTATTATAAAGCAATAAAACCACATTCCCCAAAAGAAAGCTAACTCTTGAATCAGAAGAAGGCTGGCCTGGGAACCTGCCTGCTGTCCCCCTCCCCCGCGGTGGCTGCACTTGGACACACCCTCTTAGACATGCACTCCCTCTGGGGGTCTGTGGCTGGCTTAACGGCTTGCTTCTGAGAGGGCCAGGGCCTCTGGAATCCCTCTGGTGCGCGGTGCTGCCCTGGGCGTGCAGCCCGGGAGAGGAAGGCAGAGGCTTGAGCAGTTCTTCCCCGGGACTGGCCCTGGCTCGCCAGGCCTCCCTGGGTCACGCCCTCGCAGCTCGCCCTCCTGGATGCCCGTGTGTGGTGGCCCACGAAGCCTGTGCTCCCCAGAAATGCTGCCAGCAACACCTGCAAAATTCAACTCATTTTGTGTCCTTGATTTTGAGACAGCGTCTCTGCAGGTCGCCCCGGCTGACCTCAAACCCAGTCCTGCCTCGGCCTCCTGTCACTGGGATCACATCGGCCTTCATTTAGTGTTGTAAGATGGATTTCCAGAAACTGATCTGATGAATCAGTGTGGGCATTGGTATTTCCTGCTGGGTTTTTAAACCATTTTAAGACACATGATGAACTAAGGTCATTATTTGGCCTCTCTGTATATTTTCCTGTCACCTGAACTTCGGCGTCTTTCTGGATGTCTGCTCGTGCCTGGTACAGATGCCCATGGGCCAGAGGGCGTTGGGTGCACCTGGGCTGCAAACCCCCGCAGATGACAGGTTCCTGCCCTAATGACTCCCCAGGCAGCTGGCGGCCTCAGCCTTTCTTTTTTTGGAGGGATACGGGGGGACCAGGGATTGAACTCAGGGGCACCTGACCACTGAGCCACATCCCCAGCTCTATTTTGTATTTTATTTAGAGACAGGGTCTCACTGAGTTGTTTAGCACCTTGCTGTTGTTGAGGCTGGCTTTGAACTCAAGATCCTCCTGCCTCAGCCTCCCAAGCCACTGGGATTATAGGTGTGCGCCACCATGCCCTGCCAGCCTCAGCCTTTCTAACCCTGCTTCAAGCCTTGTGTTGCCGTAGTTTGTTCTGTTGCTCATCCCAGCTTGGCTCTGAAGCCAGGTGAGGCTCACCGGGTCCCTGACGCCCCTGGCAGAGTCTGGCCTGGCCGATGCCCCGCACAGGAAGCGGGAAAGGTTTGTGAGGTGAGTTCAGCACCACAGCGCTGGTTACCACAGAGGACATTGTGGAGACGGACTTGTTCTGGTGGCGCTTTCTCCGAGGGCTGGACAGGGGACATCCCCGGCTCTAGGCCTCTCACAGTCTGGGCTACTTAGTCTTTCACAACCCTTTAAAGGTGTGAAGACCTCCTTAGCTTATAAACCGGGTCAGTGAGGGAGGCTTGCCTTTGAGGCTGTAGTTTGTCGACCCCACTGTTGAGGGGGTGGCCATGGACCATTTAGGGAAAGGGCTGGAGCAAGATGAGGCTGGGAAGCTGGCACTTCCGTTACCAGCCTTGTCTCCCCACTGTCTCCTCGCCCCCAACATTTACTCTGGAAGGAATCAGAAACACTGTGGCATAAAAAGTTGATGGCTCAGAGCTGCGGTGGCCGCAGGTTCCAGAGAGGGTCTGTGCAGCCGCGGGCGTGCCGGGCGCTGCATCCCCAGTCCCTGGCCCCCAACCCGCATTGGCGCTGCTGTCTTGCCTCGGCCAGGACCTAAAGGCAAGGACAAAGCAGCTGCCTGGAAGGCCCCGCTAGAGTGGCATTTACCTGAAGCTGCTGGCAAACCCAGGCTCCAAGATAGTTTGCAGGGGCTTCGCATGTTCCAAGAACTGCCTGTGCAACCTGCTCTACACGGTTTCATACACGATATTTGTTCGGCTTCCTGACAACTATCTGAGTTGGTTAGTCTGTTGCTAATTGGAATTGCCGCTTGGGGCATTGGCTTCGAGCTGATTTCCAGTCTCCGAGTGGTTGGCGTGGTCATTGCAGTAGGCATCTTCTTGTTTCTGATTGCATTAGTGGGGCTGATCGGAGCTGTGAAACACCATCAGGTGTTGCTATTTTTTTTATATGATTATTCTCCTCCTTGTATTTATTGTTCAGTTTTCTGTCTCTTGTGCTTGTTTAGCCCTGAATCCGGAGCAACAGAGTCAGCTTCTGGAGGTTGGTTGGAATAATACAGCAAGTGCTCGAAATGACATCCAGAGAAATTTAAACTGCTGTGGGTTCCGAAGTTTTAACCCAAATGACACCTGTCTGGCTAGCTGTTTTCAAAGCAGCCACCAGTGCTCGCTTTGTGCTCCAATAATAGGAGAATATGCCAGAGAAGTTTTGAGATTTGTGGGTGGCATTGGCCTCTTTTTCAGTTTTACAGAGATCCTGGGGGTTTGGCTGACCTACAGATACAGGAACCAAAAAGATCCTCGCGCTAACCCTAGTGCATTCCTTTGATGAGGAAACAAGGAAAATCTTTCGTATTCTGATTGTATTCACTTTCTCTGATTTGAAGTTAAGCTAGTTTGCCTATTTAACAAAAGAAACAGTATCTGGAAAATTACATTATCAACAGTGGAATTATATATCTTTATTCTTATGTTTCTGTGGATGTTTTTCTTTTTCATTGCTGAACAAAGACTGAAATCTGTGGTCTCCTCTGGCCCTCAGTGGTACCTGTAATCTACTGTACTCAGTGTCTGGCACTGTCCACTGTGGCCTTTCCTAGCATTTTTACCTGCAGAAAACTTTGTATGGCACTACTGTGTTGATCATATTGTGAAACTAAATGCACATCTCACTGGAATAATTGTATGTAGCACTGTGCTGTGTAGATAGTTCCTACTGGAAGGATTTGAAGCTTATTAAAGCCAGAATGTAAGAGATTCTTTTATGTTCAGTTCAATAAGGGAAATCTCAATTCCCAAGATTTTTTGTCTTTTTAGGAAAGACGTGTTGTGGTGAAAAGTGTTAATATAAAAATGATAATTTAGTTCTAGTAGTCTTTTATGATTATACCAATGTATTCTAGATATAGCTATGTCTTTAGGGGAGTTGTGCTTTAGTTTTTGACTTTACATGTAAGTGCAAAGGAGAAGTGATCTCATGAAGTGTTTAATGTAGAATGTTTACCTTCAGCTTTCAAAAATGGAATGAGTTTGAATAATTCAGAACATAAATAATCTTGATATTCTTTTTTAATAATTTGAAGTCCAAAAGACTAAATTTTTAAACAAGTTACTGTTGCCGCCTGAAGCGATGGCCGCTTGGAGCAACGAAGCCGCGGGAAGAAGTTCAGAGGTGAACTGGAAACAAACAGCTTTTTATTCTGATAACTTTTCTCTCTGGCTCTAACATGCATCACACACACCACCAAAAAAATGGCGCTGACCCGATCAGCAATCTCGGTTCAAGTCCCTCGAGATCCCGGGACAAGTCCCGCGAGATCCCGGGCCAAGTCCCGTGAGACTATGGAAGGCAGCAATGCCCAAATCTCCATGGCCCATAGTCAACCGCAATTTAAGCCATCTCCTCAAACAGGGCTCCTATAAGTTACTATTACTGCATTGGCCCATGTAGCAAAAAGATATTTGATTATCTTAAAAATTGTTAAGGCCGGGCGCGGTGGCGCACGCCTGTAATCCCAGCACCTGGGAGGCTGAGGCAGGAGGATCGCGAGTTCAAAGCCAGCCTCAGCCATGCGAGGCACTTAGCAACTCAGTGAGACCCTGTCTCTAATAAAATACAAAAAAAAAAAAAAAGGGCTGGGGATGGGGCCCAGTGGTCGAGTGCCCCTGAGTTCAATCCCCAGTACCAAAAAAAAAAAAAAAAAAAAAATTGTTAAATAACTTTTTCATGAAATTTCTCAGTATTGTAACAGCAACTTGTCAAATCAAAGCATATTTGAGTGTGATATTTCCCATAATTTGAACTTGAAATGGTGTTGTAGTCCTGTATATTATGTTAAAAATTAAAAGATGGAAACCTTAAAAAAGAAAAAGTTAACGGCTGAAGCCCAGCAGCTCTTGCCCTTGGGGCCTGTAAGAAACCTGAAGTGGAAGTTCCTTCCGGGTCACGAGAGGAGCGTCAGCACCTGGGGGGACCTCTCTTTTTGAGAGGTCTTCCCTGCCATTTTTTTAGGTACGCCCCACTCGAGGTGGTTGGGGTTTCAGGGACGAGTTCCCAGAAGGGCAACGTGGCTGGTTCCAGGCCTCAGAAGCACCAGAATACATTTAGTTTTAAAAAATGACAAGTTCAAAGCATTTGGGAGGCTGAGGCAGGAGGATTGTGAGTTCAAAGCCAGCCTCACAATGTCGAGGCACTTAGCAACTCAGTGAAACCCTGTCTCTAATAAAATACAAAAAAGGGCTGGGGATGTGGCCCAGTGGTCGAATGCCCCGGAGTTCAATCCCTGGTACCAAAAAAAAAAAAAAAAAAAAAAAAAAGTCAAGTTCGATAAGAGTGCTCAGACCAAGTGTTAAATGTTTCCAAAAGACATGAAGGATTCTTACCACATAGTATGTAGACCATGTGCCTCTGAACTCAAAGTGTGAACAAAATGTGGAAAAAGAAAGAAGACATTGTTATTCCATTTAATAGAAATCCAGAAAAGACAGAAAGTATTGAAAATAATGAAGGCTACAACCATACAAGAAACTGCAAAAGCCATGAAGAAAGTGATGCTGATTTAGATATTTATTTACTTATTTATTGTTGTTTTAGTTGTTGACCTTTATTTATTTTTATTTATTTATATGTGGTGCTGAGAATTGAACCAGTGCCTCACACATGCCAGGAAATGCACTACCACTAAGCCCCAGCCATAGCCCTTTGATATTTATTTAAATGATACAGCTAATAATCAAGTGGATTAATGACTAAAGTTAAAGAATGTGAGATTTTAACCAACTTTTGCCTTTGAGGGGCTCACAAAAAATATTGTGACATCCTAATGAGGAAATCAGAAAAAAAATATGGAAAATATGAAAAAATATACACATGAACAATATAAATTATGTAAAATGTTTGAATAATTATCAAACTTTCATCCAGAGTTTTCTTTTTTTTTAAATATTTATTTATTTGTTTAAGTTGTACACATTGCCTTTATTTTTACATGATGCTGAGGATCAAACCCGGGCCGTGCATGTGCTAGGCAAGCACTCTACCGCTGAGCCACAACCCCAGCCCCCAGAGGTTTTTTTTTTTTTCTTTAATATTTATTTATTTACTTTAGTTGTTAGTGCATTTTTTTTTAAATATTTATTTATTTGCTTTTGTTGTACACACAATGCAGTGCATTTATTTATGTTTACGTGGTGCTGAGGATCGAACCCGGGCCGCGCACGTGCGAGCGAGAGCGCTCTATTGCTGAGCCACAACCCTGGCCCCCAGAGTTTTCTTATAACAAATTTTTTAGGTTGTATATAATATCTGCTATAGCATGTATTGAGGTATCCTGTTGCAGTTCATGAGGATTATTTAAAAGAATGTTTTACCTAAACACATAAATGTATTTGTTATCAAAATAAACAATACTCAGAATTGGTAATTATATAAGAACTAGCTCATGTAAAAATAAGATGATATTATTAGAACTAGTATTAAAAATTAGTAAACAGCCCGCTTGACAAAAGCTCCCTTATTTATATCTGCTTATTACAAAGCAATAACAGTATGTTTTTTTATAGTAATATATAGCAATTTTCCTTCCGAAGTATTTTTATATACCATTTCACACTGTTGTACCTTTTTCCTCTTGTGAAATATATATCCAGAAAAAATTGGAATTTATATGTACAATTTTACTAAATGATTATGAATGTTTTTGCACTTACACCTGGATGAAGAAACTGCTGGGACCAGAAGCTCCCCAGGAAGCTCTTCCTTGTCACATCCTTCTTCCCAGAGTTGGCACTAACCTGAATGTTTTATTTTTATTTTATTTTATTTTATTTTTTGAGTACTGGAGATTGAACTCAGGGATGCTTGAACACTGAGCCACACCCCCAACCCTATTTTGTATTAGAGACAGTCTCACTGAGTTGCATAGCACCTCAATAAATTGCTGAGGCTGGCTTTGAACTTGCGATCCTCCTGCCTCCACCTCCCTAGCCAATGGGAGTACAGGCGTGTGCCACTGCACACAGATCTAACCTGAATTTTGATGATTATTTTCTTTATCGTTTTACTACTCCTAAATAATATAAATTCACTTTGTCTGATTTTTAAACTTTCCTATCTTTTTATTTTGAATCATCTCAAACCCACAAAAAGGTAGCAAAGTAGTACAATGAACCTTCAGATAGTCTTCATCTAGATTCCAAATGTTAGCATTTTACCTTGTTCCCTTTATAGCTCCATAAGTAGACATATTTATTTTTAATTTTCAGAACCATTTGAAAATAAGTGCTAAGTAAGCATTTGATTTTGAATTTTATGTGAACAGACTTGCATTATGCATATTGTTTTGTATCTCTTTTTTCATTTTTATAAAATTTGGGAGATTGATTCATGTTCTTACAAAGTTATAATTTGTTCATTTTATATTTTCTATGGAATTACATAGCATAGTTTCTTTATCCTTTCTAATGTTAAGACATTTGAGTTAACTCACATTTTTCCTATGGTCAGCAATATTGGTGTAAGCACTGTTATATGTTTCTCTTGGTACATGTGTGCATTTCTGTTAGGTATATATTAATGTAAAAGAAATCTGGTATATGCATCCTCAGTTTTACTATATAGCATGAAACTTTTCCAGAGGTACAGTTATCCTCCCTTCCCTCAGCAACATATTACTCTTTCTGTGCTCTGCATTATTTTTGATGCTTAGTATCAAAATTTTAAATTTGTGCCAATTTGATATGAATACAACAATATCTTCTTGTGTTATTGTTAATTTGTATTTCCAAAATTACTAGTAATCCTGATCCCCTTTTTATGCTTATTAGTTATTTTTTAATAGATAATGCTAAGAAATAACTTTGTTAAGTGTAATAACATTATTTTTAAAAAATGTATACTGAACTACATGAGGGTGTAATGTCAATTTACCTTAAAAGATTTTGTTTTAAAATGTAAAGATACAGACAACATCTCAGTTGCATCAAAAATGTTATCTAGGAATAAATAAAAAGTCCTCAAGAATTATCAACCAAAATATAAAATCTTATCAAGATATTAGAGAAAACAGAATAAAATAAATGGAGCTCAGGAGGCTGAGGCAGGAGGATCATGAGTTCAAGATCAGCCTCAGCCTCAGCAACTTAGAGAGACCCTGAGCAACTTAGTAGAACCCTGTCTCAAAATGAAATATAAAAAGGGTTGGGGATGTGGCTCAGTGGTTAAGCCCCTAGGTTCAATCTCTCCTAGAGTACCGTATTCATAATTTAGAAGTCTCAATATTATAAGCTTCTAGTCTCACAGAAGTTTCTTCATTAACTTATGTGGCTTTCTTTTTATATAAATTTATTTTTTGGTATCTACAAATTTATTTTTTTCCCTTTTTATATATAGATTTATTTAACTTTTGTGATTAAAGAGCCAGCCTACATTATGATTGGATTAGCATAAATTCTTTCCCATGTGAATGCTTGTAATCACCTCAGTGCATAGCACCTAGTGACATAAGAAAAGTTGTTTTGCTTTGTTCCTTTTTTTTTTTTTTCCCTTGGGCTAGAGATTGAGCCCAGGGCACTTGACCACTGAGACACATCCCACGCCTTTTTTCTAAATTTTGGGATGAGATCTTGCTGGGTTGTTGGGGCCTTTGCATGGTTGCTGAGGCTGGCCTTGAACTTTCCATCCTCTTATCTCAGCCTCCGACACTTGGGATTACATGTGTGCACATCACACCTAGCCTTTGCTTTGTTTTATAAGCAGATTTTGTTATATTAATTTCCTTTATATTACTTGAAGAATTATTCCTTTCTAACCTCAAAACTGGTTTTTATTGGAACTCAGCACATAAAAACAAAACAAAGACCTTGTTTTATCTTAATGTAATGAATCAGTTTAACATGGTAAATTAGCTTATCCCTCCTTGATATTTTAATATCAAGACAGTATCACATAATCTAAAATATTACAGTACTTTGTTACAGAAGTTCCAAATTTTCATCATTAAATTCATATGATGAGCTTTTAAGAAAAATCTTATTCCTGAGGCATTGTGATTCATCTGTCTGAATCGTAGCCCCACGTTGTTGTTCCCCCAAGTCCTGGCTGATTCTGATTGTCAGCTACTACGTGCAACTGGTCACACCCAAAAGCCGTTTCCACCCCACCTGCTTCTTGTTAGCTACCACACATGTGACCTATTCTCTCTTAGCCTCTCTTGCAACTAGGGTGAGCCTGTTCCGCTGGGAGAGTTAGGCAAGATTGGTCTCACGGGCAAAAAGAAAGCGTTTTTTCTGCCATGTTCTTCCCGCCTACACGTGGTTGTGGAACTGTAGCCCTGGCGAGGAGCTGAGCTGCAGAGCGGGCAATGCAGAGCCCCATGTCGCTGGGCTGTTGCTGTGGCTGGTGAAGACGCAATGAACCCTGAGGCAGGAGGTGAATCTCTGGTGAAGAGTGCCTTTTTGTACCACCAAAAAAAAAAAAAACAAAAAAAAACAACAACAACAACAACAATAAACTACTACTGATCAAAAATCTGTCATTTGCAGTCAGATGAATTCCACCTGATAACAGCAAATTTGGTAAAACTTGTTTCGTAGAACCCATCGTGTGCTATAGACAACTAGGTTAGTTAATATATTAAAAATGGTTAGTAATGGCCGGGCGCTGTGGCGCACGCCTGTAATCCCAGCACTTGGGAGGCTGAGGCAGGAGGATCGTGAGTTCAAAGCCAGCCTCAGCCATGGCGAGGCACTTAGCAACCCAGTGCGACCCTGTCTCTAATAAAATACAAAAAAGGGCTGGGGATGTGGCTAATGGTGGAGTGCCCCTGAGTTCAATCCCCGGTACCAAAAAAAAAAAAAAAAGTTAGTAATGAAGACAAAAAAAAAAAAAAAAAGAAAGAGAGGGCTGGGGTTGTGGCTCAGCGGTAAGCACTTGCCTAGCACATGTGCAGCCCGGGTTCGATCCTCAGTACCACGTAAAAAAATAAAATTGTGTACAACTAAAGCAAATAAAAAAAAAAAAAAAAAGAAAAAGAAAGAAAGAGAGAAAACTTTATCCGCTCCTATCAGCAGGCGCTGTGGGGGTGGGCTCAGAGACAGTGAGGGCTGAGCCCCCGTCAGAGTTCATGGCCGGGAAGGGACACCAGGAAGGCGCTGCCAGGTGATGTGCCGGGTGCCAGAGTGGAGGACCAGAGGGGACCGTGGGGCCCATCTGAAGACCAGCCTGTGCCAGAGCTGAGGCCACATGTGGAGAGGCCACAGGATTCACAGGGTGCTGGTGGATTGGTGGCTGGAGCCCTGGAAGTGGCCTCAGATGTGCAGAGGACAGACCCTGAGCCAGCACTGCAGGCAGTGATTGTCCCTTGGTGCCACTGTAGGGGCTGAGGGCTGGCCACAGGAGAACTTAGCGACCATGTGGGTGAAGGCTTAGTAGCAGAGATGGAAAAGATGGAGGATGCCGGGCTGTCAGAGCAGGCGATGGCTTCTGCAGCTTGTGACTGCTCTTTCTGTCTCGTGTGTGTGTGTGTGTGTGTGTGTGTGTGTGTGTGTGTGTGTGTGTGAAGTCATCATCGATCTCCCCTGAGCCACATCCCCAGGGCCCAACCCCTTTTCTTTTAATATTTATTTATTTGTTTTAGTTGTACACAATGCCTTTATTCTTATGTGGTGCTGAGGATCGAACCGGGCCCCACACGTGCTAGGCGAGCGCTCTACCGCTGAGCCACAACCCCAGCCCCTTATTTTTTATTTTGAGACAGTATCCTACTAAGTTGCCAAGGGTGGCCTTGAACTTGTGATCCTCCTGCCTCAGCCTCCCGAGTTGCTGGGATTACAGACGCATACCACCACCGCACCCAGCTCTGATCTCTAAGTTTTTGAAGACTTCATAGTAAAAAGAACCTTTTAACCTCTGTTAGAAGTCTGAGGCCCAGGGGGAGTGGGACACTGCAACGCCCCAGGCAGCGAGTGGCAGGATGTCAGCCTGGGTGGGCTCCGTGGCTGGCGTCCAGGGAGCTCCTAGCCGTTGACAGTCGCAGCCCAGCAGCCACCCTGAAAGGCCAACCCAGCCTGCGGCCTTGCCAACCTCATGCCCTTGCCCTGGTGGGAGGTGGCCTCGTGCACGTGCTCAAGGGACCAGCAGCCTTTCTCCTGCTGTCAGTGTGAAGGAGTGAATGTTCTTCAGCCTGAGGCCTGGGAGCAAGTGGCTTTGATAATGACCTTGGGCCTAAATGTCCCTTCAACTATTTGAGACCATTCTTCCCGTTGGAGCAAACTTTCCTATAGTGCATGTCTGAATGCATTTCCCTCCTTATTTCCATTTGCTTGGACGTTAGCATCAGTGATGTCATTGCTGTCTGCCCTGAATTCATGTACCACCTTCATACAGAGAACCGACTGCCTCTGAGCTCATGGAGAAACACTGAGCAGTCAGCGCCCAGGAGGCGAGTTCATCTTACAACCGAGCTCTGGAGCCCAGCGCAGGTGGGATTCACACTCAGCCCCTGGAGGGGCTGTGGTTAGGGCAGAATGAACTCATAACCCCTAAGGAAGGGAAAATAGCACCCACCAAAGGCTGGAGGAAGGAAGGGGGTGGTTGGGAGGGACTGGGGGCCGCCCAGCATCGTGGGAAGTGAGCGCTGCCCTGTGCACTCTACTGCCCCAGTCTGTGTCTCAGTCTCCGTGATTTTTTTCTTTCTTTTTTTTTTTTTTTTTTTTTGTATCTGGGAGTGAACTCAGGGGCACTCGACCCCTGGGCCACATCCCCAGCCCTTTTTTTGTATTTTATTAGAGACAGGGTCTCACTGAGTTACCAAGTGCCTCGCCATTGCTGAGGCTGGCTTTGAACTCGCGATCCTCCTGCCTCAGCCTCCCAAGTGCTGGGATTACAGGCGTGCGCCACCCGGCTTCAGTCTCCGTGATTTTCTAGGAACAGTACCTCGAGAAATTCATTTATCTAAGGCTTAGCAATTCCTTTATTTTTATTTGTTCCTCTTCTCAGTTAAGTTTAACATTTTATTATGTAATTTGATACCTAAAAATGAATTAGTTAATTAACATTGAATGAATTATTTTAAATCTGAGAGGAGATTCTTACATAGAAAAGATCAGGGATTTTAAAAATTAAGTTAATCATGTTAAACATCTAATTTTTCTTTAAAATTGAGGTTTACAAATCTTATTAATTTATTTATAAATATAGTCAGATTTTTGTGCAGGGCCCTGAATTCAATTTCTAGCACCCAAAATAACTAAATCAAATGTTAATAAACATTCAAACTTTAAAAGTAAAACGTTATTGGAGAAGCGTTTCTTAGTGGAAGATTGGAACTTTTCCCAATTAGTTCATGTATCTATAAGTGGAGTTGCTGACAGCTACAGTGGTGCTACCATTCCGATCTCCAGTGTCCCCCAAGGCCTGTGTGTTAAAGGCTGGTCCTCAGCATGGTGCTATTAGGTGGTGGAGCCTTTAAGAGGCGGGGCCTAATGGAGGCGGTTAGGTCATAGGGGTGTGTCTTCAGAGGGAATTGGAGCCCTCCCCCTCCTTCTTCTTCCTCTGTCCTTTGCTTCCTGGCCCCCAGGTGAGCCGCTGGGTCCACCACTTGGTCCCCCATGATGCACTGTCCCAACATAGGCCCCAAAAAACAAGGCCACTGATCATGACCTGAAACCTGCAAAACAGCCAAAATAAACCTTTTTGCCTTATAAGTTGGTTATTTCAGGTCTTCTGCCACGGTGTTAGAAAGCATACTACAGATGAGGTCGATGAAAATTAACAGGAGGAGGGTGATATAGGCCATTATCAGGGATTGTGGATTCAGAGAGCTCTATTCAATAAAAATAATGTCGAATTTTGAATTCAAAATTAGCTGTGAAAGTCACTGCCACCAAATGTGAAAAATAGCCTACAAATTTTAAAAGCTGATAGATACTATGAACATTCAAAAAACCAAAGAAAATATTTGTATTAATTAGCTACCCGGCAAGCTTCTGTATGTGTCAGGCAGTTAAAAATCATTCTTCATTTTAATCTTTTTAAATTGTGGGTAGACCTTTATTTTATTTACTTATATGCAGTGCTGAGAATCGAACCCAGTGCTTCACACATGCCAGGCAAGTGTGCTACGGCAGAACCCCAGCCCCAGTGAAAAATCATTTTTGCCGGGCACAGTGGTGCACACCTGTAATCCCAGCACTTGTGAGGCTGAGGCAAGAGGATCGTGAGTTCAAAGCCAGCCTCAGCAATGGCGAGGCACTTAGCAACTCAGTGAGACCCTGTCTCTAATAAAATACAAAAAAGGGCTGGGGATGTGGCCCAGTGGTGGAGTGCCCCTGAGTTCAATCCCCGGTAACAACAACAACAACAACAAAAAGATCATTTTTAACTGAATGTTTTGTTTTGAATTTTGAAACAGGGCCTCAATAAGTTGCCCAGGCTGGCCTGGAGCTTGTGATCCTCCAGCCTCAGACTCCCAGGTAGCTGGGGTCACAGGTGCGCACCTGTGTTCAGCCCACATTCTGCTCTTAACAGAATATACACGAGGCAGGCAGACATGGCCATGTAGAGTTGTGTCGCCCTAATGAAGGGAGGCCCTGCCCAGGCTTTGGACCACATCTTTGCTTTGGGCCCTGGAGAGCTTCACATCCCTGGGTGATGCACCACAGTTCACTTCCTGACGGGTGTGAGGGGCACTGGGATGCCGATGACAGCCACCAGCTGTGGCTTCCCCAGAATATGGTTGTCCAGGAAGACACGCGGGAAGAAGAAGGTGTGCACACTCCTTCTCCAGACCCCTTGCTGGGGTGGGAGTGTGTCCCTCAGATCACAGGTTGGAGCCTCCCTTCCTTCCTCCGGGTAGCAGAGTAGGGAAGCGGGGCCTGGTGGGAGGTTTGGGGGCCACCGGAAAGCCCTTGCGCATGGATGGATGCCTGTGGCGAGCAGGCCGTGCCTGCCCCGAGTGACCCCAGGTAATAAAGCAGCAGTTTTCCATGAGCTACTCCATTTTGAGTACTATTTCCAAGGTAGAAACTGATAAATAATTCATTTATGCTGATAAAAAAAATTACTACCTGAGAACTTATCTAACTCAGGTGTACCTGCACACCTGGGAATGTCAGATCACTTCAGAGACACCGGACACATGAACTTCTCAACCACACCAGGTATAATCCTCAACTAAGACCACACTAGATGTAATCCTCACCTAAGACCCATAAAAAGAGAGGATCTCAAACTGGCCCTGCAGGCACACTGACCAGCCACCCACTCATGTGTCGGGTCATGCCCAGGAAAATTGTCACAGCATGAACTTCTGACTCTCTCTCTGGGGCCTCAGCTCAGTGGTTTCTCCTGCCCAAGAGGCAGGGTCCACTTCAAGTTGAACTTTCAAGCTGACACTTCAAAACTGCCTGCACCCTGAACTTCACCCGCCAGCTCTGCCCTTGGGTTCCCTAGATGCCCACCCAGCCACCTGTGGGGACGCTCTGCAACTGCATGGACTCTGTGCCTTGGCTCTCGGTGTGGCCTCTCTAGACCCTGTGGCCGCATTAACCCTTCTTAGCTGTCCTGTAGCCTGTATATCATGTGAGAGGTGTGACGTGTGACTTGAGTGTTGTAGATGACAACAGTCAAGACTGGAGTGGAGCCTGGGCAGTGCCACACGCACGCCTGTCGTCCCAGTGACTTGGGAGGCTGAGAGAGGAGAACTGCAAATCCAAGGCCAGCCTCAGCATCTCAGTGAGATCCTGTCTCAAAATACAATTAGAAGGGCTAGAGATGTGGCTTAGTGAAGTGCCCTGGGTTCCATGCCGGTGAAATGGACAGAGCGGGCGAATTCATTAGGAGCCAGTAAACCCTGTCCAGACGACCCAGGGAGGGGCACAGCGGGGCCCTCTGCTGGGGTCTGAGGGCTGAAGCCGCAGCCAGCGTCCTGCACCAGGGTGGAGAGCCTTGGAGAGACTGGGGGAGGGGCCTCTCGGCACTTCCCTGGCTAGTTGAGCCTGTCACCTGGGCTCCCAAGACAGTGGCCTCCAGGAGGCTCCAAGGGCTCCAGAGTAGCTCCCTGGGCCTGTACTCGGTCCCAAAGTGCCAGGGGACCAGCACTGGGAGGGAAAAGTCGCACTTCTCCACGTTGGCACTGACTGGTCTTCCCCCAGGTGCTGACTCTGAGGTCAGGAAATCCAAACGAACGGGAGCCCAGGTTAGCAAGCGCGTCTGTGTCCCCCTGTCTCTAGCTCGTCAGAGCCCTTACCAAGGTCGTTTTTTCAGGGTTGGGGATTGACTCCAGGGCCTAGAGAATGCCAGGTAAGGGCTCTGCCAGCTAGCCACACCCCGTCCAGTTACTATTTGTAAAGGTAGAGCTTAACACACATCAGCCTCAGTTCTGAGCCAGCTGGGGGCTGGGGGGCAGAAGGAAGCTCTGTCTCCCCAGAACGTGCAGAATGTTGCTGCGGCAGCCATCCAAAGAGAGCCTAGAAAGGGCGCTCTCGTGCCGGGGCCAAGCTCCCAGTCGCCACAGCTGTTTTCGGGGGCTGGGGTCCAGCTCAGCTGTCGAGCACGTATGCAGCGGGCTTGAGGCCCTGGGTTCACCCAACACAGGACCAAAGCTGTTTTCAGGGGGATTTTTTTTTTTTTTTTTTTTTTTTTTTTTTTTTTTTTTTTTTGGTACCGGGGATTGAACTCAGGGGTGCTTGACCACTGGGCCACATCCCCAGCCCTTTTTTTTTTTTTTGTATTTTATTAGAGACAGGGTCTCACTGAGTTGCTAAGTGCCTCGCCATTGCTGAGGCTGGCTTTGAACTCGCAATCCTCCTGCCTCAGCCTCCCAAAGTGCTGGGATTACAGGCGTGTGCTACCGCGCCCGGCTTCAGGGGGATTTTTAAACTATGGAATTCACGGGAGAAAATAAAGACAGGGAAAGAGGCGTGAGCCCCAGGATCCGAGAGTTCCCACCCAGGTGCCAGGAGGGCAGGAGGGCAGGGGAGGCAGGGAGGCTGAGCTGGGGGAGGGCGTCCACCCAGGGCCAGACACACCTGGGCTGGCCTCGCTCAGCCCGTGGGCCTTGCAGGAGCGGCCTTGTCTTCCCCTGGCCTGTGGTTTCCACCTCGGCCCTTTTCATTGTGCCACTGGGTCCTTTAAAATGCGGTTAGAGACCAAGGACATCTGCAGGCAGGAGGCGGCTTGCGTAGTGCTATTGATGTGTCTCAGAGTTATTTTCCAGTATCTAGTGGTGTTTGCTGTATTTTAAAAAAATCAGTTATTTAATCTAAAATGTGTAATTTTCTTTCCATGCTTTTAACCTTCAGGGGATTCCCACTAATCTTTCCCCTCGAAGCAAATGATGTTTATTATCATTACTGCTAAAGATTTGACAATAGAGTAGGAAATTTTAGGTAGTGTTACTAGATATTCAAAGTTTCCGACTTTTAAATTTATTGTTGAAGTTAGTGTGTCATCACAAAAAAACACATAAAACAAAAAGGGGCTGTTGGCAGTGTCACTGTGGAGCATGGTCATACATACCGTAGGAATCTGTGTAATGGATAGTTTTCATTCATCGTAAAACTTTTAAGTGACTCACAGATGTGTGGCCTCGCAGCTGCTCCTCCTGGCTGATGTGCTGGGCTGTGACTCAGAGAAAAGTGTGTGCCAGGGGATCCTGGCAGCTGTCCTGGTCCTTGTGACGCTCCCCTGCGGGGGCCATTCACTGTTGGGGGTGCTGGTGACCAAGCAATAAGGGGTCACAGGGCGAGGCTGCTGGGAAAGGAGCCGTCTGCCAGCAGCCGAGAAGGCAGTCTCCAGAGCCCCTTCCAAAAGACACGCCCAGCCTCAAAATTCCTGCTACTTGTTGATTTAGGTCCCTTCTATTTACAATTACAACCCCCACCCCGTGTCACCCCCCACGGCCACAAACCAGTGGCTTCCGAGAAAGGTTCAAGAAAGAATTCCCCAGCCCAATGTCCACCAGGCCCCGCCCTGCTAATGTGGAAAGAGTGTCTGAGGTTCAACTGTCAGCCCGTGTGACTTTCCTGGGTCACCCTGGCCTGCAGGGTGGTGTTGCTCAAACCTGGCCAAGCGCAGGAGTCACGCACTGGCACTAGCTACAGTGCTGATCCCTGATTTAGAAGGCCTGGGTCAGGCATGGGGGAGCTTTCACAGACAAAGCCAAGGCCAGGGGTGCCCCTCAGGGTACAGTGTGTGCTTAGCATGTGCAAGGCCCTGGGGTCAAACCCCAGCACTCAAAATGCCAATGATTTTATTCATGCTACTACAACAGGGAGAAGCCCCAGAATGGAAATCAGAGATCTCTGCCGGGTGGTGTGGCCTCAGCCTGCTATTGGCCACTGAGCCCATATGGCCACTGAGCCCATAGTTTGAGACCCTGTCTCAAAAACAAACCAACAAATGAAAGACGTGTTGTTCCCCCTGAAACCAGCCAGACCCAGAGGTAAGCATTTCCTGTTCAGTGAGGGGTGGGTGCCTCCCTCTGCTGGTGCCAGCACAGCCACTCAGGACACAGCTGTGTGTCCCTCCTGCTCAGCCTCCCAAGTAGCTGGGCCCCCAGGGATGTGCCCCTGCACCCAGCAGGGGACAAACAATTCCGAGCTCAGTAATCATCTGCGGACAAAGAGCGTGAAGGTGCAGGGCCAGGTCTGGCGCGTCGCGAGTGCGCAGGGGTGAGGCGAGTGGGGAAGAGGGCGCACAAAAGGCAGGCCTGGAGGTGGGGCCCGGGAGCACAGGCCACCCCTCGCGCAGAGCCGGAGAGTCAGGAACAGGTGGAGCCGGCCGCACCTCGAGATGCGCTGCAGGGCAGCGGAGTGACACAGGCACGCTGTGGCGCCCAGAACCTGTGACTCTGCAGCGCTGGGGATGGAGCCCAGGCCCTTGCTCACTGCTGCGCAGCACCAGGCCCGCTCCGGGCGTTTCTGGGTTGGTGTTGCCTGTCGGGGGACAGCCTGGTAGCCTGCGGGGCCAGGTGTGGCTCAGGCAGACCAGGACGCCCAGGAGCCGCCTCGCCCTTCTCCGGCCTTTGCCGTCACCTCTGCTCCCGAGGCCAGCACACCCCGTGATGGGCGAAGAGACTCTGGGCAGCTGTCACACAGATAGCCCGCAGCATGGAAGGCCCGCCTGCCCTGCTGAGGGAGCTTGACCTCTGCCTTCTCTCCTTGGTGGCCTTTGCAGGTTCTCATCCCCTTTCACCTGGAGTTGGTCTGGCTGGAGCCGAGCCCTAGTGCCGAGCAGGTGAGAGGCGGCGCCCCGGGAGCCTGGTCTCCTCTCCCCTGGCCCAGGCTGCCTTCTGCTGCCTCTCCCCACCCCTGCCCTAGCCAGGGCCAGTGGGGTACAGGATGCACGTGCAGAAAGGGCAATCTGCGGACACTCCTGGAGCACTGTCCCCAGGCCATGGCTAAGGGATGTGGCGTGTCCTGGGGAGGGGCAGCGGGGAATGGAGGAGGCTGGGGCCGTGAGCGGGGGCTGCTGCAGCCATAGAAGCCCACCATGGAGCCTCTCCACCCTCCTCTGACCCTCTGAACCCTGACTCCACTTGGCAGACCCAGTGGGAGGGAGGCTGTGTTCCAGCCTGTGCGGGTGGCCCCTCAGCGCCAGGGCAGAGGCTGCAGGCCGGCCTAGCCACGAGGAAGGCCAGCCTTGTGGTCCTCCCTGCAGGAGGCAAAGCCAGCCTCAGGATGCCTGGCGTTCCTGGAGAACATGGACAGACACCTTCCAGAGGACATAGGTTGCCTCTGGGGACACTGAATGTATCTTCACTTACTGAGTTCTCTGTTTTTGTTTTATTTTGTTTACTTCTATAGGGGTAGAAGGAGATTTCTCCTGCACCCTCTGAAGTTCAGCTAGAATGAATGAACAATTTGCTGACTAGAAGAAAGGGCAATTTGTTAACATGCAGAAGGGGAAAAGTCACAGTGAGGGGGAGTCACAGGAGGGGGCGCACCACGAGCCCAGTGTGACCTGGTAATGGACACACCCTTTCTTGACAGGGTGTGTGAGGAGGAGCAGATGGTTTGGGGACTCAGTGGTCTGGAGAGCAGAGCACGGCCTGTGACAAAGCCTGCTGGAACAGGCAGTGGCCTCCGCAGGGTCACTGTAGGACGGAGAACGGGGACAGTGGTGTGGGACAGAGCCAGTCCAGGCGTCGACCGACTCCGCCCTTCTTCCTGCAGTGAGTTCAGTTCTCTCCGGTCAGTGACGCTGCAGAGAGGCCTGAGGCCACTGTGCGCCTCTTTGGGTGACGCCTGATCCCTCAGTGGATAGGGGACTCTGTCTCTTCCGTCCCCGGGTAAGACGGGAGACAGGAAGGTCCCAGCGTCCTGGCTTCTGGGGGTTTCCTGGGCCCCTCTCAGGTAGGGTTTCCTGAACCTGAGAACTTGTGTAGCTGCACTTCAACAATATTGTTGCTCAGTGCCGGGCACGGTGGCGCACGCCTGTAATCCCAGCACTTTGGGAGGCTGAGGCAGGAAGATCGCAAGTTCAAAGCCAGCCTCAGCAATGGCAGGCACTTAGCAACTCAGTGAGACCCTGTCTCTAATAAAATACAAAAAAGGGCTGGGCATACATTGCTGGTGGGACTGCAAAATGGTGCAACCGTTATGGAAAGCAGTATGGAGATTTCTTGGAAAACTGGGAATGGAACCATCCTATGACCCAGCCATCCCACTCTTGGGTCTATTCCCAAAGGACTTAAAAACAGCATATTACAGTGACACAGCTATCTCAATGTTTGTAGCTGCGCAATTCACAATAGCTAGGTTGTGGAACCAACCTAGATGTCCCTCAGTAAATGAGTGGATTAAGAAAATGTGGTATATACGCACAATGGAATTTTACTCAGCAATAAAAGAAAACAAATTAATGGCATTTGCAGGTAAATGGATGAAGTTGGAAGACATAATGCTAAGTGAAGTTAGTCAGTCTCAAAAATCCAAGTACCTAATGTTCTCTCTTATATAAGGAGGCTATTTCAAAGTATTGTTGGATGGGGGTACATAGGAGGATTAGAGGAACACTAGAATGGTCAAGGGAAGGGAGGGTAAGGGAGGGAGCAAGAGGGGAGGAAGGGGGAGAAAAAAAAGAAAAAAGGTGGTTGAATGAGACGGATATCATTTTCCTTAATGCATGATTGAAGACCTGAATTGTACGAATATACTTTGTATACAAACAGTTGTATGTAAAAAGATACTAAATATATGCACTATGAGTTGTACATATTAAAAATTATAAAAATAAAATTAAATTAAAAAAATAAAAAAATAAAAATATTAAAAAAAAAAAGGGCTGGGGATGTGGCCCAGTGGTAGAGTGCCCCTGAGTTCAATCCCCAGTACCACACAAAAAAAAAATGTATATCTATCTATCTATCTATCTATCTAGTTGCTCAGTGATGACACCTGATGTTGCTGCCTGAAGCGCTTGGAGCAACGGAGCCGCGGGAAAAACTTCAGAAGCAAACTGGAGACAAACAGCTTTTTATTCTGATAACTTTTCTCTCTGGTTCTAATAACGACTAACACACGCCAAAAACACACCCTAAAATGGCGCTGACCCGATCAGCAATTTCGGCCAAGTCACTCGAGATCCCGCAACAATCCCGTGAGACTACGGGTGGCGACAAAGGCCAAATCTCCACGGCTCATAGTCAACCGCAATTCAAGCCAATCCCCAAACAGGGCTCCTGCATTTCCCCCTTTTTGTTTTAAAAGAGGTAATGCTCTAGGACGTCTATGTGCAACCAACATTCTTACCCGTCATCGGATAATCAAGGCTGTGCCCTTGACTCCTGTCTTAGGTTGATATGTCGGCCACATGAGACTGTCCCGTGCGACTGTGCCTGTCTTAGGTTGTCCCCCTCTGGGGATCTTACCCATCATTGGCTAACCAGCCATCCAATGGAGCCCTTTAGGATCGACTATATATGATGACTAACAGCCGTCCAAATTGTGAGGAGATGTTGCGGCTTTAAGGCAACAAGCCTTTTGGTGATGAGCCAAATTGCATAGCATATCAAATTGTTTAAACAAATCAGCTGCCCTAAGTTCCATCAAGTAACACACTGAATTCTCTAGACAAATACCCGCAAGGCATTGTCCCGTAAAGTCCCAAACAATGAAAGATCAAAATGTCCATTTGTTATAACATGTTGATGTAGGAGGCCCCATGCATGTAGAGCAGAGGCCACACTGTTGGTGAGGTTGTTTGATGTTTGAGCAGCAGACGTCTTTTTTATGTTTAGACAATGCCACCGGCAAATCTTCAGGGCCCGCTACCTAGAAACTCAAGCATCAATTATTAAAGGAAAGGCAGTGCTATTGCAGCACTGAGTCAAGAGGCGAGTTGTCAAACTACAAAATAGAATAATTAGATTAGAAAATTAAAGTTGATTTTTGTTCACATACATCGCTGGTTGAGCTTTTACAAACATAAGTTGGAAAAATGTCATATTTAGAACAAAACAAAGAAAGACTGAGGGTAATTACTGCATTAAAGATAGATTAAAGAAAAGGTAAAGGCACTTGAGAGAAATAATTTGTTAGCTGGAACCCTTGAGTCTCTGTATACAGAGCAATTTTTTACCTGTTGAGATAATTGAAATTAATGAGCTATTAAACAAATGAAGTTAATAACAAATAAACAATCTTAAGTCAAAACACCAAAATATCAGGTTATATAGCACTAGTCATATTTGTTTGCTAAAGAGAAGTCCCAGGGACACCTATAAATCAAAATTGAAAGTACCTTCATTTATAAAATTATTTACCTAAAATGAATACTCTTAACCTAAAATGAATTAAAGTTATTTGGATCCATATATATATATATTTTCTTTTTCATAAGCGCTTTGTTCTTTGTGACGTCACACTGGACAGACGAACAAGCATACAAACATATATTTGTGACGTCACATTAACATGAAATGTAGACAAATGTACAGACATAAAGACATGTATAAAAAGAAAAAAAAAATACAATTGTGTGCACACTAAAGAGAGATCTCCTTGTCCCGGCCGGGAGAAATGACACTTAAGTTGTGAAATATTTTGAAAGACTCTTTTGAGGGAATCATTCTGTACCTTCATCTTGGTCCTCTTGATTTTGTACCTTTTTTATTAATCTTGATTCTTCAATAACTTCATCTTGATCATTTTGATGTGGTACCTGTTTTATTAATCTAGATGGTATCCATATTGGAGAGGATTCGTCTTTTGGAAAAACACAAACAGATCCTCTTCCCCAAATTAATACTGGATCTGGACCCTTCCATGTACCTGAAAGAACATCCTTCCAGTAAACCAAAGGTTTATGTTGTTGGTGTGGATTCCAATGTCTGTCTCCAGCAGAATAACCATTAGAGTCTAAAGTTAGAAAATTTAAGGTAAACAGGGCAACTGCCAATCTGTCCTTAGGACTTTTCCAATTTCCTTCTTTTTGTTTTAATAACATAATTTTCAGTGTTCGGTTTGCTCTTTCAATAATGCCCTGACCCTGAGGATTGTATGGGATGCCTGTTTTATGGGATATATTGAATTTTGCGCAAAACTGCTTGAAAGATGAGGACATATATGCGGGGCCATTATCTGTTTTAAGCATTTTTGGGGATGCCCAATGCAGCAAAAGCTTGCAAACAATGAGATGTAACATCTTTAACTTTTTCTCCAGAATGTAAGGAAGCAAAAATCATGCCTGAGCATGTATCTATAGTCACATGAATAAATCGCAATTTTCCAAAACTTGGCTCATGAGTAACATCCATCTGCCACAAATGATTGGGCATTAATCCTCTAGGGTTAACTCCGAAATGAGGATTGGGCAAATGTGTCATACAAGATTTACAATCTTTTACAATTGTTCTGGCTTGCTCCTTTGTGATTTTAAACCTACGTTGCAAGGTGGTGCTGTTGACATGAAACTGGGAATGAAATAAAGTAGCTTGTTGTAGCGCTGAAAGTATAAATACTGTTTTTGTAAGTTCATCAGCCTTTTGATTACCTTCATGGAGGGGACCAGGCAAATTAGTATGTGCTCTAATATGGCCTACGAATAGAGGTTCTTTTCTTGCCCACAAAAGTTTTTGTATTTGATAAAACAATTTAAAGGCTGGAGTATGAGGTGCTATTGGTCCTGCTAACTCTAATTTTGGGACGGCTTGTACAATATAGTGGCTATCTGAAAAAATGTTTACGGGCTGGTCCCTAAAATTTTCCAGAGCTCTTACCACAGCTTCCAGTTCCACTAGTTGAGCTGATTTGTGTGCAGTTATGTAAGTCATATTTTCTTTTTTAGTGACTACTGTAGCAGTACCATTTGAGGACCCATCTGTAAATACATTAAATGCCTTAGGAATAGGTTGATTTTTTTTATTACCTGTGGAAATATAATAGGATGATTAATACAAAAAGATAATATAGGGGACTTAGGAAGATGATTATCAAAATTTGCAGAAGTAGAGCATTTAGCTATAGCCCAATCATTATCATTGAAGCATAAGTATTCAATCTGTGATGATGAATAGGGAGTAATAATAGTAGCAGGGTGAATGCCAAATATTTTAGTAGAAGTCTTAAGTCCTTGAAGAATAAGTTTAGCCACCATGGAGGTATAAGATTCAATTATACTTTTAGGAGAGACGGGCAAATGTATCCATAATAAAGGCCCTTGTTGCCAAAATACTCCTGTGGGTGTATATTGTGAAGAAATAATAATCAACATCAGCGGTTGAGTTAAATCAAATCTATCAAAATGAGCTCCTTCGATGGCTTTTTCTACTAATTTTAAAGCTTTCCTAGCATCAGGAGTCAATGTTCGTGGTGAAGATGGATCAGGATCTCCACGAAGGATGTCAAATAAAGGTTTTAGTTGGCCAGTAGTGAGATTTAGTGTAGGGCGAAGCCAATTAATGTCTCCCAGTAGTTTTTGGAAATCATTGAGGGTGGTCAAATGTTCTTTATTTATTAAAATTTTTTGGGGTCTAACAAAAGTATCCATGATTTTAAATCCTAAATATAATATGGGAGATCTGGTTTGAACTTTTTCTTCTGCTATATATAATCCATATATTTTTTAAATTTTCTACCACATCACTGAATATATTAAATAAGATTTTTTGATTAGGGTGGGCCAATAAAATATCATCCATGTAATGTAGACACATGAGGTTTGGATATTTATTTTTAATGGGTTGGATAGCCTTGTCCACATATATTTGGCATATGGTGGGGCTATTAGCCATTCCCTGTGGTAAAACCTTCCATTGATATCTCTGATCAGGGCCATTATTGTTCATAGAAGGAACGGAAAAAGCAAACCTGGGGGCATCCAGAGGATGTAGGGGAATAGAAAAGAAGCAATCCTTTATATCAAGAGTAATAAGATGGAAATTTTTTGGAATAGCTACGGGACTAGGAAGTCCAGGTTGAGTAGGCCCCATAACTTGCATGGTTTTATTGATTTGTCTAAGATCATGTAACAATCGCCATTTTCCTGACTTTTTCTTGATCACAAATATGGGGGAATTCCAGGGAGAGGTGGAAGGTTCTATATGACCTGCTTCTAATTGTTCCTGAACTAATTGGTGGGCCGCTTGTAATTTCTCTTTAGATAGGGGCCACTGAGGGACCCACACTGGCTTATCAGAAAGCCATGGTATTTTCAAAATTATTTTCTCAGTGGCCCCGAAAAAAAATATCTTTTTCCTTTATGACAATGATTACTTTTAGGGTTAAGATTACTCTGTACTTTTTGATAATGAGTTTCTTTTATGGTTAAGATTACCCTGTAGGTTTTCACATTTAACATCTGCAGGCTTGGTTGCAAGGTGTACTCCCATTTGTTGCAAAATATCTCTTCCCCATAAAGTAACCGGTAGATTAGGTAAAACATAAGGCTGAAATGTTCCTTTATGGCCTTCATCATCCTCCCATTTTAAAATTACTGCACTTTTATCTGGGAGGTTATTATATCCCAAGCCTCTTAAACTGGTTGAAGCTTTTTGCAGAGGCCAGTGCTTGGGCCATTGGCGTAAATTAATAATGGAAGAGTCAGCTCCAGTATCTATTAATCCCTCCATTTCTATTCCTTGGATTTTTATTTTACACATAGGCCTCCTTGAACAGTCTCGAACCCAGCAAGCCATGGGACTTGAGTCAGTGGAACAAAATCCTCTATTGTTCCCTTCTTGAGGCATACCCATTTTAAATGAATTATGTAAATTGGGAAGGAGAAGCAACTGAGCAATTCTATCTCCTTGATTAACAGAAGTTATACTTTGGGGTGAGCTAAGCATTATTTTTATTTCCCCTTTGTAGTCTGAGTTTATTACACCTGGGGTCACTTGCAAACCTAATATGCTTTTAGGACTACGCCCGATAATAAGTCCTACAGTCCCTGAGGGAAGAGGTCCCCTGACTCCTGTGGGAATCAGTTGAACCCCCATTTCAGGTGTTAACACTATTCGGGCGGTGGAACAGAGGTCTAATCCTGCATTTCCTCTTGTTCCTCTGGCGAGGGAGTGGATGGGTAGTAGGGATTGTGTCGGGGAAGCATCTGAGTGGATGCTTGAGGATACTCCTTCTGCAATGCCCCGTACATTTGTGGGCCCCGGGGTACTGGGCCCCGTGCCCCGTTTTTTGAATTCCTGAACAAAGGATTTCCATGGATGTCAAATTTTGAATAGCATTTATTGGCCCAATGATTTCCCTTTTTACACCTGGGGCAGCGGCCTGGGGCACGGTATGAGCTTGATCTTATTTCTCTTTTGGGATTTTGCCTAGAATTGCCTGATTGATTATGATAATTTTGCCTGGAATATCCTGATTGATTATAATGTCTACGTTTAGCCTTTGTGAAATTTCGAGAGGAAGCACCTCTCATTGAGGCTGCAATCACATTTCCTGTGACAAAGGCGCCATTTATATCTTTACATAGTTGTATATATACGGAAAGATCCTTTTTAGTTCTCCATGGCCTGATGGCTGCTTGGCACCATTTATTTGCATTTTCATAAGCTAATTGAACAACTAATGGCATAGCTTGGTCAACATCTGCAAACACACTACCTGCAGTTCTCAAAAGTCGATCAGCAAAGTCGGCATACGGCTCATTAGGTCCTTGAATCACTTTGACAAGCTACCTTGTAGATCCCCAGGTCCTTGTACAGTTTTCCATGCCTCTAAGGCAGCTGCATTTATCTGAGCATATATATCTGGGTCATAATCTGTTTGAGCCTGTAAGTCTGCGAATTGCCCTTCTCCTGTGAGCATGTCTATATTATAGTTTTCAAACCCTGCAGCCGCGTTTCTTTTAGGCGTTTCTATACAAAGTTCTTGGAATTGTGATCGCCAAACCAAGAATTGCCCCCCGCTTAATGTTGCTTTACATAGACTTTTCCAGTCTGAGGGGGTTAAGCTAAAGGTGTTAAGGGACTCCAGCATACTCAACGTGAAAGGAGCTTGGGGCCCATAAGTCATTACTGCCTCTTTGAGATTTTTTATTGTTTTGAAATCTACTGACTGATGGACACTCTGTCCATTTTTCTTTTCAAATGCTGGCGGTTCCCAATGTATCTGTGAGTTGTCCTCGAGAGCGCATAAGCGATCAGAAAGACTTTTTATTTCTGTTTCTAGGGTATGCAAATGCCTAGTAATACCCTTCATATTTTCTGTAATGGATTCCACCCATGGGGGAGTAGTCACTTCCACAAGTGACTCCTCTGCCTGACGGACCTTTTTCTCGGTCTTTTTTAATTTCTTTTTCCTCATTTTCTCAGGATCACTTTTACTAGATTCCTCACCACTGCTAATTTCACTGACAGCAATATCCTGAGGCCCAGGTTCCAGTGAGAGCAAGTATCCTTCAGCTTTCGCCAATAACTCCCGAATAGCTTTAATAGCTTGGATTTTTGTCATTTTGGGGTCTCTTCTAATACTCTCTTTACTGGTCTCAGTTGGCCCAGTGGAATCTACACTTTTTTGATCACTTTCACTTTTGTCTATATACTCCTCACTGAGAACAGAGTCAGGTATATCAAGGAGTCTTTGCATAGCCTCTATCACTTGGGATTCAGTTATATTCGAACCCATCTTTAGAGACCTTTCAGTTCTTACCTGTCCGCTCCGAAGTTCCCCGTACGGGCCGCCACCTGTTGCTGCCTGAAGCGCTTGGAGCAACGGAGCCGCGGGAAAAACTTCAGAAGCAAACTGGAGACAAACAGCTTTTTATTCTGATAACTTTTCTCTCTGGTTCTAATAACGACTAACACACGCCAAAAACACACCCTAAAATGGCGCTGACCCGATCAGCAATTTCGGCCAAGTCACTCGAGATCCCGCAACAATCCCGTGAGACTACGGGTGGCGACAAAGGCCAAATCTCCACGGCTCATAGTCAACCGCAATTCAAGCCAATCCCCAAACAGGGCTCCTGCAACCTGACACTGTCTGAGCCCATGAGGCAACAAGCATGCGGACAGGAAGCAGCACCGGAGCGGGCAGCTCAGAAAGCCCACCGCATCTCTGAGAAGGGTGCCCTGGGACCCTGCCTGGCCTGAGTGGTTGAGGGGAGAGGAGCCCAGGTCCCCGGATGCTGGGATGGCACCTGGGTTGGTGGCAGGACTGAGAGGGACCAGCTAACTCAGGAAGGTGGCCAACCAGGAAGCTCCTCTCCGAGCGGCCGTTGGGGTCTGCCCCTAGGCAGGGTGGGTGACCCGAAGTAGAACAAAAGAGAGGAAGGACAAGGTAGAAAGGGTGGGAAAGGAAGGACAGGAGAACAGCTTCCACCTGAACCCTCAGCCGAGGTTCCCATCCCTCCACCCCCAGGCCAGTCTTGAGTTTCTGGGAAATCTAAAAATCTTCACTAACAATTTTAAGGTTATCATAAATTCACCCACTTATGAAGTTTGCCCTGTGCACTGCTAATTAACCCACTAGTACTTTTTTTTTTTTTTTTTTTGGTACCAGGGATTGAACCCAGTGGTGCTTAACCACAGAAACCGCATCCCCAGTCTTTTTAAATATTTTATTTAGGGACAGAATCTTGCTGAGTTACTTAGGGCCTCGCTAAGTTGCTGAGGCTGCCTTTCAACTCATGATCCTCCTGCCTCAGCCTCCAGAGTACAGGCTTAACACATGTATTTCTAAAATGGATTGAGCAAAGGGAGAGATGAAACCGACGTGCTCCTGCCTCCCCAGGTTACGTGGCCACCACCTGAGGATCCTGAGCACTGCCAGACCACCACCAGCCAACCTGTGGTCACCAGCATGCCAGGCCCAGCCCTCGCCAAGCTGCCTTTAGAAGAAGAGAGCCGGGAACCCCAGCGTGTCCCTCTCATGGTGGCCAGGTGCTCCCTGGAAGTGTCCTTTTTGCTTTCCTAAATAAATCCCCAGGGCTGCAATATCTGAAACATGCTAAAATTCTTTTCCATCACCTGTGTCAGGGACCCATCATCCTGGGTTGAGGTCCCCCTCTCTGGGACTGCCTAGGACCTCTTCAGGTGACAGAATCACTGGTGTGACCACCCCCATCCTGAAAGCATGGGTCCACCACGTAACAAAGACACTCAGGGAGTCCGGGGACTTAGCAGCTCCCCCACAGGAACAAAACTGGGCAAACATTTTGATACACAACAGCTCCCCAGTACCAGTGCGGGGGACCAAAGACACCCTCCAGTTCAGCCTCCTCTCCTCTGGGGCCACGTGGAGAGCCACACCTCTGAGAGGGCCTGAGCGTGCTGACCTGGCTGGCCACACCTCCACCCTCAAGTGAGGGCCAGGAGAAACCCCAGGAAGCTGCGATGTTTTTGTGGGGAGGGGACTCGTTCTCTAGAAGTCGTACCACCAGACGCCACTGAACACACACAACAGCAAGAAGAACAAGCAAGAGTGCTCTCGGGACCGCGGCGGCCAACGGGCAGGCACTTAGCTTCCAAAGAACATTCTTATAGGTAGATATAACTTGGGGGCTCAGTTTCCTATTCTTTCTTTCTTTTTTTTTTTTTTTTTTTTTTGCGGTACCGGGGATTGAACTCAGGGGCACTCGACCACTGGGCCACATCCCCAGCCCTTTTTTGTATTTTTTTATTAGAGACAGGGTCTCACTGAGTTGTTAAGTGCCTTGCCATTGCTGAGGCTGGCTTTGAACTCGCGATCCTCCTGCCTCAGCCTCCCAAAGTGCTGGGATTACAGGCGTGCGCCACCGTGCCTGGCTTTCTATTCTTTCTTTAAAGGTGGGATAGGATAGAAGGAATAAAAAACAGGTAGAAAAGAGACTTCAAGGAAGAACACAGAAATAAGATTTTAATTCAAAGTTCCACATACTTTCCAGGCCTGCCACCCCCTAAACCAGTCTCTTAGGCCTGTTACTCCCAAATTCCAGGGAGATCTGTAAATCTACCTGTGCACAATTAGTCAATCCCCAATAAATAGATTAAGTAAAGAGAAACATTATCTTGAGGTACCTATGATTTAGGGGGATTTTCCAGCACTATCTATTGACCTGATAATGAAAACCATGTTCATCTGAGGATCCTGAGACTGACCAGACCACCAAAAACTGACCTGGGACCACCAGACTGATATCATTCCTATACACCTTCCCATGGTTTCCTTTAAAAGAAGAGCTGCCGGGCGTGGTGGCGCCCACCTGTCATCCCAGCGGCTTGGGAGGCTGAGGCAGGAGGATCGTGAGTTCAAAGCCAGCCTCAGCAATGGCGAGGCACTTAGCAACTTAGTGAGACCCTGTATCTAATAAAATACAAAAAGGGGCTGGCGATGTAGCCCAGGGGTCGAGTGCCCCTGAGTTCAATCTTGGTACCAAAAAAAAAAAAAAAAAAAAAAAAAGAAGAAGAAGAAGAAGAAGAGCTGAGGTCCTCAGAACTGAGTCTGTCGTTCTGGAGATAACCCGTGCTCCCCCTCGAGTGTGTGGGCTGCTGTGAGCAAGCCGTGCTGTCAACATGGACCAGACACCTTTGTGTCCCTGCACAGTGTCAGAATTGACTGGGTAACAATGAGTTCACAGGCTGCATCCCCTTCAGTGCCAGTGCACCAGACACTTGTGAGGTAGCCGACCGTCACAAGCCGGGCAGACGCAAGCTCTTTGATTCCAGTCTTCATCTCTCCTGTCTATAACACATGCTTCACATAGTGATGGATGTCACAGGCAGACGGAGAGAGGTCAAGGCCGGGTACAGGCTGCAGAGCCAAGAGCCCAGCAGAGGGACATGACTTCAGAGTCAAACAGCCACTGGAGATGGTCAGAAAAGGATCCTAACAGACCAGTTCCACAGAGTTGTCAAAGCAGAGGGTCTGCATGGATGGATGGACAGCAGTTTCAGAAGGTCAGCTTGGAGTGTCAGCTCAAGGTGTCGGCTTGGCGTGGCCGTTCATGGTTGTCACGGGCAGAAGGAACGGCACTCTGCTAAAGTCCAAAGGAGCAGGAAAATGCAGATTTGTCACTGTAGCAATTTTCCAGAAAAGGCTTCCGACAAGTGGATGGGCAACAGGATCGAGGTGCCGCTGTGTGCTGTCTTGGGGCTCCTTCTTTTGTGGGCCTTGGGGGGGTTGCACCTGGTGAGGTTGACAAGCTCCCGTGTCTGGTGTTCCTGCCATGACTGGGGATGTCCGCATGTCCAGCTGCTCCTGATCTAGTTTGATAAGTTACTTATCAGTTTATGGTGGTGCTGGCAGCTGGTGGCTGTGTACTTGCACAGCAAGGAGTGGGGTCACCCTACCTTGGCACCTGTGCTCGAGATGGAGCAGCTCTTGGCAAACTGCTGCTTAACAACATGGAAGAACTCAGGGCGAGGCCCAGCCTGGAGACCGCTGTTCCACGTGTGCTGGAGTAGCTCGGAGCAGGGCAGGGCCTGCTGCCCACGTCTGCTTTCCTAAACACACCTCCGTCTATGCCTCTGACTGTCGCGTGCTGAGATCTTTTCCATCAGGAGCAAGGCCCCTGGTGGTCCTGAGTGCCCCCTTCTCTCCAGGAACTCCTTGGACCCTTCCCCAGGGGCACTCTTCTCCTGTGACGTAGGGACTCTGATTTCAAGTTTCCAGAAGTAAACTTGGGGCAGTCAGGGGCCACTCAGGACAGGAGCCAAGAAGCTGGCCTTGGCCCACACCTGTGGCCTCTGAAGGCGGGCCCATGGCTCTCCCCGCGCTCTGGCTCTGTCAGCCTCGCGGGCACACGCCTCTCCCTGGCCTCCCAGTCTTCTCATCAGTTTGACCATAAAAGGCCAGGTGCAGGTAAGACCCAGGAAGGTGCCACGTCGTCTTCAAGGCCGAGCTGATGGCTGGTCTGTATCTTTCACGAAGAGGTTTCTTGGGAAAAGTGCCACTCGTGACCAGGGGAAATGACCAGGCCCTCGCCCACCGACAACTCAGTGAAACCTCACCCTGCTCGGTTCCCAGAGCAGCCCATCTCTCAGTGCCGTCCCCCTCCCCTGGAGCTGAGCCCCTAGCCAAAGCTGGGCCTGCACGTCCTGCTCCTGGGCTTCCCTGCCACTGTCACCAGTTAGGAGTCTCTGTACCCGGCATCAGACTCCCAATTTACTTGAACATTTACGACTAAAGCAAATAAATCTGCATAATTAACCTGTTTGAATGTCATTGCCACAATTGAATTGTAGTAGAAAGTGACATGCTCATACATGTAATCACATATCTAAGTGCTAGTAAGTGACATGCTTATACATGTAATCACATATCTAAGTGCTAGTAAGTGACATGCTTATACATGTAATCACATATCTAAGTGCTAGTAAGTGACATGCTCATACATGTAATCACATATCTAAGTGCTAGTAAGTGACATGCTTATACATGTAATCACATATCTAAGTGCTAGTAAGTGACATGCTTATACATGTAATCACATATCTAAGTGCTAAAAGGGAACTAAGCAGCGGGCATGGTGGCGCATCCTTGTGATCCAGGCCACTCAGGATCCTGAGGCAGGAGGATGGCAAGATTGAGGGCAGCCTGGGCAACTTAGCAAGACCCTCAGCAACTTAGCAAGACTCTCTCAAAATAATAAAAAGGGCTGGGGATGTGGCTCAGTGGTTGAACGTTCCTGGGTTCAATCCCCAGTGCCACCAAAACCAAACAACAACAACAGAACAGGTAACTAAGTAAAATACTTTTTAGAGAAGTCTTCTTTCTTTTTCTCTGTTTTGCATTGCTGGGGACAGAACCGAGGGCCTCAGGCACGTCAGCGGAGCCCTCTACCACTGAGCGCGTCTCAGCCCCGGAGTGGTCTTCTTTAGCTTGTAAGGAGCCCGTATTAGGAGGAAAGAAATTCACTTTGACATCTAGTTTTCCTACAGACTCTATCATTTCAAGTGAAATTCTTAAACTTTTCAGTGCCTATTTTCTCCCCAAATTGAATTGATAACAGGTACCCCTGCTTCAGTAAAACAACATGATGTCTGGGTTTTGCTTTAAAATACCTAAAGTTTACTAAAGAGAACAAGTAAAAAAAATTTAAAAATAAAATACCTAAGGCAGGGCAGCTGGGTGTGCTGCTCAGTGGTCAGGTGCTTGCCTGCACATGTGAGGCCCTGGTTTGCACTCCAGCAACACAAACAAAAAGGGGGGTGGGTAAGGAATAGATGAGACTGGCACAAAGCGAATCATGTGTGTGTGTGTGTGTGTGTGTGTGTGTGCGCGCGCACACACACTGGGGATAGAACCCAGAACCTCGCACATGCTGAGCATATACTCTGCCTCTGAGCCTCGCCCCTAATTTATAGCAGAATGCTGGGCACGTGGAGCCTCATTGCATCCTACCCTTCTCTCTACCACCATGCTTCTGAAATTTTCCAAAATAAAATGTTTTTTTTTTTTTTTTTTTTTTAAAAAAAAACATCCCTGGCCTTGCCAAACACATGATATCACCATAGCTCTGAACACTGTCTTTGGATCACTTTTTATTCCTTAGAGAATAAACGTGAACACCAGATCAAGTTTTACTCAGCAGCCCTAAGATCATTGCATCACACTGTGAGTTCCTGTCGACAAGGAGACAAAAATAGATGAGAACCCAGGGGAAGCACGGCTATGGAAGATGAAGACAGAACTTTCAGAGATGAGATGCTCTGCGGAAAACTGGGAATCCCATCTGGGAAGATTGGTGATGTAGAAAATAAACGTGCAATACATCAGAAATATGTTGCCCCGTAGCTGACAATTTATTTCTGGAATTCCAGTTTCATAAATGATAAATAGTGAGTTTTATCTATGACTCGCTGGTCCCCGAGGCAGGTAAGCAGGGAATGGAAGGGGCTTTGAGAAGGCGGGTTGACCCCGCCCCAGTCCTGCTGATGACCCACCCTGTGGGTCCAGGGAGTCTGCGTGCCAGCAGGAGAATCCAATAAATGTAGGAAGCCAAGCCTATTAAAACACAGACGTGACTGCGAGGCGCGCAGTAAGGGCCATGTAGAAGCAAAAGCGTTGAAATCTGTTCTGTAACAGTTATTAAAAATCGTTAACAACATGGAGGGAAGTTATACTCGAGAATGAATTATTGTCGGCTCCTGGGAAGCCCCCCTGAGTTTTCTGTAATGGTACAAAGAGAATTTTCTAGAGGCTAGTGATAAGTCTACTGTGAAGCCTGGAGGGAAGCTGCCTGCTCCTGCACCAAGGGCCCTGCCTCAGAGACCGGCGTCTGTTGGTCCACACCGTGAGCCGGGCAAGCCGGCAGCACGGGGCTCCAGGTCTCCTGATGGCAAGGAACCCTAACCAATCGGAGGCGACAACCACGGAGAAAGGCAACATGCATCTTGCTGAAACTGGAAAAAAAGGACCCCAAATTTCTCAGTAGCAGCTCTGCGGCTGGATGCGGCGAGCCCATCTCTCAGTGCGAAGCTCCTCGGCAGGCCCAGGAGATGCAGCAGCCAGAGAGGTTTATGACTTGAAGCAAGCAAGACACACACTGGAGTTAATTTGCAAAGCAGTGCTCTCTCCAAACAAAGACAGCCGGGGCTTTTATTGGGGAAACTTACACATATTCACAGAGGGAAGACGCACTGTCACATGTCCAGGCAGACACATTCCTGAGCACGCCCAGTTCAAGGTCAGAGAGTCACGTGTTCACGCAGAGATGGTGGGCACATTCCTTGAGCATAGACTTTAGTCCTTGTAAGTTTCCCAAAGAGCCTTAGCTGAAACAAAAAGAAAAACACATTAGCAGTCTTTTAACTGGGCAGCAGCTTCCCGCATAAGTACTGGAGCCTGGCCCCACACAGTGTCAGCCTGGCCTAGCTAGCCGTCCACGGTAGCCCCAAGTTTTTAAATCATTACACACCCCCATCACAACAAATCCCCACAAAGCAAACATGAGTTACAGAACTCTTTGGCAATTCAGGATCACTGATGATTGAGATGAGACGGGAGTTGTTTATTATTTAGCAAACCCTTTGGTCCTAGGATAAGATAGTATAGAGAAGGCTTGTGGGAGAATCTAAATAAGTAAGAAATCATTCTTACGGGATTTTGATAACTTTTACATAACCTTAGCAGACACTAATTACACATTATTTCCATCTAGCCGTTAAATGATTATAGATCTTTTAAAAATCTTTTTTAGTTGTGGATGGACACAATACTTTTATTTATTTATTTATTTATTAATATTTTATTAGTTGTTCATGGAACTTTATTTATATGTGGTGCTGTGAACTTGTGACCCACCTGCCTCAGCTTCCCAAGCCATTGGGATTACAGGTATGTGTCACCATGGCCAGCTAAGATTTCTTATTTGGATTGAAAGTAGTGAAAGAAAGCCAGGCATGGTGGTGCACCCCTGTGATCCCAGCAGCTCAGGAAGCTTAGGCAGGAGGAATGCAAATTTGAGACCAGCCTTAGCAACTTAGCAAGACCCTGTCTCATAATAAAAAAAATAAAAAGGGCTGGGGATGTGGCTCAGTGGTACAGCACCCCTGGGTTCAATGCCTGGTACCAGAAAAAAAAAAAAAAAAAAGAGTGAAAGAGACACCCATTTGCAGGACATCAGAATATGTCACCCAAATGTGCCTCGTGGGCATGAGCTGATTATTTTGAGAACAAGCAGACACTGCAGCAGTTCTGAAAACGGAGCACGGGGTACTTTGTAAGGGAAATCCACATTTATAAAAGAAATCATCATTTGTAAGAGTGGATTCTCTCTCTCTGAAAGACGAGTAGATCACAGGAGACTGAGATCTGCAGAAGGAGCGCTACCTAGGCTTACCTGGGCCACCTTCCCCTCTGCAGCCTCCCACACCCTCTCTTCCTTTACCTGAAGGCGGTGTCTAGGCCTAGTTCTGCAGCCTCTTTGAGTTCACTCATCCCTGAGTTCCTCCCACCACATAGAAGGGACGCGTGTTAACACACCTCCGTTGGTTTGTCCCTTGTTCATATCCCTTTTCTAACAGGGGCCCCAGGGAGACCTAGAAGGGAAGAAGGGAAAGAGAGATTTTTCCTCCATAGGCAGCTGAGTGTGAAGAGCCCTAGGCAGGAGGAGGGCCCGCCGGGACCAGAAGCCAGCCCCGAGTTTGTCTGATAGTTTCCTCCTGTGGAAGGACCGGGCAAGGCTCCTCCCAGGCTTGGAACTGCATGAGCTTGTTCCCTTCCCACTTAACAATGCTGTTCACTGATTTCCCACTGATGCTGAGGGATTCTTACATATTGACAGCCCGAGAGAGATGCCCGACAGAGGCGCCCGCCCAGCCACGGAGGAAGGCCCTGCACTGACCACTTCCTCTTCACTCTCATTGGAAATGCGCTGCAGGTGCCAAAACTGTGTCCTCTGATGTCTCGGACATCCGACGGCAGATGCTCATTTCAGCACGAGGAGGAGGACAGGCAAGAAGGAGGGGCAAGAAGTCAAAACCTGTTTTCAGTTTGGTGCTCCCTTTTTGCAAACCGTGCCATCCTGGGCCCAGGAAGGTGGTGGGCCAGCTGCCTCCCCCTGCCCTCAGGGTGTTCATTTTCAGCCTCCCCAGATGTGCCACGGCTGTCCGAGCCCCTGGAAAGGACAGCTCTGGGCAAGGAGGTGGGACAGGGCCTGCAGCCAGGCGGCCACCGTTCCTCCCCGCCCCCCCTCCGTTCTCCCCGCTGCTGAGCCAGGCTGAGAGGGGCCCAAGCTCCTCCGGGTAAGGGTGTCTGTGCCTGGGGCTCTGTGCTGGCAGAAGAGCAACTGTCCAGGTGACACTCTGTGACCAGGGAGGAGCAGGAAATGGGAATCTGAAAGCATCTTTTCTGTGGCTGGTCCTCAGCGGCACCATTCCTCTAGGAAGGTCCGCGAGAGAGTGGCCAGCCAGGACCATGGGCCTTCCAGGTCTTCCTATGGTGGCCTTGACCATCCAGAGGAGGGAGACGGTGCGATCGACCTGAAGCCTATGCTGCTGATCACCCCAGGGCCCCATGGAGAGAGCAACGGGCCCTGGGGGTCAGGGTCCTCCAGAGAGACAGAACCATCAGGACAGACGGCTGTAGCTCTCTGTCTGTCTGTCTACTGAGAGAGGCTGATTTTAAGGAGTTGGGGACTGGCACGTCTGAAGTTTGCAGGTATCGGTGACCGAGTATGCTTAATCAGGTGACAGCAGGCCGTCGACAGCAGGGGAGGAGTTCTGCACCTGTGCACAGGAGCCTCACTGAACGGTAAGCTCAAAGGAGGGCCTGGAGGTGCAGACCAAGCACCCTGTCAAGGGGGAGAGGAATGTGGGCTGGAGGCCGTTTTAGAGGGCAATGGTTTTTTGGAGAAATAAATGGGTCTGAAGAAGGGACAACAGCCTGGGATGCAGTTCCCCGGGGAGAGGAGGCAGCGACCAGTACGGAGGGGGAGAGGGCGGCTGCGCTGGAACAAAGGTGGTCTCCTGCAGGAAGAGGCTCTGTGGTCCTCAGAAGAGGTGACCAGTGCAGGACAAACAGGTCGCGCCTGCTAGCCCCCTTTGCTGGGAGTTCAGGGAGCGAGTCCCAGCCAATCACACTTTTTTGGAAGAACTCCCTCAGTCAGGGAAGGGGGCTTTGTGGAGCCTTCCCCCTCCCCACGTGAATGGGGGAAAGCCTGCTCTTCAGGCTGCTTCCGGGGACTCCTGTTTCCTCCAGTTCTAAGTGCTCTGAAGCATCATTTTTCCAAGTTTGAACACAGGGCAAGCCACAGCCAGGAATTCCAGCAAGATGTGAGGTCGCAGCGGGCCACCCAGGGCAGCGTGGAGGAGGACCCCTTCCTTACGGGGCCCTCGGGCTTTTCTCTGAAAGCCTTACCATATGAAAGGGACCCCTCAACATTACGATGGTCATCTCCTTCACTCAGCTTCTTATTGCGGTGTTAGCTTTGCTGGGCATGGTGGTGCACAACTGTGAGTAAGCCCAGCTACTTGGGAGGCTGAGGCAGGAGGATCTTAAGTTTAAGGCCAGCCTAGGAAACTTAGCAAGACCCTGTCTCAAAACAAAAAGGTATGAGGGTATACCTCAGTGGTAAAGTATCCCTGATTCAATTTCCTGTACCAAAAAATAAAATAATTAACAAAAAAATTTTTTTTTGGTACCAGGGAAAATAATTAGATTTTTAAAAAATTAAAATATTAAATAAAATGTTAGCCTTAGCCGGGCGTGGTGGCGCACGCCTGTAATCCCAGCACTTTGGGAGGCTGAGGCAGGAGGATCGCGGGTTCAAAGCCAGCCTCAGCAATGGCGAGGCACTTAGCAACTCAGTGAGACCCTGTCTCTAAATAAAATACAAAAAAGGGCTGGGGATGTGGCCCAGTGGTTGAGTGCCCCTGAGTTTCAATTCCCGGTACCACAAAAAAAAAAAAAAAAAAAAAAAAAAAAAAAAAAAAATGTTAGCCTTATCTAAAACTGCTCCTTCACAGTAACGTGGTCTATCTTTCACCATTTAATTGGGCAACACGTCCTAGCCTTGTTGACACCCACAATCAGCTGTTGTTATGGGCCAGTGAAAGGACACTCGCAGAGTCCATGCGAAGTCCAAGGACCACGTCGCACACTGGAATGTCACACAAGAGATTTATGGTTGGTAACAGGAGGCATACCAAGGAGCGCAGCAGCCTGGGCACTCACAGAGCAGCTTTGTAGCCTGTAAGGGGAAGCTCGTGAGCTGCTTAGGAGTCTAAGCTGGGGTGGGGTTGGTGGCAGGTAGTGTTCTTACGGGAAGTTAAGCAGCTTTGCCTCAGAATCCAAACTATGGAATCTCTTGAGAAAATGGCTCCCAACCTAAAATGGTGAATCTGATGCCAATAGACAGGCTGGAGTTGTGGCTCAGCGGTAGAGTACTTGCCTAGCACATGCATGGCCCTGGGTTTGATCCTCAGCACCACATAAAAAATAAATAAAATAAAGGTATTGTGTCCAACTGGAACTAAAAAATAAATATTTTTTTCTTTTTAGAAAAAGATAAAAGATGTGACCAGCACCCCTATTGCTCAGGAAATAGCAAGGATTTCAAGGAGTTCTGTGCCAGGCAACAAAGACAAAGATCAAAATGTATATTTCTTACTATAAATCACAATTTCACAAATTATGCCCCCCCCCAATTCATATGTTGATGTCCTAACCCCTGGAACCTGAGAATGTGTCCTCACTTGTAGATTTCAACTTCGCCAAGTTAAATTGAGGTTATTAGGGTGCGCTCTAATCCAACACGACAGAAATGGACACCCACTTATGGGACACACAGGCACAGGCGCAGGGAGAGCACTGTGTGGCTGCACAGGGTAAGACTGTGGTGATGCTTCTACAGACCCGGGGCACGGGAGATGGCCAGCAAGCTGCCAGAAGCTGGGCAGCGCCAAGCTCTGCCTCACAGTCGCTAGGGCGTGTGGCACATCTTGAGACTGGACTTCCGGCCTCTTGCACTGTGAGAGAAAACATGTTCTTCAAGCTACTCAGTTTGCAGTACTTGGTGACAGCAGCCCTAGGAAACGGACACACCTGGTGTGAAAGAGACTTGGAATCCGCAAAAATAAAAATAACCAACTCCACTGGGAAGCCACGCATTCTTTCTAGCTCTCCCTTCTGGGTTATCCCAGGTGGGTTTTTCACTGCCTTTGGACTATTTTCAAGTTTGAGTTTTAGATGAGGAATGACAATGGAAATGACTTTTTTTTTTTTTTTTTTTGTACTAGAGATTGAACCCAGGGGTTAAACTCTGAGCCACATCCCCAACCCTTTTTATATTTTATTTAGAGACAGGGTCTTGTTAATTTGCTCAGGGCCTTGCTATGTTGCTGAGGCTGGCTTTGAAGTCACAATCCTCCTGCCTCAGCCTCCTGAGCTGCTGGGGTTACAGGCATGCACCACCACGCCCCACTGGAAATGATTTTTATCTATGTACATGCTAATGCATTCTGTGTGGGGGTGGGACAACTCTAAGTCCCCCAAACTGTCCCACTCAAAGCAAGTTTTGCACAATTTAAAGCTCATGTAAATATACCTAACCCATAAATGTGTGTGTTCTTCATGTTCTCCTTTGAACTGGTTGTAGCATCTTCCCAGTTCCCTATTCAATTAATGAATTCAAAACCATATTTGCCACATGCCCAGGGCATAGCTATATGACAGTCATGGTTTTTCTCCTTTTTTGGTCAAAATTATTATTCTTTAACATTGGAAAGCCTCAAATTGGGCTGTGGCTGGCATTTCTCTGCTGCATTTGCTGGCGCCTTTGTGGGGGAAGCGAGTAGTGGGGACAGCAGCCCTTCCCTGATCTCTTTAGGGACTTCACTGTTGGAATTGCTTTCCTGAGAAAATGTGAGGCTCAGGGATAAAGGGCTGAGGGTCCTCAGAGCCCCAGCTGCTGCTCACCTCTTCCCAGCTCAGAGGCCCTACAACGCCGGAGGTGCTTTTGGTGCCGAGCTGTTTCTTCTTCTGCACCCCATGAGAGACACACTGCTGTCCTGCTGGAAGATAGAGGGAACTGGGTCCCAGAGTGGTTCACCCCATTTAAACATGAGGCGAGTGGCAAAGCCAGTGCCCATCCAGGAACCACCCCACACCCACATCCACATGCTCTGACAGGTTTCTGGGGATTCCTTTGTCCAGACAAGGTGTCATGTAAAACTGACCACCACAAGTGTCCTAGTCTGTTCAGGCTGTTAGAACATCACAAACCAGTGGCGTATGAACTCTTTTCTTCCACACAGTTTCGGAGGCTGCGAGTCTGCCACAAGCTGGCCAGCGTGGCTGGGTTCCTGGTGAGGGCTCTTCTGATTTGGGGACAGCTGCCTCCATGCTGTGTCCTCACATGGTAGCAGCAGGGTGCTCTGGGTCCTTCTTCTCCTTGCAAGGGCACTAGTCCCATCGTGGGGCACACCCACGATCTCGTCTAAGCCCACTCGCCTTGGAGGCTGCACCTCGGCTTCACACTGGGGATGAGGGCTCAGCACCACCAATGCTGTGGAGACACTCAGTGTAAGCTGCCTGGTACCGAAACCCGGGAGGAAATCTCGGAGGCAGAGTGAAGCTTTTACTACTTTTACTTCTACTTTCTTAGAGCTTAGAGAGGGAAAGAAAGATTTTTAGAGAGAAAGATTAAAGCGAGCTTTTCTTCTTGTCTTCTTAGCTTAGAGTCTTAGAGAGAAAGAAAGATAGAGCTTCTTCTTAGCTTAGAGTCTTAGAAAGATAGAAAGATAGAGCTTAGCTTAGAGAAAGATTAGAGCTTCTTTCTTCTCTCTTCTTTCTTCCTTCTTCTTTCTTCTGTCTTCTGTCTTCCTCAGGAGTCTCGGCCTAACTCTGACCAGTCATTACTTCTTCTATCTGGCTTCTCTTCTGTCTTCTATCTGGCTTCTCTTCTGTAACCGCTCTGCCTACGTTCTGGCCGCTCTGATTCTTCTGACCGACCGAGTGACTGCCCGGCTGACTGAATTCTCCGTTCTCCTAACTCGGACCGCTTTCACCCGGTTATAAACCTTCAGCTTTGCGGGTGCCTACAGGTGTATCACATACATATCAGGTGGAACTTATGGCTTCCAGCTAGCTGCAGCAGCCCTTCCTAATTAGGGCTCCTTCAACTCAGCCCATCACACAGGCTGTAGTGAATGGGTTACAAAGTGTGTTAGAAGTACCTACACTACACCAGAAGGCAGGGTGAAGAAGGTGGGGAGGGCTGGGAGTCTGCTATCTTAAACCCCTCCTGGGAGAGTGATTGGAGAAAAGACTGCAGGAGGGAGACAGCCATGCAGATATATGGGGGAGGAGTACTTCATGCAGTGGAACCAGCGAGTGCAAAGGCCCCGAGACTGACCGAATCACCCCTGGAGTAACAGAGGAGAAGCCAGAGGCCCTGGCCAGGAGAGATGAAGGGCAGTGGTTGCAGAGCAGGTCAGAGGTGCAGAGGCAGAGGGAAGATCTTGCACATCCTCATGAGTCACTGCAAGAACTTTGCTTTTACCCTTGAAGGAGTGACATGCTCTAACCATTAAATGCTGGTCACTCCACCTCCTGCCCACTCTTGCAAATTGGAGGAATTTATAAATCAGCCAAACTGGGCACCTTACTAAGCAAGATAAGCCGGGTGTGGTGGGGCATGCCTGTAATTCCAGCACTTGGGAGACTGAGGCAGGAGGATCGCGAGTTCAAAGCCAGCTTCAGCAATGGCGAGGCACTTAGCAACTCAGTGAGACCCTGTCTCTAATAAAATACAAAAAAAGGGCTGGGGATGTGGCCCAGTGGTCGAGTGCCCCTGAGTTCAATACCTGGTACAAAAACAAACAAACAAACAAACAAACAAACCAAGATATCTTGCCTGCGCTGTTCTGGTGGAGTTTCTTGATGAAGACTTTCCAGGATCCTAGACATCCTTTGAGGACACCCAAAGCCCTGCCTTCTCCCACCTCCTCTAGCTGTATTCTCAGATCCCAGCAGGGTGGGCTGCATTGTCTGGCTCTGTGCACTGGTCAGGAAGCTGTGCTGAGCAGGAACTACATCCTATCTTTCTGTTAGGTCCCCTGTGGGTGTATGCCCAGGAGCTCTCTCCTGGATTCTCTGCTCTGGCAGAGTTTCTGCCATTCCTGTGGCTTTCCACAAAGTGCTGCTCCACCAGCCTGCCCTGCAGCTGCCATACCTCTTCCTGGCTGCTCCAAGGAGCACCGTCCAAGCTCAGTGCCTGTGACTGTCTGGTCGGCCCCCCTCCCTGTTTCACCAGTGGGGTTTATGTATGCTGCAGCCACCAACACTCCAGGGATTAAAATGCCCTATTAATGAGAATGATGGATGAATTTTAAGGAAAGCAATGAGTAAGAGTGTTGGTTGTCTAAATAAGTTCATGTGCAAGTGAAAGACAGAAAAGCAGGTTGCATATTTAAATTCCAATGTTCTTTTAACATTACCAGGGTACTGAGTATCCTTGGCGACAGGAAGGAGCACCACTCGTGCTTCTATAATGAATAACTGTATATGTGGCTTTTAATTTTATACACCTAAACATGGTCTTTGGGAAAATAGTAACAAATCTTTAGGAAACATAACATAAATTCAAATTCTTTTCCTTAAGGAAGGTCTCCTAACGTACGAGTCTCAAGGCCCCTGATGTGTGGGCCCCTCTATGAAGGTGATTAGAGATGGTAATTTCTTCTTTTTCTGGAGATGAATTGGTGGCAGATCCCAGCAGGAAAGAAACAATGCTGCAGGCAGAGAAAGCTCAGCTGCTGATCCCTGGCACCCAGAGACCAGGTGGAAGGTGGGCAGGCTTCTTGTCTGCTTCTGGACTTTGGGGCAGCAGCTTGTACTAGGGGGTTCCAGGTGACCCCTGCTGCCTCACAGACTGGATGGGAACCAAATGAAAGCTTCAGACAGAAGCCCAGTCTAGGTGAGGGTAGCAAGGCCAGGGGCCCTTCATGGGCATGGACCAATAGTGCTTGCAGGGCCCTGCTTAGAAGGCCCGGACTTGGTTTACTTTTCTGCTGGCGCTGCCCAGAAATTCTTGATAATTTTTAAGACCGTATACTTCCATTTTGCACTAGGCTCTGCAATTTTTGTAGTGGTCTTGATTACTGAACTTTCTGTGTCCCCTTTAAATTCTGCCTGAGGCAAAAATTCACTGGCCTCCCCCTAGTGCCTACTGCAAGCCCTTTCCACCCCAGCTACCCTCCAGCCATCGGTTCTGGTCCAAGGTCTGGTTTCCTCCTGGGGGAGAATGGTGTCAGCAAAGCTGCCCTCCTTCAAGCTGTGTGTGGACTCAGTGCACTGACCACACGGGGTGAGCCACAGCAGAAACGAATGTCAGCAACAGCGTGTGACCAGTCAGAGGAACCTCGCCCTCTCTCTCAGCGCTGTTCTTACATCTTTGAGTGAAGCCACCGGTGGGTGCACTGCCACAGATGATCTGATTTGGACGATTTTCTTAAGTGTAGCTTGAAATGGAGACGACAATGTCCAACCCTCCTTAGCAAGGCTGATTTTTTCCTGGAGCTGGGGTCACCTGGGCTGCAAGGTGCACTCCAGGGGGCCCAGGCGGACTAAAAGGCAGCCCGCAGTCACCAAGTGAACTTCACGGTAGCGATGCTCCTTGGTGTGGAGTCCTCATACCAAGGGGAGAGAGGACGCACGGGATGAGGTCCATGGGCAGAGAGCTCAGGCTCGGGACACCCGCCGCCAAAGGTTGTAGTGCACTTTCGCATCCCCTGCACTGCCCCAGCCCGCACCCACCTGGGCTGCAGAACTCCGGCAAGACGGCGGCGGGAAGGGCGCGAGTCTGCACCCGAAGAGCATCTAAGCGCGCGCGGGTATTCGGCGCCTGACGCCCCGCGCGGCCGGGCCGCGGATGGTACATCCCTCGCCCCCGCCCAGGCCACAGATGGTTCCGCCCGGTTCCGCGAACTTCTCCCCGGTCTCCGCGGAGCGCGCAGAGGGGCGTGGCCACGCCCCACTGAATAGTCATGAGGCGGGAGGCACGGCCTCCGGGGCGGGGCAGGCCACTCCTCGCGCCCCGACGCGACCGGCCGGGGCGGGGCCTGGCTGCGGACGCGAGGGGCGGGGCCGCGTCCGCTCCGCCCCCGCGCAGGCCCCACCCCGCGCCCGCCGCCGCGCAGGGCGGGGGCGGAGCCCGTCGCCAGCAGGCCCCGCCCCCGCGGTGAATATTGATGCGGCGCGCGTCGGCGTCGCCCTCCTCCCATTGAGCGAGGCTGTGTCGCGTGGCCCGGCGTCGGCGTGACGGTTGGACGCGGGCGCGGCACTGCGGGTCCCGATTGCTGCAGCCGCTTGTCAGTGTGATGAAGATTGGCACCCAGGTAAGCTGTCACTCAACCGCTCCGCCGCCGCCGCCGCCGCTCTCGCCGCCGCCGTCCCTATCAATCACACCGGCCGCGGCGGCCGCTGCCGCACCGCTGCGCCGCCTCGGGTCGGGCGGGCGGCGCCCGGGGCCCGCACTTGCCCCGCCGCCCGGGGCTGGGGGCGGGCGCGGGGAGGGGAGCGCGGCCGGGGGAGGGGGCGCCGTCCGCCCGCGGCGCGGGGGCGCGCCCGGCCTGTTTTCCTGTGTGGGCTCAGGGACGCGGAAATTTCTGGAAGGCGCCGCGGCCGCCGCGCAGGGCCCGCTCGAGGCGCGCGCTGCTAACCGTCCCTTTCGGAGCGCGGCGCGCGTCCCTGCGCGGGCGGCGGGGGCGCGCCGGGCCGCGGGCGGGGCGCGGGCGGGGCGCGGCGGGGGCGCGCGGGCCGGGCCGGGGGCGGGCCGAGGGTCGGAGCGGGCGCGGCGGCCCGGGCCTGGCCGAGGGACGCGGCGGAAGATGGCGCCGGGCTCCCGGCGCGGTGCGGGGTAGCACGGCGGGGTCCCCGGCCGGTGCGGGTGGCGGGGCCCGGGACGCGGCGCTGGGGCTCGGCGGGGCGGGTGGGTAGCGGTGTCGGGCGGCGCGGGCCCCGGGCGCGGCGCGGGGCGGAGAGGTCCCGCGGGCCGTCCCGCCGCAGGCCGGGGCTCCGGGTCCCCGGGTCCCCGGGAGGTGTCCAGTGTGCCGCTGGACACGGCCAGGCGGAAGTAGCTGCTGGGGAAGAGGTGGGCACGGCGTGCCCCTCGGGGGAGCTCACGTGCGTTTTGAGAGAGCTGGTCCGCTGGTTGGCCGCCGTGCCCTGGCGGTGCCTTGCGTGGAGAGTGGCCCGGAGCTGCCCGCCAGGCCCCGCCGAGGACGCTCCGATCCTGGGTGCCCCGTGGACGGGCAGAGCGGGTACGAGTCCGCGAGCGGCGCCTGTACTTCGCTAAATTTGATGGCAGACTTGCAGCAGTTCAAGATGGATTTGTCGTAGATTAGGGGCTCTCACGTAATTAGGTAGGTAGGTTGTAAGAGTAGCTTTTTGTAAAAGTAAACGATTTTTCCTTAAGATGTTGGGGCTTTCTGTCAAAGGATGGAAGAAAACCCCATCTTTAGGCCTCATCTCATAATACTGAAAAAAGGAGTGTTCTGTTGGTATTATGAAGATGAATTTAAGTGAAATGCAAACGTGTTTGCCAGTACAATTACTGGTGATGCAGTCGAATCTGGTTGAGTTGGAAGGTGGCAAACTCACTCTCATCTGTCTTCATCTCTTGTTTCTTACTATATTTGGGGTGGAGAGTGATGTGTGGGTCATCTAGTTGCAGTAGTTGATTGAATCTAAAACGTACCATTGTGTTAGGAACCACTGCTCACAATTCCTATAGAAGCACTGCTTTAGCAGTGGAGTTGAAGTATTGAAGTTTAGCAGTTGGAGTTGAAGTATTGAAGAGTTTAGTGTGCTTTAGAATTGAGTAAACTTGTCCCGTGAAAGATGGCTAGTTCTAAAGATTAACAGTCTCTGTTTATAGTGTAAGTGTCAGCAAGTTACCTGGTTAATGATCTGGGGTTCCTGTCCTCTAGCTTATATTTAGTTACATTTCTGTGACAGTGTATCCTAATTTTAGGGAAGTCCTAATTGTGAATAGCAGAAATGGTCATTACTTGAGTAGTAACTGTTTACAATTTTCATTTTTGTTTCAAATTGTTAACTGAAACTTCAAAAGAAACGCCTGAAAGTGAGAAAGTGATGCAGAGTGTAGACCTGAGGGGCCTTAACTCTCCCAGGCTGAAATTAAAAAAATAGAACCAATGATTTTGCAGTAGTCATCAAAACATTGAACCAAATTGTTAATAGTCCAGTCTGAGCCTTCTGTTAATGTAGTGCATCGCCTGTCAGTGGCTTTTGGAATAGTAATGTGATTTCCCTGACAATTCCGTGCTTTGTGAATATGTCTGTCACTGATCCTGCTGAAACTCTAGGGCTTATTGTCTGCTTTCATCATTGAAGAAGTGCTAAAATTTCAGCTAGAAGTTATTGCAGATAAACATTTTTTTCCCTTAGGTTCACAAAGCAAGTTCTTCAATAAAAGTTCACGTACTCTTGAGGACAGAGTATTAGGACTATGGATGGATGTGTCCTCCCCCCTCCTTCCGAACACAGTTTTGTTGATGGCAGAGGTGACTAGGAATTCAAATAGCAGGGCTAGGGAAACAGCTTAGCTGTGTAGGCTGTGAGGGTGAGAGAAGTAGCCACGGCTGCAGGAGAGGCTGTCTCCCACTGGTTGTGCCAACTAAGCAGTTGTTAATGGATCTGTCCTAGGCTGTTTAAGAAGAAACGTGAGGTAGTATGGTGTACAAAAAGTCCAGTCTGGAAATGGATGAACATTTGAGGACTGGAAGGCATAGTCATTTGTTGAGAAGTGTCTGTAGGCCTGGGCACCAAAGTGGCCAAGTATCCTGCAGATGAGAGTGAGTGTTAGGTACCTAGCCTGCTGCCTGCTCTCTGCAGGTGGGTTGCAGTCCCTTGTTAGACTTTGTCAGTCCCTGCCAGTTTATTGTTTCTGGAAAATTCACACAGAGGGCAGTGTTATATTACAGCAAATAAATCGTTAGACCTGTACTTAAAAACTGTTGTTTCTTTGAAGTTGTGAGGGTCTGAGGACACGCCTTAGGGACTTGGGAAGAGGACAGAGCAGCCTCTATGTTCTATCTAAAAAGAGTTTGGGGGATAAAAGTCTTCAGCTTTTTTAAAGTCTTGAAAACTGCCGGTCTGCCAGGTTGAGAGACTGAGGGTCTGTGAACTAGTACAGCATTTGGATTTATTGTGCTGGAGGTGTTGCTTTGTGGTAGAGTGAATGCTCAGCAGGGGCAAAGCCCCGGGTTTATCCCTGCATGCACACATACATACTCAGATGGGATTCATTTTACCATCTGGGGTCTTTCTCTAAAATGATATGGTGTGCTCATGCTGACAGGTCAAGCCACGAGGCCCTACCTTTTTTCCCTCCTCAGATTAATCTGCTCAGCATGAATTGTTAGTGTCCCTGCCTGGGTGAGATTATTTGTGCTCAGGGTGATAGTGTTACTCCAAATATGTGATCTTTAGTTTATCCTCAGCAAGAGTACAACTATCTTTAGGTGAGGCTGCCTAGGGAGGTCTGCTGTGATCACCAGGAATAAGCATAACAAAATCTAGTGGAACCTCTGGCATCAACATATTGCTGAATGTCTGGGCAAGTGGAACCATGGTTCAGCTCTGTGTTAGCTTTTCATCACTGTGACCAAAATACCTGATAACAACTTAGAGGTGGAAAAGTATTTTGGGCTCACAGCTTCAGAGGTTCAGTCCATGGTTGGCAGATTCCTTTGCCCCGGACCTGAAGTGAGGCAGAACCTTAGGGTGAAAGAGTGTGGGAGGAAAGCTGCTTAACTCATGACAGCCAGGAAGCAGAGAGAGTTAGGGGCAGGGGGTGGGGGGAGGTATGCTAGGGACAAACTACAAACAACAAAGGCACACCCTTACTTCCTCAAGCCATAGTTGCCACCCAATTAGTCCATTCAGATTATATCCATCAGATGGATTAATCCACCAAATGGATTAATACACTGGTTAGGTTACAGCTCTCATAATTTAATCATTTCTCTGCTGAACATTCCTGCATTAACACATAAGCTTTTGCGGAACACCTTGTAAAAGTCGTGATAGCCTCTGGCAGGATCCACCTGCCCACCAGGGACTTGGCTGCCTTCAGGAAATTGGACTATTACTCTCAGCTTTGTGCTCCTTTCTGCACACTGAATACCCCCCAGCTTGGGCCCCACCCAGCTCTGCCTTGCACCCTCCCTCACTCAGTCCCCAGAGCTACCTGCCTTATCCTCTTCCCTTTCCCCAGCACACCTTAGAGAGACTGACCAAGCTCTTTTCTCTGCACACCACATCCCAGGCACTGACCTGTGAGCCGGGGGCCTCCTGGTACAGTGAAGAAGGTTGGCTTTTGCATCTGCACAGTGCCCGCTTGCAGCAGGGCCTGCAGTTGGGGTGGGTCACGAGGGTTGTGGATTGGTAAGTACCATAATTGCAATTTCTAGAACAGTTTGATCAGATTTGTGCAAAAATAATGCTTTCATGAGAGCTTAATAAGCTCCCAATATGTTTTGTTGTATGTTCTCCAAGGTGTTTTATTAAGATTTGCATTTTTTTGTGCTAGAAGAACTTAAGGATGTAACTACAGGAAAAGGGAAAATGATAAACATTAAATTGTCAAACTTCACATGTAAAAAATTCAGTTATATGTTTATGGGTGCTTTCCCCTCAACTTTTATTATGGAGATCTATCTGTATAGTTAGATTTACAAACAGGTTTTACTGTCTTAATCAATTTTAAGTGTACTGCTCAGTGGCATTTAGTTCATTCATGTTCTGCATCCATCCATCTCCAGAACTGTTTTCACCTTCTTAAACTGAAACTCCTCATTGTTAAACAAATTCTTCATTCACCCTCTCCCCAGCCCCTTGGCAACAACCATTCTACTGTCTCTGAATTTGTCTGTTGTAGGTTCCTCAGATAAATGTAATCACACAGTACTTGTCTTTTTGTGGTTAACTCTTTCACTTAGCAAATGTTCATCCATGTTTCAGCATGTGTCAGAATTTCCATATTTTTTAAAGCTGACTGATCTTCCATTGTGTATATCACATTTTGTTTAGTCATCCATTGTCTGGGCACTGGAGTTCCTTCCACTGTTTGGTTATTGTGAATAATGTGGCTACAAACACAGGTGTGCAAATAACTCTTAAGACCCTGCATTGAATTCCTCTGGGTATAGACTTAAGAATTGCAATTCCTATATCATTTATTAGTTATATGTTTAACTTACTTCCCCCTACCCCCAGTACTGGGGATTGAACCCAGAGTGTACTACCAGTGAGCTCCATCCCCACCCCTTTTTATTTTATTTCAAGACTGGGTCTTGCTAAGTTGCTGGGGCTGGCCTTGAACTTGGCATTCTTGCCTCAGTCTCCTGAGTTGCTAGGATTACAAGTGTGTGCCACTGCACATTGCTCTATGTTTAATTTTTTTTTTTTTAATATTTCTTTATTTGTTTTGGTTGTACATGATGCCTTTATTCTTTACGTGGTGCTGAGGATTGAACCCGGGCCGCGCACATGCTAGGCGAGTGCTCTACCACTGAGCCACAATCCCAGCCCATCTATGTTTAATTTTTGAGGAACCACCGTACTGTTTTCCTGTAGTGGCTGTACCATTTTATATTCCCATCAACAATGTGCAAAGGTTCCAATTTGTTCATATCCTCGACATCATCACCATCACCATCATCATTATCATTATTATTATTATTTGTGGTGCTCGTGGTCAAACCTAGGCCTCACACAGTCTAGGCAGGTGATCTACTACTGAGCTACATCCCCAGCTCCAATTTTCTATTTTTTGATAGTAGCCATCCTAGTGGGTGTGAAATTGTTTTGAGTTGCATTTCCCTAATGATCAGTACCTTTGTCCATTTTTGAGTCCAGTGGTTTATGTGCATACATTTTGCAGATTGATCTGTTAAGGTATTTCGTGTTGTATTACTAGTCCACATTATGGTTTTTTTTTTTTTTTTTTGTGTGTGTGTGTGTGTGTGTATTTACATAAATGTTTCTCATTAAAAAATTTAAGATCTTACAATTTTGCGATTATTTTTATGTATGTGTGTACACACATATTTTATTTATAGACTTGTTCAATATGTCAAAGTCTTTAGCATTTATGTTTTTTTTACATTCTCTGTTTTGCCATCTGAAAGCTGACTTGGTGCTAGCCAGGTTGATCGGGAGTGTGGATCTGAAGGGCAACGACTACTGGAAAGAGGGCCTGCTGGGGCCATTTCTATACTGCTGCGTCCCTGAGCATAGGCAATGCAATGGGAGAAAGACTGTCTTTGGGAAAGGGTTCCTTGATGGAAGGGTTAAGGTTCCTATTTTTCTTTCTTTTCTGGTGGTGGGGATTAAACTTAGGGCCTCATGCCTGCTAAGCGCATACTCTACCACTGAGCCACATCCCCAGCTCCCTACTTCTCATAAAACTCATGCATTGATCCTTAATAATAAGGACATTATAAAAGTTTTGCATGCCAGTTTGTAATGATGTGAAAGTCAAGTTTTGATATGAATGTAAATTTTTACCATAATAGGTGTCTACTAAAACAAATTCTAAAACCACTAAAATGTTTTTGTTGTTAAATTTTGCTTTGTCTTAAGTGGACATATATGAACTTTTGGAGTAGAGATACTTTCTTTGTACAAGTTTTCAAAGAATTTAATATCTGTGATTTTATTTGGACATTAAATTTCAGGTAGGACCTCTCCAAGCCTTGTTTGAAAAATAAAGTGATTTCTTGGCAAACGTTTTTCCTTGAATGAATTATTTGTTGATTGAACATCTCTTTGGGGTGGGAAATGAAGGGCTTGTGTCTTTTGAGCCCCAGTTGGCTAAAAGTTGTCAAAGACATGAAAACTCCCTAAACTGTAGCGGTGGATAGTTAGTGTCCTGAAAGGTAGGTTAGAGAAGTTGTCCTTTATGAGTATAGAATCTTGGCAATTTTCTTGGTGCCTTGATAGTTTCCTTTTTTGGCTTCATAGCTATCTGTCTTAATAATGCCTTTGATCTCTGCAGATACTAGAACTGAGCTTACCCAAGAATCTCCAGCCCTTCTGTGTTGGAGATTCTGACAGCAGCAAGGAGGTGCACTGCTAGAGTGGTAGTCCTTCCCTGGTGTGGCAGCTGGAGAGGAACACGGATGCTTGGACTTCTCAGGTGGCAGTGCTGACTATTACAGTGCATGAGATATGCCATCAGAATGAGTAGAGAGCCTTTCCAAAGGGCTGAAAGAAGTCCATTTTGATTTTAAAGACCTGTCTTTAAGTAGCCATACTTCAGGCCAGGGGTTGGCAGACTGCAGGCCTGTGATTTCAATCCTAGTGCTCTCTGGTTTCATATGCCCAGAGCTGAGACTGGTTCATGCATTCTTAAAGAACTATAAAGAAAGAGAAAGAATATGTAGTAGAAGTAGTGTGTGGTCCACAGACCTACAATACTTACTGTCTAGCCCTTCATAGAACTAGTTCACAGGACCACTCCATCCCCCACCCCCACCCTGGCCATAGTTAACAATGGAAACACATCAAAGTTGTCTGGATCGAAATGAAATCAAATAGCATTATTTTGGGGGAAATATGAATTAGCAAATGAGGAATAGGCAAGATATTTCCCCTCAGTGGACTCCTGACTTGATATGGTGGGTTTATAGGTCATCTGTAAAAACCTAAAGAAATAGCTCTTAAATCATTTAGGATTATAAAAGTACGTGTGACTAGGTGCTAGAGCTTCATTCCAGAACTCTGCCTAGTGACTGATTCCCCTTGACCTGACAACCTGCTTTGCTCATGTGTGACTGATGGTGCACAGTTATTATGGAAACCAATTGGGATGGGGTGGGTGTTTCTGCTGATTTTAGGTGGTATGAAAATAACTACTAGATGCCTGAAGATTGGCTGTGTAACTCCCAAAGTGCAGAGGGGAAAACACAACAAAGAAAAACCTCAACAAAAGAGACTAAAGGAAAAAGAAACAATCCCAAGGAAGTGTGCTTGAGATATTTTTTAAAAAGCAAAACTAAGATGAAATGAATATGCCAAATATCAGGAACCACAGCTAATGTTGAAAGGGTAAACCTCAGGTTATAAAATCCAGATTTAGTTCAAAAAAGACATCTAGCCAAGTGTTCTAAAACTAACAAGTGGAGGAGAAATAAGAAGTGGAGAACTGCATCAGTCCAATGAGAAAGGGAGTAGAGCACCGTTACCATCAGACAAGGTGAGGTCATGGTGACGTTATTGGACAGAAAAGAGGAGCAGTCGAGGGCCACTAATGTCACAACTTACACCTCACTGCACAGTTGATCCTGATGGGACAGGGGCTTGATGGCTCTGCACATGGGGAGGGACCTTGCTCTGACTTCTGCAACCCAGAGTCTAAATGGAGTTCTCATCCTGGCGCCAAGAACATGGGCCAGGTCATGCTGCATCGAGATCACGCTCGTAGTAATCACCAGAAATGTCTCCAGGCTTTGCCAGATGCCCTTCAGGGGCCAAAATTGCCTCCATCTGAGAACTGCTGATATGAGGGATTTAAGTAACATGGCGACTATGCGGAACTAACAGACGTGCAGAATTTGTGCCCAATAAACAAAATGTAGATTCTCATCAGTCACATAAGACACTTAACAAAATTGGCTGTATTTTAGGTCATAAAGAAAAATCATCCCAAGTTTTCAAAAGTAAATCCTATTGGTCAGACTCTTAGACTGCAGTGAAACAAGCTGCTTGGAATTTCAGAGTAAAAGGATAGCTTGCAGGGTGCGGTGGCTATGCCTGTTAAGTGACTTGGAGTCTGAGGCAGGCTGGCAACTTAGCGACATCCTGTCTCAATAATTAAAAAGGGACTGAGGATGTAGCCCAGTGGTAGAGCACACCTGGGTTCACTCCCCAGTACCATAAAGAGTGAACAGATGACTAAAGGCATCTAATCTACCTGGACACTTAACACCTATATATCTCTTGGATTAAAGAGGAGATCACAGGGGCTGGGGTTGTGGCTCAGCGGTAGAGTGCTCATCTAGCACATGGGCGGCCCGGGTTCTATCCTCAGCACCACGTAAAAATAAAGGCATTGTGTACAACTAAAACAAATATTTAGAAAGAAAAAAAAAGGAGATCACAAACTATTTTCTGACTATAAGTGAATGACAGTAAAGGTTATATATCCTGACCAGTGGGGTGAGGCACAAACTGCTTTCAGGAGAAAGAAATGATGGAGCCTAGAGTGCATTTATTAGAGAACAGAAAGTAAGTGAATTGAGCTTTCAGCATAAGACACCAGAAAAATGAAATCAGCCCCAAAAGAAGACAGGCAAATAGATGAGGAAGGAGCAAGGATACAGTATTTTTTTAAAGGAATGTAATGGGGGCTGGGGTTGTGGCTCGACGGCAGAGCGCTCGCCTTGCATGTGCGTGGCCCGGGTTCAATCCTCAGCACCACGTAAATGTAAATGCATTGTATTGTGTACAACTAAAGTAGATAAATATTTTTTAAAAAGGAATGTAATGGTAGATTGAAGGGTACAAATAAGAGCATGTCATGTACAGCTTGATGCCAGGAGTTCTGGGTAGTTTATGACTAGGTTATAAATGGTCAGAATTGACCTTGAGGTAGAACACCTGTATAGACCAGACGTTTGAGACAGAATTGAGCGGGGAGTCAAGACGTATCTCCTTGAGAAGGCTCTAGGCACAGATGGGTGAGCTAGATCGCATTTTCATGAAACAGGTAATTCCTGTGTTGCACAGATTGTAACAAGGATTTGCTAAACCAAAAATCTGAGCACCTGCTAAATTTGAGCACCCCACATTGTGGTAGTGGCTGAGTACAATGGTAAACAAAAACAGGACAGGGTTTCGCCTGGTCAGCAGGAGTAAAGGAATGGGTTCCCAGAGATCCCTCAGAATAGTGGTCGTTCACAGCTGTGCTGAGGACTGAACGGGAGGCCAGTTTGCTGCTGTGAGCTGTGGGTCAGAGGTCAGGAATGGTTCCTCCTTGGGTTGGGAGGGAGTGAAGCCATTCCAGAGAGAAGTGGGAGCTGGAGCTCAGAGGGACCCAAAGGGGCCCAAAGGGGCCGGGTGAGGCCCAGGCTGGCCCAGGATCATTGACTGTGCTCATCTTCAGGGTCTTCATGTGTAACCAATAGGAGTGCCCTAAAGGATTTTAAACAGGTGTGTCATGATCAGATTGAAGTTTCCAGAAATTTTCTTTGAAGACTTGGAAGCACGCCTATGCCTGTGCAGAGGACTGGCTAGGTAGACAGTGGTCAGTTTAGGTGCAGCCGAGCTCGCTGCAGCTCTAAGCAGGAGTGAATGTGATCTTCACCTGCCAAGAGGCATCAGTAGGCCAGGTGAGGAGAGCAAGGCACAGGGTGTGAGGATGATGCCCTTTGCCTAGGCAGGCCCCAGGCCAGTCAACACAAGGTCCTTGCAGAGGAGGCAGCTGGTGGTTGGTTTTCCTCCTTCCCATTTTAGGATTATTGCTGGGTCCCCTGGAATCAAGAATAGCAAGAGAAAGGCACACAATTTATTTAATCTAAGTTTTGTGTGAATGGGAACCTTCACAAGGAAATGGGGACCCAGTGGAGTGTTTGAGCCTGAGTGTGTTTCGCTAAGTCTGATTAAGAGTGGACCCAGGGAGTAAAACGTGATCCACTGGGGAAACCGAGCAGGGCCCATTTACTCAGGCTCCTCTCGGTGTCCCTGCTTTGGGGATAAGGCTGTGCTCTTCCTGCAGTGTAGGAGGGCACCACTCGCTGGAGGGTCTTATGATCTGCCCTAGGGGAAGTGGTGGGGAGGACAGTCAGTAGATTCCCTTACATACATTTTCTCAAATTTGCTCAGCTTAAAATAGTCAATATGCCAGGGTGCCACATTTAGGATAGCACATCCTGAGCTCTATCAAAGCCATGTGATGCTTATGTTCTTTAAAAATTAGAACAAAAGGAAACTAGGCAGATTTTTAGTACTTACATTTTTAGTAATAATATTTGTTTTATCTTGAAACTGTTATATATATCATACGATAAATCATTATGTTACTGTCATTAGGAAACGAGTTCAAGGGTAGGAGAAGAGACATACAGATATGAAATCAAACTTAAATAAATACCCAAAGTTTAATCCCAAGTTTGAGTTGGAGATATCAGTGTTAACTTATTTTAAGAATTTTTATGAGAAATATTTTCTGTCTCTGTTCACTGGAATCTGCTCTAAAGGGGATAGACTTGGGAATAGTAGCTACCCAGTATCAGGGAGCACACACAGACTGGGATTGTGCTCTCTGTCTTACTCTGAGGAGTCACAGCCCCTGGGATCAGTGGCATCATCTAGGTTTGGTGCAGAAAATGGGGCAAGATGATCCTGGATTATCTCATTTTATCTGAAAGTAAGAAAGTATTAAGAATTACTAGGATTGTGTTAAAGGTCAGAGAGTCTGGCTAAAGGGGCTTGTGTTGGCTGTGATGGGATATTTGTAGCATTAAAAATCATGTATGTGCCGGGCGCGGTGGCTCACGCCTGTAATCCCAGCACTTTGGGAGGCTGAGGCAGGAGGATCGCGAGTTCAAAGCCAGCCTCAGCAATGGCGAGGCACTTAGCAACTCAGTGAGACCCTGTCTCTAAATAAAATACAAAAAAAAAAAAAAAGGTCTGGGGATGTGACCCAGTGGTCGAGCGCCCCTGAGTTCAATCCCCGGTACCACAAAAAAAAAAAAAAAAATCATGTATGTTAGCTGGGCGTGGTGGCACACGCCTGTAATCCCAGCACTCTGGGAGGCTGAGGCAGGAGGATCGCGAGTTCAAAGCCAGCCTCAGCAATGGCAAGGCACTTAGCAACTCAGTGAGACCCTGTCTCTAAATAAAAATGCAAAGAAGGGCTGGGGATGTGAACCAGTGGTCGAGTGCCCCTGAGTTCAATCCCCGGTACCACTAAAAAAAAAAAAAAAAAAAATCATGTATGTTGCTATGATCTCAGCCACTTGGGAGGCTGAAACAGGAGGATCCCCAGTTTGAGACCAGCCTGGGCAACTTGGCAAGATCCTGTCTCAAAATAAAAAGGGATGGGGGTGTAGCTCAGTGGTAGAGCACTTGCCTAACATGTATGTGAGGCACTGAGTTCAATCCCCAATACAAAAAAAAAAAGAAAAAAAAAAAAAAAGAGGAATGTATACATTAAGAAGGTCTACTCATTTAACAAAATGTTCAAAACCATGAGATCATAATTTGCTAAAAATACTCTACTGGTCACTATTTGGAAACACTAGGGAACCAGTATATTCTGAGAACCAAAGGGAAATAAGCAAGCATTTAAAAAAACTCCAGTATTGCTGGGCAATTGCACTATTAATGTGGGAGGCTGAGTCAAATAGGGATTCCAAGTTCAAGGCCAGCCTCAGCAACTTAGCAAGACCCTGTCTCAAAAAGGGCTGGGAATGTAGCTCAGTGGCAGAGTGCCTCTGGGTTCCATACCCAGTATTGAAACAAAACAAAAGGAACAAACAATCCAAGAAGCCCATTGTTGAGGCTGCCAAGTGGAGAATGGTATCTGGTGCTGCACCTGTGTTTGTTGTGTGAGCAGGTCAGGTGGAAGGGATTTCTTTCCTTTTCAGGAACTGGAGATGCCCTACCTCCAGGAAGCTTTCCCTTTCCAACAGATGAGCCCGTCATTCTCCTTGGAGCAGAACCACACGTGTGTGCAGCCCTGAAAATTCATCCCGGTCCTGATGGAATCTAGGTCTTGTTGTCTACCTGATGGATCACCTTTAGCTGCCTCCGTTTCATAGGTGGAACTGAAGTCGACAGCCATCAAAGTTGTGCTGGTAGTTGAATATGCTCCTGATTTCCCTGTGGGTTCCACATTCTCTTAGAAGCAAAATCATCTTATTCTCAGACACAGTGTCATATAGAAAAAATGACAGGGCTTTAGCACCTGACAAACTGAGCTGAGAAAGTTGCTTAGCCTTGGTGTCACTTTCCTCAACAGTGTGAATATGTGTTTCAGAGCACCTCCTAGAGGGTCTGGTCCTTCCTTGTGTGAAACCAATAACCCCATCAGTGGCATAAAATAGCCCTTTTATCTTGTGTGCCTGGAGATACGGAAGGATATAGAGGAAATAGCCTTTCTTTCCTCTACCATGTTTGGGTCCTTGGCTGGGAAGACAGGGGCCGGGGTGGTTTGAGGACTGAGGGACAGAATCTTTTTTTTTTTTAAGTGTTTATTTATTTAGTACACAGTGCCTTTATTTATTTTTACGTGGTGCTGAGGATCGAACCCGGACCGCGCACGTGCTAGGCGAGCGCTCTGCCGCTGAGCCACAACCCCAGCCCTGAGGGACAGAATCTTAAAAAATTTTTTTAGGGGCTGGGGTTGTGGCTCAGCGGCAGAGCGCTCGCCTAGCACGTGCGCGACCCGGGTTCAATCCTCAGCACCACGTAAACATAAATGCACTGCATTGTGTACAACTAAAGTAAATAAATAAATTTTTTAAAAAAAATTTTTTTAGTTGTACATGGACACAACCTCATTTATTTATTTATTTTTTTTAAAAAATATTTATTTATTTATTTGTTTTTAATTGTGCACAATGCCTTTATTTGTACATGGTGCTGAGGATCGAACCCAGGCCGCACACGTGTTAGGTGAGCGCTTTTTCCGCTGAGCCACAACCCCAGCCCCTATTTATTTATTTTTATGTGGTGGTGAGGATTGAATCCAGTGCCTCACATGCCAGGCAAGTGCACTACCACTGAGCTGCAGTGGAGCCCCAAGGGACTGAATCTTATTTTGGTACTTGGGGATTGAACCCAGGGGTGTTTAACCACTGAGACACACCCCAGCCCTTTTTATTTCTTATTTTGAGACAGGGTCTTGGTAAACTGCTGAGGTTGGCCTCAAACTTGAGATCTTTCTGCCTCAGCCTCCTGAGTTGCTAGGATCACAGGTGCACACTGTGCCCAACAAGTGGCAGATCTCTATCAGGCATTTTCTCAAGTCCAGCAGTTGATGGCTGCAAGCTGGAAGATGAGCGGGGATGTTGAACAGAACAGCTATTTGTAGTAGCCCCCCACGAGACTTGAGTTTCTCACAGCCTTGGGATCCTCCTCAAGCCTTGGGGTCTCCCTAATAGCCTTAGCATTCCCCCTCACTGCTTGAGGGGTCTCCCTTACAGCCTGGGGTCTCTCTCCCAGCCTGGGGTCTCCCTCACAGCCTTGGGGTCTCCCTCTCACAGCCTGGGGTCTCCCTCACAGCCTGGGGTCTCTCTCCCAGCCTGGGGTCTCCCTCACAGCCTTGGGGTCTCCCTCTCACAGCCTGGGGTCTCCCTCACAGCCTGGGGTCTCTCTCCCAGCCTGGGGTCTCCCTCACAGCCTTGGGGTCTCCCTCTCACAGCCTGGGGTCTCCCTCACAGCCTTGGGGTCTCCCTCACAGCCTTGGGGTCTCTGTCACAGCCTTGGGGTCTCTCTCCCATCCGTGGGGTCTCTCTCCCAGCCTGGGGTCTCCCTCACAGCCTTGGGGTCTCTCTCCCAGCCTGGGGTCTCCCTCACAGCCTTGGGGTCTCCCTCTCACAGCCTGGGGTCTCCCTCACAGCCTTGGGGTCTCTCTCCCATCCGTGGGGTCTCTCTTTCAGCCTTGGGGTCTCCCTCACAGCACTCTGGGTTTCCTGGCAGCACCTAGAGGCCCTCCTCACACCGTAAGGCCTGTGTGTGGTCAGTCTTCTTTCCAGGGTAAGAAGTGAGTATTCTTTCTGATAAGGCAGGAGCTGCATCCCCAGTGGCCCAGGCCTGGAGTCACGGCGTGGTCTGGCTTCTGCTGTAGCTGAGTGCCACAGAGTTGGTTTGGAGGAGTCATGTCCTCCAAGGCTCACGCATTGACAGCTTGGTGCTCAGTGCATCTGGGCTCCTGGGTGAGGCTTTGGGAACCCTTGGGTCATGTGGATTCTGATCCCATCAGTGGAGTGCCAGAGAAAGTGGGCTTGCTGTCTTTGGCATGTATAGAGTAGGCACTCCAACACAGCTGTTCTCATGCTTCCCTCCTCCACTCCCTTCACTAAGCCCCCTTCTCCTGACGCAGGACATGAAGATGTGGCCTCTTGGGAAACTCCTCTGTTTGTCTGTCATCCGCATGAAGTGTGTCAACAAGCTGGGGGCCTTTGAGACATGTTCCTTCCGAGCCTCATGAGTTCACTTCTTGTGCACAGCATGGGCCAGGACACAGCTGGGTGTCCATGATTAAAGAGAGGAAGTGGGCCTGGCCCTGCTTGGTGCAGGTGCAGACAGCACCAGACCCATCTCACCAGAGCCTTAGTTGTGCTGGAGTTGATTGCACTTAGTGGGAGTTTTTTTGGGGGGTGGTAGATTGGGGATTGAACTCAGGGGCACTCGACCACTGAGCCACATCCCCAGCCCTATTTTGAATTTTATTTAGAGACAGGGTCTCACTGAGTTGCTTAGCACCTCACCATTGCTGAGGCTGGCTTTGAACTCACATTGCTCCTACTTCAGCCTCCTGAGCTGCTGGGTCAGCAGATTTTTTGTAAAAACAAAAATTTCAAAGTTTTGTGTATCTAAAATACTTTAAAAAGCTCTCCCATGTCCAGTATCTTATTTCTTCAGTTCTGTTGACTTTTTGTCTGTTCTTATGCCATTACCTACCCTTTTTTGTTGTTAACTGTACCTTATGTTTTGAAATTTGGTATTTCTTAAACTGTTTTTTAGGCAGTTTAGCTACTCACGGATCCTTGCTCTGTTTATATTTGAGAGTAGTTGGAGTTTGTCAGACACAACAAGATTTTTGGGGGTGGGGGAGCCGTGCTAGGGTGGAGCCAGGGTCTGGGCATCCTAGGCAAGCCTCTTCCCTCTGAGCTGGGTCCTGAGCCCAGCAGCAGGAGTGTGGATTGGGATTGCTGCATGACTTACAGACGATGATATCTACTGAGAAAACCAATGGAATGTGCATCAACTGTTAGAATTAAAGGAGAGTCCAGCAAAATTAGCAGGTGTGTGGTCAATCTGTCCAAACCAGTGACATTTCTCATTAACAACTCACCAAAAAGTATAATTTCACTGAGGTACTTGAGACGGCCACAAGAAAACCCATAAAATGTTGAAGAATTCAACATTTAGAAGACCTCCCTAAAGAAGACCTCAGACTTCAGGTGGGTGAGGTTGTGCACTTGAGTAACAAGGAGGACTCTGCGCACTTGGAGAAGATGACTGGGTGCCGAAGATGCCTCTTCTCCCCACAAGTCCATAAATGAGCTTCACTCTGAGGCGGTTTCTTGGCAGCAGGGACTGCATTTGTTTACTGCTCCATGTCAGCACTTAGGATGGAACCTGGCGAGGACAGGGACCTCAGGAGATAGCCATGGCGCTGACAGGGCATGGAGATGCTCGTGCGACTGCACACTGCCTTCTCACTCGCAGGCCACCGCTTGCTCCTCCGCGCTGCCTGGGGTCTGGCCTCACGTTTCACGAGGGCAGGACGGAAGGTTATTGCTGATTTACCTGTTCCCTGTGGATGGGGTGTAGAGGTTCTGTTTTCATTCTTCATTATTGTCAATTAAAAAATATCTTTGGCATCTAGCTTTTCTTGTCCTGGTGTTTTTTGTTTTGCTTTTGGTGCTAAGGATAGAGCCCAGGGCTTCCAGCAAGCTAAGCACATGCTCTCCCACTGGGCTCTACCAATCCCTTGCCACAATTAAAAAAAATAAAAAAATAAAAAAATAATATATATATATTTGTTTGTTTATTTGTTTTATTTGTACACAATGCCTTTATTCTTAGGTGGTGCTGAGGATTGAATCTGGGCCGCACACGTGCTAGTCGAGTGCTCTACCGCTGAGCCACAACCCCAGCCCCACTTGCCGTGATTTTTAAATGCCCTTTGGAATGAGGCTTTTAAACACAGAAAAGATCCAGCTACTTTCAAATCAGTATTTCTTCAGGCTACATTTACAGGCCTTGTTCTTCCCTATGTTTTTTTTTTTTTTTTTTTTTTCGTGGTTACCGGGGATTGAACTCAGGGGCACTCAACCACTGGGTCACATCCCCAGCCCTTTTTTGTATTTTATTTAGAGACAGGGTCTCACTGAGTTGCTAAGTGCCTCGCCATTGCTGAGGCTGGCTTTGAACTCGCAATCCTCCTGCCTTAGCCTCCCAAAGTGCTGGGATTACAGGCGTGCACCACCGCGCCCGGCCTTCCCTATGTTTTTATGTAGATTTTTGAGATTTATTATTTTTGTAAATTCAGTAAGTTTGAACTTTTAAGATGACCTTTGAATAACTCAAGTTGATCATATTAGATACACTTTTTAATGATCAGTTCCATTTACAACTTGAATTCTTACACATTTTGAAGTATAGTTTTAAGCTTAGTAGGTATGACTTTTTTAAAAGCACCTTAGTATCTGACTAAAGAAAACCCTTCAGTAGATCTAATAATTTGGAAATACATATACAGTGAATCTCAGATTCTCAGACTTTGTAAACCCAAACCAGGTCCTGGCCCTGCCAACTGGGCATCCCCAGTTTGAGAAGAGTGCTTGGGCAGTCTTATCAGCTTGGAAAAGTGAGGGGAAGTAAGCAGTCTTAGTAAATTTCTCTCTTAAATCTTTTGACTGAGAAAGAGCTAATTTCCTAAAATTTAGTAATACATTCTGTGTTGGAATCAAGGCCAAAATCCAGGATTAATTTGTCAAATTTTCTAGTACAAACAAGTCTCTCAGTCTTTTTTCTATTGCTAAAACAAAGTACCAGAGATCAGGTAATTTATGAAGAATAGAGGGGTTTCTTTGCTCACAGTTCTTGAGGCTGGGAAGTCCAGAGCAAGGCACCTGCCTCTGTGAGGCACCTGGTGGGTCCTTCTTGCTGCATCATGACATGGCAGACAGCAGGTACGCCAACTTGCGTCTCTTCCTGTTCCTTTAGAGTCACTGATGCCATTATGGTGTCACCCTCATGACCTCATCTGATCCTAATGGCCTCCCAAATGCCCTCTCCATATACCATGAGAATATGGATTGGGGATTACTTATAATACTTGGACTTTTGGGGAACACAGTCAAACGAGAGTGTACCTTTAATACCAAATACATTGACTATTCTGAAACTAAAGACTAAAATGTTAAAATCGAAACCTTCCATTAGGGTTAAAGACACCACTAAGATAATTACTAAATCATTCAGACAAGTAGAGGTTCCCCTCTGAGACCCTTGGGCAGGGGGCCCATGGTGGTAGGGACAGCAGGGATGGGGCACTGGCACGTCCAGTCTTCCCACCGGTGTTGGGCCTCATCTCTCTGGGACTTCACGCCAGAGTCACCGTCTAACCTGAGCAAAGGGTGGACCTCTCGGCTGGTGGGACTGAATCAATCTGGTCACATTTGAGTTCTGGAAAACTTGCCCTGTTCTTCCAGTTGGCTGGACTAGTTAAAAATGGTAAGACGCCAGCCTGTTAGAGTTGGCCCATATTTCATTCTTTCAGCCTTTAAGGTCACAACACCAAAGCTATATTCTTTGGTGGGTTCTGAGATGTGTAACATTTTCCATGGCTAAGCACGTAGATGGTCAAACTGCCTTTCCAAACCAGTGCACCATGTGACCTGGGGCCAACTCCCTCGAGTTCCAGGTTTTACTTCAGCTTTGCTTTAAACATATTAATTGGTAGATGAAAAAGGATATGTTTACGTCTACATCTATAGCACTCTTCCTCCGAGCTATAGCCCCAGTCCCTAATCATTCATATTCTTTTTCTCTTTTGGGGTGCTGGGGATTGAACCCAGGGATGCTTCACCATTGAGCTGCATCCCTAGTTCTGTTTTTTGAGACTGGGTCTCACTAAGTTGCTGAGATCCTCCAGTCTCCCAGATCTCCGGAATTACAGATGTGCACTACTGTACCTTACCTTGATTGTCTCTTAATCTGAAATCAGCATTGTTTTTTTTTTTAAATAAGCATGAGATAGTCATATATATATATATATATATGACTTTATTTTATTTATGTGGTGCTGAGGATCTAACCCAGTGCCTCATACATGCTAGGCAAGTGCTCTACAACTGAGCCACAACCCCAGCCCAGCATTAGGTTTTGGTAATGCCTGATAGAATGGTTTTCGGTAAAGGTGAGCCTACTTACCACCCTTTGTGGGGTTGGGTGCCTTTAGTCCTTTCCCAGTCAATGACAGGTTGCACTTCGTGACTCGGTTCTGTGTGGGGCCTGCCTTGCCCTGAGTTGGTGAACAGAGGCCATGGCCTGAGCTTAGTTAGGATCACGGCCTCTTACAGACTAAGAAGTGGAGCTGCAGCAAGAACTGGGACTCTGCTGGGAACTGTTGGTCTGCCGGAATGGAAGAACTGCTGCACTGCTACCGAAAGGTGGCGTATCACTCTGCTGGAGAGTGGGATTTAATGAGCAGTTCTACAGATGACAAGGAACAGTTTTGCAAATGGCTTTAATGAGTGGGGCCATCTTGAGTGGGAGGCGCCATCTGCATGCATTTTCTCTCTGGCTCCCTTCCCTGGTGCCTAGCAGGAGCGTTGGCCATCTTGGTACTCTGCTCCTCTGTATTTACTCAGCAATGTTTGCTATAGAGTTGCCTCTAAAAAAAATTCTTTGCGTGGTCTTCTGATGCAGGAAGAGAACATATTTTCAGAGCTTTTGACACAAATTTCAAAATTTTGCTTTAGAATGTTTTAATAACTGTATATCGAATTTAGGATTTTTTAAAACCAGTTTTAAAAGAGAGGATCACAGATTTTGAAATAAGATTCTGACTTTCCTCCAATATTTATTATGAACATTTGGAAACAAAAGGTTGAAAGAGAAGAACTGTGAGTACCTGCCACTGTGGTTGATGTCTGGCCCAAGTTTACTTAGTTACGTGTGTACTTTTGTTGACCTGACCCAGTTGAAAATAAGTTGTGGATATCATAACCCTAAATTGACATACCTCAGCACCAGCCCTTCAGAATGAAGATAATTATGCAGCGAATTCATAGCATTATCAAACTGTCAAGGCAACAATCTCTAATACTAACTTTATTTTCACATCTCTCCAAATATCCTTAAATTGTCTTTTACAGCATTTTCCTCTCCTTTCTTTTCTTTTATTATGGTGGGTTTTTTGTTTTGGGATTTTTGAGATAGGGTCTTCTTATGTTGCCCAGGCTGTTGTCAAACTTCTGGACTCAAGTGATCCTTCTGCCTCAGCCTCCTGATTAGCTGGGAGAGGAGGCATGCACCACTGTTCCTGGCCAGCTTTTGTTTTGATCACATACATGTTTTGTTGTTGTTTCTTTAGTTTCTTTTAACCCAAAACACTTCCTATACCTTTTGTATAATTTTAAACTTTAAAAAACTCTGTGTTTTGAATTTCAGACATACAAAGAAGTTGCAGAGTATACAAAGATTTCCTACATACTTTCCCAAAATGTTAACATTACCAAACTCTAGCTTTATTGTGCTTGCTTTCTCCTGCTTTGATATTCTCTCTCTGTGTATAAACACACACACACACACACACTCTCTCTCTCTCAAACATTTAAGAAGGTAAGGCACAGGCATGGTGCCCCTCTTGGGCTACATACTTGAGCATGCATCTGAAAACCAGAATACTGCACTAACTGGCCCTAGTACAGTGGTCAGGTAAGCAAAGTGGCACTGATACAGTATTAATATTCACTCTGACTTTGTTTAGATTCTGCCATTTGTTTTACTAATGAGCTTTACAGAAAGGAAAGGAATTGGGGGCCCCAGACCCAGTTCAGAGTCACACACTCTGCTGTTGTTTCTCTCTGACCTGGAGAGGCCTGTTAGCCTTTTGTGATCGTGACACTTCTCAGGGCACTGGCTACCTGCTTTGTGAAATGCCCCTTGTTTTAGTCAGCTTCACTGCCATGACCCAAAGACCTGACAGGAACAGTTTTAAGGAGGAAAAGCTGCCTTGGGCCCTGAGGTGAGAAGGGTGTGGCACAAGGATGTGCAGGGAGGCTGTGGAGCCCGGGAGAAGAGACTCGGCTCGGCTCACAGAATGCACACCCAGAGGCGCGGCCCAGCCACCGCTTCTCCAGCCACACCCATGTGCCTGCAGTCACCATTCAGCTAGTCCCTGTCCTGCAACTAGTGGGGTCCCAGGTGACTAGGGTCTGAGGGGTGACGCTGGGCTGGTGGAGTCTACGTGGGTCAGAGGGGCAGGTGGAAGTGAAATTGGAGAGAAGACGGAATTTGGAGGAAGGCCAATGTTGGTCGAGGAGGAACCGTTAAGAGATACTCGGGGACAAGTTTGAGATGTGTGGTGTCTCTGCCCTGAGAGTGGGGTTGAGGGTGGGATAGAGCACGGCGTGGTGGTCCACACAGTCCGTGCTTCACCGCCACACACGTGCTGTCGCTCCCGGTGTGAGCGGCTCTTGCCGTGGGTAGGGTTGCTCCCTGGGGCAGAGTTTCAGGTGACGCGTGCTTCTGCCCCGCTCCCACGGCCTTCCGCTCACCAGCTGTGCTCAGCCTCGTTTCCTTGGCCCTCAGCCGTTCTTCGTGTGATTGGTGCCCCCCACCCCTGCCATGTTGCTTCAGTGGTGCTGCCTAGTTCTGCTCTGGTCCCACTGGCTGCGTCCCCACCTTCCTGACCTCCAGACTGACTCCTGGCACAGCTGCCTCCGGTCTCTTCCTGGTGGTCTCCTCCAGTCTGGGGCCTTTACGCACTGCATTTGTTTGCTAGGGCTGCTGTGACAGATTGCCACAAACCGGAAGGCTAAGGAGCAGCATGCTCTCCTGGCAAACGTGAGACCTCGGATCCATCCCGGGCCCTGTAAGAGCCAAACCAAACCAAAACACGGGAGCTCTCTCCCCCAGTTCTGGAGACAGGAAGTTCAGGGCTTTGCTGCCTCTGAAGTCTCCAAGGGAGGGTCCTTCCTTTCCTCTTTGACCTTCTGGTGGCACCAGTCATCCTTAGCCTTGCGTCACTTGCAGATGCCGCTCCAGTCCCTGCTTCTTTCTTCTTGTGGTGTCCCTGGTGTGCCTCAGATCTTCTCCTCTCTTCTACTGACAGCCAGTCACTGGATTCTAAACCTGGGATGCTCTCCCCTCCAGACCCTAACGCCATTCCATCTGTGATTCATTTCTAAATCGGGTCCTACACGTGGGTCCTGGGAGCAGGGAGTTAGACACACCTCGTGGAGGATGCAGTCCACCGTCCACTCGCACTAGCTGTTCCCTGATGACGACCAAGTGTGTTTCCAGTCCAGATGCCTGTGCGGTTCTGAGAAGCCCTTCCAACCTGAGATGTCTCGTCTTGTTTTCCTTCCCAGGCTAAGGAGCTACTCTTCACCTGTCTGCTTGTCTTGGGACCTGCATCCCTGCTTCTCCAGGTGCTCAGGTGGGAAGCTGCTGCCTGTTCTGGACCCTTCCTTCCCCGCTCCAGACGGCCACAATCCCCTTGGCTCATCTCTGCCTGGACTCTCCAGTGCCTGCACCCCAACCCCCGGGTCCTGGGCTCCAGAGCTCCACAGTCTGTTTTGCCTGTGAAGTCAGAGCTTGAGTCACGTCGTCGACCGCCTGCATCTCCTGTGCTTCCCTCCTGTTTGGGACACGCACCCTCACTTGGCTCTGGAGGCACCTGTCATGGCATCTCCTGCGTCCTCCTTGCTCTGCCCAGTCACCCAGATCCTGGCTTCCTTTGAACCCATCACCTCCTGACATGCACTTGCATGTACACTGGTGCCTGTCCTGTCATCAGTGTGTGTCTGTGCCCTACCTGTGTCTTGTGGACCTCTTTGTTTCTATGTCTCAGTGCCCAGAACTGCCCAACACAACAAGTATTTGCTGAAGGAGGGAAAGGCTGGCCTCATGTGCCCCGTGGTTTTCATGAAGTCACGTATTAGCCCTTCCACACACTAGCTCCTCAGCCTGTGACAAGCCCTGGTTCCTGTGATGGCCGCAGAGCCATGCTGCTGAGGCTGAGACCAGCAGACCTCTGGCCACGTTACTTGGCTCCTCAGCTACAAGTGGGCATTATGTGAAGAGTCCCTCCTGGGGTGGCATGTCAAAAGGTGGCCTGGCTGCAGCATTAGTGGTCAGGACACTACACCTGTCAACTGGCTCCATTAAGGCTGCTGCCGATTCCTTCCCTGGCTTGCTTGGCTCACACTTGGCACTGTCCCTGAAGTGCTGCTGGACTTCCCCTGGTGACCTTGTGGTCCTGCTAGTGCAAGACAAGTGGCATGACTGCCCTTGACTTGCGTGTGGCCTCCTTGGCGAGCCCCAGCCCGCCTGGCTCTCAGTGGCCACATTGTACCCGTGCGGTCTCGCTGCCTGGGCTGGACCCACACTCCTGCACAGCTGCTCCGCAGTGCCTCTCACGGCCCCGCTGCAGGTGCTCCGTATCCTGACCCATCGCTTCAGCTTGTCAGTGGGGAGGTTTTATGTGTCTTGAGGCAAGTGGCCATTATTTACGTTTGTGTTGCATGTGCAGCTTTATAGCAGTGCCATCTTGGCCACCTTCAGGGCAAATCAGGGACCAGTGCATTCATGTGGGTGATGGCTCAGCACGTGAAGTGCTGTCCAGGAGGGTCTTGGTCATAGCAGTGTGTCAGGGTGTTTTTTAATATATAAAAATACATGCGCACAGGTGGTGTAGAATAAAGAAGAACGTCATCTCATCCCTCACTCGCTGTTCCTCTTTGGAGCACCCATCTACCTTTCTCAGTGTGTCAGGGCTGGCTTAAATGGCCTTCCCTGGGGCCTCGTGACCACACAGCTGTGAGCCACTCCCACCCCTCTCCTTCACCCTGTGCCATGTCCCCTTGCTGTCCCTCCTGTTGCTGCTTCTCCTGCACACCTGTCTACTCCCAGAAGATGGGGGCTCTCGAGGCCACCTTGCTCCTTGCTGCATCTCGGGCCTCCTGTGTTAGTTGGTTTTTGGTCACTGTGACCAAAATACCTGATTAGAACAACTTAGAGGAGGAAACTTTATTTTGGCTCCCAGTTTCAGAGGGTCAGTCCTTAGCTCTGGACCCAAGGTGAGGTTGCACATTATGGCAGAAGGGCATGGCAGAGGAAAGCAACCCAGGACAGGGCAACCAAGACAGAAGAGAGAGAGAGAAGGGGGAGGATGGAGAGAGACAAAGAATCTAAGCCCACAGATACAGCCCCAGGCCCTGCTTCCTGTGGCCACAATCTACCTGCCTGCAGTTACTGCCCAGTTAACCTGTCAGTGGATCGAGCCTCTGATTAGGTCAAGCCTCTCATAATCTAATCATTTCACCTCTGAAAGTTCCTGCATTGTCTCATACATGAGCTTTTGGGGGACACCTCACATCTAAACCATAATAGCCCCCAACACTTGTCTTGCGAGCTGGTTGACCACACAAGGGTAAATCAGGGACCAGCGCATTCGTGTGGATGATGGCTCTGCACGTGAAGTGCTATCCAGGAGGGTCTTGGTCATAGCAGTGTGTCAGGGTATTTTTTCTATATAAAAATGGTGTGCACAGGTGGTGTAGAATAAAGAACATGAGCCAGGTGCAGTGGCACACGCCTATAATCCCAGTGGCTCGGGAGGCTGAGGCAGGAGGATAGTGAGTTCAAAGCCAGCCTGAGCAAAAGTGAGGTGCTAAGCAACTCATTGAGACCTTGTCTCTACATACAATACAAAATAGGGCTGGGATATGGCTCAATGGTCGAGTGTCCCTGAATTCAATCCCTGGTACCAAAAAAAAAAAAAAAAAAAAAAAGAACACGTTGCATAACTGTTAAACTAATCCTCTTCTCCTCTTGTTTTCCCAGATACCATTTGCTTCAGTCTCAAGATGATTTGATGTCTTAAATAAAACTCTTTGTCAACCATGATGGCCACACAGACGTTGAGTATCGACAGCTATCAAGATGGGCAGCAAGTGAGAACTTGAGCTTTATTCTGTATTCTGATCACTGCCAGTCATTCAGTTTCCTTGAGGTTGCACATCCAATTTTAAATATATTAGGCATTTATTATATGTTGGTGTTGAGAAAGATAAGCTATAGAATTATTCACATTTTTCCTTAAGTGATGCAAGATTGGCAGTAATTTTGGAGTCTCCCCGCATCATATGAATTCTTTGGGAGTTTACTTTCTTTTTTTTTTTTTTTTTTTGTGGTACCGGGGATTGAACTCAGGGGCACTCGACCACTGGGCCACATCCCCAGCCCTTTTTTGTATTTTTTTATTAGAGACAGGGTCTCACTGAGTTGCTAAGTGCCTCGCCATTGCTGAGGCTGGCTTTGAACTCGCGATCCTCCTGTCTCAGCCTCCCAAAGTGCTGGGATTACAGGCGTGCGCCACCGCGCCCGGCTTGGGAGTTTACTTTCTTAAGGTCAGTGTTAATTGTAAGTTTTGTGACTTTTAAAGAAAAGCTGGATGCTTGCCTAGCATGTATGAGGGCCTGGGTTCAATCTGCAGCACCACTAAAAAACAAAAAAAATTAAAAAGACAGCTGGATGTGTGGCATGCGCCTGTAATCCCAGCCACTCAGGAGGCTGAAGTAGGGATTCCAAGTTCCAGGCCAGCTTCAGCAACTTAGGCCCTAAGCAACCTAGTGGGACCCTGTCTCAAAATGTAAAATAAAAATGGCTGGAGATGTGGCTCAGTGGCATAGTGCCCCTGGGTTCAGTCCTTGGTATAAAAAAATAAAATAATTAATTTTTTAAAAAGCCAGTTTTTTTTTTTTTTTTTTTAATTTGTTTGTAACATTGGGAATCAAACCCAGGGCCTTGTGAACGTTAGGTAACTGCTCTACCACCAAGCTATAGCTCCAAATTTTGACAGCCACAGATTCCTACAATGACAGTCACTAATCTCAGTGTCTTACTGGATCAACGTTCCTAGTTTCATCACCCCAGTTATAAGTATGGGAGGGTGTTGCTGCCTGAAGCGATTGCCACTTGGAGCAACGACGCTGCGGGAGAAAATTCGGAGGCAGGATGGAAATGAAAAAGTTCTTTTATTCTTCTCTCTCTGGCTCCAGCATCCTCCAACACCATACACACTCCTACAAACACCACCACACTACACACGCAATGGCGTTGACTGCGTCCGTGCTGTCCCGGGCCAAGTCTCGTGAGACCATGCAAATGGCGCCGACCCGATCCACAATGTCCCGGGCCAAGTCTCACGAGATCATGTAAGGTGGGAATGCTTATGGCTCACAGCTATGTGCAATCTTAGCTATCTCCTTAATTAGGGCTCCTGCATTTTCCCCCTTTTTATTTTAAAAGAGGGGATGCTCTAGGACGTCCATGTGCAACCAACATTCTTACCCGTCATCAGATAATCAAGGCTGTGCCCTAGACTCCTGTCTTAGGTTGATATGTCGGCAACATGAGACTGTCCCGTGCGACTGTGCCTGTCTTAGGTTGTCCCCTCTGGGGATCTTACCCGTCATTGGCTACCAGCCATCCAATGGAGCCCTTCAGGATCAACTGTGTATGATGACTAACAGCCGTCCAATTGTGGGGAGATGCTGCAGCTTTAAGGTGATAAGCCTTCTGCTGATGAGCCAAGTTGCATAGCATATCAAATTCTTTAAACAAATCAGATAGAACAAATCAGTTCTATCAAGTAACACACTGAGTTCTCTAGACAAATACCCGCAAGGCATTGTCCCATAAAGTCCCAAACAATGAAAGATCAAAATGTCCACTTGTTATAACACGTTGATCTAGGAGGCCCCATGCATGCAGAGCAGAGGCCACACTGCTGGTGAGGTTGTTTGATGCTTGAGCAGCAGGGATGTTTGCAGCGACTGCAATCCTTGCAGCTGTAGCAGCAGCCGTCTTTTTTATGTCTAGACAATGCCACCGGCAAATCTTCAGGGCCCGCTACCTAGAAACTCAACCATCAATTATTAAAGGAAAGGCAGTGCTATTCCAGCACTGAGTCAAGAGGCGAGTTGTCAAACTAAAAAATAGAATTATTAGATTAGAAAATTAAAGTTGATTTCTGCTCACACTGCTTGAGCTCCCACAAACATAAGCTGGCAAAATATCATATTCAGAACAAAACAAAGAAAGACTGAGGGTATTTACTGCATTAAAGATAGAGTAAAGAAAAGCTAAAGGCACTTTGGAAAAATAATTTGTTAGCTGGAACCCTCAAGTCTCTGTAACCTTCCATGAAATTATCTGTTGAAATAACTCAAATTAATCAGCTATAGAACAAATAAAGTTAATTACAAATAAACATTCGTATGTCAAAACACCAAAATATCAGGTTATACAGCACTAGTCATATTCTTCACTAAAGAGAAATCCTTGGGACACATATGAATCAAAATTGAAGGTACCTTCACTTATTAAATTATTTATCCAAATTGAATACTCTTAAACTTAAATGAATTAAAGTTATTTGGATCCATATATATATATATATATGCACACATACATATATATATATTTTCATAAGCGCTTTGTTATTTGTGACGTCACACTGGACAGACGTACAAACCTACAAACATATTTGTGACGTCACATTTACATGAAATTTAGACAAATGCACAGACATAAAGACATATATAAAAAGAAAAAAAATATACAATTGTGTGCACACTAAAGAGAGATCTCCTTGTCCCGGCCGGGAGGAATGACACTTAAGTTGTGACATATTTTGAAGGACTATTTTAAGGGAATCATTCCATACCTTCATCTTGGTCCTCTTGATTTTGTACCTTTTTTATTAATCTTGATTCCTCAACAACTTCATCTTGATCCTTATGATTTGGTACCTGCTTTATTAATCTAGATGGTATCCATATTGGAGAGGATTCGTGCTTTGGAAAAACACAAACAGATCCTCTCCCCCAAATTAATACTGGATCTGGACCCTTCCATGTACCGAAAAGAACATCCTTCCAGTAAACCAAAGGTTTATGTTGTTGGTATGGGTTCCAATGTCTGTCTCCAGCAGAATAACCATTAGAGTCTAAAGTTAAAAAATTTAAGGTAAATTGGGCAACTGCCAATCTGTCCCCAGGACTTTTCCAATTTCCTTCTTTTTGTTTTAATAACATAATTTTCAGTGTGCGGTTTGCTCTTTCAATAATGCCCTGACCCTGAGGATTGTATGGGATGCCTGTTTTATGGGATATATTGAATTTTGCGCAAAACTGTTTGAAAGATGAGGACATATTATGCAGGGCCATTATCTGTTTTAAGTATTTTGGGGATGCCCAATGCAGCAAAAGCTTGCAAACAATGAGATGTAACATCTTTAACTTTTTCTCCAGAATGTAAGGAAGCAAAAATCATGCCTGAGCATGTATCTATGGTCACATGAATAAATCGCAATTTTCCAAAACTTGGCTCATGAGTAACATCCATCTGCCACAAATGATTGGGCATTAATCCTCTAGGGTTAATACCATAATGAGGATTGGGCAAATGTGTCATACAAGATTTACAATCTTTTACAATTGTTCTGGCTTGCTCCTTTGTGATTTTAAACCTACGCTGCAAAGTGGTGCTATTGACGTGAAACTGGGAGTGAAATAAAGTAGCTTGCTAAAGTGCTGAAAGTATAAAGATTGTTTGGGTAAGGGCATCAGCCTTTTGATTACCTTCATGGAGGGGACCAGGCAAGTTGGTATGTGCTCTAATATACCCTACGAATAGAGGTTATTTTCTTGCCCACAAAAGTTTTTGTATTTGATAAAACAATTTAAAGGCTGGAGTATGAGGTGCTATTGGTCCTGCCAGCTCTAATTTTGGGATGGCATGTACAATATAGTGGCTATCTGAGAAAATGTTCATGGGCTGTTCTCTAAACTTTTCCAGAGCTCTTACCACAGCTTCCAGTTCCACTAGTTGAGCTGATTTGTGTGCAGTTATGTAAGTCATATTTTCTTTTTTAGTGACTACTGTAGCAGTACCATTTGAGGACCCATCTGTGAATACATTTAATGCCTTAGGAATAGGTTGATTTTTTATTACCTGTGGAAATATAATAGGATGATTGATACAAAAAGATAATATAGGAAACTTAGGAAGATGATTATCAAAATATGCAGAAGTAGAGCATCTAGCTATAGCCCAATCATTATCATTGAAGCATAAGTATTCAATCTGTGATGATGAATAGGGAGTAATAATAGTAGCAGGGTGAATGCCAAATATTTTAGTAGAAGTCTTAAGTCCTTGAAGAATAAGTTTAGTCACCATGGAGGTATAAGACTCAATTATACTTTTAGGAGAGACGGGCAAATGTATCCATAATAAAGGCCCTTGTTGCCAAAATACTCCTGTGGGTGTATATTGTGAAGAAATAATAATCAATATCAGCGGTTGAGTTAAATCATATCTATCACAGTGAGCTCCTTCGATAGCTTTTTCTACTAACTTTAAAGCTTTCCTAGCATCAGGAGTCAATGTTCATGATGAAGATGGATCAGGGTCCCCGTGAAGGATGTCAAAATAAAGGTTTTAGTTGGCCAGTAGTGAGGTTTAGTGTAGGGCAAAGCCAATTAATATCTCCCAGCAATTTTTGAAAGTCATTGAGAGTGGCCAAATGCTCCTTATTAATTAATATTTTTTGAGGCCTAATAAAAGTGTCCATAATTTGGAATCCTAGATATAATATTGGAGATCTAATTTGAACCTTTTCCTTAGCAATGTTTAGTCCATATCATTTCAAGTTTTCTGATATATCACTAAATATGGTGAATAAGACTTCTTGATTAGGATGAGCAAGCAAAACATCATCCATATAATGGAGGCACATAAGCTCTGGGTATTTATTTTTGATAGGCTGAATAACTTTATCTACATAGATTTGACATATAGTGGGGCTATTAGCCATTCCCTGCGGCAAAACCTTCCATTGATATCTCTGATCAGGGCCATTATTGTTAAGAGAAGGAACTGAAAATGCAAACCTGGGGGTATCCAGAGGGTGTAGAGGTATAGAAAAGAAACAATCCTTTATATTAAGAGTAATAAGATGGAAATTTTTTGGAATAGCTACAGGATTAGGAAGTCCAGGTTGCGTAGGGCCCATGATTTGCATGGTTTTATTAATTTCTCTAAGATCATGTAACAATCGCCATTTTCCTGATTTTTTCTTGATCACAAATATGGGGGAATTCCAGGGAGAGGTGGAAGGTTCTATATGTCCTGCTTCTAGTGTTCCTGAACTAGTAGGTGGGCTGCTTGTAATTTCTCTTTAGATAGGGGCCACTGAGGGACCCACACTGGCTTATCAAAAAGCCATTGTATTTTCAAAATTATTTTCTCAGTGGCCCCGAAAAAAAATATCTTTTTCCTTTATGATGATGATTTCTTTTAGGGTTAAGATTACCCTGTACCTTTTGATAATGATTTCTTATAGGGTTAAGATTACCCTATACTTTTTTTTTTTTAATATTTTTATTTATTTGCTTTTAGTTGTACACAATGAGGTTTTTTTTTTTTTTTTTTTTTTTTTTTTTTTTTTTTTTGTGGTACCAGGGATTGAACTCAGGGGCACTCGTCCACTGGGTCACATCCCCAGCCCGTTTTTGTATTTTATTTAGAGACAGGGTCTCACTGAGTTGCTAAGTGCCTCGCCATTGCTGAGGCTGGCTTTGAACTCGCGATCCTCCTGCCTCAGCCTCCCAAAGTGCTGGGATTACAGGCGTGCGCCACCGCGCCCGGCACACAATGAGTTTTTATTCAATGCATTTTATTTGTACATGGTGCTGAGGATCGAACCCAGGTTGCCCACGTGCTAGGCGAGCACTCTACCGCTGAGCCACAATCCCAGCCCCACCCTGTACTTTTTTTTTTTTTATTTGCTTTAGTTGTATACAATGCGTTTTTTTTATTGCTTTTACGTGGTGCTGAGGATCGAACCCGGGCCGCTCACGTGCTAGGCCCCCACCCTGTACTTTTTGATAATGATTTCTTTTAGGGTTAAGATTACTCTGTAGGGCTGGGGTTGTGGCTCAGTGGAAGAGCGCTCGCCTAGCGCATGCGCGGCCCGGGTTCGATCCTCAGCACCACATAAAAACACATTGTGTACAACTAAAGCAAATAAATAAATATTTAAAAAAAAAATTACTCTGTAGATTTTCACATTTAACACCTGCAGGCTTAGTTGCAAGGTGTACTCCTATTTGTTGCAAAATATCTCTTCCCCATAAAGTAACCGGTAGGTTAGGTAAAACATAAGGCTGAAATGTTTCTTTATGCCCTTCATCATCCTCCCATTTTAAAATTACTGCACTTTTCTCTGGGAGGTTATTATATCCCAAGCCTCTTAAACTGGTCGAAGCTTTTTGCAGAGGCCAGTGCTTGGGCCATTGCCGTAGATTAATGATGGAAGAGTCAGCTCCAGTATCTATTAATCCCTCCATTTCTATTCCTTGGATTTTTATTTTACACATAGGCCTCCTTGAACAGTCTCGAACCCAGCAAGCCATGGGTCTTGAGTCAGTGGAACAAAATCCTCTATTGTTCCCTTCTCGAGGCATACCCATTTTAAATGAATTATGTAAATTGGGAAGTAGAAGCAACTGAGCAATTCTATCTCCTTGATTAACAGAACTTATACTTTGGGGTGAGCTAAGCATTATTTTTATTTCCCCTTTGTAGTCTGAGTTTATTACACCTGGGGTCACTTGCAAACCTAATAAGCTTTTAGGACTACGCCCGATAATAAGTCCTACAGTCCCTGAGGGAAGAGGTCCCCTGACTCCTGTGGGAATCAGTTGAACCCCCATTTCAGGTGTTAACACTATTCGGGCGGTGGAACAGAGGTCTAATCCTGCATTTTCTCCTGTTCCTCTGGCGAGGGAGTGGATGGGTAGTAGGGATTGTGTCGGGGAAGCATCTGAGTGGATGCTTGAGGATGCTTGAGGCAGTGGATGCTCCAATGCCTCATACATTTGTGGGCCCCGGGGTATTGGGCCCCATGCCCCGTATTTTGAATTCCTGGACAAATGATTTCCATAGATGTCAAATTTTGAATGGCATTTATTGGCCCAATGATTTCCCTTTTTATACCTGGGGCAGCATCCTGGGGCACAGTATGAGCTTGGTCTTATTTCTCTTTGGGGAATTTTGCCCAGAATTGCCTGATTGATTATGATAATTTTGCCTGGAATATCCTGATTGATTATAATGTCTAGGTTGAGCACTTGTGAAATTTTGAGGGGAAGCATTTCTCATTGTGGCTGCAATCACATTTCCTGTGACAAAGGCGTCATTTATATGTTTACATAGTTGTATATATATGGAAAGATCCTTTTTATTTCTCCATGGCCTGATGGCTTCCTGGCAATATTTATTAGCATTTACGTATGCTAATTGAACAACTAATGGTGTAGCTTGATCAACGTCTCCAAACAATCTACCTGCAGTTCTCAAAAGCCGATCAGCAAAGTCAGCATACGACTGATTAGGTCCCTGAATCACCTTTGACAAGCTACCTTGCAGATCACCAGGTCCTTGTAAAGTTTTCCATGCCTTTAAGGCAGGTGCATATATCTGAGCATATACACCTGGGACATAATATTTTTGAGCCTGTAAATCTGTGAACTGCCCTTCTCCTGTAAGCATTTCTATATTATGGTCTCCAAACCCTGCAGCTGCGTTTCTTTTAGCTGTCTCTATACAAAGTTCTTGAAATTGTGATCGCCAAACCAAGTATTGCCCCCCACTTAATGCTGCTTTACATAGACTTTTCCAGTCTGAGGGGGTTAAGTTAAAGATGTTAAGGGACTCCAGCATACTCAACATGAAAGGAGCTTGGGGTCCATATGTCATTACTGCCTCTTTGAGATTTTTTATTGTTTTGAAATCTACTGACTGGTGGATCCTCTGTCCATTTTCATTTTCAAATACTGGCAGTTCCCAATGTATCTGTGAGTTACCCTCAAGAGTGCATAAGCGCTTGGAAAGACCTTTTATTTCTGTTTCTAGGGTTTGCAAACGCCTAGTAATACCCTTCATATTTTCAGTAATGGATTCCACCCATCGGGGAGTAGGGGACACAAGTGGTTCCTCTACTTGACGGTCCTTTTTCCTTTATAATTTCTTTTTGTTCTTTTTACTGGAGACTGTGCTCCCAGAGTCATCTTTTGATTCCTCTTTACTACTATCACTTTTACTGGTATCCTGAATTTCAGCTTCTAAGGAGAGTACATATTCTTTGGCTAATTTCAATAAGTTTCTGATGGCTTTTGCGCTCTTACTTTTGAATTTGCACCACTACTCTTCTCACTGGTATTAACTGACTTAGAGGCTATGCTTTCTTTATCGCTTTCCTCACTATCCACTGAGTCTGTGATATCGAAAAACTCATCCATGGCTTTTATTATCCGACCTTTTGTTATTTTCGCTTCTTACCTGCCGGCCGAACTCCCCGTGTGGGCCGCCACCTGTTGCTGCCTGAAGTGATTGCCGCTTGGAGCAACGACGCTGTGGGAGAAAATTCGGAGGCAGGATGGAAATGAAAAAGTTCCTTTTTTCTTCTCTCTCCGGCTCCAGCATCCTCCAACACCATACACACTCCTACAAACACCACCACACCACACACACAATGGCGTTGACCCCGTCTGCACTGTCCCGGGCCAACTCTGGTGAGACCATGCAAATGGCGCCGACCCGATCCACAATGTCCCGGGCCAAGTCTCAGAGACCATGGAAGGTGGTAATGCTATTGGCTCATAGCTATCCACAATCTTAGCTATCTCCTTAATTAGGGCTCCTGCAGGAGGGTACTGACCCAGTAACCAGCCCTCCTAGCAGAGCTTGAGAGCAGGCCCTGGTGCATCCACCATGGACAGCTTCTTGACTGTCCTCTACTGTGAGTGAGCCTGCCCCGTTGGAGCTGCAATATGAGTGTTTGTGTATCTGGTGGTGTGTGCTCTGGGACCTGCAAGAGTTGGGGAGGGGAAGGAGCCCAGCTGAGGCATAGGCTGTCTTTCTCAGGACCTCTGAGAACTTCCTAAGTGCCCTACATGTTCCACATCCTGCTGGGGTTTGGCTCATTCTCCACTGAAGGGGTCTGACCCTGCCATTGCGTTCCTGCTCATCAGGGTCTTCCTAGGGAGTCAGGCAGGGAAATGGACTGCACCCCCTCGATGCCCCTGCTCCCCATGAGGCTTCTGGTGCCTAAGGCGAGCCATGCCTCCCTTGCCCTGCTGGCCAGTTTTGCACCATTCTTCTTTGGTTCTTGTTGCAGAGACTTTAGTTTTTGTTGCATGTTTTTGCATCTTGCAGACATTGAGGGAGGGTCATCCTGGATATAGCTTCAGTCTGCTTTATTCTTGACCTGGAAGTCCTTGGATATTTCCACGTGACTTTCCCCCCCCTGAAGTGCAAATCTGACAGCATGCCCCCTTCTTAGCCCCTCCAGCAGCTCCCCATTGATTTTAGGTAAAGTCCAGGCTGCTCCCAGCCCACATGGCCTGGTTTCTGTGGACCCTCAGGCTACCCCTCAGCCCCTCATCCACACTCGCCTCTGCCAGGCACACCTGGCACTTCTGGTCTGCTGGGGGGCTGGCCCTGGCTTACTCCTGCCACTCTTCCCCTCTTACTCTCCACTTTGGGCTCAGATGAGCCTTGCCACCTGCCTCCCATTGTGTGTTCTGTCAGAAGGATCAGTGATGGTCCCTGACCTGCCTGGTACCTCCTTCGTCCTGCCACCATGTGTGGTGCCCTTTCAGCAGCCGAAAGGATCCCCAGGACTTGAAGGGCCTGTCACAAGCATTATTTAAAATAAACATTTCATCGTTTCTAGTGTAGACATATCATAATTACTTAACCATTTCTCTAAGGTCAAACTCTTGTAGGAGCCCTGTTTGGGGAGGTGGCTTGAATTGCGGTTGACTATGGGCCACGGAGATTTGGGCATTGTCGCCTTCCGTAGTCTCACGGGACTTGGCCCGGGATCTCGAGTGACTTGGCCGAGATTGCTGATTGGGTCAGCGCCATTTTGGTGGTGTGTGCGGCGCGTGTTAGTCGTTGTTAGAGCCAGAGAGAAAAGTTATCAGAATAAAAAGCTGTTTGTCTCCAGTTTGCCTCTGAACTTCTTCCCGCAGCTTCGTTGCTCCAAGCGGCCATCGCTTCAGGCAGCAACAAACTCTTAGGTTTCTCTTTTTTCCGTCATTAAAAAGAAAATACTGAGGGCTGGGGCTCAGTGGTAGAGTACTTGCCTAGCACGTGGGAGGCCCTGGGTTCGATCCTCAGCACCACATAAAAATAAGTAAATAAAATAAAGGTGTTGTGTCCAACTACAACTAAAAAACAAACAAACAAAAAAACTGAAATAAAATCTTTTAAGGCTTTTTATACTACTGTGAGATTGCCCTCCAGAAGGATTGTATTTATACTTTAGTTGCTTTTTTTTTTTTTTAAGAGAAAGAGAAAAATACATTCTCAAGTATGTAAACTTCTCTAAAGGCAGCAGAATGGACATCTTGTAGCACCTTTCTAGACTGAGAGAAGAGCGCACAGGGCCAAAGGGAGTTCCATGGGGGTGGGCATGCCTGGCCACCTTGGAGGGGCAGAAGCCTGGCAAGCTCCTCAGAATTTTTCAAAGCCTTGGGCCCTGAAGTAGCTGGGGTTGGGTAGTCCCAATTTTGTTTTTTATGTAACATGGAATTCCTTAAAGATTTAAATATATTTTACCGAAGTGACAAACCCGTAGCCTGCCTAAGGCTTGAAGCAAGCACAGCTGGTCTTTACTTTCTAAATGCATGACATTTTATAAATCTGTATTGTGTGCGGGGGGAGGCGAGCTGTACCCGCAGCCTGTGTTAGATTTTCATAGCTGATGTATTCCTGAGGGATAGCGTGGACATGAGGAAATTTAGTCCTGTCACAGATATGTAGCATATTGAGTCTGAGTCATTCTCATGAGAAGATAAGGACTTGTACTATTTGTTTATCCCTCTCATTATTTTATTAAATTTGGGGATATATAGTAAGAAGATATAGAAGATTAAGGCTGCATATGTACAATGACTTCAATAGTACATAGTTGTTGTGATATTTTAAGTCATAAGCCTTTCGCAGATTTTGAAAATCTCGGATCTTAGGCACTTTGAAAATTTTGCCTTTATGTCATCCACTTTTTTAAAAAAATATTTATTTATTTACTTTAGTTGTACACAATGCAATGCATTTATGTTTACTTGGTGCTGAGGATCGAACCCGGGCTGCACACATGCGAGGCAAGCGCTCTGCCACTGAGCCACAACCCCAGCCCTGTCATCCACTTTTAAAGCATTTTAAATTAAATGGAGTTTTCTTGATGGTATCCTTTATGAATAATTTGCCAGTCTGAAAGCATTCCTGTTTGACAATAGATTACTTAGTAGCAGTGTGTTTTGTGTTTGATAACAAAAATTCTCCTTCTTTTATAGATGCAAGTGGTAACAGAGTTAAAAACGGAGCAAGACCCAAACTGCTCTGAACCGGATGCAGAAGGAGTGAGCCCTCCTCCTATAGAGTCTCAGACCCCAATGGATGCAGACAAGCAAGCCATTTACAGGTAGCACCTGGGCGTGGAGGGTGTGGATTTTCAGAGGACTGTCGAGAACACAAACCTGTGAAGCGGAACACCAGAATTGGTACCTAGGCAGAGTGGGAGGTACCATCCTGATGCTTTAACTGCATCATGGGTGAAAAATTTTCAGTTTAAGATGTTATTTCTTAAAATTAAAAGAGAACATTTTGGGGCTGGGATTGTGGCTCAGCGGTAGAGCGCTCGCCTAGCACGTGCGCGGCCCGGGTTCGATCCTTAGCACCACGTAAAAATAAACGCATTGTGTACAACTAAAGCAAATAAATAAATGTTTAAAAAAAAAAAGAGAGAACATTTTATAATATAAATCATTTTGGGTAACCTTGCATAAAGAAATCTTTAAGCCCAGATGTTTTTTGGTAGTCTGTATGTACCATATGTTGTTTATCCATCTGTCAGTGGATACCTGGGTTGCATCTATAGTTTGACTGTTATTTTTGGGGATTTTTTTTTTTTTTTTTGTGGTGCTTGGAATGGAACCCAGGGTCTTACACATGCTAGGCAAGTGCTCTACCACTGAGCACATCCTCCGTTGCTAAACATAGGTGTACATATGCCTGTTCGACTCTACGCTGATGTCAATAGAGGCTTTATTCACAATTGTCAGAAACTAGAAACAACCTAAGGGTTTCTTGGCTGATGAATTGATAGACACACAATGGTGTATCCATAGCATGGAATGTTATTGCAACTGGAAGGAAGGACTGTGGGTATGTGAACAGCTAAGTCAGTCCAGCTTCAGTGTGCTGAGGGAATTAAGCCTCAGAAGGTTGCATACTGTATGATCTCATTTGCTCTTATAAGGATACAACACTGGTGATGATGACCAGGTCAGTCATCTGGGGCTAGGGGCTGGACCAAATGTTTATAAGATTAAAAGTATAACAGCCAGGTGTGGAGGATCACAAGTTTAAGTCCAGCCTCAGCAACTTAGCAAGACCCTGTCTCAAAAATAAAAATGGCTGGGGAAGTAACTCAGTGGTAGAGCATCCCTGGGTTCAATCCTTAGTATTAAAAAGAAAGAAAGGAAGGAAGGGAGGAAGGGAGGGCATATAAGAAGTTTGGAGAAAACAGAAAGATATGGGAGTAACCTTCAGTCCAGGATACCTTCTTAAATAAGCACAAACTCAGAAAACAAATCAAAAAATACTGATAAATTTGATCACCACAAATCAAACCCTGTATGTGACCAAAGGTGGCATAAACAAGTTAAAAGACAAGTAGCAGACCGTGGCAAACGTGTAGCATGGGGCAAAGTGTTGATGTCTTAAAAGCTCACAATGATAAATAACAAAAAGACAAGCAGCCTAAAGTGAAAGTGACAAAGCAGGCAGGTTCCTGAAGGGGTCAGTGGATGGCTGAATGTGAAAAACATTCAACAGCGAGGTTCATTTTTTGGCTCATAGTTTAGCCAAAATGAAAAAGATCAGTAACAGTGGTGACAGCCAGGTTTGAGGACATGATGATGCCCTGTCACCCTTAGTGAGAAGGTAATTAGATATACTCCTTTTTGCAAAACATTTGGCCCTTGAATAACTTCTTTTTAATTAATTACTGATTTTACTTTTTAAAATTGTAGTTAAAAAAGAAACCAATGTATAACATATAATTCATTTGTTTTTTTTTTTTGTGTGTGGTGCTGAGAATTGGACCCATACCATGCTCTATCACTGAGTTCGTCCTAATCCCCTACAGTTTTTTTACCATCTTAATTTCTAAGTGTATGGTTCGGTAGTGTGAAGTATATTTGCATTATTGGGAAACAGATCTTCGGAAAATTTTCATCATCCAAATCTGAGACTCGACCTATTAAATAACAAATCATCTTTCCCCTGTCTTTGCTTTCAGTCTGGTGATCACCATTCTCCTTTGTTTTTGTGAATGTAACTTTTGTAAATAACTTACATAATGCTTGGCTTTTGGTGATGCTAATAGTAACTTTCATAGTGTTCGAGCAATTCCATTCTAGGCAGCTCTCCTAGCAGATGATTGCAAGTATATATTAAGGCTCTCCTACATTGCAGAAACATTCAACTGCAAACAGCCTAAATGGCCAATGGGCAAGTGGCCACACTGTTGAGATTTCATATTACAGGTTACCATCTGTCATTTAAAGAATAACAAGATTTCCATACACTGACATGAACAGTATCTCTTTTTAATTTTAATTTAATTTTAAAATTATTATTATTATTATTACTTTTTTGCAGGACTAGGAATGAAACCCAGGGCCTTGTTCATACTAGACAAGCACTCCACCACTGAGCTACATTCCCAGCCCAGCCCAGCCCATGGACAGGCTCTTAAGTAACACTGGCTACATAATTTGTGAGGCTCAGTACAAAAAGAAAACACAGGGCTCCTTGTGTTGGTCATCTTTTTGTCACTGTGGCTGTAATACCCAACAAGGACAATTTAGATAGGAAAATTTATTTTGGCTCATAGTTCCAGAGGTTCAGTACATGATGGGTGAACCCATTACTCTGGGCCCAGGTGAGACAGAACATCATGGTGGAAGTTGTGGTGGAGGAACCCTTCTCCATTCATGGTGGCCAGGAAGCAGAGAGAGAGAGAGAGAGAGAGAGAGAGAGAGAGAGCCCGTGCAAGAGGCCACAGGGAAGATGTGACCTTTCAGGGTATGCCTGCAGTGATCCGGCCATGCCCCAGCTAGCTATAGTCACCACCTTGTTAGCCCAGTTAAACTAGGATGCACTGATTAGGTTACATTTCTCATAATCTAATCATTCCACCTTGGAATATTTCTGCATTAGCATATGAGTTTTTGGGGTACCTCATATCCAAACCACAGCATTTCTTGTTCCAAATCGAAGAGTTTTAGTCCAGCACTAGCAGGGCATTGAACTGATGGGCCCTGGGCAGCTGTCCAAGCCATATACCCTTGTAGCCATTCCTGTTTGTGTGACAGATTTTGGAGAACAAAGCAAGTTTCCAGAACCATGTGAGGGTACAGTGTACTCTGAAGAAGGGTACACACCAAAATATCAACACCTTTGGGGAGAGCAAGGAAGGAGCACAGTGTCTTATCCCAGAGGGCTGTGGTTGATCCAGGTGGTCTGAATTTTTCCCAAGAGGTATTTATTCAGTTATTATGTAATTAAAAATAAATGCCAAAGTACACACTTTGCACCCGTTAGGATGACTGTAATTAAAAAGAAAAACAGAAACTAGAAGGTGTTGATGAGAATGTAGAGAAATTAGAATCCTTGTACATTGCTGGCATGTATATAAAATGGTACAGCCACTTTAGAAAACTTTGACAATTTCTCAGAACATTGAACATAGAGTTCCATTTGGCCCAGAAATTTCACTCCTGTGCATGTGCCCAAGAGAAATGAAAGTGTGTGTTCCCACAAACACCTGTACGTGAATGTTCATGGCAGCATTATCCATAATAGTCAAAAGGAAGAAACAACCAGATGTCCACCAACTGGAAAAACTAAATGTGGTATCACCTTACAATGGGATACTATTCAGCCGTGAAGGAATGAAGGACCGATACTTGTTACAACACTGGTAAGTCCTTGAAACATGCGAAGTGACAGACACCAGAGACCTCATGAGTCCCTTTATGTGAAATGTCTAGAATAAGCATAGAGATAGAAAGTAGGTTTGTGGTGGGCTGGTGTTTGTGGAAATGGAGTGACTGCTAGTGAGCATCAGATTTCTTTTTGGGACAATAATATCCTAAAATTATGGTGATGGTTGTCCTACTCTAGAATATACTAAACCCCACTGACTGGTACACTTTCAGTAGCAACTCATGTGGCACATGAATTAGAGCTCACCAAAGTCACTCTATAGACTGTGCATCCCATGTGCAGAGCATTCTTGTGGAGACGTAGGACGTACCTGTGTTCTTTGTTCTTTTCCCCCTAGGCATCCACTGTTCCCATTATTAGCTTTGTTGTTTGAAAAGTGTGAGCAGTCCACGCAGGGCTCAGAAGGCACAACTTCTGCCAGTTTTGATGTGGACATTGAGAACTTCGTCAGGAAGCAAGAGAAGGAAGGGAAGCCCTTCTTTTGTGAAGATCCAGAAACTGACAACTTAGTAAGTAAAGTAACTGCTTTATTCTTATTTATTTTTCATAATTCAAAATCAGATCATGAAATTTTAAACTTCTCATTATAACTGTAAACTGTTTGTGGTTCTGCTGAAGGGGAGAAGTAGCTTGTCTTCCAGTGTAACTTGAACATCCCCAAGTCTTCCAGTCTAGTTACATTTCCTTTAACAAGCCCGTGAAGTAATCCATGCCTCTGTCCTAAGTGCCTGGGGGCCCAGTTCTCTCCTGAAGGTCTGAAGGCTCCCCAGGGTTGGAGTGTTCCATGACATGTCTGTGCCCAACTTCTCTTGGCATACTCCTGATCATGGGTACAGGACTTGGACTATATCCCTAAGACAACTGAGTCTTGAGGCTGATGCTAACTTCCTCCTGCTTCCAGGGCTCCCAAATCCAGGGATTCCTGTACTCTGTAGAGGAAGTGAAAAAGTTCTTGTGGCTAATGTCCCTGGTGCACCTAAAGCCAGCCATTCCTTTTAGGCCTTGGGTGGGTGGTGCTGGCAGTCTTTGTTAGGCACCTGCTCTCTTTGTCCTCTAACCTTAGCATGCAACATGTTGTCATCCCGCCCAGATTCAGATTGACACACCATTGCTGGGTCACAGATGCCTTCTAGGTCCTGTATCAAACCTTAGCCAGGCTCTGAGCATAGAAGGGTCTTTGGAAAACAATTTCTTTCCTGGGTAAATTGCCCATTCATAGCTTTCCTAAGTTTTCAGTGTGTGTTTCATCTTTACCACCTAACAGATTCTGTAAGTGGGCTAGACTTGACCCTGCCTGCTCGACTCTGAAAGGAGACTGATGCCCTTTTGGGTTAGGGTCAGAGCTCTCTCTGCTCCTGGGACTATGATGCAGTCATGTCTCTGGCCTGGCTCAGTGAGTGGGGAGTGGCCTCCTCCCCACACTGCCTGGCTGCAGGGAACACAGTCCTCTCACCCTGTCTGTAGCACAGGCCCTGGCAGAGCTTGTTGCTTGGCAATTATTGGTATTGATTGATTGATTGTTTTGTACCATGAATATATATGGATTTTTAAATATTAGCTTACCAGTGAGTTGTTGATTCACAGGCAGATAGTGCTAATGAAAACAGTTTTATTGTTGGCATTAGATTTATTGCTTTGGGGCAGATTACCTCAAAACTTAGTGACTTAATATAAAACTACAAAACTTTTGGAAAAATCACAAAGAAAATCTTTGGGATTTAGGGATAGGAAAGCATTCTTAGACTTGACATCAGAAACATGATCCAGAATTTCATCAAAATTAAAAACTGGGGCTGGTTGTGGTGGCACACGCCTGTAATCTCAGTGACTCAGGACACTGAGGCAGGAGGATTGCAAGTTCAAGGCCAGCCTCAGGAGCTTAGCAAGGCCTTAAGCAACTTTATGAGACACTGTCTTAAAGTTGAAAAATAAGAAAGAAAAAGGGCTAGGGATGTGGCTCAGTGGTAAAGTGCTCCTGGGTTCAATCCCTAGTACCGACAAAAGAAAAAGAAAAAAAAATTAAATCACCTGTATAGATTTATCCCTGCTTATAGATATAGAAATAGAGTGAGGGTAAGAAACCTCCTGGGCCACAGAGTGACAGCCCAGCAGTGGGGCTGAGCTGGCCCAGCTGTCTCCAGGCAGAGCTTCACTGCCAGCACAGCCTCGCCTATACCAGTACATGGCTCCCACGTTCCTCATGCACCAGGCATGGCCAAAGCCCAGGTTAGCAGTGCTGTTTGTATGATTTCTGATGTCATTCCACTTCTCTTACTGTCACTGAAGAGGTTTCTGATAACTAGGAACCAAATATGTATGATAATGATGACTAAACCAGTCAACTTTTTCTTATCTAAGTCTTCATTTTCTCTGTTTCTAGATGGTAAAAGCAATCCAGGTCTTGCGTATTCATCTTCTTGAGCTGGAAAAAGTTAATGAACTCTGCAAAGATTTCTGTAGTCGGTACATTGCTTGTCTGAAGACGAAAATGAACAGTGAGACTCTGTTGAGTGGAGAGCCTGGAAGTCCATACTCCCCTGTGCAGTCCCAGGTACTTGCCTTTGATGCCCACCCCACTTTTGGGGGTCACTGTGACTTTGGCATTGACCTGAGACCACCAACCCTTTCAGAATTGCTGGGGCTGTCTGATGGCTGTCCTGCTAGAAGGTCTCTGAACCTGGCCTATCTTGGGAGTAAATTTGGGCCAGAGATAGAATCTTTCTGGACTTCATGTAGGGAATGGGTGAGTCCTCTGTCTGCACTCTGGCTCCTGCCGACCCCACCCTATGTTTATGGAGAATAGAATACCATTCATTCCTTTCTTTGTGGGGAGGGGAGGGACGGGGGGAGGTGGACAACACTTTTTTTTTTTTTTGGTACCAGGGATTGAATGTGGGGGCACTTGACCACTGGGCCACATCCCCAGCCCTTTTTTGTATTTTATTAGAGACAGGGTCTCACTGAGTTGCTAAGTGCCTCGCCATTGCTGAGGCTGGCTTTGAACTCGCAATCCTCTTGCCTCAGCCTCCCAAGTGCTGGGATTATAGGCGTGCGCCACCACGCCCGGCTCTTTTTTTTTTTTTTTTTAAGTTATAGATGTATACATGCCTTTATTTTGTTTATTTGTTTTTATGTGGTGCTGAGGATTGAGCCCAGTGCCTCACATATGCTAAGCAAGCGCTCTACCACTGAGCCCCTACCCCAGCCCAACACATTTGGGAAGGGGTTGGTACTGGGGATTGAACTCAGGGGCACTTGACCACTGAGCCACATCCCAGCCCTGTTTTGTATTTTATTTATAGACAGGGTCTCACTGAGTTGCTTAGCACCTCGCTTTTGCTGAGGCTGGCTTTGAACTTGCAACCCTCCTGTCTCAGCTTCCCAAGCCGCTGGGATTACAGGCATGAGCCATTGCACCTGGCTCAACCCAACACGTTTTTAAAAATTGAATGACATATATATATAAATTTTACCATCTTAACCATGTTTTTCATTGCAACTGTTTTTAAATGCACATTTCAGTGGTTTAGTTCATTCACATTGTTGTGCCTCCTTCACCACCATCCATCTCCAGCACTTTCTCATGTCCCCATCTGAGCTCCGTCCTTAGGAAACACTGATCCCTCTTCCTCCTCCCAGCCCTGGCACCCACCAGCCTACACTTTGTCTCCATGACTTAGACTTCTCTGGGGACCTTGTAGTATCTGTCCTTTGTGCCTGGCTCATTCATTTTAGCATAATGCCCTTAAGGTTTGTGTGCGATGAAGCAGTGTTCTATTTTAGCCATTCTAACGATGTGTAGTGGTAATCCGTTGGGGTTTTTATTTCATGTCCTTGCTAACTAACGATGTTGATCTGTGTATATCCACCACCTGTTTATCATCTTTGGTGAAAATGTCTGTTCATGTCTTTTGCCTATTTTCTAATTTGATTTTGTTTAATTTGCTGTGTTTTGAGAGTTCTCCCCTCTTCTAGATACTAGTCCGTTTTTGGATATAGGGTTTCCAAATATGTTTTCCAAGTCTATAGTTAAGTATTTTCTCATCCTCTTAACATTGTCTTTTGTAGAGCAAGCATTTTTAATTTTGATGAAGTTTAATTTTTCAGCACTTCCTTTTATGGATTGTCCTTGGGATATCAAGTCTAAGAACGCTGCCTAGCCCTAGATCCCAAAGATTTTGTCTTTTTTTCTTTCTGAATGTTTTATAGTCTTATATTTTACATCTAAATTCATTTTTAGTTTTGAGTTAGCTTGTGCAGAAAGTGTGAGGTTTTAATTGAGGTTTTCTTTTTGTCCATGATATCTGTTTGGCACCAGGATCTTTGGTTGTAAAGCTTTCCTACTTCCACTGAATTGCTTTTTACACCTGTGTCAAAAATCAGTTGGAGCCAGGCCCGGTGACACAAGGCTGTAATCCCAGCACTTGGGAGGCTGAGGCAGGAGGACTGAGAGTTCAAAGCCAGCCTCAGCAATGGCGAGGCACTTAGCAACTCAGTGAGACCCTGTCTCTAATAAATATAAAAAAAAAAAAAAAAAAGGGCTGGGGATGTGGCCCTCTGGTCAAGTGCCCCTGAGTTCAATCCCCAATACCAAAAAAAAAAAAAAAAAAAAAAAAAAAAAAAAAAATCAGCTGAGCTTTGTTGGCGGGCCTGTCTCCAGTGTGTTCTGTTCTGCTCCATTGATCTGTGTGTCTGCACCACGAAGTTCTGATTGCCACAGTCACATGATGAATCTCCAAATTGAGTAGATAGTTTCCTTCCACTTCAGTGTTTCTTTTCAAGATTGTTTTAGCTGTTCTGGCTCCTTGGCATTCCATATAAATTTTAGAATGGTTTTTTTCTAGGTTTATTTTTTTTAAATCTTAACTGGGATTTTGATAGGAATTTCATCAAACCTGTATATTGATTTGGGGAGAATTGGCATCTTTACTATTTTGAGTCTTCCAACCCATAAATATGGTTATGTCTCTCCATTTACTTACGTCTTCTATGGTTTTTTTCCACCAGTATTTTTTTTTAATATTTATTTATTTGCTTTTAGTTGTACACGATGCGTTTATTTGTGCGTGGTGCTGAGGATCGAACCCGGGCAGCGCACATGCTAGGCGAGCGCTCTACCACTGAGCCACAATCCCAGCCCTCCACCAGTATTTTATAGTTTTCAAAATATAGGTCCTGTACATGTTCTTTTAGAGTCACACCTAAGTATTTCATTTTTTGAGTGATTGTGAATAGAGCATATTTTTAGTTTTTGTGTCCACGTGTTCATTGCTGGTCTACAGAAATACAGTTGATTTTAGTATGTTTATTGTGTATGTTGTGACCTTGCTGAACTCGTTCATCAGTTCTAGGAGCTCTGCTTTTGTAGGTTATTTGGATTTTCTACCTATTAAGCAACTAGTACACCAGCGGGGCAGTTGTGTTTGCTTCCTTTCTGATCTCTCTGCCTTTTACTTCCTGTTCTTTGTTGTTGCGTTGACTGGACCACCCAGCACCATCTTTGAGCGTGTGGACCAGACTCCCCAGATTTCTCCAGTCTTAGGGAACCTTTCAGCCCTACCTTGCTCATATTGGTTGAGGTATTTTAAGATGCTCTTATCTGGTTGAGGACACTCCCCTCTAGTGCTGTTTTTCTGAGAGTTGTTTGTTTTTTGGGGGGATTGAACTCAGGGGAACTTGACCACTGAGCCACATCCCCAGTCCTATTTTGTATTTTATTTAGAGAGAGGGTCTCACTGAGTTGCTTAGCGCCTCACCATTGCTGAGGATGGCTTTGAACTCACGATCCTCCTGCCTTAGCTTCCCGAGCTGCTGGGATTACAGGCATGTGGCACTGTGCCTGGCTTTTTTTTTTTTTTTCTTTCCCCAGTACTGGGGATTGAATCTAGGGGTGCTTAACCACTGAGCCACATTCCGAGCCCTTTTTATTTTTTGAGACAGGGTCTAGCTAAGTTTCTGAAGGCCTCAGTAAGTTGCTGAGGATGTCTCCAACTTGTGATCCTCCTGCTTCAACCTCCCAAATTGCTGGAATCACAGGAATGTGCCACCGTGCTCGGCATTCCAAGAGTTCTTATTTGGTTGAAATTTGTCAGATGCTTTCTCTGTATCAGTTGATATGGTTGTGTGATTTTTCTTTCTTGGTCTTGTTGGGAGATTACATGGATTGGTTTTCCTAATATTGAACGAGTCTTGCATTCCTTGAATAAACTCCATTTGGTTGTGACACATAATTATTTTTATATACATTCCTCAATTGTGTTTGCTAATATTTTGTCAAGCATTTTTGTGTCTATTCATAAGTGATTACGGTGTGAGTTTTGTTTCTGTATTGTCTTTGGTTTGGGTGTCAGGATAATACAGGCTTCACAGAATGGATTGGGGGTTGTTTGTGGCCCTCATTTTCTGGGAGAGATTGTAGAAGAAGTGTGGTTTTTTCTTTAGATGTTTGACAGATAGAAGTCCCTTTTGAAAATGGCACCGACTAGAGTTCTTTTCTGGGAAATCTAAATCACAGTTTGGTTTCCTTAACAGGCACAGGGCTGCTGAGAAGGCCCCATGCAAGCTGGGTGGGCTGTGGTGGCTGGGCTGTGGGCTGCTGGTCGGCCTGCCTGGCGCCAGGCCTAGGTGTGAGGTCGTGTCCACTTCTTCTGACCTCTGGCATCTGCAGGATTTGTGGCGATGCCTTCATTGGGAATCTGGGTCTCCCCTCCCTTTCCCCCACCCCTTCTCTCCTTCTCCCTCTCTGTTTTTGTGTCTTATTGGAGGTTTGTTTTGCTCTTTTCAATAAGCAAGCATTTTGTTTCTTTGATTGTTTTTGTTGTTTTCTATTTTCATTTCATTGATTTCTGCTTTTATCTTTATTAATTTCCTTCCTTCTGATTGTTTTAGGTTCATTTTGTTCCTCTTTTTGTGGGACCTTAAGGTGGAAGCTTTTTATGAGGGTGGGGTGGGGGTGATGTGCCAGGGATTAAACTCAGTGACATTTGACCACTGAGCCACATCCCCAGCCCTATTTTGTATTTTATTTAGAGACAGGGTCTCACTGAGTTGCTTAGTGCCTCACTGTTACTGAGGCTGGCTTTGAACTCTTGCTCCTCCTGACTCAGCCTCCCAAGCTGCTGGGATTACAGGCATGTGCTACCTTGCCTGGCGGGATCTTGGGTTATTGATTTGGATAGCTTAACTTTCATTATGACCAAATTAATGTGTCACACTTTAAGCGTACCTACCAGTTGCTTCCAGTCACCTCCAAGCCCTGTGGTATGATCTGACGTGGGCCTCCTGTCCAGGAGCCTTTAGTTTGTGGAGAACCCTGTTATCTGAGCAAGATCTAAGGAGAAAGGTGTGTGATTAGGTAGCAGGGTTTTCCTGGTCCCTCCTAGGCTTTAGGGAATATGGACTATGACAGTGAGACAAAGGTGATGCTTTGGAAAGCACATTGCTACCTAACATTTCAGCCTCGGTTGCTGTGTGGGGAGGCATTCTTGCCTCTCTTGGTTCCTGTATGTGAAGCTTGCTTCTGAAAACCTTGACGTATGACTGTGCTCCGGGCCCAAGCCTCCCTTTCCTTTCCTGTGATAGCATCATGCTGCTTGCTTTGAGTTTTTCACATGGGTTTCCATTTTTTAATAATTCCCACAACATGTGTGTTCTGATTTCAGCAGATTCAAAGTGCCATCACAGGCACACTCAGCCCCCAGGGAATCGTGGTTCCTGCCTCTGCCCTGCAACAGGGGAATGTGACCATGGCGACAGTGGCAGGTATGGCCGTGGGAAAGCAGGTGCTTTGTGCACGAGCTTTTGCAAAAAACAGGTCTGCTGTGTTAGAATGAGTAGATAAATATGATTTTTAAATGTTTAATTTTTTTCTTGATTTCACAGTATTTTAACTAATGTTGGTTCCTGATATAATAGTGCTAGAATATAGAGCTTCTTGAATGCTGCTTCTTGTTAATTCTCCACAAATGTATTATGCAAAATGTGCTTTGGAAAAGAAAAAGGTTTTATATCAGAGTTATAAATATATAGCAAAAACCAATTATGATTTCTAAATAACATAGTTTTTAATTGTGCTTATAGCAGCACCTAGAAAATCCTAAGTTATATCATGAATTCATGACAGTCAAGTGAAAATTCAGCTTTAGTCTCAGTATTATTTGTATAACAAAAACATTACAAGAGGGTGCAGATACCAGCGTTCCCTGGTATGTGTAGAATATTATAAAGACAAAACACCTTGAAAATGAAACAGGGCATCTGGAAAGAGATAGCAGCGTACACTAGAAACTTCACAACACCGCTGATGGGGAGCCTCAGGAGCCGAGCGAAGCTGAGAACATGTAGTATTCAGCACCTTTGGCCAGATCCTTAACATGTGCCAGTACAGGAAAAGCAGAATGCAGAGGCAGGCAGCAGCAAAGGGGTGCCAAGCTCCTCGTCAGCCAGTGCTTCCCGACACCGCAGGACGGTAAGGAACCTGAGCAGGGCTGGTTCAGTGGACCTGTGTGACCGCTTATAGTGACAAGTCAGCTTGCTAAGTATTGTTGACCATTTGAAATGATTACAACCTCATCAAACTAAAGATTTTATTCCATAAATTATAGTCCATAAGCATATCAATAAAGATGTTTTAAATCATTAAGACTTGAAAGTAGTTTAACTTGTAAATTTTCTTCTCCCTTTTGAGGAGGCACAGTGTACCAGCCTGTCACAGTCGTTACTCCACAAGGCCAAGTGGTCACACAGGCCTTGTCACCTGGGACGATTAGGATCCAGAACTCCCAGGTGTGTATGCCATCCTCTGGAGGGATTTGGGGGTGAGTGCTGCCCTGTGTGCCCGCACGGTGCAGCAGGCTGAGCTGGCCCTTCTGCATGAACATCATCTGTCTCCTGGAGCCATCTCTGGTTGATCTGAATGTCAGTGTTTGTTTCTTTTCATTCCTCATCTCCCCCGTGTAGAAAGTTTGCAGAACTCAGTAGAGTCTAAAGAAGCAAGAAAGGGGCTGGGGTTGTGGCTCAGTGGCGAAGCGCTCGCCTTGCACATGTGCGGCCCGGGTTCGATCCTCAGCACCATGTAAACATAAATGCATTGCATTGTGTACAACTAAAGTAAATGAATGAATATTAAAAAAAAAAAAAAAAAAAAAAAAAAAGAAGAAGAAGCAGCAGCAAGAAAGTCATTCATGACCCCTCAGAAGCAACCCGTTGCTGGGGCTGGGGCTGGCTCTGTGTATCTCTCTGGGATTGGAGGTCCAGTGGGTGCAGAGGAGCTGGGCAAGTTTTTCACCTGTGCGGGGCTTGGCCTGCACCTCCAGCACGGAACCCCCAGTATGAGGCTGCTAGCGTGGTCCCAAGCTCAGGAAGTTCTTCGGGCCTCCTGCTGTGCATCTTCATTGTGTCTGGGGCACTTCAGTGAAAGCAGACCCTGATGAGAGATGAGGGGGCTTCTCGGGGTGGCTCTCAACCCCCGCTACCCCCAGGGCTCCTGCCTTCGGTGTCAGACTCCCAGAACACTGAAGGTGATTATGCAAGTAGCAGGGTCCGAGCAGAGATGCTGTGACACAGTATGACCTTAAATCATGCTGCCTTTCCCTGTGCCTTTGTGGTAAGGTAAGGAGGTTAGATCTGCTAGGCTGAAGTGCCCCTTTAAATTCTGGAGATGCATACACATTTTTTACTTTGATCAAGTTAGGTAAATCAGAAAGACCAAGTTTAATTGACAGTTCTGTTCTTAAGAGCATTGATGCATTCTTTGTGGTAGATCTTTGTCTGTGACCTGCATGGACATTTGCTTCATCCTCGTTAAGAACTATCTTGTCGCCAGGCATGGTGGCGCACACCTGTAATCCCAGCACTTGGGAAGCTGAGGCAGGAGGATCGCGAGTTCAAAGCCAGCCTCAGCAATGGCGAGGCACTTAACAACCCAGTGAGACCCTGTCTCTAATAAAATACAAAAAAGGGCTGGGGATGTGGCCCAGTGGTCGAGTGCCCCTGAGTTCAATCCCCGGTACCAAAAAAGAACTATCGTGTCTAGCCTTAGGGACGTTGGTATTTTGCCACGTATGCACAAAAGCAGGTCTGTGCGGCCCTAGGCAGCACCCAGCAGCGTGGGCACTCTGGGGCTGCTGTCTTGAACTTAACTGGTCTTGTTGGACAGAGTCAACTAAAGCCATAGGCCAGGAGACAGGGACCACTGTGAGGCTGGGGGACTTCAGAGACCATCTGGGTTGTGGTGGCTGCCCTGGCCCAGACCTGCCTAAGGGAAGAGCAAGATCCCACTGATGCTGCTCCTTGATTCTCTGGCCAGTCTTCTTTCCCTCTGGTTTTCCATTTAAGATGTCTGGGACAATAAAGCTGTGTCTGGTTGCAGAACTGTTTCCTAGGATCACATGTTTTTTAGAGGAAAACATTTTCAGGTCCAATGCCTTGTCCTGCTGTTAAGAAGGATGTTTTCTATTTAACTGAGTTTTTTCAGAAACAATTTAAATAGCAAACAGCAAAGTTTGTAGTACTTCGGTAGAACTCTCTTAGATCCTTCAGTTGGACTTTGGGGAATGTAACTCCCTTTTAGTGCCAATTGCAGAGCCCCCTCTGTCCATGATATTGCTTGTCCTCTACTTCTGCATTATATCCCCTTTGTTAGCTTTCCATCGCTGTGACAAAGTACCCAATGAAATCAACTTGAAGGAGGAAAGGTTTATTTTGGTTCATGGTTTCAGAGATTCCAGTCCACTATTGTTTGGGCCCATCATTGAGGGCTTTTGATGAGGCAGAACATCATGGCAGGGAGGGCGTGGAAGAGCAAAGCTGCTGATCTTGAGGCAGCCAGGAAGTACAAAGGGAGACAGGAAGGGGCTGAGGACATAGTGCCCCCCCCCGGGACCCTTCCTTCAGCGAGGCACACTATCTCCCAGGAGTCCCAGGAGTTACCACTCCATCCATGGATTCATTCATTGATGAGCCTCAAGCCCTCATGATCAAATCCCTTCCCAAAAGCCTCTGAACATTGCTGCATTGGGGACCCGTCTTTGACACTTTGGGAGTCTTTGGGTTGGGAGACATTCCAGGTCAGAACCATAACGTTCTAACCCTGTCCCCAAGACTCATCCCTTTCATAATGCAGGATACATTTGATTCATCTCTGAGAGTCCTCAAAGTCTCCAAAACAGTTCCAACATTTCTCAAAAAAGTCCAAGTTCCCAATCTCCTCTAAGGCTTACAGCAAACTCTTAGCTGTGAACCCCTGTAAAAACCCAAAAGCAAGCTACATGCATCCAGTGTACAATGTCAGCGTAACATTCTTATTCTGAAAGGTAGGAATAGAATACCTAAGCAAGATCAGACCATGGTAAGACTGAAACCCAGCAAAACAAACATTAAATCCTTTAGTTCCATATCCAGTAACCAGGGCATGTGTTGGAATAATGTTTTCTCCAAAGGGCTTAGGTAGGCCTGCCCCTGTGGCCTCTCCAGTGGCAGTTCACATGACCTCTCTCTCGAGGTGGGTCTGCTCACTGCCTGCCCATTTCCTTGACAGATGTTGCATGTTCTTGGCGTTTCTTATCTTCTGGGTTCTCCATTGCAGCTATAACGTTACTCTCATGGCTTTATGCACCATTCTCTCAGGGCTCCTGAGAGGGATGCTTACCGTGCCGCACATCGCCTGTCCCCTCAGACATTCCTTTATGTCGCCACCTACAGCAATTGCTGCTAGCAGCAACGATACCGCGGGAGAAAACTTGGAGGCAGACTGGAAATGAAAAAGTTCTTTTATTCTTCTTTCTTCTAACTTCTCTCTCTGGCTCCAACAACCTCTCCAACTCCAACTCCAACCACCCTCTAACTAACCTCACCCGGTTAAATACATTTTGCCTTAACAAGGACAAGTGCTAACAGCTCGAGCTTACAGGTGTGTCACGCAGTGTTCACGGGCATAAAAAGATTCTTAGATAAATGCATGAATATCAGGTGAAAATACTCGAACACCTTTATGGCTCTCAGCTAACCGCCATCTAGCTATCTCCTCAAATAGGGCTCTACACCTTTAAAATCTCATTGGACACCTCTGTGATCCCACAACTTGCATTTCGCATGCCTGCAAATCCAGCACCACGTGGACAGTGCCAAAGACTGCTGCCAGTGGGGAGCAGTAGCCAGTCCCACTGGACCATAGCTGCAGTGGCCTCTTGAGTGCCAGGATGGCTGAACAGGTGAAACAGCTTCCTGTGTGGTTCTCTGAGAGCTGGATTCCTTGGCTGTCTCTGCTCACAGGAAAGTCCTCCAAATAACTTCATACTCATGTCCTTTAGCTTGCAATGGGTGGGGCCTGGCCAATTCCTGAAAGGCCTTCCAGGCATCTTTCCTACAGTCTCTGTGCACAGTACTTGGTTTTTCTTTAATGGAACTAATCTCTTCAGCAACACATCTTCCTTGGCTCCAATTTTCTTGGCCAAACTGTAAGTTTTCCACCTATTTCCACTCTGCTTCCTGTTCCTGGTTCTTACTACAAACCTCAGCAAAAGCTGCCACCTATACATATGCCACATCCTAGATGCTCTGCTCCCTGGAAATTTCCTCCACCAGATTAATTAGTCCATCACCTTTAAATTCAGCCTCACCCAAAGCCTTAGTTCATGGACAAAATGTAGACAATTTCTTTGCCAGAATGTAACATGAATGGCCTCTACTTCAATTTCCAGTGGAGTCCTTGTGATCTTATGAGCCCAGTCTTTACTGTCCACAATCCTGTCAGCATTCTGTCTTCAGATCTTCAGAGCTCCCACCAGAATGGTCCATTAAACTCCTCTTACAACATTTGAGGGGGGGGGTGGGGCGTGTACCAAGGATTGAACCCAGGGACGCTTAACTACTAAGCTACACATCCTCAGCCCTTTTACTTTTATTTTTTATTTTTAGATAAGGTATCAATAAGTTGCTTAGGTCCTTGCTAAGTTGCTGAAGCTGGCTTTGAACTTGCGATCCTCCTGCCTCAGTCTCCTGAGTTGCTGGGATTCTCAGCATTTGCCACCATGCCTGGCTCCTCTTACAACATTCTCAGCTCTAGCTTGCACCTCCAACCAAATTCCTCCTGCAAACCAGTTCCAAACAGTTCTGAATCACACCATCAAGTATAGTCACAGCAACATCCCTATCCTAGCACCATAATTTGCATCAAACAGTGCTCTCCAAAGGAATATAACCAATAGAATACATATGTAATTATAAAAGGTATTTATTAGATTGGTCTACATGATCAGAAGCTGGATAATTCCACAATGGCCATCTGAATTCTGAAGAAAAAGAGAAACCAGTAGGTGTTCATCCCTAGAAACTGAAAGCCTCAAAACAGGAGAACGTGATCTAGTTCTAGTCTGAGACTGAAGGCGTGGGAGCTCCCCAGTCAGTCACTGGTGTGAGTCTACATTGAAAGGCTGAAGAAGCTGGAGTCTGATGTCCCGGGCCATGGCCGCAGCACAGACATTCCTGCTCAAAAGAAGAGGTCTTGCACGTGCTGGCAGGCTTCCTTCTTCGTCCGCTTTGCTCCCTCTCACCCTAGCCTTTTGTGGGTGCTGCCCACAGTCAGGGCAAGGTCCCCCTCACCCCTTAGTTTCCTGTCCCACATGCCAGTCATCTCTGGAAACACCCTCATAACCCACCTGGGAGTGTGCTGTACCAGTTTCTTAGGCATATCTCAGTCCATTCGAGTGACCATCGAGATTGACCATCACGGAGCCGGGCACGGTGGCGCACGCCTGTAATCCCAGCACTTTGGGAGGCTGAGGCAGGAGGATCGCAAGTTCAAAGCTAGCCTCAGCAATGGTGAGGCACTTAGCAACTCAGTGAGACCCTGTCTCTAACAAAATACAAAATAGGGCTGGGGATGTGGCTGTCGCTGCCTGAAGCGGAAGTCGCTTGGAGCAGCGAACGCCACAGGAAAATTCGGAGGCAGGATGAAAATGAAAAAAGGTCTTTTATTCTTCTCCTCTCTCCAGCTCCAGCAATCACTCCAAATGCTCTAACTCCAACCACCACCTTCTTCTTCCCCACACACACTAACGAACCTCACCCAGTTATATACATATAGCTTTAACAAGGACACGTGCTTACAGCTCGAGCTTACAGGTGCGTCACGCAGTGTTCACGGGCATACAAAGATTCTTTGAATAATGTATCAACATCAGGTGGAAACTAGAACATCTTTTATGGCTCTCAGCTAACCGCAATCTTTAGCTATCTCCTTGATTATAGGCTCCTTCATTTCCCCCTTTTAGTTTTAAAAGAGGGGATGTTCTAGGACGTCCATGTGCAACCGACATTCTTACCCGTCATGGGAGTCTAGGCTGTCCTGACTCCTGGCTTAGGTTGACATGCCGGCCACATTAGACTGTCCCGTGCGACTGTGCCGTGTCTTAGGTTGTCCCCCTCTGGGGATCTTACCCGTCATAGGCTAACCAGCCATCCAATAGAGCCCTTCAGGATCGACTGTGTGTTGACTAACAGCCGTCCAATTTTTAGGAGATGCTGCGGCTTTAAGGCGGCAAGCCTACTGCTGACGAGCCAAGTTTCCATAGCGTATCAAGTTCTTTAAGCCAATCAGCTGCCCTTAGTTTCATCAAGTAACGCACTGAGTTCTCTTAGACAAATACCCGCAAGGCATTGTCCCGCAATGTCCCAAAATAATGGAAAATCAAAATGTCCATAAGTTATAACACATAGATTCAGGAGGCCCCATGCATGCAGAGCAGAGGCCACACTGCTGGTGAGGTTGTTGATGCTTGAGCAGCAGGGATGCTTGCAGCGACCGCGGTCCCTGCAGTTGTAGCAGCAGCCGTCTTTTTTATGTCCAGACATTTTCCACCGGCAAATCTTCAGGGCCCGCTACCTAAAAACTCAAGCATCCATTATTAAGGGAAAGGCAGTGCTATTCCAGCACTGAGATCAAAAGGTGAGCTGTCAAACTAAAAAAAGAATTATTAGAGTAGAAAATAAAAGTTGATCTCTGCTCACACACATTGCTGCTTAAGCTCCCACAAACATAAGCTGGCAAAATATCACATTCAGAAATAATCAAAGAGAAACTGAGGGTGTTTACTGCATTAAAGATAAAGAAAAGCTAAAGGCATTTTGGAAAAATAATTTGTTAGCTGGAATCCTCGAGTCTCTATATACACAGCAATCCTATACCTGTTGAAATAATTCAAATTAATCAGCTACTAAACAAATGAAGTCAATAACAAATAAATGATCCTCTGTCGGAACACCAAAATATCAGGTTATATAACATTAAACATATTCACAGCTGAAGAGAAGTCCCGGAGACAACTATAAATCAAAATTGATTATCATTATAATTGATTATCTAAAAATATTCTGAACTTATATAAATATCTATTTATCTATCTATCTATTGATTATCAAATTAGAATATTCTAAGCTTAAATGAATTAACGTTATTTGTTATTTGGATCTATATCTATCTACCTTTTTTTTTTTTTTTTTTTTTTTTTTAAGCGCTTAATTATTTGTGACGTCACACTAGACAGACGCACATATAAACATATTTGTGACATCACATTAACATGAAATTTAGACAAATGCACAGACATAAAGACATATATAAAAGAGAAAAAAAATTACAATTGTGTATACACTGAAGAGAGATCTTCTTGTCCCGGCCGGGAAGAATGAAATTTAAGTTGTAAATTTAATGGAGAACTCTTTTAAGGGAATCACTCCATACCTTCATTTTGGTCCTCTTGACCTTGCACTTGTTTATTCAATCTAGACTCCTCAATAACTTCGTCTTGATCCCTTTGACTTTGTACCTGCTTTATCAATCTAGATGGTATCCATATTGGAGAGGATTCGTGCTTTGGAAAAACACAAACAGATCCTCTCCCCCAAATTAATACTGGGTCTGGACCCTTCCATGTACCTGAGAGAACATCCTTCCAGTAAACCAAAGGTTTATGTTGTTGGTGTGGGTTCCTTCATGTGGCCCAGTGGACGAGTGCCCCTGAGTTCAATCCCTGGTACCACACACACACACAAAAAAGATTGACCATCACGTCCCCCTGTAATTATAGCTTCCAGTGCAACAGGTTTTGGCAACAATCCAACTGATGAGGGTTTTTAGTATGAAAAGTGTGTGGGTTTGACTGAGGGTTTTACGGAAGGTGTTCTTTGGGTGCAACAAATACACGTGTGTATGATTGTATTGTAGCTATTTGTGCTGTTCTGACCCTTTTTCGGTTGTGGCCAGAGTTTGGGTTCCTGCTGCATTTTAGGTAATTACTATAATTTACCAACAAGGGGTTCTATGCTTTGTGTCAGAAGCTACCAGGATGGTTTCTCAAGAAAACCACCACATAGCCGGGCGTGGTGGCACACGCCTGTAATCCCAGCACTTTGGGAGGCTGAGACAGGAGGATCGTGAGTTCAAAGCCAGCCTCAGCAATGGCGAGGCACTTAGCAACTCAGTGAGACCCTGTCTCTAAATAAAATACAAAAAAGGGCTGGGGATGTGGCCCAGTGGTCGAGTGCCCCTGAGTTCAATCCCTGGTACCACAAAAAAAAAGAAAAAAGAAAACCACCACAGGTGATGTGCTGTGCACCATGTGTCACCCCGGCTGTCATCGCTGTCCTGGGAGACCCTCAGTGGTGGCAGAAGGGGCAGCTGTGTGGGTAGCAGTTGCAAGTGACCCTGTGACCCTCTTTCCACGTTGCTGTCCACTGTCGCGCAGGGCTCCCTGCCTGGGGCAGCATGTCCAGGCCTAGGTGGTCTGACATCCTCTGCTCGTGTGAGGAGCTGGTGAGGTGTGTGCTGCTCCCCAGGAGGGAGGGCTCTGCCATGCAGGACGTGCTGGCCTCTTCACACAGGCTGTCCTTGGGTGCGTTCCCTGAAGCCTTTGATCCTGCTGCTCACGCGAGCCCACTTGAAGACATGTTGGTAAAAGGAGCAGTGGCGGGGTGAGCGGTGGTCTGCCCCCACCCTCCAGCAGGACCACTTGCTCAGCTGCCGCCCGTCTGCAGGGCCACCCTCGCCGTCTTGGTTGCGTTCAGTGTCTCTCAGCTCAGACCATCCACACTCTGCCCAATAGGTCACCTGCAGACCCTTTGTAGTCTCTTCTGCTTCTAAATGAAATCCCGTCTCTTAACATCCTTTCACAGGCCTGCCGTGGCCTCTCATCGGGGAAGGGCCTCGTGTTCTCATGCCCCCTCCTCGCCCTGTCCTGGAGGTCTGCGTCACGGTTGCCCAAGTCCACGTCAGGGTCAGGCTTGTCAGGACTGGTCCTGCTGAGATAAGTCTGTGGCCGTGATCACGGTACTGCTGTGTCACAGGCTGTCTTGGTTTTGTCCCTTGTGTGTCTGGATCAGTGCTGCTGAGACCTCCCTGGAGCTCACCGGCCCTCTCTCTGGCTCAGGGCCCGTCCGCCAGGCCTGGCCCTTCTGCTGAGTGGCCATTGTTGCTCCTGTACTGCTGCCATTTCTTCCCCTCTGCTCAGCCCACATGTTCCTCTCAAGTGGTGCTTTGTAGCATCCTGTCCATTCTCACTGGTGGCTTGAGATGTCTCATGGGCTGGGCACTGGGGTGTTGACGCTGTTCTCCCTGCAGGGGGCACAGGTGAGGACAGGGCCGAGTGTGGTAGCCGTGGGCTTCACCTGCCTGAGGTGCACCTGGCTCGGGCTGGAAGGCCCTCTTAGCATCCATCCCATCTGCCTTCCCGGGTCAGGGGTCCCTGCAGAGCTGAGTCCCCATGTAAAGAGTGAGAATGTGGAGAGCGAGAATGTGGAGAGCCGTGTCCTGCAGCAGAGGGACAGCTGCTTTCCCTCGGCACTCACACCACAGCAGTGGACACAGCAGGTTCCTGGAGCCCACAGGAGGGCGTCTGCTCCCCACCAGCAGCAGCTGATGCCAGCCAGGCAGCCTCTTATTCAGTGCAGTTGGGACACAAGTCTACCTGGAGGTGGCATCAGATGGCCTCCGCTTCGGAGGCCAGTCGCAGGCCCCATGTTGTGACCTGTGCTTCTGAACAAGCAGCTATAAATTGGGGTTCCCATGACCCCTCCTCAGGTTAATCACCGTGAGTGGCTCCCAGAACTCAGGGAAACCTGATGCTTGTCAGATCACTATAAAGAACGTGACAGACAACACAGATGAAGAGATGCCTGGTGCAGGGTGGGGGAGAGCTCCGTGCCCTCTCCGCACACCGCCTTCCAGGACCTCCACCCCCCAGCCACCTGGAAGGACTCTGAGCCTTGTCCTTTGGGTTTGCACGGAGGTTTCATTACCTAGGCATGGTTGTTGAGTCATTGGCCACTGGCCATCAACTTAACCTTCCGCCCAGCCCCTCCCCACTGCTTGAAGCTAAAGTCCCTGTGACCCTGCCTTGGTCTTTCCCGTGCCCTCCCCCATCCTGACGTCCCCTGGGGACTGCCAGCCAGCAGTCACCTCACTAGTACACAGAGAGTCTTCACTTACCCCTTTGAAGATTCCAAGGATTTTAGGGCTGTGTGCCAGGAGGGAGATTACTTCTCTACACCACACACATCCCAGCGTGAATCCTGTCAGTGCACATCATCTCATACCTGTAAGACCCTTGGCTGTCCCTCCAACTGAAGTCGTAGCCTGCCTGCATGTGTCACTGCTTGCTGTCTCTAACATCAGCTTTTAATTGTGCCAAAGCTTCAGTTGCAGTTGAACCAAGACCTCAGCATCCTGCACCAAGATGACAGCTCGTCCAAGAACAAGAGAGGGGTCCTGCCGAAGCACGCCACCAACGTGATGCGGTCCTGGCTCTTCCAGCACATAGGGGTAAGATCAGGGCTGGCGCTGTGGGCAGCCGTCTCAGAGCTTCCCTCCTTGCTGCGTGTCACGGGAGAATCCATGTGTGTGTCTCGAAGGCCTCGTCCTAAGTATCAGTGTTCCGTTGAGTGTCATACTGGATTGAACATGGGTCAGGCAGTCCCTAACAAACGGCTCCAAGAAATATAAAATACGTCAAGGATCTCATTGGTGGACAGGAAGTCGAGCACACTTGGGCTGGTTATGCATGTGACGTAGAAAAACCTAACCCGGGAGAAGGGACGGAGGTGAATGGGTGGAGAGTGGGGTGAGAAGAGATGCGGTAGGCAGAACCTTGGAAGTGGCAGTGCTTTCATGTTGGATTGGAAAGGGAGCCACGACAAGGAAAGGAGAGGACCTGCCGCCAAGCGCAGCACGTGGGCTCACGTAACTGGACGTGAGCCTGACCCAGCAGGGAGCACAGTGTGTCCAGTGTTACGCGTGCACCCCGTTGCCTCCTGGGGTGAGCAGGCGCCCCGTCTCTCAGTCCCCGGGACATCTCAGGGAGCACAGTGACACTCCTGCCCCGCTGCCAGCATAGCGGGTGTTGTGGCTGTGGCCCGCCACCTCCCGGGGAGCGGCCAGAGTGACTCCCTGGTCGAGTGCCTGGACCAGGGGCGATCGGGCTCTGCTCTCGGAGGAGAGTGCATGAGGCCCGGCCTGGGGCACGTGGCCAGCACACTCGGGGAGGAGGCCGCGGCAGTGGCCGCGGGAGCAGCAGCAGCGAGTGAGCGCACTGGGGCTCCACGGCCGGGGCGGGCGTGGGACAGCAGCCACAGCTCGGGAGAAGTGGGGGTTGGCGCCTCCCTTCCTGGTAGGTTTCCTTTTGTGTTTTGGTGACTTCTCAGCACTGAACCCTGCTCCTAGGAGCCACTAGAATGACGTTTTTGCTTGCACTGCCTTTCCTGTCCCTTCTTGCCCCTGTTTCTACCGGACGCCTCCTCCCTTGAGCAGCAGTGGGTGCTGTTTGTTTCTGTTGTGTGCTCATGTTTTCTGTCTCCTTTCTATGTCATGAGCTTCTTAGAGGGCAAAAATAATGTTTATGTTTCCACGACATTGAACTCAGAGCTACATACCTATCTGTTGGATCAGCTTGAATTATCCCGTTGATCAGTTTGCAGAAATAATGGTTGGCTGCCAACTAAGTCTGAGGCGGATTCATTCCTACCCCAGTGTGCAGGCACTTTTGCAGATTCCATCAGGTGTTTAAAATCAGACCACAACAAATGCCCGCATCCTACTGTGAGTGCCATTCACGCCTGGGGACCCAGTGGTCCAAAACAAGGGGTCTGGTGCGTGCAGTTTCAGAAGGACGCCTTCTTGGTGTCCATGCACAGGCACCTGTCAGTCGTAGAGGGATTCTTCTCCTCTGGTACTTCTGGGAGTTCTGATGTTTGCTTCTGGTTTAATTCTGTTTCGTTTTGTTTAGTAAGTGGAATGTTTCTGTCATACCTAAGAGAGGGGTCCTGCAGTGGACCCTCCAGCCCCAGCCCCGGTTTTGGTTCTTCACTGACAGCATAGGTGTGTTAGTCAGCTTTCCTTCACTACAAAAGTGAACCTGAATTATCTGTTATAAATTATCAACTTATAAAGAAGAAAAGGTTTGTTCTGGCTCACAGATGCAGAGGTTCTGCGGCATGACTGAGCAGACCAATAGCTCTGGGCCCCTGGCAGGAGTGTTGGGTAGTAATGGCAAAGAGTGACTGGCCCAGCAAGTGCTCACCTCGTGGCCAAGGCCCCACAGTCCCCATGACCTTTGAGGTTATCTCCCAAAGGTCCAAAGACCTCCCGCTAGGCCCCACCTCCCGAAGGTTCCGCCAGCCCCAGTAGCACCAGCCTGGGGACAGCCCTGTAACATGTGGCCTTTGTCAGTATACGGACTGTAGTGCCAGGTCAGCCCAGCAGGGCTGGGATCCTCGGCGAGCCTTAGATGCCAGCACATCCCCAGTTTATCCTCATGTCACCTGCCATGTGACAGGCCCTGGAGCAGCCTGCTTCCACCCATCCTCCAGCTGAGGTGTGACAGTGTTTGTCTCAAAGGGTGCTGTGAGGCCTCCAGGAGTGGCTGGGGACGTGCAGGGTCGTAGAAGTGTGCGTGTGCCGTGGCAGGGTTTCATGGGCCACACTCCCCCAATCACCTGCTTGCAGTGGATGTGGCTTCTTGTTCATAAACAGAACCTCTGTGGACCGGCTGCAGGTCTGTGGGTGTGTTGTGTGCTTACCGGGGACTGGCACGGCCGCAGGCTCACAGCAGGGCCACTGCTCCTGCTGCCTCATCCTCCCCAGCGCACCTGGGGGCATTGTGGCTGACCACACCTCTGTGCGCTGACCAGCGTCTGCAGCCCTGGATATTCATGGGCAGCAAGGAGAAATGATTCATTCTGTGCTGGGTCATTTTCAAAAAAAATTATTTTTAAAGTTAGGTTTTGGCTAAAAGCATTATTGACACTGGTTTTCATTAATACATACTTGTATGCTTATATTTTGCCTAGATAATCTTGGTTTCCTTTTCAAAAATCAAAGTCCATGGTAATCCTCTTTATTTTTAGCATCCTTACCCCACAGAGGATGAAAAGAAGCAGATTGCTGCTCAGACAAACTTGACACTACTCCAAGTCAACAACTGGTAAGATGCACCACTTTCTGAAGTTATCTTTTACCACCAGCGGCCTTGAAGTGAATGGTGACCTCTGTTGAAAGAGTGTGCGTGCTCTTAGCTGGCAGCAGTGTGTCAGCAGAGCGCTGCAGTCAGTGGCTGGTACTTGAGAATAGCCCAGCCCAGGTTTCAGCCCTGCTTGTAAGCGTCAGTTCTCTGTGGAGGACGACCCACTCGCCTGGTAGAAGGTTTCTCTGTGGTGTTGCTGCCCCAGCCCCACATTCTGCCAAAACTGGGATGTTTTAGTGGATGACCTCTGTGGCAAGGGTGGTGACAGTATGGTGTGCTGACCCTGGGGGACCCTATGTTCTCCTTTTGAAAACTACTGTCACTTTCCACCTGCAGCTTAAGGACACAGTCCCTCTGCTGTCTGTTCCTGCAGCTGTTCTACTGCACAGCACAGCAGGGCCTAGAGCTGGCCCCCAGAGTCACACCCAGCGCAGGGTGGGATCTGTGTTTATGAAGGAAATGTCCCTTCTGATCCTGGGGTCACAGTTGTGGTGGGCACTTGGGTCCTGGCCACGTTGCCCTCCACAAGAGCTGCTGCTCCTACCTCCGGGGCTCGCACAGGAGTGCAGCGCCACGCGGGGTGCCAGGCTTTGACTCATTTTTTTTGTCCAGCTGTAGGAAGCAATGGCAGCTTAGTAAAATGGGATGCATTAAAGAAAGCACAAATGCCACTTTCTGTAAACACTATTTTTATTTTAACTATGCTAAAATGTAAACTTGTTTAAGTTCCAATATAAACAACTAAATTTTCCTGTTTATACGATCATAGATGTAGAGGTATGCTTTGGTATTGCATGAAATATTTTCTGTTTTCTTGTGTTTGGGCTATTGTTTTTAATTTGGATAGCAATATAGAACACATACTGCTTGAGTCATTTCCTGTTAAGTCTCTTAAATAGAGTGCTAACAAATCTGTAGCAGTTTCAAGCGTGTTGTTGCTAAGATGTCTGTGATTCGCCATGACTGTCTTGGTTATGTCCACGTAGGCATGCTGGAGTGTCACGCTCCTTTGAGTCTTTTTTTTAATATGTATTGATTTGCTTTAGTTGTACACAGTGCATTTATCTGTACGTGGTGCCTCTGAGGCTCGACCCGGGCTGCGCACGTGCTAGGCGAGCTCTGCTGCTTCGCCACACCTCAGTCCCCCATCGAGTCTCACCGTGGGTGACGGTGGGCAGATGCTACCAGAGGCACTGGGGCTCTCCTGGGTGTCGCCCTGCTGTGTGCTCCTTTGCTTTCACCCACTCACAACTTTCTTGTGTCCCCCAACATGCTACTGTTGAGTTCCAGGACTGTCCTATCTGGAAGGCCTTATATCAGCTTTTAGTTTTTAAAATTAGTAACAAAACTTTTTGAAATTCTGAAGTTTCTAAGGTCCTTTAGAATTTGTAGCTATTCTTAGTTTCTGGGGCTTTCTTTCCTTTTATATTCACAAAATTTACATTTTGAATGGACGGAACATGGCCGTTTATCACTGTGGCCTACCTAGAGTCAGTGCTAATAGGGAGACAGAAGGAGTGCTGAGAAACAGCTGGGGGCCTTCCTGCTGAGGTGGGGCTCTGGGACAAGTGGCACCCTTAGCCAGGTGCCACCCTCAAGTGCTCGTGATGCAGGGACCCCCATTTCCCTGAGTGCAGTCCAGCTCCTGGTGAGAGAGTGTCCTCAGGTCATTTTAGGCGTCCGCATCTAAAGCCTGAGGCTAGCAGCCTTGGCGCTGGCACTGTCCTGGTCCTGGTGTTCACAGAGGAGGCATTCACAGAGGAGAGCTGGGTCTAAAGCAGTGCTTTGGTTTCCTTGGCACCTGCAAATGGCTAGCCATGTCCACCAAGTCTGGACTTGCTTATGGAGGTGGCGTGTGTGGATCTAGCAGGGAGTGAACTGCCTGCCTCTCACGCCACTGAAACAGAAGCTCGGTTACTCTAGCGATTCTGCATTAGATCAGAGACACCGTGTGCACCTGAAGTGCTGGAGAGTGACCTTGCCAAATTGTAATTGTGTGCATGTACGAATATGTAACAGCAAATCCCACCGTTACGTACAGCTATAATGCATCAGTAAAAAAAATGTGGGAAAAAGGAATCATGTGTAAACCTGAACAGATCCTGGTCTGACTGGGGTTCCTGGATGGTGGGGGTTTCCTTCCACTGCAGCTGGCGCTCCGGCAAAACAGCTCTGTGCACACTGCAGAGCGGCACCAGGCGGGCGTGCAGTGCAGGGTGTTATCTGTCCTCACACACAGCGGCCCAGGAGGAGGAGCTGGTTTGGGGCGAGCTCCTTCCTGCCCGCTCGTTCCCAAATTTGAAGACATCAGCTGGTGCATTTGAGGATGGAGTTGGAGCCAGCAGTCCTGTATCAGTGTGCACTTGGCGTGAGGCCAGGCCCAGCCAGCCTTGCCGCCTTGTGGTTTTTGCCAAGGTCTCTGTGGGGGTCCAGCTCAGGGGTGAGGTCCAAGTCTGTTTTACAGAGCAGCCGGAGTCCATCAGGGATCGCCCCTTACCCGCGCAGATATCCTGCCAGCGGGGTCCACTGCAGCTGGTGAAGAGGGCTCGTCATTTAGAATGGTCCTTGGGAAGATGAAGGTCTGACCTCAGACTTCTGCTTTATGAACCAGGGTACTTCCCTGGAGGCTGACATGGCGGCCACCAGAGGTATACCATGCTGGGAAGGGCAGGCAGGTCAGGCTGCCTTCACCCTTGGGCGTGAGGAGATGCCAGGTTTCCCTACTGCAGCAGTCTTCTTCCTTAGAGAAGATAATGTCGAATCATACCTGACTCACAGATACTAAGCAAATCAGGTGAGGTGAAAAAACAAAAAAGTGTCTTTATTATTTAAATGGTCCTCAAATAGTAAATTTTAAACCAACAGGCTCTTTTTTTTTTTTTTTTGAGATTTAAATAATTAATATGCTTGTTATTCCTCTGAAATGTTTATTATAGTGGAAGATTATGAGTTAATCTTTTTGGCCTGGTTCACAAAGCGGTGTTCATTAAGTGCATTTGTTGCCAGATGGAGTGGCCCACACCTGTAATCCCAGTGACTTGGGAGGCTGAGGCAAGAGATCACAAATTCTAGGCCAGCCTGGACAACTTAGCGAGGCCCTAAGCAACTTAGATTCTGTCTCAAAATAAAAATATTAAAAGGATGGCAGAATGAGTTGGACATCAGTACACTAAGTGCATGTATAAAAATTCAAATGGTGGGAAAATACTTTGTGTAAAACCAGTGACTTGGAAAACTGTACTCTTTATATGTAATATGAAAGGAATTGCACTCTGCAAGCATGTATAACAAATTAAATTAAATAAAAAATTTAAAAATATGTATAAATAAATAAAGGGCTGGGGATGTGGCCTAGTGATAAAGCACCCTGGGTTCAATCCCAGTACTCCCCCACAAAAAAGTCTTTGTTGGTTCTGCAAGGTCTTCACAAAGATCACTTTGGCCTAAGTTTCATTTTGTCTACATGCAGGTTCATCAATGCCAGAAGACGAATTCTCCAGCCAATGTTGGATTCCAGTTGTTCAGAGACCCCAAAAACAAAGAAAAAAACTGCTCAGAACAGGCCAGTCCAGAGGTTCTGGCCCGATTCCATCGCATCCGGAGTGGCACAGCCACCGCCGAGCGAGCTCAGCATGTCAGAAGGTGGGCAGTGCACAGGCACAGCGAGAGTGCAGATGGAGAGGCCAGGTGGGCGCCGCGAGCCGGGAAGTAGGGAGCGCGCTCCCTGCAGCCACCCCCCCGGGAGCTGCCTGCAGGTGCTGAGGGAGCAACACCAGGAGGGCAGTTTGGGACACTTGACTTACACGTATGAAATCATTAATTCTGTCTCGAAGACACAGTTGTTGGCAAGGTGTCCTGTCCTTTGCTTCCATCTTTGCTGCTCTCCTCCACTCCGGGTGCAGACAGTGGCGTCCACCTTGCTCTCACCACCAGACACCTTCCCTTCTAGGCCGTGTGCCCCCCTTTGGCTTCTGTGTATTCCCTTCCACCTCCGTCCTTCTCTCCCTGTCACGGGCCACCATTTTCACGTGTTTCATGACATCTTTCTGGTTACATGAGTTCTTCAAGTTTCAGAGTGCATTTATTATTATCATCATCGTCATTATCATCATTTTTTTCAGTATCAGGGATTGAGCCCAGGGGTGCTCTACCACTGAGCCACATCCCCATCACCCCGCTTATTTTATTTATTTATTTTTTTTTGAGTCAAAGACCCACTAAGTTGGTGAGGGTCTCCCTTAGTTGCTCACCTCAAACGAACCTGAGATACTCCTGCCTCAGCCTCTCAAATTGCTGGGATCACAGGTGCACACCACCACCCTCAGCTCCATTTTTTCTTGAAGCATATTTTCTGACACCTACCCCGCTCACACTTTGAAGAACATCAATTGCCCATGTATCAGGTAGTTTAAATTGATGCTCTTTTCAATTTATCTTTATCTCCTATTGTATAGTTTCTACTATTCTCCTGTTACTTCACTAATCTTTCTTCTCCAGTGTTTAATCTTGCCTGAATCCCATACGGTTGGATCATAAGATGATGATCATTGTTCTTATCTTAGACGTTGGACTTCTCGTCTTTCCAAAAGTTCTGCTTGAGCGTTTGTGGTTTGTGTGTGCCTACTAACTTCTGAACACAGACGCAGTTGTGGCCGTGTCTCCGTGTCCTTGTCTGCTGTCCCGTCTCCGTCAGCTCTAGGAGGTGTTCTGCCTGTTTGCCTGCCTGCTCGTTGACTGGGCCGGACACCGTGCACTTGGTCTTTGTGGGTGCCGGTGTTTCGTGTTCCTGTGAGTCTTCCTGAGCACTGTTCTGGGTGGTAGCTGGACTCCATGGGAACAGTTTGATCCTTCGGGTCTGGCTCTCACGATTTCTGTGGTGTCCACAGGAGTTCTCAGTGTAGGGTTGAGCATGACCACTATGGGGCCAGAGCTTCCCGAGTCTCCACCCAGTGCCTATGGGTGAGTTTTCCAGGCTTGGCTCTGTGAGCACTGGGCACTGTTTTCCTGTAATCCCTCGGGTGATTCTTCTGAGGCGTTCTCTGCTGAATGCTGGAGGGGGTTTTCAGTGTGGTGTGCTAGTCCTGAAGTTAGGTTAGTGAGTCCCACTCATTTTCTGTTTATTTAATGTTTCTTAAGTTGTGTTTAATTCATTTGAAGCTAAGTTCTCTCAGATAATGCTTTGGCTTCCTCATTTAGGTTTTCATGTATAGGGGTCTTATGTGCACACTTGAAGAATTTATATTTTCAGTTTTTTTTTTTTTTTTTTTTTCTCTTTTAGCCCAGTAATTAGTTTGAAAGGTATTCTTGGATAGTTAGCTTTCAGTCACCATAATAAAATACCTAAGGCAGTTAACTGATAAAGACAAAAGGTTTATTTTGGTTCATGGTTCTAGAGGTCCAGTCTAAGATCAGGTGGCCCTGTTGGTTTGGCCTCTGGCAGTGGTGGCACATCATGGCAGGATCACATGATAGAGCGAACCACTGACAGCAGGACCCAGGAATTGGAGAGAGAGGAAGAGGAAGAGACTACAGTCCCACAGTTCTCTTTCTTTTTTTTTTTTTTTTTTTTTTTTGGTACCGAGGATTGAACTCAGGGGCACTCGACCACTGGGCCACATCCCCAGCCCTTTTTTTTTGCATTTTTATTAGAGACAGGGTCTCACTGAGTTGCTAAGTGCCTCGCCATTGCTGAGGCTGGCGTTGAACTCGTGATCCTCCTGCCTCAGCCTCCCAAGTGCTGGGATTACAGGCATGCGCCACCACGCCCGGCTCTAAGTGCTGGGATTACAGGCGTGCGCCACCGCCCCCAGCAATACCTTTATTTTGTTTATTTATTTTTTCATGTGCTGAGGCTCGAAGCCAGGGCCTCACATGTGCGAGGCAAGCACTGTACCGCTGAGCCACAACCCCAGCTCCCCACAGTTCTCTTAAAGGCATGCCCCCAATGACCTAAGGACCTCCCACAAGCCCCCACCTGTCAAATGTTCTGCCACCCTCCGGTAGTGTCCCCTGGGGCCATTGAACACATGGGCCTTTGGGGGACACTCATCCATACCACAGCAATTATTATTTTTCTCTCTCCCTCCACCTCAGAAAAGGCAATGTCTGTCTGTTGTGGAAGGAATTTAAAACAAGAATACCCAGTGAAGAGAAACCCTTCTTCCCTCCTGGTGTCTGATCCCCAGATGTCCATGCCCTCTCCTCTGTACCCTCTGGTGCATAGACACAAGTGAACAGATGTGTCCCTTAAAATGTCACCCACACATGCGCATAGCACACGACCCATCCCTTCTTCCTTTTATCATTCACTACTTGGGAGTCTTGGGGAGTTCTGCAGACTAGTGCTGCTAGGTGCACTGTGTCGTGACTGCTCGCAGCCTCACGTCCACTGTGTGTGTGCCATCTGGCCAGGTTCTTGCATATGTGGGTGGTGTCCATCCTCCGTGTCAGGCTGCATGACAGGGTTTTGCTGTTACAAGGTTTTTCCTCTCCCTCCCTTTCCACTTATCCTTTCTGTTACCCTGTTCTTTTTACTTTGCTTTCCTCATTTGTCTTCTCCTTGTAGCTCTCTCTCCTCGCATCTCTCTCTCCTTTGTTTGTGATTTCTTTTGCTCTCTTTGCACTACATTTTGCTGTGGAAATCTGCTCTTTATTGTCCTGGTCCCCACTGAGATCATCTTCAGGTCAAGATCTTATTAGCAGCTGGACATTAGTACTCATAGCCTAGTGTCCCATTGTTGAGTGTGTGTCATTTGGGCCCTATTTATGCATATTTCGGACTTGGGAGGCTGAGGCAGGAAGATCATAAGTTTGAGGCCAGCCTCAGCAACTTAGTGAGGCCCTAAACAACTCAGTGAGACCTTGTCTCAAAATAAAAAAATGAAAAGATGGGTGGGGATGTAGCTTAGTGGTTAGGCACCGCTGGGTTCAATCCCTGATACCAAAAAATAAAAGTTTGGTCCTCTCCAGGTTCTTGAACTCCTGTGGAACTTTTCCTAAACATACATAGGTGTCTTGACTTTAGGTCATAAAGCAGGCAGCACCCGACTAATTCATAAAGTGCTTCTCCCCAAGTACGGACGGAAGCAGTGATGCACTGTGCTCTGCCCCAGGTGCCGTTGTGACCATCACCACACCTGTGAACATGAACGTGGACAGCCTCCAGTCCCTGTCCTCAGATGGGGCCACCCTGGCTGTGCAACAGGTCATGATGGCCGGACAAAGTGAGGACGAGTCCGTGGACAGCACAGAGGACGACGGGGGCGCCCTGGCGCCCACCCACATTGGCGGGCTGGTGCTGGAGAACAGCGACTCCCTGCAGTAGGAGCAGGGCGCACCAGCGCGGAGCCAGCACACCTGACTCTTTATAGTTTGCACAGCAAACATTTTACACAATTTTATTTCTAATATGTTTTATATGTAGATATAGAAGAGTGCACTTTTGTATTTCATAGTAAGCTTAAAGAGCGTCTTTGCCAGTGCAGCGACTTCTTTCAAATGTGTGTGTGGGTTTTTAAAGAAATTCTTTAAAGGTTTAATGCTAGAAATGTGATGAATGACCCTCCTGCCCCAGTTTCGGATTAGATTGAGGAGTAGCGCTGCCGTTTTCTAAAATATTCTTCGGTTGTGATTTCGTCTGTGGTTAATAATAGCAGGTCTTGGGGGCTGCTCCGTTTGTGCAGCCCACAGACCTGAGAGAAGCTCTGCCCCGAGGCTGCCGGCGTGCAGCCCAGAACCCTCAGCCGACCACGTGTGCTTTCACAGTGAGTGGAGGGCGGTTTCAGCAGGCCTAAGTTCTCTCATGGTCAGCGAGCCTGTTTCACTTGCTATATATAAAAAGAAACTCCTATTTTTACCTTGCTGGAATTATTGGATAAAAAGCTATTTTTATAAATTCGTTATGAATTGGATTATGACTATATTGAGGATAAAATTTCTAGAGAAGGAACAATACGTGATTATATTTCAATTTCGAATGTTCTGAATTGCCCAAATTTAATGACCTGCGCACAGCTAGCTCCCGTTGCACGGTCTCCTGCTCCCCAGGTGGTTTACACGTTTACTGCTGAAAAGAAACAACTCTAGTGGGATTTTGAGATCTCCAAATTTGTGTTGATATGTAATGCTCAGATTGCGTTTTACACTTGACCTACACAAGTGTCTAAAGGTATGTGCTAAGTAGGACTTCAGGTAAGTGAGGTGGAGTGTAGCCCTAATCAATTGAAAGCTCTCACCACACATACTCCAGTCTGATTTTAATTTGACTTCAGTTACATGGTTCCTTTACTGTGTTAACTGTATTGTTTTAGAACGTTTTTAGTCAAAATATGTTATGCATAGAACGTGTGTTGTAAACTAGTGTAAAAAGTGCTCGACCCCGCGGCTCAGAGCTGGGGTGCACAGGAAACATCCAGGCCTTCTTATGCAATTGGCAACATTTGCAAAGCCACGCAGTGACCTGACCTGTGGCAGGTTGGGATGGCGCACCCTGGGGCTCACACTGTGGGTCTTGGTCCCTGGTGTCGCCGTCCTATGTTGCTTCAGAGTTCCCAGAGCCCTCCCACCTCACCTGATCACATGGGTGTAGGATGATTTGGGGACTTCCATTTCCTGGTGACAAGAAATTAAGAGTTGATGGCTTTTATTCTTTGGCATGATTTGGTTTGACTTAGAAATGGAGACTTTTCCTCAGAGAGAACCAGTCACTTGCTTCATGTAGTGTCTTCTTGTCATCCTAGATGGGTGCCCAGAGTTCATCTCCTGACCAGGGCAGCTGAGGGGCTGGCACCGCCTCCAGTTCTTGAGATCCAGCAATGTGATTGGTTAAGGACCAAGACTACACTGAGGACACTTTTAGCTAATGCAGATTTTTCTAGAACTGACTGTCCCCCCTCCGCCACCCAGTTGTGTTAGAGTCAGCCATGGGGGAGTATGTCCTGGACAACCTGCAGTCAGCAAGAAGCACAGAGGTTTCTATAAAACTTTTTTAAGAGCTTCAACTAAAAGAAAAACTTGATCATCAACTTTTGGGGGGAGAATAACATTTTAAAGCTGCCATGGAATTCCTTATTTTCTTTTTATAGTGTTTTAAGTCAGGTCTGCACATGCTTCAGAGATTATTTTAACTTTCCTTAAGTGCCAACTTTGTTGGACTTGGTACAACTTGGACCTGTGGGAGCCGCCAGCCCTTCTTCCTTCCTCCTGCCCTGTCTCCCTGAGGCCCTCAGCGGCCCTGCTCTTTGGCAGAGCAGGGCACACAGTCACAGAACGTGGACTCCTGCAGAGGGCGTGGCTTCTTCCCCACAGGAATCATGGTCCCACACACGGGTTGTGTCTGAGAGGTGGAGTGAGTCATGTCTGCGTGGAGGCCTCCTGTCGGGCTGCTCCAGCTGAGGGTCGGACATGATGCTGAAGGACACTGTGTACATTCTGTCCAGCCAAAATTGGTTTTCTTAACCCCTGAGCTTCCACTTGCTGATTCAGAGGATTAGAAAGAGGGCACTTAAGGTTAGAACCTGAGTTTGCTTTACCCTTTCCATAAGAACTGAGGTGGTTTTGCGTAACTTCTGCCTGGCAAGCTGTTCTGGTTCATAAAATCACTGCCCAGCTTTCTGTGTTATCGGTTTGCACCTTAACAACACCGGTTTCCTAGCCCTCAGTTGGTGGAGAGTATCTGAGAGTGCATCCCCTCGAGCTTTCATTTTAAATGGTCAGATTGGATCCCAGCTTGGTTCTTGTTAAATTCCTCACCGTGATGGAGTCTTTTGAATGTGCCCTGAGACTCACAGTGAGCCTGTCATTCCTGCTGTCCGCTGCTGAGCAGAAGCTGGACTGGTTGCCTGTACTAGCAAGCTCCTTCTGGCGGGCTCAGCGCTCCATTTTTTAAATTCCAGATAGTCAAATTAAGTATAAGCATCTGTCCGGTATGCAGAGTGGCCCTTCTGGCTAAGGCTGCAGGGGCTTCTCTGGGTGACCTTGAGTGAGGAAGCAAGGGATGCTTCCTCCTGTGGACGAGTGCGGCGTGCCAGCAGGTGTGCGCCGTCCCCAAGGACATCTCTGGCTGTCGGTGACACAACTAACTCAGCAACCTGCCTTTTTTAGTTATGTTCGGTCTTTGAAACTGACAATCTTTAAAATGTGAATACTGTAACAATATGTTTTCTTGGATTGTTGTCTTTAAAACGGATTTTTGTGAAGCAATTGATTTATCAAAGCAAAAAATTAAAAATAGAAACATGCCTTATGTATGTTTTATTTTATAAGGTTCATGTCACCAAAAGCTGCTTTTCAATTTAAGGAGACACTCAGACATGGTTACATGCTGTGCGGTGATGCTTAGGGTCCGCCGTGACTCCTGCATGTCTTGAAACCGAGCTCGCTCTGCGCTCGATGTTCAGATCTGTCTACATTTGCAGGCATCTTTTCTCAAACTGCTTACTTTAGCCAACCATTGTTTTCCACGAGAAAAGCAAAAGGGTTTTTTGTTGTACTTTTCCATAAATTATTTTGACAGTAATGAGAAGAAAATGACTTACCCACGAAGCAGCACGTAGCCTACTGCGTGGGGAGGCGGCTCCTGGCCACATTCAGGTAATGATGGCGCCTGATGGTTCTTCTCTCTTGACCAGCGTGTTGTGACTTTCCAGCAGCCACTGTGCTTAGAGGCTAAAGCATGTCAGCAGACTGAAGGGCTTTTAAAAAGCACATCTGAAATTGTGATGTTGGTAGTGATCAAAGCGAGAGCTGAGTGTGTTGTTTCAGGAAATGTTTTGATGGATTTATAGAACACGGAGGCGCTGGGTTGCTCCAACCCCTCAGGTGAGAGCAGGGGCGTGAAGTTTCCCAGGACCACAGGCCAGCCCCGCCCCCTCGGGCTGCACAGGCTTTGCTTGTAAACAGGAGAGTTTGGCTTACGAGGTCTATTGTAGCACTGAAATGCTGTGGGTGATGAATGAGATTCTGTTTATCTGAGTCGACAGAGACGAGCAACAGTAACGGTCTCGCAAATCCTGAAAATAAGAAATACATTTGGTTTGAATGTTCCGTGTCCTGCATTTGGTTGAATCATGCAGACATCATAAACAACGTGCTGGGTTTAGCATGCGGCCCTGGGCACAGAGCACCTCTGCTCTCAGGCCCGTCTTTCCGCCGGCACCGAGACCTGGGGTCAGTACACCACTTTATGCTACAACGTGCAGATCCACAGAGCCAGGGCACACAGCACTGGGCTGCGAGGGAAACTCTGGTCTGGAGCTGCCCACGCACTCGAGGCTGAGCTCACGTGCCTGCCTCCTCCACAGAGTGGCCCCCCGCTCCTCCTGTCAGGCCTCTGCCAGCTCTGAGCGCCGGCTCGGCCTGGCTGTCCTGGGAGTGCTTGGTGTGCAGTGATCAGAAGCTGTCTTCTGGCAGCCGGTGCCACTCTTTATCTCGTTCTTTGAATGGACCAAGGCTTCTGCCACGTGCAAACCAGCGGTGCCTGTAATAGCAGTTAGGGGTTCTTCCAGCGTGTTTGGAAGGACCGTTTTAACGGTAGCAATGGCTTTGACTGCTGCTTTCAGAAAATGGCTCAGAAAAATGAGGCGTATTTTAAAATATGTTGCTTATGTGAACTCCGTTTTCTTCTGTTACCTGGAGTCCGATCCAGAAATAAGCTATGATGCTCTTCCTAGTTTCTGCTGCCTGGTATGTTAGTGCAGACTGCCCTGTCAGTAGAGCTGGAGGAGGGCTCAGCTTGATTGTGCCCTGCAGCCAAGACAGGAGTGGCCTGGGAGGGGACCTGGGTGTGGGGACTGTGCTGAGGCTAGAGAGAGGCAACTGGTGGCTTAGGAAGAGCAGGTGTAGAGAAGGGGCTGGGGCAGAAGCCGGGTGCCATGGGTGCCCGGGGGAGCTAGTAGGAAATAATATGGGAGATCACCTCTGCCACCCCAGGGCAAGGAAGGCCTTCTTCAAGGCCCCAGATACACATGCCAGGACAAGCCTTGGTGGGTTGGGCCAAATCAGAACTAAGGATTGTTCTGTGCAGGGCAGGGCACCATGGGCTGACAGGTGGGAATCAAAACAGGCATCTTTCTCTTCTTCCCTTTTTTTGTATTTATTTTTTATTTATTCTTTTTGGATCTTTTCTTCCTTTTTAAATATCTAAATCTGGCAATTTTATGGGAGGATTCCTCCAAATCAGTGGTAAGGCGGCAGAGGCTGTTGACAGCACTGAAGGGAAGCAGATGGCCAGCGTGCAGAGTGCCCATCCTCGCCACCAGCCTGGACGCGCAGACGGGAACCACACCACCACCACCAGGGCCCCTGCAGGCAGACGCTGGCCCAGCGCGTGGGTGGAGCTTCGCAGAGGTGAGAACTGCAGCAAGGGACAGTGCGCGGAGTGCAGGCCGCCCCAGAGGACCGTGCACGCGGGGGTCCCGACCCTTGCCAGGGAGAAGTGCTCGTGAGGCTCACGTGAGGATCAACAGAGAGGCGCTGCTGCCGTCCGTGGTGACAGACGCAGCAGACAGGCACCACGCCGGGGTATATGTGTAAGCAAGGTGGACGCTGCTGCAGATGACCTTTGGCTTCTGGGGTTGGGGCAGCTGGGTGACAGGGCAGCTGGTCTTGGGTCAAGTTCCCTTGACGGCTCTGTTCCTTCGTCGTGGGTTGACTTTTCTCTGTCACGTGCCTTGTGACTCTTGAGGGCTGGATATTTTTGTAGGATGGTATAGACCTAGGTAAACAGTCCTCGCGCCCAGCAGTGGCACTCCCCTCTGGACAGGCTGCGAGCAGGGCTGTTGCAGATCTCGGTGTTGCTTCCTCCCTGCAGCACCAGGCCCCGGTCCTCCACGCTGCTGCCCTGCCTCCAGCAGGGCGCACGTGTGCCACCACGCGGCGGCTCTGCTCTTGCCCCACCCCTGCAGAAGGATGCTACCGCCAGTGACGCAGTTGTGGGTTCTGTTTGGCCTCAGTCGTAGGCAGGTCCCATGCCCCTGGGCTGAAGCCCACTCCTGCCTCTGTTCCCACAGCTTGCCTGGCGCCTGGGCAGCACTGGGGCTGGAGAGCTCTGAGGCAGGGCAGCCTGCAGGTCCGGCAGTGTCTTCCTGCTGGAGGTGCTGTTCCTCCTGGGGCTATGCTCCCTGAGTGTCCCTGGGCCCCTGTGAGCCCTCCGGCCTCACCACGGCCACCCCCGTTCTCTGTTGAGCATTCCTTGGCATCTGAGGTGCCTGGGCTGCCTGCTCCCCCCCCTGTGGCAGCTGAGTCCCTTCCTCGTAGGAGGGGCTCGTCCCACCCTGGGACTCAGTCCATCAGTGGTCTTGCAGCCGTGACTCTGAACTCAAGGGTGGCTCAGATTTCGTACACTGGCCATGTCTGTCCTTGCTAAGGTGGAGTAGTGTTCTTGTGACCTTCTGCGTTACGACGGTAGTGGAACTGTACTAATGGTGATTAGAAGAAGATCTTAAGACAGGTTTGAGCAGAGCAAAAGCCAGCAGACAGACTACCCCTCCTGTGGAGCTGAGAGGCCTGGGCGCCACTGGCTCCCTCCGGGACGCACAGGGCTGTGCATGCTGGGTCCCTGCAAGATGACTCTAGAGTGGGGGTGAAGCCTTGTCCTGGAGCCCAGGGTGCACCTGGCTCTGTGCCTGATGTCCAGGAGCTGAGCCACAGGAATGTGGAGGGGAGAGTTGGGCTCAGAGGTCATTTTCTTCAGAAGGAGGGCAGTGCTCCTGTCTTCTGCCTGCCGTCAGGCAGTCTACTGCACCCTGACGCCCGAGGCTATGTGGTCGGTGCCCGCTGAGGTGCTGTTCCCAGCGGTGGCCACAGCACAGCTCCAGCCCACACGCCCTTCAGGTGAGGCCTGCTCTTGACCAGGGCTGTGCACAGGACCAAGGACCATGTGCTGCTATGGGACTGAGGGCTGAGGGGTGCCCCGACTCGGGCCCCAGCTGTCTTCCTTCTTGATGGAAGGGAGCCCAGGCCAAGTAGAGAGGCCGTGCCTCAACCGCCAGGCACCCAGGAGTGAGCTTGCCGGCGAGTGGGGGTGGTGGCTGGGGGTGGCTAAGCAGTTCAGAGATGGGTGTGCCCCTTCAATTCTGGAAGCAAACGCCTGGTTACTTGGACTGAATCAGAGGCCAGGTTGAGTAATGAGAGAACTGACTCTCAAAGGACCCTAACAGACGAGCGCTCTCGTCAGAGTCCTTGGGAACCAATTATAAAGCCTGCGTTTCCAGGGCCCAGATTTAAAGAAGGGCCCATTTGTAGTGGCGGCATGTGTGCCCCTCCTGGGCTGTGCTGACAAGTCTTCAAGGTCATTCGCTGTTTAAGCAGGTTATCGTGTTCTTGTGCCACCAGTTGTGCTAGACATTTGCTTGGCGCAGACCTCTCATTTCTCTTTAAACAGACAGTGCAGACGCAGACCTCTCATTTCTCTTTAAACAGACAGTGCAGACGCACACTTTAGCTTGGCTTGTGCCTTGACGGCACACTCTGAACTTGGACGCGTTTGTTTTGAGAAAGCAAACACCGTGCCCAGCGTGGGCCCCTGCAGAGCCCCTGCATTGTTTGACGTCATCCTTGGCCTGTCTCCTGCCTCCTTCACCTGCCTGTAGGCTTTGTTGGCATTGGCACTGCTCCGTTGCCTTCTGACGACCCCAGGACCATTCCCAAGCTCAGGGGGAGAAGGCAGGGAGCCCCCACATTTGAACCAGACAGTCCCCAGCCAGGGAGTCAGGCCTGGATAATCTGGACGGGTCCCACAGGACTGAAGGTCTGTGGAGTCCGAGTCCTGCATGGATCCACAGGCCTCAGACCCAGGCAGTGAGCGCCAGGTGCCGCGCAGACTGGCTCTCGTGGCTGGCGGTGTCTTGAGTTTCTGGCCCTGCAGCCTTTGCGCTCTGGTTTCCCGCTGACCTCCCCTCCTCCCCAGCATGGTGGTGGTCCGTCGAGGGCAGCAAGGCACTGTTTGCTCCCTTTCCTGCTGCAGCCACACACCCATTTTCCAGGGTCCACCTACACGCGTTCTTGTCTTTGTGTTTCTTCGGATCAGTAAATACACGTTCAGTCAGAGGCAGTTGTCAAGTCTATCAACTAAGGCTAAAAATGGCTGACAGGAGCCGAGTGCGGTGGCACATGTCTCAGAGCCCAGCTGCTCAAGCAGGAGGACCGCAGGTTTAAGGCCAGCCTTGGCGACGTAGCCAGGTCTTGTCTTGAAATAAAATGATGAGAAGGGGCTGGGAACGCAGCTCAGTGGTAAAGTACCCTTGGGTTCCATCTTCAGTACTGCAACAAAACACGGCAAGCTGGTACATATTTATCTTTACATATTACAGGAATTTTTACATAATTCTAAAATTAAAAAATCAGAGAACTTAAAATAACGCTGAGGAAATAGCCAGCACCTAGCCCTCTACCCACTGCCCACCCCCCTGTCAGTATTGGTCTCTGTAGTAGCAGGCCATGCCCCGTGATGCCAGATGGGCACATGCACCGCAGGGGCCTGTTTGGGTACCTCCCAGGGAGCCTGGGCATCCAGCAGTTCAGACAGAGCCCTCAATTTTGACCCCACTTGGGACCAACCTCCACCAGAGCTGGGCTGTGTGCAGCCCCACCTGCCTCCTGCACGCCCGTCCAGGGCCAGGTGCAGGCCCGACTCCCTCATCCCAGCCCCCCACTGTCCTGGTCCCTGCCCTTCTGCACACTGCCCAAGAGTTGTTGCCAATGTGACTTTGTTCTCCTGATTACAAGACTTGGTGACACCACTCTGAGGGACCCTGGAAGCCCCTCTGCTGTACGGACAACTGTCAGGAGACAGGTGTCCATACCTGTGGATCGAGGGCATCCTACCAACTGGCCCAGACCCCTCTGGGCTTCATCTTGTTGGGATGTATCCAGAGTGAGTCCCAAGCTAGCAGCGTGCTCCTGCAGGGGACGCACCTAACTGAGCGAGCCCCCGCCCCTGAAGGGATTGTCACCCGCCATGAGGAACTTACAGTGGATACAGTTTAACTTAACCGGAGGTTGGTCCTGAGGCTTCCTACCCCTGAACAGTTGTTACAGTTTCTAAACCATCTCGTTAGTTATTACTTAACAGGGACACAGGAAGAGAGTGTTTTTTTCAGTCCCATACTTAAGTAAAATCTCTCTTATATTGGTTTTATGTTGTATTCCATAGGCATCAGAAGTCTTGTAGCAGAAAACCCATAGAATGCTTTAATCTCCCACAAATTGAGAACTTAAATAAGTGGCAGAAGTTTTGTACTTCTGTGTCTTTGTTTTGTTTTTGTGGTGCTGCGGATTGAACCCAAGACCTTGTGCATACAAGGCAAGCACTCTACCAACTGAGCTATATCCCCAGAAGTTTTATACTTTTGAATATACACCTGTGTAGCTTTTTTCCTTGGTTAAAAACATCAGCAAGGTGATTTCTGACTTGAAACTTTTGACTTATTCCTTTATAGTTTATCAGCCGCTGTCTTTTCATGCAAAATAGCAAAGGGGTACTTCTTTTTTTTTTTTTTTTTTTTGGTACCGGGGATTGAACTCAGGGGGCACTCGACCACTGGGCCACATCCCCAGTCCTTTTTTTTTTTTTTTTTTTTTTTTTTTTTTTGTATTTTATTAGAGACAGGGTCTCTGAGTGCCTCGCCATTGCTGAGGCTGGCTTTGAACTCACGATCCTCCTGCCTCAGCCTCCCAAGTGCTGGGATTACAGGCGTGTGCCACTGTGCCTGGTGCAAAGGGGTACTTCTAAAAAGTTGTGTAACTAAGTAATTTTCATTTTATTCATTCATAGATTGAGCCCAGGTTCTCATGCATGCTAGGTAAATGCTCTTCCGCTGAGCTACAGCCCAGCCCTGTTTATTTACTTTTAGATGGGATATCACCATGTTGCCCAGATTGGCCTCAAACTCTGGGGTACAAGTGATCCTCTTGCCTCAGTCTCCTGAGTGGCTAGGTCTACCACCCAGCTCTAATTTTCATTTTCTTTTTCAGGGTGGTGCCAAGGGTCAATTATAGAGTTTTACAACCAGGTGGTGCTACGTAGGTAGTTGCAGAGGTCTGGGGAGGACACATGCAATGACACCCTCCCCAGTCTGTGATCAGCTGCTGTGAATGGGTGGACAGGTGTGGACTGCACGATCCCATGCCTCCATGCCCATCAGAGTCCACACCTGGATGGGCACACGTAGCGCCCTGTGTGGACTTTCTCAGCTCCCCTTCACTTCAGTGTCCCCAGCTGACCAGGGCAGGCAGATCCTGCAGGAGGAGATCCCCTCCTGCGATCCGGTGCTCCTGCTCTGCTCTGCGATCTTCACTGGGCTCCTGGGACTCCTTCCCCGCCCTTGCCATACTCCAGGCGAGGCCTTTGCATCAGCTGTGCCTTCAGCCTGGGACTCTTGGCTGGCACTGGGCAGCCCTGCATCTCTGTCTAGTCTCTGCCCGAATGCCACCCCTTGGTGAGCACACCCGCAGCGCCTGTAGAAAGCATGGCGTTCCACCTCCCAGCACACACCAGCCTCTTTTCCTTTTATTTTGGGAGGGGTTACTGGGGATCTAGCCCAGGGGTGTTTTTACCACTGAGCTACATGTACTCTAGTCCTTTGTTACCTTATTTTATTTTTTATTTTGAGACACGGTCTTACTAAGTGCTGAGGCTGGCCTCACCTCACAGCTTCCCAAGTGGCTGGGCGGCCACCTAGCTGCCTCAGCTTCCCAAGTGGCTGTCACCTCCATCCATTCACAGTTGTGTGGTGCGCCACTGCACTCCATCCCCGGCAGCACTCGGCCATCTTTTAAGAGCACTGTTCAGCAGTGAGCCATTCACATTCACACTGTTGTGTGGCTGTCACCTCCATCCGTCTCCAGATCTTTCTCACCTCCCCAGCTCAAGCGCTGCCCCTTAGACCCTGGCGTCCATCCCCTCCCCAGCCCCAGCTCCCACCTTCTGCTTCTGTCTCCGTGCCTTGGCCACGCCAAGGACATGCAGCCTCTCTCTGGCTCGTTTCGCTCTGTGACCCTCGCGGTCCATCCACATCAAGGTCCCTTCCTCCTCGGGCTGAGTGACCCCAGGGTGCTGCTGCCCAGTGTCCTGCTTCTCCATGCTTTCTGCCTTGCTGGCAGCGGCCACTCAGCTTCCGTTTTGCTCCACCCACCCTTGCTGGGTCCACTCATCAAAGCAGCAGGCCTGTCCCCGTAGTGACCTCAATGACTCGAGTGAGTGAGGAGTGAGGAGTGCTGTAAGGCCCTTGGTATCGCCAGACTTCCTTCCCAAGGTTGTGCCCACGTCCCCTCACCAGGACTGAGGACAGCGCGGGGGGACGCCTCCCGGGGTCTCACTGCTGGGGGCCTCCTTCCTCCTCCTGGTCCTCAGCATGTGGTGGACAAGCAGCAGCTCGCTCTGCACTCGCGTGTCCTGGAGGACAGGTGGCAAAGGCGCTTTAAGCCACAGCAGTGCCCCTGTGGGCACGTCCTGAGTTCAGGGGGGGCGCTGGTGGTGCCTGTGCTAAGGAGCTGGTCCAGGAAGCCAGACCCGAGCTCTGCTGACCCCACAGGTGCAAGGCACAGAGCTACCCCTGGGGCCACCTGCAGGGGTCACCTCTTCAATCTCATGCAGAGACACTGGGGCTGCAGCCGGGTCAGCCAGTGGGACCAGTGTCATCTGTGGCTCCGGGAAGGGTGCACAGAGAAAGCAGGCTCCTGTTGCTGTACCCCGTCCTCTGTGATGGAGACCTATGGCGGGTCTCAATGCCACCCCGGCTCACAGGCAGGATCCCTGTGGTGAGCAGGAAGTCGCAGGTAGAGAGGAGTCCAGTTCTGCTGCTGCTGGAGCTGCCCTGTCAGCTTTGTCCTGCAGGCCTCCAGACTGTGACCACAGAAACCTGCTTCTCTAACAAAGGAAGTCCTTGCCCTGGGGTTCTCTGTCACCTGCAGAGGAACCCACAGTGTCTGGCCACATCTTGATGCTCTCGCACACCGAAGGCTCTGAGAAGTCCTGCAAACAGGAGCCAGCCATGCTCCACCCAGCTGGCAGAATCAGCTGGACCCCCTGCGCAGCGCTTTACTGCCTAGGGGTCCCTTTGTTCAGAGGAGCAGTGTTGGGGGCAACAGCTTCACACAAGTGGAAATCGCTGCTCTTGCCGATTGTCACATCTCAAAGTGCAATTTCTAAAGAACTTAATTCATAATGATTGGAGATACTCTGGCTTCCTAGATACATTAAACTGTCTTAGAAATAGTGTAAAATCTCGCACCCAGTATTTTTCTGTTTTTTTTTGTTTTTTTGGTTTTTTTTTGTACCAGGGATTGAACTCAGGGGCACTCGACCACTGGGCCACCTCCCCAGCCCTTTTTTGTATTTATTAGAGACAGGGTCTCACTGAGTTGCTAAGTGCCTCTCCATTGCTGAGGCTGGCTTTGAACTTGCGATCCTCCTGCCTCAGCCTCCCAAGTGCTGGGATCACAGGCGTGCGCCACCGCACCTGGCTCACACCCAGTAGCTTTTTAAACTATCCTCAGAAATGCTCCCTGCAGAGGTTGATTCTAATCCAGTTGCACAATGACAGTTGAGGTGTGTCCAGTGGTGTGCAGGGTCTGAAACGCACGTACCCACAGGAGGGGCAAGCAGACAGAAACGGGCACTGCCAACTGAGGAACTGTCATGGGCCGGCTCTGCTGTGAGGTGGGTCCTACTGTCCCTGTAGACATGGGAATCGGAGCAAGCTTGCCCAAGAACCCTTGGCTAATTGTGGCCAGGGCAGGATTCAAATCCGGACCAGACTGGGTCCTGAAGGGCAGCTTCTCTGGGGTGTGCCCCAGCGCTGGGGGGGCTCTGCTGAAGGAACTTGATGTGGGGGTGGGGGTGGGCTGCTACTGGCTGAATTGTGCCCCCTCAATTTGTACGTTGGAGTCCTGACCCGAGGACCTCGGAATGTGACTTGCTCGAGACAGGGCCTTTAAAGAGGTGATTCGTGTTAACAGGCCATCAGGTGGGTCCTGACCCGGCAGCATCCTCCCGAGGAGTGACTGGGACACAGGTGGGTGCAGAGGGAGACGGCCAGGTGAAGACCAAAGCAAAGACAGAGGAATGCCCGAGGTGGCCCACCAGCCAGCCGCAGCTGGGCCAGGTCCTCCTGGCAGCCGCAGACGCCTGCCCTGCGCACACCCGATGGTGGACTTCCTGGAGTTCCTGTTGGCCGAGCCCCTGGTTTGTGGGCGCTGCTGCAGCAGCCCTAGCCAACTCCCAAGCAGAGACCTCGCAGCCTGCTGGGGGCAGATGGAGAGCCACTGAATAGCCCAACGTCTCCCCAGCTCAGGGTCCTGTCTATCACAGGGCAAAGACCCTTTCCAAGGTGGCCATAGGGAACAGGACAGGATGCCCGTGGGCCGCTGTCCACCCTCCTCCACGGTTCTGTTGGATTCCCCACCTCGGCCAAGCTGTCCGAGAGCACTGACGGGACTGCACTGGTCAGTGGTTTTGTGCCCTTCTCCCCTCACAGTGGGCCTGGTGTGGGGTGAGGCCGGCTTTTTCCTGGAATCTGCTCCAGTGCTGTTTCAGAATCATGATGTTTGTCTTCATGTTTCTTGTGCTTGAAATTCTTTGAGCTTCTTGAATTCCAACATGACAAGAGCAAGAGTTCCAAAAGGGGAAAACGGGAAAGCAGATCACCAGTGAAATAATCTTTTTTTTTTTTTTCCTTTTCTGGAAGTGGGGGTTGAACCCAGGGCTTTGCGAATGCAAGGCAGGTGCTTTGCCATTGAGCTACATCCCAGCCCTACAGTGAAATAGTTCTTAAAACTCCCCAGAACCAAACACATGTCTTTGCAGCATGAGGCCCCTCTGGTGGCCAGCACAGAGGGGAGAAGGGTCCACACAGAAGGTCCTTGTGAAGCACTAGGCCCCTCAGGGACACAGTCCTGGACACTCCCAGGAGGCAGGGGAAGCCCAGTTCACCCTGGGGCTTGGGGTGAGACCGGCATCCGACTTCTCCAGCTACGAGGTGCGAGAGGGAAGCTCCAGACCTCACAGAGGGGATGCGGGTTAGAAGCCAGGGTGCACACTCTGGAGGCAGGAGACATTTCCCTCTGTGCAAAGTGGCCCCCTTGCCACTTTGGGCGTTAAGCCAGGAGGTCATCACAAGCTTCCCCACTGGCTAGCCGCGAGAGGCACGCAGGACACCAGGGGCCTGCTGCTGTGCACGCAGGACGGGGACCAGCAGCCGTGTGCTCTGAGCCTGTGGCCGCCTCCACCCTGTGTTCCTGGGGACTGCAGGACACACACCACCACACCACTCATTTGGAGGCTCTGAAGAGCTGCACGCAGAGGTAAGCTAGGAGCAGGCTTCAGCTCAGTCATGAAGGCACTGGGCACGGATCCGCCCCTCCGCTCTTAAGCTACCCTGGAGGGGTCAGAGTAGAAGTGGATTCCTGCACGTGGGGGGATCCATGGAAGGGCACACGCCCGGGTAAGCGCAGGCCGCCGCAGGACCCCAGGGCGGTGCGGGCGGTGCTGAGACACGGCGGAAACGGGCGTCCCCGCGTGGGTGTGTGGAGACGCTTGCACACCAGCACCCGGGAGTCTTGCTCCACCATGCCAGGGCGTGCAGGACCCACGCACACCGCACCGCGGGGGCCCTGAGACACACCAGGGAGACACGAGGCCACAGACTGCAGTTCCACTTTTATGAACTGTCCAGAACAGGGGGACCCACAGACGGGAAGTGAGGGGTGGGGACGTGGACGGCAGAGCTGGTGACTGGCAACTGGCCCCGAGGATCACTGCTTCAGGGTTCTCTGACCTTCAACTACAACCCTGCGCACAGGCTGCTTTGGCCTGCCTGTCCACGCCCGTCCCTGCCCGTGTTCCGGGGCCCGAGTGAGTGGAAGTGCAGAGAAGGCCACCGAGCGGCTCCTGGCAGTGGTCCAGGCTGCGTGGGGAGGCACGGGGCCCTGCTGGCCTGGAACCAGCCTTCCGCCCTGCTCCTGCCACCCAGGGGAGGTGACGCCCAGCGCTTGCTTGGCATCTGGAAAAGCAGAGGGTGGGAGCAAGACGCAGGACTTGCAGGCTTTACTTCGCGCCCTCCTCGCGGGCTGCCACGAAGTTCAACAGGTCGATGGCGGTGACGACCCCAAACACCATCTGCCGCTCGCTGGACTTGCCGTTGCTGTGGTCTGCGGGAGACAGGCCGCTGGTTAGGGGGCAGGAGGCGTGGGGCGGGTCTGAGGCGGCATGCCCAGCCCAGGGCTCCCCACAGGCCGGCGGGCAGGGAGGTGTGCCAGCCCCTCTGCAGCCTCCTGTGGGTGGCGAGACCCGGGCAACCCAGGGCAGCCCAGTACCATGCTGTCTGCCTCCAACCTGAGCGTGTGGGCAGCCAGACTACAGGCTGACCCGATTCGGGCCACCACTGCTGGGCTCGTGCCCCTGGTCACACCTGACGTCTCACGACCTCTGGACAAGCCTCGGCCCTCTCCATGCCAAGGCATCCTAGCAGGAGCCTCAGAGGCCTTTGTGCCCCGGGCAGCACCCGCTCAGCCTCTGCCTGGTCCTGTCAGCAGACGCAGTCCTTTCTCTGGGGCTCAGTCTTCAAATCAGTGCCAGCCCAGCCCCACACCACACAGCCCGCAGGCAGAGAGGGGGTGGTGGTCTTAACCATCAGCCTGGCTGGGTCCTCAGGAGTGGAGACCTGCCCAGGTGGTCCTGGGATGTGTCTGTGGGGGTGTGGGAGGAGCTGAGCCCTAGTCAAGACTGGAGAGCAGAGGCCCTCCCGGGGGTGGTGGGCCTTGTCTAGTAAGTGGAGGGTCTTGACCAGCAAGGCCTGTCTCCCAGAGTGAAGGGGAGTCTTCCTGCTTTTGGACTTAACTGACACCTCAGCTCTCCCGGGGCTCCAGGCTGCTGACCTACCCTGCAGCTCTTGGGACTTGCCAACCTCCAAAACCACACTTCCAGTTCCTCACCACACCTCTCTACAGACACACGTCCTGCCAGCCCTGTTCTCTGGAGCCCCTCGCTGACAGTCGCCACCAGGCACACAGCGGGCAGGGCAGAGGGGGAGACCCAGACCCTGCTTCCCGCCTGCGGCAGGCAGTGCTGCCTCTTCTGTTGTCACGAGCAGGGCCCTCAGGACTGGGGAGACCCCGAGGGGGCAGGGACCTTGGTGCCAACTAGGAGCCTCAGAAAAACGAATCCAGAACAAAACCAGTAGTGCCCCGTGCTGGGCCGCCCTTGCCCTGTGGACCCCCAGCCTGGCTCCACAGAGGACCAGTGGTGAGTCGGCGAGGTCTGCAAGCCACGCAGTCCGTCACCGCCACCCAGCAGCTCTACCAGCGTCCCGCGAGATGGAGCCCAAGAGTGGGGACAAGTTCCAGCAGGACCTTCTCTGGGGGGCTGGGGTGTGCCAGGTGTGAAGCACCTGCCTAGCACGTCTGAGGCCAGCTTCCATCCCCAGCACCACCGACAAAGACAAGGACCACTTATGGACGCTGACGCCGGAATCCACTTTTTCCTGAGGGCTCGGATATACGTGCATGGGAGATGGGAGGAGGCCCCCACCCAGGCTCAGGGTGGGACCCTGGACGCCTGTTGCCCTCAGGAGGCGGTGTCTGAAGGGAGGGGCATGGTGGACGTACATACCTGCAGGCCCCCCCACCAGTCCTGACCAGGCCTGGTCCCGTGCTGCAGAGCCAAGGACGGGAGAGGGTTAGATTGTGGTCACCCCAGGCCCTCGCTGACCAGCCTTGGTGGGGCCCCAGGCCCCTCTGCTTCCCAGGCACCTAAATTCAGAGTCCTGACTCGCTCAGAATGTGAGGCGGACCCTCCTGGCCTACAGAGGCCTGGGAAAGCAGCTGTGAGCAGAGACCACAGAGCCCCAGACTGGCTGGAAGCGGACACCAAAGTGTGGCCATGGACAGTCCCCCGGAGGCACTGGGGCTTCCCCCCGAGCAGCTCCAAGGGCAGGAGGCTGTCAAGTGGACGTGGCCTCTCCTGAGGACGCAGGACATTGCCAGCAGCCAAGATGAGCAACTGTTCCGAGTTTTTCTGGGACTGTCCCTTACAATCCCAGAGACAGGCCAGGTGTGGTGGCGCACCTGTGATCCTCACTACTCACAGCTTAAAGTTTTACAACCTGGGCCAGGATGTGGCTCAGCGGTGGAGTGCCCAGCAAGCATGAGGCCCTGGGTTCAACCCCCAGTACGGCAAAAAACAAGCACCCCTACCCGTGACGGCCTGCCACCCGGGGGCCGTGGGCCCACCAAGCCTGAGCCCCTGCACTCCAGCAGAGGGCCCCTGCCCAGGTGACAGCAGGGTTTGCTAAGCAGCGCCTGTCCTGCACATCCTGGCTGAGACAGCAGGCTCCAGGGCCCCAGAGCCTGGGCAGGGAATGACGGTCAGCACCCCCCATTCCCTGCCACCCCTGAGGGACAGGGGCCTGGCTTCTGCACACAGCAGCACTCCGCAGCAGCGCCCGCCCCGAGAACACAGTGCCGTGTGGCCCCACTCACACTGGATCTGCTCGTGGACCACCAGGGCGAAGTGGTCCATCTCCAGCACGTGCGAGAGCGCGCCCAGCGTGTCCGTCAGGCGGATCTGGAAGAGAAGCCGGGAGCTCGAGCCACCCAGAGTCCTCCATGTGCGTAACACGGGGCGGGGCACGGTGGCAGGGACTGCCATGCCAGTCAGGGTGGCACTGCCCTCAAGGAAGACGCTCAGGCGAGCTGTCCCCCAGGGCAAGGGAGGCTGTTTGGAGGGGGTCTGGCTGAGCCAGCTGTGTGAGCCCACCTCTGACCTGTCGAAGGTGAGCCCAGCACAGGGGTGGCAGGGCCAGGGAGGAGGGGCTGACTCTGGACTCCTAGGGCCACGGACACAGGGTTCTAGGACACCATGATGCCTTCCACTGGAGGCAAGCTCACACCTTGGAGGCACTCGTGGGACACAGGTGCTGGCCCAGGAAGCCCCTGGCCTTCTGAAGGGGCCCCACCCACAGCCTCACCCTCCCCAGGGCTTGGTGGGGAGTGCTGGTCAGTCCTTGCCCCGCCCCATGGCACCAGCACCTGACTGGGCGCAGCCACCCCACCCCCGCCTCCAGGGAGGGAACCAGCATCAGACCTTGCCTGCCAGGCCCGGGCACCCGGGAGGCCAGGGAGCAGTGGACAGGCCGGCCACGGGGAGGAGGCGGGAGGAGGCGGGAGGAGGCGGGAGGAGGAGGCGGGAGGTCTGCGTGTGCTCGGGTGTCGCGGCTCACGGCCACCGGCAGGTCAGTGCTGCTGGCGGGGAGGGGAGGGGAGGGCTCGCGGGGGCAGGAAGAAGCCTCTGGGGCTGATGGACGAGCGTGGTGAGGGTTCGTGGGTGCGTTTTATGTCAAATCATGGCCCTACACGTTCTGCACTCACTGATGCACCTACACCTCAGCGAGGAGCAGAGGAGGAGTGAAGGAAAGAAGGAAACTTCCGGAAGAACTAGTAGGCTGGATCAGGAGTTCAAAGCCAGCCTCAGCACCTTAGCGAGGCCCTAAACAACTCAGTGAGACCTTGTCTCTAAATAAAGTAAAAAAAAAAAAAAAAAAGTGTGGGGGGTGCTGTGGGCACGGCTCAGTGGTTGAGTGCCCCTGGGCTCATTCCCCAGTATTAAAAAAACAGACCAAACCAATGCTGAGCCAAACACCCCGCCTGTGCAGGCGCTCTGGAGAGGAGACACAGGGTCCTGTGGTCAGGGAGGCCAGGAGGCCGTGTGAGCCATGACCTGCAGCCGGAGAGCCAGGCCTGGAGGGAACGGGAGGACCAGGGAGGAGCAAAGACTGCAGGGACAGTGGGGCGGGGCAGGACTGGCGTGGGGAGCGGCAGGGGTTCCGGCTTCCACTCCAGCTAGGCCGGCCTTGTGGGAGTTGAGGCCCCAAGGGCCCTGAGGACCAGGGAAGAGGTGGTGACAGGTGACGGGAAGGGCAGTGTCGGTCCTGGCGGTGCTCTGTGGGGCGTGGGAGGGGAGGGTCAGAAGTGCTGCTTGCTCTGGGCAGAGCCCTGCAGCCTGCACGGCCGCCACTCACGGGGCTGTGTAGAGAGCCGGGCGCTGCCCCGGCCAGCAGAAGCAACGCCGACCCACCCGCCACCAGGGTGCAGGGCAGGAGGCCCTGGGCAGCCAGGGTCTGAGCAGCACAGGGGCCTGCTCTGGCCCGTCCCTGAACAGCTGAGTTCTCACGAGGTGACCAGGTACACTCGGTGTTCGCCCAGGGAAGCAGACACAGCAAAAAATGAAGGGTGGTGCGCGAGAGAAAGACCACCTGGTGGAGGCCCTTGAGGCTGTGCTGGTGGTCGCTGGGCTGCTGCTGACCCCAGGCCCCACCACACAGCGCCCAAGGGGCTGTGACCCTGATCAGAGCCGCTGCTCCTGGCTCTGCACTTGCACCCTTGGCTTTTGGCTTTGATGGGGTGCAGCTGGCACCTGAGTAGGTTAGGGTCAGGGGCCTGGTCCCTTCCCCAGGAAGCACTTGTGCCCTGCTCTGAGGACTGGGCGGGGGCTGGGGCACCATGCTCTGCTGAAACCAAGGGCACACCAACCGGTTTGAACTGCTTGTAGAGGACTTTGCTGACTTGGTCTGAGGGCTGCACCTTCCCAGCAAGCAGGGACGACAGCATGTTCCCAAGAGTCACCATCCCCAGGATGGCCCTGCAGGGACAGAGAAGGGTGGGGGAAGGCAGGTGACGCCGGGTGGCTCTGGTCTCCATGTGGCAGGAACACCGAGATGGCACAGGACACGGTGAACAGGTCCCGGACGACTTCTGCTCTCACAGGTGTGGAGACTCCCAGGACCTGAAGTGCTAGGCATGGCACAGCTGGTCACCTGGGCATAGCTGCCATGCAGACACGCCCCAAGGTGCCCGTCACCGGCCTCCTGGGCAGGGGCCCACAGCAGGCCTGCGTAAGTGAGCAACGAGGCAGGAAGGACGGAGGCAGCAGCCTGGAGAGCTCTCCCGTCCCACCCGCTGCTGCTGCTCAGCTGACCAGGGGTAGGCCAGCATGGATGCAGGTGACCACAGCCTGGCAGCATGGGTCTCAGCTGCCCTGTCTGGTGACACCACCACAGAGGGCCCAGGGGCTCCTGGCAGGGCCCAGAGGACGGAGCTGTGCACTGGGGTGGGGTCGGGGGGCTGAGACTGACCCCGACTCCTCCACCACGGGCGCCTGGTCGAAGCCCTTCTCGCGGAGGATGGTGATGGTGTGCTCGCAGGTGACCGTGGGCAGCACGGTCAGCGGGGCCGACAGGCTCAGCTCCTGAACTCGCAGGTGCCACCACCTAGGGAAGGGCAGGGCCTGGGATAGGGCCTCACTGCAGCCGCAGGCGGGGCCACGGGGACCACGCACCCCGCCAGGCGGCCCTGTCCCTCGCTGGGCGTCCTTACCAGGGCCTCGTCACCGAGAGCTCCTCCTCCCTCAGGAAGCCCTTCTGCAGCATCCACCTGTCACTCAGGAACTTGGACCTGCAGGGATCGGGGTGTCACGCAGGCCCGCCCCACCACAGCCTCTGCACACGCCACTCAGGGACGTGGGGCCTGGACCTCGCCGTCCAGGGCCAGTGAGTAGCTGGCAGAGGGTCCAGGGCTCAGAAGGACCTCACGGGAACTGCAGGAGGAAGGGGCAGCCACGGCACAGGCTTGGGCCGATGGGCTCAGAGCCTTGGGGGAGGTTGTTTTCTGGGGCCCCTAGGTGGCCTCTTCCTTGGCCTCTAGGTCCGACCCGACAGAGGAAGTCCTTTGTGCTCAAAGGGCAGCAGAGGAAGCCACACAGCTGCTGCCACCTCCCAAGAGGCAGCCAAGCACCACCAGCGCGGGGCGGGGTGAGCCCTGTGTGGGCACGCACAGGGGCGTGCAGAGGCCCTCACTGACCCCTCGCACTGCCCGGCCCGTGCACACATCATGACCACCATCACAGACCGGGGTCGCACACCAGCCCACACATGAGGCCCAGCAGCCCAGCCAGGCGCTCAGGGAGGCGGGAAGCCCTGCAGGGGTGACTTGGCAGTGGGCCCCGGATGTGAGTCATCCCACACCTGGGAACCCCACCGGGGTGCCCACCACCATGCCTGCCCAGCAAGGGTCTGCGGAGGCTCAGGCCACAGAGGAAGCCCCGTGAGTAGGGAGGCCGTGGGGTGAGGGTGCCTGTCCCCCCACCCCTGCTGCCCCATTGCACCACGAGGCCTGCCGCAGGGCAGCTGGGTAGGCCTCTGCCCCGGGGGAGGAACTAGAAGCCAAACGGCCACCCAGGGAGCCAAGCCTGTCCTGCAAGTCTGGACATCAGTGTCTGGGTCCTTGGAGGCCATGGCAAGGTGTCCTAAGGGACGCCAGCCAGGACTGCCCCGCCCAGGCTCCCCCGGGGCCAGGCCAGGAGTGCGGGTGCAGCACCTGAGCAGGCGCAGCAGGCTCTCCCCCGAGGCATGGGGCCGCACGCCTGGCCCGTGGGGCCGAGGCCTCGAGCGGCGAGGGGACAAATTCTGAGGCAGAGACGGGGCAGCCAGCGCTCGCAGGCCTGTGGCCCCCACCCCCAGCTTGCTGCCATCAGGTCCCAGGTGAGGCCACACAGTGCGGTGACAGCAGCCAGGCGGTGTCAAGGACAGGAGCAGGCCTTACATGTAGTTCCGCACGGAGTCGGGCAGGATGACCACGCAGCGCTGACCCTCCTGCAGATCCCGGGCTGCCTTCACGGCCGCGGCCATGGCGCTGCCGGAGCTGCCACCTGCCGAGAGAACCCGCGGCTGGCCGTCTAGACGCCTGTGCACGTGCACACACGCGTGCGCGCCCAGGCACACTCCCGAGGCTCTGTGGGGACACTGGCAACGTGTGTGCGCCCACCTGCCTGTGTGCATGGCACACCTGCCGTGCTCTAAAGGCGCGGCGGGCAGAGGAGCCGGCGCCAGGACCCGCTCTCACACGCATTGGCGCCGCGTGTGTGAAGCGCAGTTCCACGGCTCAGCCTCGCTGCGGGGGTCAGACCCCGGAGGAACTGGGACTTTCTCATCAGCCAGGGCAGGGCTGATGCCAGCGGCATGCCCACGGTGGGCTCTGGGACCGAAGCCAGCACCCCTGCCCTGAGTGCCAGGGACAGCCTGTGGTCTCAGTGGCTACTCATAGTCACCCCACGAGAAGGCGGGTGACACCAGGCCCCACCGACTGGGCCAGACCTGGGAAGCCTGGGCCCAGGGTCCGCAGCTGCCCCTCCAGCCGGGCCCGTCTGGGCTACACCTGGTCTTGGCTCTAAGTGGCTGCAAGACTGTGGCCTGCAGGTAGGCCCCTCCTCTGCAGGGAGGTGGTGGGCCTGTCACCTGGCTCCCCAGGCCCAGAGCCAGGAGCAAGTGGGAGCAAGTCACCTGTCCCTAACGCAGCACATGGCAGGCTCTTGTCATCAGCAGGGGCATGGTCCCAGTCTCCAAGGCGGGACTGGGCGGCAGGGACAGGCCGCGTGGAGGCGGGCGGTCCCACACACAGCCGTGGCACTGCAGGGGTGTGGCGCCCCGTGCTGCTCTGTCCACCCTGAGCAGGCGGCTGAGGGCTCAGGTGAGGCCGTGGGCCCAGTCCTGGAGGGGCCCCTGGGTCCGCAGAGAAGGGGGCTCACAAGAAGCTTGTCCCATTTCCCTTGGGGCCACAGGTGGAGGGAGCCCATCCAGGGCCCTGGGCCCTGCCCTGCTGCCGAGGAGCCCACCCACGGCCAGGTCTCGACTGAGAAGAGTGTCCCAAGAGCCCCGCCGCGCCCTCAAACAAGGGACGAGGCCAGGATGGATGGTCCCCAAGCAGTGCACCGCTGCTGGCACGCTGCCCCAGGATGGCCTGGGCGCTGGCGAGGGATGGCCCTGGCTGTCGCCTGCCCCACCCCCGGGGCCGCGGCCCACTCACCACACAGCAGTCCTTCCTGCGCGATCAGCATGCGGGCGAAGGTGAAGGACTCCTGGTCGTTGCTCTTGAACCACTTGTCCACCACCTGTGGCCAGACAGGCTGTGGGTGTCTGCTGCGCTGGGGACCACCTACGAGCTCTCGGGGTGGTCGTGGCCCTCAAAGAACCCAGCACTCAGGCCTGCAGGCCTGCAGCTCCCTGCCCTCCTGTTCTGACATGCTGCCCGACTAGAACCCCGCCAGCCCGGGCGCCCGCAGGGCCTGGAATCCTTCCCTCACCCCCGCCCTCACCGACTGGCCACCCCTGCTGCCCTCCCCGAGCCTGGAGCTGTCAAGGCAGGGCCGGGGCGTGAGCTGGAGCTGGTGGTGCAGGACTCACTGCCTTCATTAGTCTGGTACCAGGGATTGAACCCAGGTGCTGAACCACTGAGCCACATGCCAGCCCCCTTTTTTTTTTTTTTTTTTTTTAATATTTATTTATTTGCTTGCTGTACACAATGGGTTTATTTGTATGTGGTGCTGAGGATCGAACCCAGGCCACGCACGTGCCAGGCGAGCGCTCTACCGCTGAGCCACAACCCCAGCGCCCCCAGCCCTTTTCATTATTTTGAGACAGGGTCTCACCAAGTTGGTGGCCTAGAACTTGCGATCCTCCTCCCCAGCTTCCCAAGTCACTGGGGGCACAGCAGTTTACCCGTGCCTGACTCGAGACCAGAGCCTGCACACTCCCTATGTCCCACTCAGAGGCAAGCCAGCGCCCAGTGCCCTGGCCCAGCCTACCGTCCTGTCCAGCACCGTGGGGATGAAGTCGTAGCCAATGCCCTCCACCTCGTAGAAGGTCTGCTCTGTCCGATTCAGCTCTTCGGGCTCCGCAAGGATGGAGCCCTCCGGGTCCACCCCGATGATCTGCAGAGTGGTGGTCTTGGCGTTCAGGCTGGGGACCGCACCTCACCTGGACTCACCAGAGGAGCCACTCCTGCCACCCCATGCTGCTCTGGGGCTCAGAGGCAGGCGACGCCCAGGAACTGGCTCAGAGGACAGCTGTAACAGCCCATCCAGCGCCTGGCCCTGACCCCGACCCTCTGGAAGGGACCCCCAGTGCCAGGGCAGCCAGAGCCTTAAGGGACAAGGGGCAGCTCTGGACACTGACTTCTTCCTGGTGGCAGGCAATACCGTCCAGGAAGAGTCCACCAGCCAGGTATTGCTGCAAGCCCGCCTCAGACCAGCCCCAGACCAGCCCCAGACCCCACGTCCAGGGCCTGTCCCAACTCTCGACCCCCAGACAGACGACCTGCACGGGGGCTTCTGGGCTGACCCTTGGTGCCAAGTGGGACCCTCATCACCACCTAGCACTGGAGACCCCAGGTCATGGGAGAGGGGGGACCCCCAGCCCATAAGCTCCCGGACTATCAGCTGCCACCACTTCCAACACCCCCGGGCGGTGCAGAGAAGGCTCTGAGAGCCCACGCCCAGGAGCAGCGGGGCCCAGGTGAGAAAGGCCAGTTGTCCAGGCCACGACCCAGCCGCACCCAGCCTGCCCCTGGGCATCACTCACTCTGCACCCGGGACACTTCTCCTTCAGCTTCCTGGCGATGCCTGTGATGGTGCCACCCGTGCCCGCAGTAGCCACCAGCATGTCCAGCTTCCCTGGTGGAGGGAGAAGGTCTCAGGTCACAGTGGCCATGCCACCACTCCTCGCAATACCCGGAGCAAGCGCCCAGCGAGCAAATGCTCCAAGGAGAGCCCAGACCCAAGCGCAGACGGAGCTCGCGGACTTCGCGGCTCAGAGCACGGGCGGAGCCGCCAGGCTTTGCCCTGGCTCACCTCAGAGACCCTCGGCCCTCAAAGCCGCCCATGGGCAAGTCTGGAGCTGATGCCCACTGGGGTGCGGGGGCAGGACGGTGCCCTTGTTGGTGAAGGGAATAGTAAGCTGGGTTTTAAAAGGAAACGGGGCATCCTGCTTGGGCTGGGCTCTGGCATGGCCAGGGCCACCCCAGATACCTCCAGCGAGTCTGGGCACAGGCGGGCCCTGGACGCTGGCAGCGGCACCCCACAAGTCAGGACCCTGTTGCCAAGCGAGAGAAGGTTGGATCATAGATGGGCAAGCAAAGGCTTGGCCTTCCCAGCTGGCACCCGGGCGGCGCCAACAGGAGGCAGAGGCCCCGCCTCCCAGCACTTTCCCACAGGGATCTGCTGGCAAAGCACCGACCCCAGGGGCCTGGCACTGGCGGGCAGACGCGGTTCCAGGAGCCACATGCCTGCACAGACAATCCGCTAATTGAAGCCCTCGCTGCCCAGCCCGGGGGAGGGAACCAGGCTCAATTCCAGGCCCAGCTGGAGGCTCGACCCCGCTGCCCTCCAGCACTGTGGACCCACCTGGGAGACCAGCACCAGCCTGGGCCCTGGGGCAGAAAGGGCCCCACCAACAGCCCAAACCAAGGGTCAGGGGGGGGCACCGGTGAAGGCCAGGACACAGAGGGAGGAGACTGCTCCAGACACCATTTTAGAGAGCAGCATCTCAGATGGGCTTTGCCGGGTGGACAGGAGTTTACCAGAAAGGGGACACGTGATTTGTACACTCGAGGGCACCCAGGGACAACCGAAGTCAAGACAGACAGGGGTGGGAGCACACACCGTCACACTGCTGCAGGATCTCCTCTGCGGTGGTGTCATAGTGCGCCAGGGGGTTGCTGGCGTTGCGGTACTGTGCAGAGAGAGCAGAGGACCAGGAGCCATGAGACAGGCCACAGTCACAGCCACTGAGCCGTGGCCGGGCGGAGCCCAGCAGCCGGGGCAGAGGGGGCCAGTGGCACAGGCGGCCGCAGGGCCCTGACAACGGAGCCCTGACCCTGCTCTGCAGAGCCGCCACCTGAGAGTGCTCCCGGGGCCTCGGGGAGGGCGCGGGCCTGGTCGCTGAGCTGGGCTCCGCAGCTGGCACCAGGGCCGGGAGCTGAGGGCCCGCGGCTCCACGAGCCAGGAGCACGCAGGCCGGGCGCCGACCACCCCCCAAGCCCGCAGAGCCCTGAGAAGTCTCTTGGGTGGGCACAGTCCACCTGCGACGCCCGGGCTGCCGGCACCTCACCTGGTCCAGGATGTGGGCATTGGGGATCTCGTTCTTCAGCCGCCACGCCACGCCCACGTGGGACTCGGGGGAGTCGAACCTGGCGTTGGTGGGGGTCCTCACGATCTCCGCCCCCAGGGCCCGCAGGACGTCCACCTGCAGGGAGAGCCACACCTCGTCCTCCCGTCGGCCTGTGCCCGCCCGCCGCGCCCTGCAGCCCTGCACCCACCTTCTCCATGCTCATCTTCTCGGGCATCACGATGATGCAGCGATAGCCCTTCACAGCCGCGGCCAGCGCCAGCCCGATCCCTGAGGGCAGCGTGGAGGGTGAGAGGGGCCCCGGCCCTGCCCCGTCCTGCAGGACACCAGGGCCAAGCCCAAGGGACCCAGGCCCACGAGGAAGAGCACGGGGTCAGGGTGGCACAGCAGCTGCAGCAGCGCGCGCAGAGCCCAGGCGTGTCCACCTGACAGAGCCGGGTGGGGAAGGGGTGGCCAGGGGACAGCCAGCCCCGGCCACCCTCCTGCTGCTCCCTGCACCGACCTGTGTTCCCAGATGTGGGCTCGATGATCGTGTCCCCGGGTTTCAGGGTCCCGTCGCGCTCGGCGTCCTCAATCATGCGCAGGCTGATGCGGTCCTTCACGCTCCCGCCCGCGTTGAAGAACTCACACTTGGCCACTGGGAGCCAGAGACGGGTCAGGAGGGAGGAGACCCGGCCCTGGCGGACTCCCGCTTGTCCTCCGGTTACCAGACGCACCCAGTGTGGCCAGTTTTGGGTCCACCAGTTCGGAAGTCGCCCCCCAGCCTGCACCTAGCCACCCACCCCACAGCCCTGCAGGGCACAGGGCCACCGGGCCACCGTGGCCGAGCGAGGAAAGGCACCCAGGAGCCCCACCAGGCGGACAGCCAGGAAACGTGTCCCTCTTGGGCAGGCAGCCCAGCAGCGGCTCGCAGGACTGCAGCAGTGGGGCCCGTGGCCATCGCGAGATGTCCTTAGGCCACAACTGGGGTCACTCCCGAGCCTGAAGGCCCTCGACTGCCCTGACTGCTCTCCAGGCCAGGGCCCAGCCCGGGCTCTTCTTCCCCCGGGGAGGGCCCCTCCTCCCAGCGCAAAAGCATTTAGTTCTCCAGTGGGGGTGGGGGAGTACTAGTCTGCACCAAACACGGTCTGAAGGACCCTGGGCTGACCTGCCACACCCAGTCACCACTCCTGGCGCCTCCGTGTTTCTGAAAACCACCACCAAACGCTTCAGCCCAGAATCAGGAGGAGGTGCTGAGTGTTGGGGGCGACGCCTGCACCCAGGCCCTCGCGGGAATCACCCGGCAGGACGATGCTCACCAGCTGGGGGAAGGCCCCGGGCAAGACACGGAACCCAGCCTGCCCCGCCGGGCTGGCCCACCCCGGAGGCCACCACCCAGTGCAGACGTGATCTGGAGCATGGCTCTGTGCCACCCGACAGCCGGGCACAGCCGGGCTCCCTGCAGGGGCTGTTCTGATGCAGTCTAGGCGCCCAGTGGTGCTCAGGGTAGGTAACCTTCTCGAGGGAGTTCCTCCCCTAGAAGGAGGCAGGGCCCCCCAGGCCTCCACTCCCAGTGCCTCCAGTCCCACCCTGGGGTGCCTCAAGACACCCCACGGCAGGGACATCTCTTCTCCATGCAGCAGGGACCTTGGAGTGACGGGCCAGGCACCTGGTCCCCACCTGCCCTCAGGCTGCTGCCCTCCAGCTGCCCCACTGCTGGTCCCGCCCCCAGCCCCGCCCCCTGGGGCCCAGGTGTGCCCGCCTCTCCCCAGGACGGTGCACCCGCAGGTCCCTCCAGAGCAGCTCACTGCTGCCCGGCCGCTCCTGCCCCTTCTGCTCCCTAAAGGACGCTCCCTGCAGAGGCCGAGGTGAGGGCTGGTGTTCACGGCGGCTGCAGGCCCTCCCGGCCCCCGTCCTGCCTCTGCAGGGCCGGGCTGGACTGAGTCCTCCCCACGAGATACGGAAAATGAAAAGCCCCACAATAGCGAGGCCTGGGAGGAGGAATAGGAAAGACAGCCACAAGTGAGGACTTCCTCCTCCCCGAGGTGAGTCCTCCCAGGCGCCGGCCGCAGGCGGAGGGGTGTCCCATCCAACCCGGGGACAGTCTCCAGGAAACACCGAGGTCTTTCAAGACCTCTCCTCCCCATGCTGGCCGCCGCCCCCAGCTCAGGACTCCAACTCCTGAGAGCCCGGACCGACGCACGCAGTCTATCACCACGACCCAAAGCCCGGTCCCCTTCTGTGTCCAGGGCTCATTTCCCACCAGGGACGTGGGCCCATTCCCGCATAAAGGCTGAAGTGATCCGTGGTGTCGTGTCCGGCCCAGTCTCTTCGTTCTAACACTCACGAGCCAGCTGGACACTGAGATGACCCTTCCTGTCCACTGAGCGCCACGCCTCTACTAGGACTTGCCCACTTCCCCTGAAAGGGCCCGAGGGAAGCCGCTGGGCACGACCTGCTCCCCTTCTGCCTTGGGCGTCTCCCGCCTCGCGCCTCACGCAGGTCAGTGCCCGCTGCCAGCAGCCCCAGGTGGCCCCCGGTCACCCTCTGACGAGCCCCCTCTGCACTTCCTTCTTGACAAACTTAACTGGTGCGACCTCCTGAGGCACCTGCAGGCCTCCTGCCCCACTGCCTGGCTGCCGCCCGGGGCCTCATGCGGGGTCCCCCCCAGGGCGGGGGCACGCGGTTGGCACTCACAGAGCTCACACTTGAGGCCCGCGCTCTTCCCGATCTTGTTGATTCTGACCATCGGGGTGTTCCCGATTTTCCTCAGAATATCTGGCAAGATTTTTGGAGATTTTGTCCTAAAACAAAGAGGGTGTCCACAATTACTCAGAACAAACAAGACCGCGTGCCAAAAACAGATCAAGAACCCCGAGACTGGCCACAGGGAAGGGTATGGATGGCCCAGCAAGCCACATGTGGGAAAAATGACACCGTGACACAACACACACACAACACACACACACACACACGCCCTCCCAACACCCACAAAGCCCCAACACAGTAACACCCGTGGATTAGCCAAGGGCACCGCACCAGAACTCTAGAACATCTGTGTCCTGGTCTGAACATGTCCTTTGGTCACCTAAGACCTTGTTAGTGGGAATCCAGGTGAAAGGTGCAAAGGACCTTTATTATTTTTGCCAAGTCTTGTGAGTTTTAAATAATTTCCCAGTAAAAAAGTTAAAATAGCCAGGCGCAGTGGCACAGGACTATAATCCCAGCGACCTGGGAGGGTGAGGCAGGAGGATCGCAAGTTTGAGGCCACCCTCGGCAATCTAGAGAAAGCCTGTCTCTCCAAACAAAACAGAAAGGCTGGGGTGCAGTGCAGGGGTACAGCACCTGCCCAGCCTGCACCAGGCTCGGGTTCCATCCCCAGTATCACAAACAAACCTGACTCTGGAACAGCAAATCTGAGCCCCCCTTTCTAGAAAGTCTCTGCTGGGAGTTCCAGTCCCCCATCCCAGCACCTGCTGCTAGGGTAGCTCCCTCCTAACTCTGACCCTGGGGAGCCTCCTCGGACCTCTGGCCAGCTGGGAGGACCGCAGGGCCACAAGAATGCTGGCCTGTCCTCTCCCCTGCCCTGGGCCCAGGACAACACCAGCAGTTCTACCTGACCAGATGGTGACAGGGGACAGGGAGGCTGTGAGGCCAGTGGCTGGGCAGGATCAGGCTCAGCCTCCAGGGCAGGTGACTCTGGGGTGCTCACGCCGCAGGTCACGGTCTGCAGTGACGGGGGCTGAGAGGTCCTGATTCACCTGACCTCAAGGGCTGTACTTCCAGCCCAGGAGGCTGCAGGGCACCCCAGACCTCAGCTTAGACCCCAACCTTGTCACAGGCCACCTGCCTGCCCTTCCGAGGCTCCCACAGGGCCCTCTTCACAAATCCACGCCATCTTGGAAACCTCTGGAACGCCCCCAGGCCCCTGACCCCAACTGCCTGCTCCATCTCCAGCCCCTGGGTCTCCCTACCAGAACCCCAGGGCCCGTGTCTCCTTCTAGCGGACCTGGGTCCAGGGGGGTCCTCCACCACAACTCCCTCCTGACCTGGGGCCTAGGGACAGGGCTGATCCAGGACAAGACGGAGTTCCCTGGGGCCAGTGTGCCCAGGCAGCACCCAGGGACCCGCTCTCCTCCCTCCCCATGCCCCGCAGCCACTGGTCTGTCGTGGCAGCAGGACCAGTCCTCTGGCCGCCTGCCCGGGTGGCCTCCTGGGCTCCCGGCACTGAGGCCCCTGCAGACCCTCCTGCGGGTAGGCATCCGCTGTTCCTGCAGGGCGCTGGCCTCGCCACGCAGACTGCTGAATCTCTGAGCGCAGCGTAGGCGCGGCCCGGGGAGGGAGCAGGCATTTTGAAATGCGTGTCCTGCACGGGGAAGACCGTCCCTGATGGAACAGGGGTGGCTGGTCTCTAGAGTGTCCCAGATACGCCTTCCACACGTGGGACAGGGCGTGAACCAGTGGCCCCGCTGTCTACCCCGGGAGTTACTAAGTGAGAGCGCTGAAAACACCGCTACCCAGCTCAGGGCTCAGAAGCCTCCGCCAGGCCTGGAACTCCACAAAAGGAGCCCAGCACAGGAGTCCTGATGCCCTGCAGGCCAGCGCAGCCAGGCACCTGGGGCGAGGACGCCCTCCCAGCCACTCCCAGCATGCGGCCTGGGCACACTGGCCTGGGCACTCTGGCAAATCTGTCCAGCATTCAACACCGCTGGGTGCTGACGAGTGCTGGCTGGGCTGCAGCAGGCTGGGCTGCAAGTTGTCCCTCAGGTGCTCCCGCCCAGCCCAGTCCTCTGGCACCCACAGAGATCACCAAGGGCACCCCCACCCAAGTCCTCCTGGGAGTGGCTTCCAGGTGACAGCGGGCCTCGTCGAGGTAACAGGGCACCGTCCTGTGACCCGAAATGCAGACTCACAGAGCGACGTGGTGGTGCGGGGAGTCGGGCCTGCCCAGTTGCCAGGTGCACCTGCTGGGGGTGTCGGGCCGGATCCACGGGTGCTCCTTGGCCTCCTTGTCCCCCAGCAGCCCCCGCTCCAGGCTCCCTCCCAAGTGGTGGGGGCACCCTGCAGACCCCTCTTCCACCTGGGGTGTCTCCGAAGGCATGCTGGGACCTGCAAGGGAAGGGAGAGGCGTCAGCCCAGGCTGCGATGCGAGGATTCTGGCAAGCCAGGCTGTGGGCCCCCTCGGGGCGCTGGACTCCGCTCAGATCATTCTAGCAAGGACAGCAGGAGACAGCTCCAGCTGCCAGACGACAATTGGGCTTCTCATCAGGTTAAACATAGAACTACCATATGACCCAGCAATTCGACTCCTAGGCTTCAGTCCAAAAAATGGGCATGGATATTTGCACACTCGTGTTCACAGCAATGTCACTGACGAGAGCCCACAGGTGGAAGGAAGCAGCCCGAGTGTCCACGGACAGCCGAATGGATAGACCGCAACGGGGACCACCCATGCAATGGAGTAGTATTCAGCCACAAAGCGGGAGGAATTCCTGCTACAACACGGGTGGACCCTGAAGATATGCTGAGTAAGAAGAAGCCAGATGCAGAGACGACACACAGCTGATTCCATCACGAGGTCACCCGGACAGGCAGACCCAGAAAGGCAAAAGGCAGGAGAGAAGCTAGCGGGGTCATGGGGACGGGGAGTCATCACGTGGTGAGGTACTTGTGCCGCAGAAGGGGACAGGTAAAAATGGATCAAATAATAAATCCAGTCAGCCCTGGGCAGAACCAGCTGCAGAACAGAAGTACTCAGAGGGCAGGGCGTGGCCGGCGCAGGGCGTGGCTAGCGACTGGGCGTGGCCGCGCAGGGCGTGGCTAGCGACTGGGCGTGGCCGCGCAGGGCGTGGCTAGCGACTGGGCGTGGCTGGCGGCAGGGCGTGGTTAGCGGCTGGACCTGGCTGGTGGCAGGGTGAGGCTGGCAGCAGGGCGAGGCTCGCGCACTCAGGGCTGCCCCTACCCAGCACCACAGAGAGAACCGAACCGAAGCCGGTACTGAGCCCGTGTGGGCACTTTCTGGTCAGCGGTGCCTAAAGAACACCGTGTGACAACCATCTGCGTGGTGTGGGCGCTGGGGGTCACCGCACACCGGAGGTGCCTTGAGGCCCACGGAGGATGTGGGAGTGGGGTCCTGGGAAGGATGAGGTGTGATGGGCACCCCCCAACTCACAGGGGGTCAGCGTCCCCCAGGAACACAGGAAACACAACAGGCGCCCCTGCCCCTGCCCTTCCTGCAGAGGTGACCGCTCAGTGCCCAGGCCAGGAGCTCGCCCTGGGGGACCAGACGTCCCTGCTGGTGCTCTGCCTGGCCCTGGGGCAACTTCAGCAAACAGGACAGTGTCTAGAACAAATAAACCAAACCAAGAAAAAAAAGAAAAGAAAAGAAAAAGAAGACCAGACCTCCCAGGTGCAGCCCTGCAGCTGCTGGCCAGCTCAGCCTCAGCATCTCCACAAGTTCCAGGGCCAGACACGCCCCTCTCCAGCCAGGCCATAGGAAGGCTGAGGCCACAGCCAAGGCCAGCTGAGGACTACTGAGTGGCCACAATGAAACTGTGAACCAGACAGGGGAGTGGGATTAAGCCCTTCCCCTGGAACAGAGGGGGCACCTCCTCAGCACTGGGTCACTATCGGAGAAAGCTGCGGGCTCCCTACTTGTAACAGATGCACCATACTAATTTAACACATTATAAACGGGAAACCGAGTAAGGGGAGGTATGTGGAAACCTGTTGTCCTCATTTTTCTCTCAATCTAAAGCTGTTAAAAAAAAAAAGTCAGCCAGGTGCAGTGGTGCACACCTGTAATCACAGTGGCTCGGGAGGCCGAGGCAGGAGGATGGAAAGTTCAAAGCCAGCCTCAGCAAAAGTGAGGCCCTAAGCAACTCAGTGAGACCCTGTCTCTAAATAAAATACAAAATGGGGCTGGGGGTGTGGCTCGGTGGTTAAGTGCAACTGAGTTCAATTCCTGGTACCACCCCCACCAAAAAGAACAAAGTATTAGAAATTAAGTGCAGGGCCCTCTGGGTGTGAAGAGTCCTTCAAGGAGCCAGTGGCAAGGGCTGGGGCTCAGGTGTCTCACGCAGAGCCCAGCCTGGCTCCTCCCCAGCCCCTCCAGGCCATTTTGTCCTGAAGTCAGAAGGGGCAAGGCCTCCTCACCCCAGCTGTAACTGGAGGCTTCCTTTCTTGCACAGGCCTTTGGCTAGCCATCCCGAGGGCAGAGGGAGCCCAGCTGCCCCTTCCTCCCGGCACGCTCTGCAAGCTGCTGCAGCTGCAGGCAGCAGAGGCCCAGCGGGCAGGGAGGCTGAGCCAGTCTCTCTGGCCTGTCCCCGCCTCTGCAACTCACCAGGAGTAGCCACACCACCCCGGACCTCCCTGGAGCTGAGCTGTGGTGAGGCCCACTCTCCGCCTCGGGAAAGCCGTGCCTGAGTTCAGAGGTTCGGGCTCTCCGCTCGCCCAGGCCACCGGGCGCCGTGCCACCTTGTAAGCCTCGCTGTAAGTAGAACTACAGCGGCTTCCCTCAGGGGCCACCTGGACCTACAGGGATTCTCTCTTCTGGCCCAAGATCCCTGTTCTACCCAGCGTCCTCCACAGAGGGAGGCCAACAGCGGGCCACCAGGCCCTGCAGAGGCACCGTCCTGTGGGCGGAGGATGCAAGTGCGAACTTGTTGAGAGCCCCTGCAGGAGAGTGAGGAGCCCGGAGAGTCTGCCTGGGGTGGAGCCCGAGGAGCTGTTCCTGTGAGCAAAGGGAGGGACTGAGGGATGGTCCCAGCAGCTGCCAAAGCTCCTTTTGCTCTGGGGAACCCCTGTACCTCTCCCTGGCACAGGTTGCTGCATCACGGTCCACTTGGAGCAAAAGGAAACTGAACTCAGCAAAGTCGAGACACCCTTGACCACCTAGTAGCTCCCCGGTGTACACAGCGAGACCGCGGACTCCACACATCTGGTCCCTCTTTCGGGGGACATCTGTGAGGCAGGCCACTGGTGTAGGAGTCCCGGTTAAGCAGGACTCTAGAATGGAGGGCTGTTTACTCCCTTCTGATCAGTTCTAGGTTCTCATCTGGTTGTTGGCCTTGGTCTTGGGAAGTCCCTCTGTCGTCTGTTCTGTTTGTATCTGTTTCCTGCCTTTTAGACAGGCAGCACTGCACTGACCCTGTAGGGAGTCTCTTGGGAAAGATCTTGGCAGGTCAACGTGAAGGTTCTCGTCTTGTCAGCCATGATTGGGGGGCTCCTCTCTGGTTGTCTGTATCTGTTTCTTTTTTGTACAATCTTTTTTTTTTTTAATATTTATTTATTTACTTTAGTTGTACACAATGCAATGCATTTATGTTTTCGTGGTGCTGAGGATCGAACCCGGGCCGCACATGAGCGTGGTAAGCGCTCTGCCGCTGAGCCACAATCCCAGCCCTTTTGTATAATCTTGCAATTGGAGTTGGCCTGTCAGAGGCAAAGTGAGTTGAAGAAAGGGCCACCTGTAGGTATGAGCCTGTCTAAGATCATGTTTTACTATCATGTCGGGCTTTATGAGTAGCTTCCGGATTATCGTACAATCTTGCAGGTCTGCCTGTTTTACAGGTTCCCGGCTGTCAGCCCTGGTTTCAGTGATCCTGATTTTTGGTCTGTTACTGGCCCTTTAAGGCATGGGCTATGCGGCCTTATCTTGCTGGAAGTCTCTTGAGCAGAGAGATCTTGGCTGCGGGGCCACCTATAGGTATAAGCCTGTCTAAGAGAAAAAGGGCCACTGCCACACAATCTGACCTCTTCTGGATTACCGAGGTCGGTCTGTCAGGGGTAAGGTAGGTGACTCTGTAGGTACTGCACTGACACAGTTGCAGGATAAGGGGTCGGAACCCTCAGGAACTAACGTGAAGGTGCCAAAAGGCATGGCCTCCCATGCGCAGGGATAGCAGGACACCGGAAGAAAGGGTAGAAAACTTTGAATCTTTCAAACCCAACGCTCCCAGCCCTGCTGCTCCCCAGCCTGGCCCCAGGCAGCTGCAGACCCTCTCACCGTGGGTCAAGGACACTAGCCCTACACTAGGAAAAAGAGAAAAGAAAACAGAAAAGCTGCTGGGCTGTAGGAAAATGGGGGGAAAGAACCTAGCCTCTGCCCTTTGCCCAAGGCGGGTGGAGGCTGCTGGCCACAGAGGATGTGGCAGTGGGTCCCAGCACTGTCAGCGTATGACCTGGGGACAGGCACAGCCACCCCCTTTAAGATCTGGCAGGAGCTGGGTGCGGTGGGTGGTGCACACGGGTAATCCCAGCAGCTTGGGAGGCTAAGGCAGGAGGATCAGGAGCTCAGAGCCAGCCTCAGCAAAAGCGAGGCGCTAAGAAACTCAGCTGAGACCTTGTCTCTAAATTAAATACAAAATAGGGCTGGGGATGTGGCTTAGTGGTTGAGTGCCCCCGAGTTCAATCCCTGGAACCCCCCCCCCAAAAAAAAAGAAAAGATCTGACAGGAGACCCCATTTGGTCAGAGGATATTCATCACCGGGGCAAAGCAATTCTTGCTATGACAGTATCCCATCACACTGAATGCCTGGGGAGACTGGCAGAATGAATAACTGCACCCAGAAAAGAAAAATATAGAACCTAAGGCCAGCCAATTTTGTTGGCAGCCTCTGCCTTCAAGGAAGCTTAAAGAAAAAGGACGGTAAGGGCCTCCTCCACTGCATATCAATAGACCTAGTATAAGAAAAAGGCCTGGGGGCTGGGGTTGTGGCTCAGCGGTAGAGGGCTCACCTAGCATGCGCTCACCCAGCATGTGTGTGGCCCAGGTTCGATCCTCAGCACCTCATACAATAAATGCATTGTGTACAACTAAAGCAAATTAAAAAAAAATAAAAAAAAAAAAAAACCTGTGTCCAACCCTTTGAATGCAACCTGGGAGAAAAAAGATCAAGGCATAGTTTTTGTAAGTAGCAGATGGTCCAGCCCTCTCCTGGGATGAGATATGTTGTGTAAATTAAATGCACAATTAACATTCGTAAGTATTGTTTCAGAATATGAGTTGAAGAAAGGGTCCAAAACTAGAAAAGATTTTTTTAAAGTTATAGGTATGGAGCCCTTCAGTAGATGAGTGGATAGGGAACCTTTGGTATATATACACAAAGGAACATTACTCAGCATTAAAAGAGAACAAAATCACGGCATTCGCAGGTAAATGGATGGAGTTGGAGAATATAATGTTAAGTAAGCCAATCCCCAAAACACAAAGTTTTCTTTGATATGAGGATGCTGACTCATGGTGGGGAGGAGCGAGAGGAATGCAGGAACTTTAGTTAGGGCAAAGGGGAGGGAAGGGAAGGGAGGGACCACGGGAGTAGGAAAGACGAAAGGCGGTGGAATAAATTAGACACCATTAGCCCAGGCACAGGTATGAAGATACGAATGATGTGAAAACACTTTGTGTACAACCGGAGACTTGAAAATTGTGCTCTGTCTGTGTACTATGAAATGAATTGCATTCTGCTGTCATATATAACAAATTAGAATAAATAAATAATTTAATAAAGAAAAAAGTTATAAGTATGGAAATATAGTATATTTAGAAATACAGGTTTCTGAATATATATCTAGAAAGAAATATTTAGAATTAGAAGGTTTTTAAGAGACATGCTCTGGATGAGAAAATATTTTGTCTATGATAAAGTAATATTCTTGTGCTAATGTCCAAGATGAAAGAGGGCAAAACTAAGGATTTAAAGAAGTTGTGAATGTATAAGTTGCAGAAGGTAAATCTCAAAAAGTGTGTGTTTGTGATTAAATGGCTATAATTAGCAATCATTCAAAATTATTTGAACTTTAATGCACTGGTATGGAGCAAAGCCTGAAACATTGATCTGCTTTTATCTATCAATATAATTTTCTTGTATCTGTTAGGTTTTATTACTTGGGGAAACTAAGTCTTAAAGGAATTAGGGTTAGTACCTGTTTTAAAGTCTTTTGGGGTGGGGGGTAGTGGGAATTGAATCCAGGAGTGCTTAACCACTGAGGCACATCCCCAGCCCTTTTTAATATTTTTATTTAGAGACAGGGTCTTGCTGAGTTTCTTAGGGCCTTGCTAAATTGCTGAGACTGGCTTTGAATTTGCAATCCTCCTGCCTCAGCCTCCCAAACTGCTGGGATTATAGGGGTGTGCCACAGCACCATCTTAAAGCCTTAAATGATTACTTTGTAACTGGTTAAACAAACAACAATTATTTTACATTATAACAATATAGTTGACACCCTAAATTGGTGACTAGACATACCTATACATCTAAAAACTATTTGTCTAACGGTTATGCAAAAGTTTACAAAATCTAACTGGGCACGGTGGTGGTGGTGCACACCTGTAATCCCAGCATGTGGGAGGCTGAGGCAGGAGGAACCCAAGTTCAAAGCCAGCCTCAGCAATGGCGAGGCACTTAGCAACTCAGTGAGACTCTGTCTCTAATAAAACACAAAAAAGGGCTGGGAATGTGCCCCAGTGGTCGAGTGCCCCTGAGTTCAATCCCTGGTACCAAAAAAAAAAAAAAAAAAAAGTTTACAAGATCTAGTTTTATCTAGGTTTTCTGACAAGGTAACCAATATGTGCTCTCTTTTTTGGACCTAAAATAGAAGAGCCACACTGTCCTTTGAAGACTTGTCTTATACCTATTTGCTTTGACTAAGTCAATTTCTGATCATTAATACTGTTTCCTAAATGTATGAGATTTTTTATTTTTGCTAGTATTGCTAATCCATTCAGAGTATTGTTACCACATACTATGGATCTAAATTGTACTTATAAAGTTAAGCTTAGGGGCTGGGGATATAGCTCAGTTTGTAGAGTGCTTGCCTCACATGCACAAGGTACTGGGTTCAATCTCCAGCACCACACACAAAAAAAGTTAAGCTTAGGGGAGCACTTTAGTAAGACAGTGTTCTCGAAACTAAAATTATCTGTAGTGCTGGGCTCGGTGGTGCACGCCTGCAATCCCAGAGGCTCAGGAGCTGAGAGAGGAGAAGTTCAAAGCCAGCCTCAGCAACAGAGAGGCACTAAGCAACTCAGTGAGGCCTTGTCTCTAAATAAAATACAAAATAGGGCTGGGGATGTGGCTCAGTAGTCAGGTGCCCCTGAGTTCATCCCTGGTACCAACAACAACAACAAAAAAATATTACTGTGATCTCAAAATAAACGGGATTTAATACATAAATAAAGGTTTAAGATTATATAAATCATTTGCTTTTGCTCTGTTAATTTCATTTTTTATTTTCCTTGTAAACTTTATAACTGTTGCCTGTGTTTAGCAGAGGTACTACTGCTTCTAATAAAACAACCTGGGCTAATATTAGATAATAAGCCACCACCTACAGGACAGAGTATATAATGCTGACTTCTAGTACCAATACTAACCCCAATTAAATGAAAAGGGTATCTGTAAAATTATACATATTGAAGTTATAAACTGTTACTCCCTTTTTAAGACTGGTGATACTGGCCTGCTGGGTGTTTAAAATAATAAACTTAGAGACCAAAGTCAAGTAAGTGAAAGGGCCAAGGAAAAAGCAGCCAACACTGTGGCCCTTGCCCTCTGAGGTCAGCCAGGACCCAGAGAATGATGGGACCCCTCTCTGGGCCCTGCACCTCTGGTGAGTCACCTGATCTGGGGATCAGGGAGATCGAGAGGACCCAGAAAGCAGGAAGCTGACCAGTGCACATTCTGCAAAGAGGAGGGTCACTGGGGAGGGAAATGTCCCTGCAGCTTCCAAGAGAAGAAGCCACATGTGGTCAACCAGCTGCGGACCCATTCTGGCAAGTGGCACCACTTGGTAGAGGAAAGCTAAAAGAGCCAGGAGGCTTCTCACAGGAGCCCAGGGTGATCTCTGAGCAATATCGGCTGACTCTTTAAGAGTGGATAGAACAAGTTCAGTTTTGACCAACGTGGTCTTAAACACCTGGCAGGAGAGAGAGTATAGCTGAAAATCGGTCCTACATGGACATTTAAAAGGAAAAACAATGTTTTGTTTTGCTTTTAAATGTAACTTAAGATGTCACTTTTGGGTGTCAGCCCTACCCAAAATAAGTAAAGTTGGAGGCTCTGAAGGAAGGGTCCCTGCTTGGGAGAGCCTGATAGTGATGTTCTAAAGGACTTTTTAGGCTTTGAATTAGCCCTTGCTGCTCTGCCACTGCAACTGGTTTTTAAAACGGACCTGTCTTCTTTCTCTTTCACTCTCCAGCTCCTCCCTAATCTCTCCTGTCCCAAATCTCGAGGGAAACATGGTTCCCTTTCTTCCCCATCCAGCACAGAGTTACCTGTCCGAGAGCACACACCCTCCACAGGAATGTAGTAATCCAGACTTTGGGGATGGCCCCAGAAGATCTCAGAAACGACAGTCTCCAAGTTAACAAGTGAATTACAGCTCCAACAGAGAGCACGTGGAATGCAGCCCTTGAGTCACCTCTTGAAAAGCCCTGGTCCCCTAACAGGCAGAATCACAGCCTCTGGGACAGGAGTCCCTGTGTTTCTCCTTTGCTAGCAAAGCAATACAACTTCTTTTTCCTTTTTCTCAAAACTGTGTCCTTGGCGTCCGGGATAAGGACCCTGGTAACAGGCCCTACCCGGGCGGCAGCGCCTCACCTGCCCACGCCACATTACCTGCCTGCGGTAAGAGCAATCTGCCAAACAGTCTTTTCCCACCCAAAATGAACCTTAAAGTCAGTGATGCACACCAATACAGAGTCTCTCCGAAATTTCTCCTGGGTCCAGCTCCACGCTCTGGCGCTCGCCAGCCGGGTTCGCTCCTGGACACCTGGTTCCGGGCTTTCGGGCCCTCGGGACTCGCGGAAAGGGAAAGCTGCCGGCGGTGGAGGGAAGGGCGCTGGAGGCGGGAAGGACCCCCGCCCCGGGCACGGAGCACAGCCAGCACGGGGAAGGCCCTTGCCCGGCGCCTCCAGGTGCAGATGATGCAACTCGGCGCCCACGGGCAGGGGAGTGCGGTGGGGTCTTCCGACCCCAGCGAGGACTCGGCCCAGGGGCGCCGAGGGTCCCTGCGGGGCGGCCTCACCTGGACGCAGATACGGGAAAGCGGCGCGTGGGGGGCTGGACCGGTCCGGAGCGCCGAGGCGAGCTGCGGCCCAGACGGCGGCGCGGAGGAGAAGACCCCGGGGCTGGCGGGCCTCGGCGGACCCGGCGTCGGACGGTGGCGGAGGCGATTGGCCCAGCGGCGGGGGCGGAGGCCGGTGCGGCCAATCCCGGGGCGCGGAGCGTCGGGCCCTCGGGCGCCGCTCGGCCCCGCCCCGCCCCCACCCCGCCCCCCCAGGCCGCCTCCCGCGCCCCGCCCCGCCCCCACCCCGCCCCCCAGGCCGCCTCCCGCGCCCCACCCCGCCCCCACCGGCCCGCCCCCCAGGCCGCCTCCCGCGCCCCACCCCGCCCCCACCGGCCCGCCCCCCAGGCCGCCTCCCGCGCCCCGCCCCGCCCCCACCCCGCCCCCCAGGCCGCCTCCCGCGCCCCGCCCCCCCCCACCCCCCCCCCCCCCAGGCCGCCTCCCGCGCCCCACCCCGCCCCCACCGGCCCGCCCCCCAGGCCGCCTCCCGCGCCCCACCCCCCCCCCGCCCCCCACCAGGCCGCCTCCCGCGCCCCCACCCCGCCCCCACCGGCCCGCCCCCCAGGCCGCCTCCCGCGCCCCCACCCCGCCCCCACCGGCCCGCCCCCCAGGCCGCCTCCCGCGCCCCCACCCCGCCCCCACCGGCCCGCCCCCCAGGCCGCCTCCCGCGCCCCACCCCGCCCCCACCGGCCCGCCCACCAGGCCGCCTCCCGCGCCCCACCCCGCCCCCACCGGCCCGCCCCCCAGGCCGCCTCCCGCGCCCCCACCCCGCCCCCACCGGCCCGCCCCCCAGGCCGCCTCCCGCCCCCACCCCGCCCCCAACGGCCCGCCCACCAGGCCGCCTCCCGCGCCCCACCCCGCCCCCAACGGCCCGCCCCCCAGGCCGCCTCCCGCGCCCCACCCCGCCCCCACCGGCCCGCCCCCCAGGCCGCCTCCCGCGCCCCCACCCCCGCCCCCACCGGCCCGCCCCCCAGGCCGCCTCCCGCGCCCCCCCCCGCCCCCACCGGCCCGCCCCCCGCCCCCCAGGCCGCCTCCCGCGCCCCACCCCGCCCCCACCGGCCCGCCCCCCAGGCCGCCTCCCGCGCCCCACCCCGCCCCCACCGGCCCGCCCACCAGGCCGCCTCCCGCGCCCCACCCCGCCCCCACCGGCCCGCCCACCAGCCCGGCCTCCCGCGCCCCCACCCCGCCCGCCCCGTCTCACCCCACCCCACCTCGGCCCCGCCCCCGCCCCCGCCCCGCTCCGCCCGGGCTCTCGGCCCCGCCCCCGGCCCAGCTCCCGGGACCCCCTCCGTCTCGGGGCCGCGGTGGCGCCGCCCGAGGCCCGGCGTCCCGGGCTCACCTGGCCACTTGTTGCGCCCTGGAGTTTGAGCGCGGGGCAGGTCCTGCCACCCCGAGGACGGGTCCCGGCTGTGTCGCCGGCGCGGGAGGCGAGGCCCTGCGGAGTGCGCGCCCGCTCCCGGGGCCTGGGACGGGGTCTCCGCGGCGGGCTTCTCGGACACGAGCGAGGCCCGAGGCCCCTTTGCAGAACGCCCATCGAGCCTGGCTCCGCGGTTGCCGGGCTCGGTGACCGCTCCCGCTGGACAGGGGCAGCCTGACGCTCGGAAGGCGCTTGGCCAAAAGTCGCGGAAGCGGGGTGGGACGGAAAGGTCCCCGCAGCGCTCCCGGTCCCAGGTCCAGAGGGGCCGGCCGGAGCGGGCGCGGACGGCGAGGCGCTCTGGCTGGGGAAGAGGCCCGTCCCTGCGGCCCTCCCCGTTGGCTGGACAGGCGGCCCCCGGGACCTAAAATGACTGACGGGTCCCTAGACCTGCAGGTGTTGACCGGGGCGTCTGCGCGGGCCACCGTGGCCAGCATCTGGGGAGGCTCTCGGTGCAGCCCCGGAGCCCCGGTGGAGAGCCGCGCGCAGGAGTGTGGCAGCGGCGCGGCACCCGCGGGCAGGGGACGTCGTGCTGGACAGGTGACATCTGAGCCGAGACCCGAGGAGCCGCTTCTGGTTCTGGGGAAGAGCGTCCCGGCTGAAAACCGCAGGGGTTTCGCCCGGGGCGGGAGCGAGCCGGGTCGGAGGAGCTGCCGAACCCCGGCGGCTGGGAGAAAGCCGGGAGGGAAGGGGCCGGGCAGGGTCTGGATTCTGACCCTTAGAGGGTTTCAGGCTAGGAGGTTTCCAACACGCTGATTTTTTTTTTTTTTTTTTAATCCCAGCATTTCTTTTGTCATAAAAGTGGCAAGAACAGCACAAAAATCCGGAGGCACCCTCCTCCCAGTCTCCCCAGTGTTAGGCTTCCTGACCCTGGGCCCTGACCAGGGGCGCACTGGGAACAGGTCTGGGGTGTGGTGGAAGTGAAGCCCCCCGGGCTGGATGAGAAGATGGGGACCGCCTGGGGACTCAATCCCAGGTGACAGGTGTCCTTGTGGGAACAGAAGAATTTGGACACATGCACAGAGAAGGCCGTGTGAAAACACAGCGCTCCGCTGGGTGCCAGAAGGGACCCCAGACGATGGCCACGGGCGGGGCTGCCCTCCAGCCTCCCTCCAGCCTCCCACCACTCCAGCCTCCGGCAGCTGCCAGACCTCCTTGCTCTTGAAACTGGGAGATGAAACATTGTGTTTGTTTTAAGCCAAGTTTCTGATATTTTGTTATGGCAGCCCAAGTTTCAAAAAAAGGTTGTTGGTTTTTGTCTTGTTTTATATATATTCCAGACTGCCAGAAAAGTGTCCAGAACAATACAAAGAATCACCAGAGCCCTTCCACAAAATTTTCCAAATGTTAGTATTCTTACTAGTCTGCTTCCTCCCGCCCCAGCCCCTCCTCACTCACTCACGGCCTGCCTCTTGGTAGTTGACGGGAGTTGCAGACTGTGACGTCCCCGCCCCCCCACCCCCACTCCACCCCTGTTTGCCAGTGTCCCCACAGGCTTCCAGCGAGTCCCTGAGGGCAGTCTCCGGCCTCTCCTTGTGTGGAGCAGTGTCTTACTCCTTCTGTCTCAGGATGTTGGCTTTTTTCTTTTTTTCTTTTTTTCTTTTTGCACTGGGGATTGATCCCAGGGATGCTTTACTACTGAACTGGTCTCCAGCCCTTCTTGATTTGAGACAGGGACTCACTAAGTTGCCCAGGCAGCCTGGAGCTAGCTGTCTTTCACAGGCCTGTGCCTCGCCTGCGGAGGCAGGCAGTTCTGAGCGTGCAGGACAGATGTTTTGCAGGTATTTTGACTTTGATGTGCTTCATGTTGTGCTCTGAAACCACCAGGAGGTGCACCTTCCGCTGGATGTGGGGGTGATTCCTCCACAGTCACCTGCTCTCCACCTTTGGACTTCTTACTTAACCAGTAGTTCTGCTGTGCTGGGCACAGTAGCCTATAATGCGCCTATAATCCAGCATCGTGGGAGGCTGAGCCGGGAGCATCGCTAATTGGAGGCCAACCTCAGCAACTTAGTGGGACCCTGTCTCAAAATAAAAAAAAATTAAAAGGAGCAGATCTGTGGCTCAGTGGTTGAGTGCCCCTGAGTTCAATCCCCAGCACCAGGAAAAAAGAGAAAGTGCTAATGTTTTAGAAATGAACGTAGCTGATGGTGGCAGGTTATTTTTTTTTTTTACTTTTTTTTTTCTTTTTTGATACTGGGGATTGAACTCAGGGGCGCTTGACCACTGGGCCACATCCCCAGCCCTTTTTTGTATTTTATTAGAGACAGGGTCTCACTGAGTTGCTAAGTGTCTCGCCATTGCTGAGGCTGGCTTTGAACTCATGATCCTCCTGCCTCACCTCCCAAGTGCTGGGATTACAGGTATGTGCTGCTGTGCCTGGCTCTTTTTTGGTCCTGGGGATTGACCCCATGGATGCTCTACAACTGAGTGGTACTCCCAGCCCTTCTTTTTTTTTTTTAATATTTATTTATCTGCTTTAGTTGTACACAATGCATTTATTTTTACATGGTGCTGAGGATCAAACCCGGGCCGTGCACGTGCTAGGCGTGCGCTCCACCACTGAGCCACAACCTCAGCCCACTCCCAGCCCTTCTTATATTTTATTTTGAGATAGGGAGGAGGATAGTAAGTTTGAGGCCAATCTGGCAACTTGGTGAGACCCTGTCTCAAAAATAAAGTTAAAAACAAAACACAGGCAGGAGACAGCACTGCCAATGCCCCGACGGAGAAGCTGAGGTTATCATCAAATTTGAAATATTTAAAGTGGATACAAAACTATTTCCGCAATGCAGACAATTAATTGTGTTGTTGTGGGCGATGGTGATGTTGGTAAAACATGCCTCCTGATATCCTACACAACAAATAAATTTCCATCCGAGTATGTGCCAACTGTTCTTGACAACTATGCAGTCACAGGTATGATTGGTGGAGAGCCATATACTCTTGGACTTTTTGATACTGCAGGGCAAGAGGATTATGACAGATCACGACCGCTGAGTTATCCACAAACAGATGTATTTCTAGTCTGTTTTTCAGTGGTCTCTCCGTCCTCATTTGAAAATGTGAAAGAAAAGCGGGTGCCTGAGATAACTCACCACTGTCCAAAGACTCCTTTCTTGCTTATTGGGACCCAAACTGATCTCAGCGATGACCCATCTACTATTGAGAAACTTGCCAAGAACAAACAGAAGCCTATCACTCCAGAGACGGCTGAAAAGCTGGCCCATGATCTGAAGGCTGTCAAGTGTGTGGAGGTCTGCACTCACACAGAAATTTCGGCCGAAAGAATGTGTTTGATGAAGCAGCATTGGCTGCCCCGAAGCCTCCAGAACCGAAGCAGAGCGGCAGGCGTGTGCTGCTAGGACATCTCTCCAGAGCCCTTTCTGCACGGCTGGTGTCGGCATCATACTAAAAGCAGTGTTTAAATCAAACTAAAGATTAAAGATTAAAATTCGTTTCTGCAATAATGACAAATGCCCTGCACCTACCCACATGCACTCGTGTGAGACAAGGCCCATAGGTATGCCCCCCCATACCAGTTAATTTTGAGTAATTGTGTATTGTCAGAAAGTGATCAGTACTAGTTTTTGTTTTGTTTTTTAAAAAAAAAAAAAAACACTCTTTGTTTGTTTGTTTAAAAGCAAGGCATGCTTGTGATGACTTTGTAACAGACTAACTTGTTGAAGCCATTCCCTGGTTCCAATTAATGAGTAATCTGGGACACTTTCTTGCCCCCTCCCCTCCCTTTTTGGGGGAGGGGAGTGTGTGTGGTTTATTTTTTAGTCTTTTTTTTTTTTTTTTTTTTTTTTAATTCACTAACTGATGGACAGCCCTTAGGAGAGGAGGACAAATTGATTCCACATTCCACTTCCTAGATCGAGTTTAGAAAACGTGTCCCCACCTGCTACTCTTAGGGAGGAGTATAGTAAATGCCTCATTTAATAATATACTCCTTTTTGAAAGTTGCCTTTTCTCTCCACCCTTGAGTAGATCCAGTATTTGATGAAATTCATGAAAATGGGTGGCAGTTGTCTTGCCCCTTCTCTTTTCTAGGATGCACTCTATATGTGACTGTGACTTCCAAGGAAGCCATTTGCTGTTTTCTTACTTTTTTTTTGGGGGGGTGGGGTGGGGGGGAGTTTATTTCTAACATCTTTCATTGATAAATGAAGAAAAGTATTGCACCTTTTGAAATACACCAAATGAGCCAGGCGCGGTGGCACACGCCTGTGATCCCAGCACTTGGGAGGCTGAGGCAGGAGGATGACGAGTTCAAAGCCAGCCTCCGCAATGGCGAGGCACTTAGCAACTCAGTGAGACCCTGTCTCTAAATAAAATACAAAAAAGGGCTGGGGATGTGGCCCAGGGGTCAAGTGCCCCTGAGTTCAATCCCCGGTACCAAAAAAAAAAAAAAAAAAAAAAAAAAAAAAGAAAGAAAGAAAGAAATGCACCAAATGAATTTGGTTTGTAATTAAAAAACAATGTTTTCCCCTGTCAGTCATTGTCTTATAAACGTAGCGTAGATCTGCAACTCACTGTGTGGTGGTCCTAGAACCCAGCTGAAGGCCTGGCACATAGAAGAACTCTGAGGGGTGGTGCTGGAAGACAGATGCCTGCAGGATGATTGGCATCCTTTTAGGTTTGAGGATGTGGGCCTGCTCCACGAGGAAGCTGGTGGTGGATGGGGTGGGAGAACCTGGACCAACAAGGGGACTGACCGTTGGGAATCCCCTTATTTCTGTTTTGCAGAGGAGGCCCTCTAGCCCACTGATATTCTTTATTGAAAATCATGGCACGAGTCTTGTGGAGACTCTTCATAAGTGTTAATAGGGATTTTTTTTTCCAGCTTATTTTGGTTGCAGTTTCCAGTTTTTAAAAATGTTTAGGTAATCTTTTTCCACCTTTCCCAAATCCTAAATCTTGTAGATTCATCAGTGTTGAACCAATGCTTTTTCCTGTCTCAATTCTTTGTATATGCATTATTTTCAGATGTATTGAACAAACAAAAACCCTTCAAAAAACAAAACAAAACGCAGGCAGGAGACATAGCTCAGTGGTAAAGTCTTGCCCGGTACATGTGTATGAGACCCTGGGGTCAGTCGTCTTGGTGGCCTGGAAATGGGGACAGCAGTCCTTCCTCGCAGTCGACAGTGGCAGTTAAAATCCAGATCAGGCCCCAGATGTGCTCATGGCTACTGGGTCAGGCCCCAGATGTGCTCATGGCTACTGGGTCAGGCCCCAGATGTGCTCATGGCTACTGGGTGGTCCTCTCTGGACCTTCTCGTGAGTGGACAGAGGCAGAAGCAGGTGTGAGTGCAGAGACCCCCACGTGTCCACACACCACTTACTGCACAGAACCATCTGGAAAGACGCCTCGCCGGGAGCTCACATGACCCTCCAGGTCCAAGCCAAGCAGCAGGGGTCCTCCGTCCTCTGTCCCCCAGGAGAAGCTGGACACGCCTGCTCTCTCCCTGGCTCTCACCTGACTCTGGCGGCTGAGCAAGGCTCCATCAGCCCGCACTGGCTCTCTCTAGATGTCACCTCGACATGTGGCTTATAATGACGTGTGGCTTATGATGGCAATGGTGACCTTGGTGACTCTCAGGGGCCTGAAGACACTGACCCTTCATGTTGTGCCTGCCTCCTCTGCTGTCCTGTCTCGAGGCTGGCTTCTGCTGGGCTCTGCACGCTCCTATTACTCACTCACGACACGGCTGTCCAGAATGACAATACTGGTTGTTGTGACCTGAACTTACCCAATCTCTCCCCCCTTTAAACGCTGAGGACACCCAGACAAGGGCAACCAGGACAACTTCCTGTCAGGCCACTGGGGCAGCGGCTGGAGTCTCCAGCCAGAGTTCTTCCTGCCTTGTGCCCTGTCCTCTCCCTCCTAGCCCTGTGTGTGCCACAGTGCCCTAGATGGCCCTGCTGGCCACAGCCCCGTCCTCCGGGGTTCTGGCTTTCCACAGAAGTCTTCCTCCTAGCCCCAGCCTAACCTGGTTAGGGTTAGGGTTAGGACTGGGCTGGGCACTTGGATTCGGAACCTGCCACTTCCCCACCAGTGGGAATCAGCTCACCCTGTCCGTCCGTCTGTCCCAACGCACTCGCTTGCTCAACCGCAGAACGTGCACAGTGTTGGGCTGGACTCTGGGTAAACATCACCAGGGACGAGAGTCAGGTGTGCGTCATTGTCTGTGTCTTTAGCTGAGGCACAAGGTCCAAGTGTTGCCATCAATGTCCCCAGGAGCAGGGCGCCCGCCCCCCGCCAGGTTCGTTTGTGTTTGTATTGGCTTTGGGGTCCCTGCCCCTCTGCCTCTTGTTTTTACAAGTGTGTGTATCGCTACCGTCATTCCAAAAGCTAGGGCTGTGCTGGCAGGGGTGCCGTTGCCTGCCCTCCTGCCGTCCTGCCCTCCTGCCCGCCCATCTCCTGGACTCCGGCAGCCCTGCCAGGGCTTCCCAGGCTCAGAGAGCAGGCGTGTGTGTGTGAGAATCCGCTGTGCGGGGCCAGGGCAGCGGAAGGGCCACCCACGTGCACTGCTTTAGCAGATGGCCTGCTGCAGGCTGGGGAGCAGCGTGGGGAAGGCAGAGGCCCAGGGCCTGTGTGCCAGGAAGGCCAGGAGAGGGTGCGCAGCGCCACACACACACACGCATGCACGCACGCACGCACGCACGCAGAGTCCCCGCAGCTGGTGCCAAGGGCCAGGGGCTGCCTCAAATGAATCGGGAGGTCCCGCTCAGGCACCAAGCAGAGGTGCCCGGGAGCCACTGGGTGAGCTAGTTGGCCATTCAGAGGAGGCTGAATGTGGAAGGAGTCAGTTAACTGGTGCCACCCGGGAAGGAGGTGCCACCTGCGGGGCTGGGGGTCGCAAACTAAGAGGCCAGAAAGCATTCACTTCCTGAGGGTCAGGGACCCGTGTGGCTGGGCAGGCCGAGCGGGCCCGCTCAGGGAGAAGGGCGCTCCAGCGGCCAGGCCCAGGTGGAGGAGCGCTCGGCGGGACGCTGGATTTGATGGCCGGGTCAGCCGTGGCCAGTGTGGCTTCTGAGGCTCAGTGTGTAGAAATGTCAACTGGGGAGGGTTGAGGAGCGGGGAGGACAGAGGACGTGGACACATGGCCCGATGGTCCCTTGCAACTTCCCTTTGTCAGAGGGAGGTGCAGAAATGAGGCCAGGGGCCGGGCGCGGTGGCGCACACCTGTAATCCCAGCACTTGGGGGGCTGAGGCAGGAGGATCGTGAGTTCAAAGCCAGCCTCCGCAATGGCGAGGCACTTAGCAACTCAGTGAGACCCTGTCTCTAATAAAATACAAAAAAGGGCTGGGGATGTGGCCCAGTGGTCGAGTGCCCTGAGCTCAATCCCCGGTACCAAAAATATAATAATAAGTGAATGAGGCCAGGGCTAGAGAATGGCAAGGGCTTGCGGGAGAGTGGTTGCCGATGGCAGGAGAGGGGCGCCACGGTGTTACACGGGGAGCCCTCCAGCAGCAACAGAGAAGGCCAGGGGAGGGGACCACATGGGGCAGAGTCCTCAGGCAGGTGCAAGAACAGGGCCCCAGGGAGGCCCCCACCCCTGGCATCCCGTGGAGCCGCTGACTTCATCCACAGGAGCAGGGCGCTGGGAGCCCCCGGGGTGCGGGGGGGCGGGGGGAGGCCTGGGTGGACAGGAGGAAGCAGTTTTCTTCCAGGACTGCTGTTTTCTCAGAGGAATAAGGGGACTAGACTGTCAGCAGAAAGGGACAGAGAGGAAGAGCTGGCGAGGTTTGTTTTTTTTTTTTTTTGGTACCGGGGATTGAACTCAGGGGCACTAGACCACTGGGCCACATCCCCAGCCCTTTTTTTTTTTTTTTTTTTTTTGCATTTTATTAGCGACAGGGTCTCACTGAGTTGCTAAGTGCCTCGCCATTGCTGAGGCTGGCTTTGAACTCGCGATCCTCCTGCCTCAGCCTCCCAAAGTGCTGGGATTACAGGCGTGCGCCACCGCGCCCGGCGCTGGCGAGGTTTTGTAGTTACTTTTGTTCACAGTCTAGCGAGTGTTCAGAAAGTGCACCTACTGTGCACCTACTGTGGTGTGTGGCTTGCCTGGGGAGTTGTCACCAGCTGGTTTGGGGCCTGGCAGCCCCAGGGGCCTGCAGACTAGGGACTGGAGGAGAGGTGGCCACAGGAGGCCCTTCAAGCTTCTGGGCCCTGGGGTAACAAGCACTGGCAGCACTGCGGGGACAGCCAGAGGCCCCACCGGGGCTGCAGCTGCAGCACTAGTTTCTGTCCCTGCCCTGCCCCCGTGATTCCCTGTAGGGAAGACACTTACCCCTTGGCTTCCTGCCAGCCTGGCTGCTTCCCAGTGGGTGGGGGCAGCAGGGAGTGCCTGTCACACAGGGTCTAGGTGAGGCCGCCCTGACTCCGCCCACAGGCCACTGGGTGTGCTGTGAGCCCGGGAGGGCTGGCTGCCTCCTGAGGGCAGGGAGGTGGTGGGCAGGTTGGGTTGGTCATGCTCAGGCTGGACGGGGGCAGGGCGGGTGTGCCCAGGTGGTCAGGTCTCAGCCAGGCCTCTGCGGGCTGCTTGTGCAGAGGGTCAGGCTCCGCGGGCGTGTGGGAGGGAGGAGGTGTGCACGCGGACAGCTGGCAGGTCCTCGAGGGCTCTGCCGTGGGCGACAGTGGCGTGGCGTGGCGTGGTGTGGGGTATCAGAGGTGTGGAGGCCCAGGGTGCGGGGCTCACGGCCCCCTCTGAGTGGGGGAGCTGCTGAGAGGCAGAGCCATGGGCCAGGATGGCAGGTGCCACCGGAGAGGGCGGGTGAGGCGAGGAGGGGCGGGAGAGGGCGTGGCCGGGGCTGGCTCCTGCTGCAGGGGGACCCTCGGGGTCCTGAGCAGCTGAGGCTCACTCTGCCCTCCACACTGCAGGGGCCCTGACTGAGACACTGCGGTCACTGTGGTGGGGAAAGGGACCTATCCCATCCTGCTGGGCTCTCAAAGCTCCTAAAGGTGTCACATCATGTCCACCCCCATGCATGGACCAAAACTGGTCCCTTGGTCGTACCTGGGAGGCAGCTGGGGGAGGGCAGCCCCCAGGAGCCTGCAGAGGGGAAGGGTCTGTGGATGCCCTAATGGGCGCAGGGCCAGCCTGAGGGACCCACGGGGTGGGGAGGGAGGGTGCCATGTGGTGGCGAGAGGCCAGGTGCTTGTCCCGCAGGGTGGGCAGCCGGTGCGGGGAGTTCAGAAAGACACTGCACAGGGTCTGCAGGCTCGGGAAGAGACAGTGCTCAGGTCAGTCAGGGGAGGAGGTGACGGGTCAGGGCTGTGCGTCCAGCTGAGCCTCCTGCTAATTTCAGGAGGGTCGCGAGCGGAGATGGCCAGGGAGAGGACAGGAGCTGCCGTGCCACTCCCCACCTCCCCACCTCCCAGACGCCCTGTTCAGAGCAACCTCTGGCCCCCTCCTCACGTCAGTGCCATCTCCATCGCGCAGACAGTGGCCTGAATCTCTTTTTGTGGATGCGTGAGCTTTCAACAACATGTATTTTCCGTAATTAAGGTAAATGCTCTTTCTAGTTCTGGTGGCATTTTATTGACAGTTTTGCTGGGATAGAGTCACCATGCCAGGCGTACACTCGTGACTTTTACGTGAGCAGGGGGTAGCAGTGCAGCCGCTAGTCCCATAGGGAGGCCCGTCTTAAAGCTTTTAATGCTCCCCGAGTGTGCAATCTGAGCCACCTCCTCAGGGTTAGGACTTTCATGTCACCCTGGGAGGCACTCCACACCCCTTTGCCGCCAGTCCTTCCATAGGCCCGCCCTAGGAAGCCGCTGTTTTCCATCTCTGGGCTTTGAAAGGAATCACAGGACCTGTGGGGGTTTTTTGCACCCAGGGGTGCTTTTCCACTGAGCTATATCCCCAGCCCTTTTATTTTCTGAGACAGGGTCTCACTAAGTTGTTGAGGCTGGCCTTGAACTTGCGATCCTTCCAAGCCACTGGAATGACAGGTGTGGGTCCCTGTGCCCGTGGGAACGTGTGGCCTTTTGTGTTCAGCTCGCTTGGCTTCCCATCTCACTTAGAGGGAGGTTCTCAGGGCTCATCCAGGCTGCAGCGAGCCCCAGCACGCCATTTCCCGTCATGGCTGGACACCCCCACTGTGTGGATGCCCCCTGCCGTCTCCCTCGACCACTGAGGGCACTGGCGTTGCTCCTGGGCACTGGCTGTTAGTGTTGCTGTGCCCAGCCCTGTGGGCGTGTGTGGCCACCTGCTTGCCTTCTGGGCTTACTCCTCGGGGTGCAACTGCTGCCGGGCGGTGCAGAGCCTTCGCCAGCCCTGCCCTCCTGCTGGCTGGCACTGTACCCTGCCCTTCCTGGTGGCACGAGTGCCTCCCCGGGGTCTTGACCTGCACGTCCCTAGTGACAATGGAGGCGGAGGTATCCAGCTACTCTTGGCCTTCTGTCTGTCTTCTTTGGGGAAACACCTCTTCAGACCAACCCTGAGACTGGGTGGCTCGTCCTGTCGTGGGAGAGATGCAAGAACCCGCTGTGCACTCGAGGGGCTGCGTCCTTACCAGGTGGACACTGGCAAGTGCCTTCTTCCATTATGTGGGTTTCTCACTTTGATAGTCTTTTGAAGTTTTTATTTGATGAACTCCAACTTGTCTATTTTTTGATTTCTTGCTGTGCTTTTGTTGTCATGTCTAAAAAGCCACTGCCAACCCCCTTGAGCCATGAACGCGGAGGTCCTGCCTCTTTGGGGTCCAGGGAGTCCTGAGGGAGGAGTGGCTCAGCGCGAGGAATGAGACAAGGAGTCGTTCCGTTTGAGCAATCTCCAGAGAGAGAGCGAGCTAATCCTGCTTTCTCTGGGTCCATATTTATTACGCCTTCTGATCAGTATGGATTCAGAATCATACGTCATTGATGTACAATTTCCAGGTTTTCTCAAGATTTGACATAGGCATTATGGATATAGGAAAATGGGCCATCAGTTTACATTTTACCAGGATGTGACATTTCCTTAATAATTATCATGGGTACAAAATCATCACTAATTTACATTTTTCATATTTTTCCAAGATGTAATATTTCTTTATTAATAGATGCCAAACTACGTAACCAGACTCTAAGTCTCCCAGCCCATCATTAACCTTTAAGTTTAAAGTACACCTGTACTTTATTTCTAATCTAGGATTCCTATCTGAAAGTCCCCTTAAGTCTTAAAGCTTATGTTAACCTAAAATCTATAAACTTATTTTTTAAAATATTTATCTATTTGCTTTAGTTGTACACAATGCGTTTATTTGTTACGTGGTGCTGAGGATCGAACCCGGGCCGCGCACGCGCTAGGTGAGTGTTGGACTGCTGAGCCATAACCCCAGCCCTATAAACTTATTCTTTTTGTTTTTGTACCAGGGATTGAACTCAGGGGAGCTCGACCACTGAGCCACATCCCCAGCCCTTTTTTTGTATTTTATTAGAGACAGGGTCTCACTGAGTTGCTAAGTGCCTCGCCATTGCTAAGGCTGGCTTTGAACTCACGATCCTCCTGCCTCAGCCTCCCAAGTGCTGGGATTACAGGCGTGTGCCACAGTGCCCAGCCTCAAACTTATTCTGAAAGCATCTAAAACACCCATACAGGTAAAGATTTAAGAAACTGAAAATATTTTGCATCATTCTAAATTATTATTTCTATTATTCTAAAAAACAAATCTTATAAAGCCTATTTTAATAAATGCCTACATTTATTCTCATAAAACTGGTTGAGCTGCTTTCTCAGAGTTTCTTTGTTCCTTAGTCAAAGTGCACTAGTCTTATATCTTTGTAATTTCTCTAACTGAAAGGCAAGTTCTAAACATCAGTCCACCTACTGCCAATATTGACTATGTTCATTATAAGTCCCTATGTAAGGTAAATGAGGGTCTGTTGGATGGGGAGATGTATTTTATTAACCTTCTCTCTCCTGGGTAGATACCACCACCTTCCTTTAATCTATAAGCTACATATGGTGGGCTTTGTGCAATAAGCATGATAATTAGGCTTTTTAAGAGGCTGGAGATATGGGCTTGGGTTCTTAGTTGATATAATCAATGTGGTGCCTAAAGTTCTCATGACCTTTTGGAGAATGATTGCTGTCCATTGATATCAATTTTGTCCTTAATATACTGAGATAGTAGAACATCCTTCTGTTGTGTCCTTGATAAATTGAAAGGTAACAGGGCAGCCTTGAAGGCATGGACTGCCTGTTGTGTTCTAGCCACCTGGATTTTAATTTGACTTAGCAATAAGTATACTCTTGCTTCCTGTCAGGAAGATGAGCATAAGAATGAAAAAGTCCCAATCACAGTAAAAGGGTCTCATGGCTTAGGTTTCCCACAAGTGGGCCTTGCCAACACTTGTCATCCTTACTGTGACCTTGTCAAGACAGCAGGGGGAGGAACGCCTTCACCACATGAAGATTTAGTTCCCTATTTTCTTCAGAGTTTTGAAGTTTTTTTTTTTTTTTTTTTTTTTTTTTTAATATTTGTTTTAGTTGTACACGATACCTTTATTTCTACATAGTGCTGAGGATCGAACCCGGGCTGTGCATGTGCTAGGCGAGCACTTCACCGCTGAGCCACAACCCCAGCCCAGAGTTTTGAAGTTTTAAGTCTTACTTAGGTCTTCAATCTACTGAGTTTTTGTACAGTGTGAGATAGGGTCCAACATTGTTCTCTCTCTCTCTCTCTCTCTCTCTCTCTCTCTAATATAAAATATATTATATATATATGATATATTTTACCAGGGATTGAACACAGGGGCGCTTAACCACTGAGCCACATCCCCAGCCCTATTTATTTATTCATTCATTTGTTTGTTTATTTTTGAGGCAGGGTCTTGCTAAGTTGCTGAGGCTGGCTTTGAACTAGCGATCCTCCTGCCTCAGCCTCCTGAGCCACTGGGATTACAGGAGTGCGCCACCCCTTCCGGCTCCAATGTTGTCTTGTGCATGTGACTGCAGCTGTCCCAGCACCACTTGTTTGAGTGTCTCCCCTGATGTGTCTCGTCACTGCCGTCCAGTGGTGGCTGGCCATGGCTATGTGGATCCACATCTGGACTCAGTCTCCCTCCCTTGGTCTGCGTGTCCGCCCTCCCCTCCCGCTGCCTCTTCCTCGCTCCTTGGAGAGTGGCCCAGGCCACTGGCCCTGCTCTGAAGGGCGTCTGGTTGTGGATTTTTCCTGCCTTCACAGGATTCTTGGACCCGACAGATGGCCTGATGCCCACGTGTCCACCCATGACCAGGTGTCCCCTGAACAGGAAGCTTGTTGATGCCCGCAGAGCAGGTGGCTCTCGTCTGACGTGTGTTCAGCTCCCCTGCTGCGACAGCCACTCTGGGAGAGCCTGACCAGGACGGAGTGAGGTTCGGGGGTGGTTGGTGAGACGCAAAGGAGGCGGCGGAACAGTGCAGTGACAGACCCCAGAGGAGAGGGCAGCAGGCTGGCAGGGACAGGGGGAGAGAAACTGCGGGCCAGTGGGGTGAGTCCAGCAGGCTGCGTCCAGCTGTCCTGTAGGGGTCGCATGGATGGGGAGACCTGGCAGCTGTCAGGTGACCGGCCGTCTCTGGTGCACGAGTCCACCCTGTGTTCACGGTGGAGCCAGGGGAGGCTACTGGGGGACACAGCGCACAAGTGTGCCGTGGTTCCACGCTGCCTGGACCTCTAGCTTTGCGACCAGGACGTGCGAGCCTCTCCTTTGCAGGACTGTCCTCCCCGCTCAGGGTGCCCTGCGGCTCCACCTGACTTTCAGGACCCGTTTCCCATTTGCACAGTGGCGGCTAGGCCGGCGCGGGGCTGGCTCTGGGGGCACAGCCAGGTCCAGTTCTGTCCCGTGACAGGCACAGGCCGTGTTCTGCTTGTTCTGGTCCTTCCTCCCCTTGGCGGTGCTGGGTTCTGGGTGCGCACCACCCCTGGATGGTGGCACTCCTGATTTGGGGCGTGGGTCTTCTGGTCGGCTGGCGGCTCCTCTCCAGCAAGGAGCTGTCATTTTCTGAGCGCAGGTCTTGCACTCGGCAGTTTGCCACACTCACTCGGCCAACATCGGGCCCCCGCTGGTCCTCCTGCCCGCTGCACATCCCGGCTCGCACACCAGCTCACCATCGGGCACTGCCTGTGTGGGCACCAGGAACTGGACCTATGTGAACTAATGGGACCTTCTAAACACCTGCAGGGGTGGCACCACCCAGTCATCACCACACAGAGGACGGGGAGCACAGAGGGCGAAGTGCCCTGCCCAAGTCTGCGACCAGCAGGAGAGAGCCAAGATTCTGCCTCCCAAGTCCCTTTTAAAATATTTCTTTACTTTAGTTGTACACAAGGCGTTTATTTTTACGTGGTGCTGAGGATCGAACCCGGGCCGTGCACACGCTAGGCAAGCGCTCTACCGCTGAGCTGTCACAACCCCAGCCCCCCAAGTCCCTTTTTTCACTAAACTCCACGCTGTCCCACAGAGCCCCGCGAGCCAACCCTGGGATCCTGAGCTAAACCAGGTTCAACTGCTGATACTCCCCTGCTGTGCTGGGAGGCCCTGTCTCCTGCAGCCCAGCCCCTGTGCACCAGGGACGAGGTGGAGGACCTCTAGTTAGGGGCCAGTGGGAGGTGCTGGGGCTGCTCCCTCATGGGTGGATTCAGGCTCTTGGGAGTGGGCCAGGCCCCCTAGGAGAGTAGTTCCTTAGAGAGGGCTGGGATAGAGCAGGACACCCGAGGTGCATGGCCTTTTCTGCATGTGGCCAGTTCCCTCTCTGCTTCTCTGCCATGTCATGACACAGCCAAGGTCCACCAGGACACTGGCATCATGCTCTTTAGACTTCCCAGCCACCAGGACTGTGACCAAGTAAACCTATTATAAGATGGGGAGTATGCTGCCCAGGCTGGCCTTGACTCCTTGGGATCAAGTGGTCCTCCTGCCTCGGCCTCCTGAGAAGCTGGGACCATAGGCATGTGCCACCAAGTCTGGGTTAAGCCTCTTTGAAGTGCCCAGTTCCAGCTATATTGTTACAGCAATACAGAAACAGACTAAGCCCCTGGCCTTTCTCGACCTACAACAAAAGGGCGCTTTCACAGGATCCCAGTTCTGTGAGTGGTGCTTGGGTGTCCACCAGCCAGTGCAGGCGGCACCGCCAAATCGGAAGCTTGCTGAGGTCGGCACGTGCTCTTCAAGGGTGCTGCAGCGGCGGGAAGCACATCGCAGACACGGGCACCTCTGAGCCAGGCTGCAGTCTGTCCTGAGAGGAGGGTCCCCGCTGGGGCTGAGGGGTAGATCCCCTCCCCTGGTGCCCTCACCACTTTGAAACCACCCCTTGGACAGGCCCACAGTCCTGCCATGCTGGCCAGAGCCCTCTGAATGCTGGACTCCCTTGAAAGGGCCACGTGGGCTTGCAATGGCCCTGCATTTTTTTATCCTGCTGTCCTTGGTACAGGGCGAGGGAAGATTGCCACCTGGCTGGTCTCAGGATTGTTTGGCTGAGATGTGGTGGAAAAAAATAGTTCAAAGACCTTGAACTTCCATTTTTTTGAACATTAAAGAGGGGAAAGGCAATTTCAGCTTTGGAGTTTGTTCTCTCTTAGGAACCCAACAGTGGGAAGGGCCACATTTTCAAACTTGGGAAGTTTTAGAAAGCCGGCTCATTCTCATCGGGTCTCCTACAAAGCAGCTGGGGTGGGAGCCTCTGGATAGTGGGCCCTGTACCATCTGAGCCAGTGGTGTGGGGGTCCACTTTGGCTGCAGGTGGTCATTAGCTCACTGTGGCATGGCTCAAAACCTTCTAGGGGTAGAAGCCAACAGCCAATCCAGAGAACCAAGAGGATCACCAAGGAGCACTATTTAAAAGGTGCACATCCTGGGGACCTAGTCTTTTCATCCCTTTCCCAGCCTCGCATCAGGCAGCCATTTGGTGACAGTGCTTGCTTTGCAGACCCACGTCCTCCTTCAAGTGGGCTGTCCCAAGGCCAAAACATGGGGGTGGTCTTACAAGTTTGTTGGCCTTAAAACCTGAATTTATGTTCTCTAATCAGTTTTATCAGTAATAAAAGTTGATAAAGGTGAAAAAAAAAAAAATCTACCCAGGTGAAACTCCTTGGAGGCATCTCAGTCCTGTCTTTGCCTGACTGACCGTCAGTCCTGCTGCCCACATCCTCTGTTTGTCCACGGCATATGGATAAAGGGAAGACCGGAGAACCCAGAGGCATGTGGTCAGTGATTCAGCATAGGGCCCTGTAGTTCAGTGAGGAAAGTGGCCGCATGCAATAATCCTGCTAAAGTAGCTGGCTTCCATGCAGGAAAAATTAATCTCACATCAAACATAAGAAATGACTGGAGGTAATCACACACTTGAACATGAAAAGAAAAAAAATTTAGCTCGTGGTAAATATGAGCAGGAAGTGGGGAAGGTAAGCCAATCCGGACTACGCCGGGGAAAGTGTGCACATCAACAGAGGATCCCCCTCTCACTCTACACAGGGCCAGAGGAACAAGCAAGAGAACGCCAACTCAACATTCTAAGTGGGCACGACTTAAAGTGGAGGTCCTTCATAATGATATGCAAATGGCCAACAGCATGAAAAGGTGCACGGTCTCACCGGTCACCAGGGATATGCACATCAAAACATACCCACCAGTGCACCCCATCAGAGTGCTGACAACACGGCGAAGCCCCGCCCCCCTCGCCTAGGTCAGACTCCTCCACCCTTCTCCCTCCTCTGAGCATCACTCCAGATTCGTACATGCGTGCACGCGGGCACACACACACACATACACGCACCTGCACGATCCCTCCTCCACCAGGTAAGACGCCAGCCGGGCCTTCCCATGGCCCACCTGGGCCATGAGTTCTGACGCCCTTCAACCTTCCCTGGTATTTTCCGGCAGTCTTCAGCACAGTGGCGCACAGAGTGGAGCAAGGGCCTTGCTGTGTGCGTCACGCACTCATCAGGCAGGGCAGCTAGTGAAGAGATGCAACATAAGCACAACTGGGGGTTGCTAAGAAACCACGCACAGAACAGATCCGCCTTGATGAAGCCCATCCTTGAATTCCTGGAGTGACTCCCACTCTGTTGTGGCCCGTGTACTGTGCTGTCCTGCTAGTCTGTGATACCTTGTGCTTCTGTGCCACCTTCAGAGCTGGGGTCCCTGTGTCATGGGTTCTATCAGTGCCACGCTCACTCCACATGAAGGAGGCAGCACTGATTTGGGCAATGAGACGTGAAGCACTGGGCCCTGGCCCTTCCTCGGCAGTGGCCTCCATCAGCCACCCTAGTATTCACCAGGGAGGGCTCGATCCCCAGAGCTCTGCAGGGCAGGGCAGGCTGGTGTGCTGGAGTCTGGTGTCTCTCGACACCAGCACTGCAGATAACAGACACTATGCAGCCTGTCTCTGCTCCTGCAAAGCTAGATTCTGATTTTCAGAAAGGCACATGGATTAACTGGGGTGAAGAGGCAGATCCAAAGAGGTCCCTTTTACTTCCTGCTTTGTCTTAGGTCAACTCCACGTCCCCTTGCCCACGTAGGGATGTTGAGGGAAGATAACTCAACACCCACGCCTCATGGCCCAGTTCCAGTTTTGCTATGTCCAAAGTCTTTGGAATTCTGCTGCCCCACAAAGGGCCTCTCCTAGACCCCTTCCCTAGTTGCTCAAGGCAGAAGCCTGTATTACAGTTCTGTTCACTATAGTAAAAACACCCAAGACAGCTAACTTTAAAAAAGAGAAAAAATACTCAGTTTTGGAGGTTCAAAGGGCATGGTGCTGGCATTGCTCAGTTCTCAACTGCAGCACATCCTGGCAGAGGTATGTGACTGGAAGAACTTACACTGCCAAACAGGACGTCAGAGAAAAAGGCATACCCCAATTACCCAAGTAACTCACTAGACCCCATCCCCCCAAGTGTTCTACCACCTCCCAGAAGTGCCACCCTGAGGACCAGCCCTCAATCATAATGGGCACCTGGGGACTCAGACCACATGCAAACCATGGCAAGACCCTTGCTATCCCCTGCACCGTCAGCAGGAATATCCAAAGTGCTGACCAGGCATTTTATGAGGTCCTGCTCGCCAGTGGCGTGTACCCTGGTGGTGCTGATGAAGCCCTGGAGTCAAGAGGTAGCCAGCTGCTCAGAAAGAAAGCTGAGCCTACTCAGGGGCTGTGCCTTCCTCATGGGTAGTGAGAAGTCCCTACACGCACAACACAAATCCATGAAGTTTTGTTTACAGAATAAAAAATCAAGATATATTATTTCACGAAATTATGGAGAAACTGATGAAAGCAAGTTAGAAAATCCCAACGGGCAATCTGAAGGTTGGAAACCCTCTGCTGAGCCCCATGCCTCTAAGGAATTTACACAAACTGGCCTCCAGCTTGGGAACCAGTGGATTCCCGTGATAGAGTCCTACAAGACACGGCAGTATACAAGACCACTCCAGAGGACCATGCACTGGAAATTGTAAAACTGTTGTTTCCTGTGTTTTTAATTGTGACTGTGCAAAATCAATCACTTGTGATTTATTTCCTTTTGGCAAACAGGCAATCCTGAACTGACAAGTGTGAAGGTCATGGTTTCATCTGCCTCTGCAGCATACACTGTTAGGCTGCACTTCACCCAACTGACCGAGCACACAACAGATGGCAGCACCAGGTGTTGTGACGTGTTGGGCAGTGTCTTGGGCAGTCTCTTCCGGACTGTACTGGGGCAGAGGGAGGCAGGAGGGAACTGGACTGACTCCTGTTTTACTCTGAGCTCATCTTCAACAACAATGTCTGAAAACACTTCTAATGGCATTTTCCATTTACATTTTAAATAGATGTTTAAAATAGAGGAAAAGCTGACTGCAGGTAGCTATTAGACACAAAATACAACTTCTGCCACCTTGCCTCTTTCAGATCTTGAGTAAACAAGAATCTGCAAAACCATGACCAAACGTTAGAACAATTGAAGTTCCTGTTCTGACCTCCTGGGTCATGGGGAGTACAGGGACGAGATTGTGACCCCCTACTTCACCAGGAGCTGTCACTGACCCCCGCCACCACCGGCCCACACCATGAGAAGAGACAAAACTCAAATTCCACACACACCAGATGTGAGCAAACAGGTTACATTCTGGTCCTGTTCCATTTCCACAGAGCAGAACAGCATGCTTGTCTTGACTGTCACTGTTTCAAACAAGCACTGCTGCTCTCCCAGCAAAACTAGAACACTCATGGACAAGAGGAAACTACACCATCTGGGACCCCCTTACCACAGGGCAGGCTCCTGTGCCCCAGAATGTGTGCAGAAAGGGCTGGCTCCTGACTGCTGAGGAGAGGGACTCCACGGGCTTCACGGCCAGTGGGAGGAGAAATTCTGGGTCACCCAATAGGCACATAACTGGAGTTGACTTTTCTGCACCAACTTCTCACCTGGTATGTTTTATTTTATAAGCAAAATATAAAACACACTTTTATTTATACCCAAAGCAAGATGTGGACATTGATCTTTACCTTGAGGATGGATCACTGGCAGGCTTTTAAAGAAAATTTAAATTAAAGACTTTCCAAAAGAAAAAAGTTACACCAGGAATACTGTATCACTACAAATTTTATTCAGAAACCCATCTTTGTATTTTTTTGTTGTTGTTTTTTAAAAAAAATTCCCATTATGAACTGGTTTGATCAATCAACTACAACACTTTCTAGCAGACATACGGTAAAAATGGCATGGCTCAGAATCGCCCAGATCTTTCACGATCTCTCGACCGCCTCCTGTCGCGCTCCCGGCCCCCACCTCCTCCGCCGCCTCCACCGCCACGACCACGGTCTCTAGACCGAGAGCGCCGCTCCCGGGATCGGGACCTGGACCTGTGTCTGCAATCAAGGACAAGGACATGGCATCAGCACCAACATTCCTGAGAACGTGAAGCCAACAGCTCTTGTAAAGGGAGGAATGCTTCAGATGATGGTCTTGGGACAAAGATGTGCATCTTAGAAATCAATTAAATATGACACCCACCTTCTATGTCTTCCTCTAGTAACAACTCAGAGGACCACGGGAAAGCACAATAATAAGAGATCCTGACACACACCCTGTCCCCAGCTCTAACCAGGCCCCCCCCACCCCCGAGACTCCTGCTACTGAGGCCAGGGGGCCTATTTTGGGGTGGGAGAATAGGGTTCTTTTTCTCCTTTGCTTCCTGTTGCTGGCAGTGACAGAGGATCCCACTGCCTGACCCGGGTTTAACAAGAGAGGGATGAGAACCCTTCTAAGATCAGAATCAGCCTAGCCAGGCTGACTTGACTTTCTCTGCTGTAACATAGCTGCTGCACCCGATTTTGTGAGTAGTCGAAACAGAAGACTGACATCCTGCCAAGAAAAAAATGAAGTACCCCCCCAAAACCAAGAAGGAACTCCAACAGGCACAAGGTATTTAAAGGAAGCCACAATACCTAACCAGAGAATAAACTATCACATACACTGAATTTCAAGGGTCTCCTGCTTAACATTTCTGCTTACTAAGGTTTGATTTCCACTTCAGAAATAAGACTATGAATATTCTTCCAAAAGCACATTTCTCATTAAAAAAATACATAAATAAACGCACATACAGATAAATATTAGGTGCCTTTTAAAGGCTAGAATGAAGTCTGTTTAGTTTTGGGGGCAATTAAGTTCTACAGCATATATGCTGTGGAGCACTCACTTCTTGCGACGGCGGCCATACAGCTCCCGCCTCAGCTCTCTGGAGATGGGCTTGAGGTGCATGAAGTTGCAGAAGCCTCCTCGTGTGCACTCCCTGTGGGTCAAAGCCAGGAGGGTGTCATGCACTGCGTGGGCTGCAGTGCGCTCAGTCCACGTGCAGCTCACCAGCCTGCAGTCTGCCCTGTACTCACCCCATCTCATACTGGCGGCAGCAGGCTTCCCTGAAGTCGGTCACCGGGGAGAGCTCAGCGTGGATTGGCTGCCCGTTAAACCAGCGGTTATTCAGGTCGATCACAGCCTTCTCCGCATCTTCCTCACGGCGAAACTAAAAAGACAAAACAGAAATGCTTGCCACTCACCTTACAAACACATTTTCAGCCATCGACCCCACTACATGTTACACACTGAAATGAAATCTCCAGGGTGGAATGGTGGTACAGAACAATCGAGAAGTCAGAAGTCAGTGACTCTTTAAAAAAAAAAAAAAAACAAACAAACAAAAAACAATTAATTTCATTATAGCCCAAGACCATGCTGAATGTTGCATTCATTTTCAAATTCAACTGGCTAAGAGCAAATGTGATGGCATAGGCAATGCATTTTATTAAACAAAAAGGAGAAAGAAACAGAACATATCGTTGCCCCTAGTCAAAACAGCTCTAACCCACAGCTATGTCACTTGCCACAGAGATGACAACCATGGTGCACTGTCCTTCCTCCCACTCCTATTGATGGATGCAGCCTGGCGGCCACAGAGACCACAACCACAACTGGAGTGCAGAGTTACCACATCAAAATTCCCAAGTCCCCACATTCGTGATTTCAAGGCCAGCAGCTCAAAGGGCAACAGTCCTTGGTCACCAGGCTCAGCCAGCCAACCAATGTCCTACCTTGACATAAACGTTCCCCACTAGATGATCTCCCAGGTTGTCACAGACGTTCATCTCCTCGACTTCCCCATACTTCTCCTCCATCTCTGTAAAAACCTCCTGAAGGGAGAACACAGTGGTTTAAGGACCGTGACACAGCCAAGCCCAGCATCACTAACTGTACTCATGTATGTTCAGGGGGGCGAGTGTTAATCCCTCCAAGCAGACACGGTGAGGAGGTGTGCAGTCAGTCCATGGTCTCACCTCAAAGAATTCATCATAATGCTCCTGCATCTCCACATCGCTCACGGCACCTACAAACAAGAGAGATCTTGCTGGTTAGAAGGCGGCCGCCCAGCGCTCTCCTCTTTAAAGCTCAACTGCTACAGTGACACACACGATTGTCTAGAGGAACAGCAGGCCAGCGCTGCACGCTACAGGAGCACCGGCTTACCAGTGACTTAGAGCGTGCTGAGATTGTGAATGCCCGGCAGTCTCAATTTTGGCTACTAAAAATCACAACCAGTTTTAATCAGCATCAAAAGGGGTGTATTTTCAGAAAATGTGAGGGAAAGGATGACTTTCAAATTAAGACTTGGAAATAAAAGTTTCCTTCCTTTAAGATTTAGAATAGAGAGGCCAAGAAAGCACACTACTTTTCCCCTTTAATAAATAAAAAGCTGAAATCAGGGCAAATGATTAAGAGCTTATGTGCCTAGCTAGTTTCTTCTATACATTGCCAGCCACAGAAAGCTAGAAAGTTCTTTCTGATGCGATTAAAACCCAAGCGATCAGAGACTCAGCAGGACAAATAACCAGGTACAACTTCAGTATTTTGGATGTCCCAAGTAAGGGTAAAGTCATGATGCTTTACAGAAAAAAACATTCTCCTTTTATGCCCCAGAACTATTTTTTATCAAGTTCACCCTTCACAATTCACATGCACTAAGTGAAATCATACCCACTGCATGGATAATTTTTGCAAATTTACATTCTATTCCCACCATCATTTTAGCTACCAAATTTTACTATTCTAGAATTCTTGTAATCTAAATTTGAGAAATCACAAAGCTGGCAGGTCAATGAAGTCATGTTCCAAACAGGTAGGTCAGGGCCAAAGGCTCAGCTGGCTTCAAGGCTGGGCTGGCTGGGTCTCCAACTGTTACCTTCCACGGGCCATACTCCTGGATGAGAGGGTAGCTGACAAACCTACTACCTCACTTGGCGCGGCCCACCAAGGGCATCTGTGACTGGGGTGTGTGACTATACAGACTGGGCCACCTGTGAGCTCACTCAAAACCCCTTTTATTCTCAAAGATAAGAGCTAACATCTTCTATTCTGAGAATAATTTAAGTCCTCTTTCTAAATTAATGGGGGCTGTGTTTTAATTTTTTAATTTTCAGGAACTCAGTTTGCCTTACAATCCAACACTGAATGTTAGGCAACAACTATTATTTCTCACAGCCAACCTGCCACTGGAACCACAAAAGGCCCAACTCAGCTGTCAGGAGCACCTGGTCCCTGAGTGGAACAACACAGCAGGAAGCCGGAAGCCCATTCCAGGGGTGAATTTTAACATTACTTACAATCCATTTCCCTTTCCATATAGGAAAGAATGTGAAAAAGAAAAAATTTTAGCACTTTTGGGAAGTTTTGGTGGTGGCTCTTTTGAACTATTGGCTACACTCATTTTGCTTAGAATTTTTTAAGTCAAAATAACTTGAAAGGCACACATCAGTACATACCAACCAAATAGAAACTACTTAAAGGACTCAATATATTTTAAATACTACAAATCTGGAAAATAACCAGTTGTCTTAGAAGAGTATCACTCAAAAACTGGGACTCATGTTTAACTTCAATCCCCGCACATGAAGCTGATTTTCCTACGTATGAAAGGGCAGAGCCAGTGATTTCATTTAGGAACTGATTTTCTTTCTAAAACGCAAAATTAGAAATTTCATTTAATTTGTACAACCTGGACGGACCCCAGACATTTAGTGACAGCTAAACTTTCAGTCTGTAGCATATGCAAAATAAGAGTACTGTGAATTGCAAATAAAGACACAAAGAAAACTAATGCAACACTATGGTCAATGAAGCATACACAGTTCCCAAGTGAACAACCAGGGCAGAGATTTATTAATAACTGTTATTACTCAATCATCTATGTCTCATTTACCTTCACCCCAGGGTTAACAAAAATTATTAAGTCCATACTTAAACATTTCCCTCCACCTATTGGCACCTTATTTCTTTAAAAAAGCAAACAACCAAAAAACAAAACACCAGGTATTTTAAATCAAGTAAATCCTGCTACTACCAGATTCAGGGAGAGAAATCTCTATCAGGTGAGCATTAGCATACAAAAACATTTAGCATCTCAGCAGGAAGTTTACAAGAAAATCCCACCCCACATGGAAAGGTGCACCAAGGCACCCATACTTGGGGGCCGGCTCCAAGTGGACAATGGCCCCCTACCCCCAGGATCATTTGCCCAGGGTAGGTTCCCTAGAAACAAAGGGGTTCAGGTTTAAGGGGGTGCTTGATTTAGGTCTATGGCTATCCAAGGATAGCTCTACTAATTTTTACTACTTTAAAATGAACCGGTGAGAGGTTTGACCCTTTGGACTCCTTATTCTAATTGGGAGTCCAGGAGTTCGTTTCAATTTACCCACAAATGACTAAATTCCAATCATTCTACTGCTGGATTTAATTTTCATTTACGTAACTTTCCAATGACTAATCTACTGTTCTCTAAAAAATTCCACTCCATAAATATTCACAACCTAAACATATTTCCCAATACAGGAAGAAACCGGTAATGTTTACTGAATGCCAGTTTAGATCTGCTTCCCCACTAAGTGACCTTTGTTTCCCAAAAGCAGCACTTAACTCCAGAAGTTGGAGATTTTATCTAGGCAAAGCAGGCGGCCCAAAACAGTGTCTTCTGCCTATCTCAATGGATACACCGCACGGTGTAGCAGGAAAGCTGAGGGGCCCAGGCAAGCTGCAGACCTTCACTGGGTACAGAACAAGCTCTTGCAGCTAAGAGCAAGGTCTCCAAAATGGAGTTTGAGTGAAAAGGCTAATGAGAAACAAAATCTAAAAAAATTCAAATCAATTTTTTTTTTTTTTTTTTTTTTGGTGGTACCGGGGATTGAACTCAGGGGCATTTGACCACTGGGTCACATCCCCAAACCTTTTTTGTATTTTATTTAGAGACAGGGTCTCACTAAGTTGCTAAGTGCCTTGCCGTTGCTGAGGCTGGCTTTGAACTTGCGATCCTCCTGCCTCAGCCTCCCAAAGCGCTGGGATTACAGGCGTGCACCACCGCGCCCAGCTTCAATTTGATTTTTGAGAGCTCAGAAAGCGAGAAACGTTCAGATACTGCTGCTCTTAAGAGGGAAGAGCAGAACTTGAACTCAATTCCAGCACATCACCCAGGATGACAGTCCAAGTGAGGAAGAAAGAGCAGCAGGTCCGAACTGTTTCAAGGGGCGCCCTTTCCAGTCACTGTTGCTCTGGCACCCAGGGCAGGAGTTCAGATCTCCAACAGAGGCTTCCACGGGATCAGTGGGACACACTCCTGCCACCTCTAGTGAACGTGGTCCTCGACACTAGCACAGCAGACCAGATGGAGTGGGCACTGAGCTCTGACACGCAAGCCCAGGGAACCAGGGAAGGAACTTGTATGAACTTACAGCGCAAACCGTCAGCAGACTGGGAAGAGTTTTGAGGGTTACGGTAAATGTTCAAGAGGGCAATGGTCTGAAATACAAAACGCAACAACTTTATATTACGGAAAATTAAATGTAAACACTTAACCGGTTGCCTTTGGCGATCGCTTCAGTTGAGAGTCAGTGCTGAAAAAAGAGGAGGTTATTTTCTTCAGAAGCAGAGATGTTCCCTTAGTTGGTGGCTGTCTTGATCTACCCTAACACTGCAGTGCAACAGAGATCTCATGAGATGCCAATACTGTACTTCTGTTTACAGAATGTAAAAACTCTCCACTTTATAAAGTTCCAATCCAGGTAAGAATGCAAATGGCTTGCCAGGTGACTACCAGTGTCCTTAGGTGTGACAGAAAGCTTAACAAACTGAGAAAGAAAAGCACCTCTATAAATGAGTGAAAAAATTGCTGATGATTATAGAGAAATACAATAATTACATGTCATGAAATCTCCACTTCCTAGAGGAAAAATTATCATGGTGAAATAGAACCCACACTTATTGGGCAACTTACCTTATTGATTCCTCAATATTCCTAGCATTTTAAATTTTACAGAAAGAACTTAATAAAGGCCAGGGGTTCAGTCACTGTAAAGACCAATGACCGGCTATTAATGTTAAAACCCATTTCACGTGGACAGACGCTCTCCAGACAGATGTCAGTCAATGGAAGAGGCCGCCAGTGACCCTTCCTAGGAGAGCCTCCTGAACGTGGCCCGTATCAAGTTCTGGCTGTGTGCGCCACGCTGTTCCAGCACCTTGTCCTGTTTGCAACAGCTCTATGTCAGCAGCTCAGAGCCAACATTATGTCTCAATTAAGAGTGGGCTCTTGAACACCATTGTTTTTAAAAAAATTTCTCCAACTGTGGGACTTACAGTGTGAGCCGTCAGCCGTCTGTGCACTGTTTTGGGGATTACGATAGATGTTTTGAATCAAGATGGTCTGCGGGGAAAAAAAAATAAAAAGGGGAATTCTACTGGCTGCTGTGCATATATTAGACAATTGCAAAGAGACAATTTGTTTGCAAATGGCTAAACGTTTGTTGTTTTTTCCCGCAAGTCAGACACTTTGTCATGTGCAGAGTACACCAAAACCATCATATTATGAAAACAGAGTTTGAGCAGTGACTTGGGTCAAGTCAGCCAGCAACCAAGAAGAAACTGTAACTGTTGTTTTGTGGTCCCCGTTATCAATAGTAAAGTGCTTTAATACAAGATAAATAATAGAACACTAACATTTTCTTGTACTTCAAGCCAGCAGACACGAAGATGTCAAAAACTCACATTATAATCATATTCTCCACACAAAATTATTTTTCTCAACCAAATGCATAACTCAACTGTATGCAGTACATCAAGTTCTCTGGTCTTAGCAAAACAGGCACACCAAGTTGTCATGGATACCTGACTCTTATTTACACTTTCTTGGTGGGATCTCTGTTTACATAATACAATAGTTAAAACATTTGCTCTTTTCCGATCCTTCTTTTAAGGAAAAAAATCCTTTTAGCCCTTGTGCTTTAAAACTGGATCAGGCAGACTTGAAACCTTACACTGTACCGTTCTTCTTAAAATCAAGTTGTCTGAAAAAACAAACCATGTTTGAGTTAGTAAGCTAATATATTACATGAATCTTGTCCACATCACTGTAAGAAGCTTACAAAGAAACCCACCCTGAATTATGCTAGAGATTTACAAGCTGAACCAACACACTACATGATTTAGAAAAATAAATATTCAGTCTTAATAACAGGGGTGTGAAGAAAGCAGTTTTCAAGTATTTTAGAGACCCAGTCAGTTCTCCTCTGAGCTATCTTTAAAGAGGCATGGTACCAAGGGAAGTTCCTGGCAGGCCTGCCACTGGAACCCACCTGGAGGAAGGGCTGAGCTCCAGAGCGCACACCCTGAACCTTGAGAATGAAACAGCCACTTTCACTCAGGGCCCAGCACCCTCCCTACCCATCAGGGGCTACCCTGCGTCAACTCATCTTGGGCCTTGGAGGTTTCCAAAAATTGATTCTACACAGCTTCCTCAGGGATCGATGGGTATGAGGACTGATGACAAGCTAAACAGAGCCTGACTATTCAATAATAAAACTCACTGCAGGGCTCCCTCAGGCAACCTGGCAGTGGCTGTTTGCTGCACGAAATTTCACATAAATGAGTGAAGTGGTTCCATTAAAATCAGGGGCAACTAGGATTACCTCCAACTAACAAACCAAACCAACACAAGATACTGACCTCATACTGCTGATCCCATCAAATTTTAATGGAAGCACCACCATGTTCTAATCCACAGTATTCAAATCAACTTCACATTTAACCTCCTAAAGAGATCCATGATTCAGAAAGAAAAAAATCAAATGTTCTGAATCAGTTAACGGGCACTCTTAAAGGAGAAAACAGCCAGATACCTGATGTGTACTTTCCCCAGAATCAAAAACTGGGGTAGATATCAAAGATGCTGAGTTACTGCACAATCTAGAGCCACTGGTTTAGTTGGGGAGATTTAGCTAATTAGAAAAACTTAAAGCAAGTTCTCTGATATTCCGAAATTCACAAAAAAGAAACAGGGACATGTTCACTTTTTAAAAGAGTAGATTTTTGTTACACTAACCATGTAATCATGAGAAATATTGCAAGGAAAAAGGCATTATGCTCTTCCCTTTTAAAAAACATTCTCTGGTAGGGTTTTTCCAGAGGTTTAAAATATCAATGTCTCTCTTCCAACTCACTTCTAACCAACTGGCTAATTGTCTTAAAACTCTTAAAAGAATACGTCCGGTCTGTGAGAAGGATAAAATGCCAACAGAAAGGTGTGTATTCAAGGCTGAGTCCAGCAGCTTCTGAGAGTTGTGCACTATAGCCACCAAAGAGTCAGTGGGGCACCTTGTGTAAGGGGTGATGAGAAAGGGGCTCCTCAGTCCAGGTCAACTCAGTGACACTTTTTGCTCCTATTAGAGTGCTTTCTCCTTTCAATACACTAGTAAGCCCTTGTAGGGCATAGACCCTTGCCTTTTCTTTTATCTGCCAAAAATAAAACTATCAAAAGCAACACAAACACCAAAAAACAAAACAAAATAAAACCCAAAAAACAAAACAAACAAAAAACAACCCCAAGATTGACCTCAAGATAACAGGCATCTCTCAATTAATTGAGCAGGCCTGCTATAGACAAGGTATGTTTATCTTCTACTTTCAAGTTTCATCTTAATGTTTCCAACATGGTGCAACTTGCTGCTTGCTCAACTTGGGGCATAAGAGTGGGAACATACTGAGTACCAGAGGAACCCAGCGGCATAGTCTGACAGCCTGCTGACAGACAACCACACCAGTGGCCCTTGTCCAGTGGCACCATCACTCTACTGTCTGGAGGGAACAAAGAGCAGAAAGCCCACTCTGGATCCACCACAGCCTGGACAAGAGGGCAGTCGAGGCTGGCATTTCCTTCACCAATACCACATCTATCAGGGGAGGGGACGGCAGGGCAGTGAACATCAGTCACAGCCAACACAGAAACATTTAACTTATTTTTTAAAAGTTTCTCTAGTAACAAGAAGGAACCTCCCACTATGGGTGGTTCACCTGCTTCATTCTCACTTAAACAAAAGGACACATGAACACAAATACAAAATAAAACTAGAGGAAAAAAAGACTTGCTTAATATGTGGAAATCATTAAGTGCCTCTGAAAAATACAAATTTTGGTAAATTTACATGAAAACAGAAAAGAAAAACAAACAAACCTGGCTAAAGGTCGGTTTATTGTGCAACCGAGAGCATCTGTCTCCATGACGACATGCTCCAATTTTGAAATAAAATGAGCAGTTGACTCTGCAAGGGAAAATAAGAGCTGATTATTTTACTGTGACAATATGGAAAGGGAATATGCCATTATCATAATATATACCATGCAACTACTTTCCTTTGTTTTTCTGGGTAGCACCTTCCTCTTCCTTGCAATATTTTAGGATCACTCCTTTCCACTCTTACTCTTCTGGTTTTTCTTAATTAAATCAAGTATTATAAGCTAAACTTAAACCCTATCTGTTCTCTATCTTTCCATGATGAAATTCTGGAGGACACCAGCAGAGTGTAGGGAGAAGAGAAACCCCAACTCTACCAGCTGCCTGGCTCGGACAAGTTCCCCACTTCTGCAGGTCACAGATGCGGTCTGTAAAATGAGGAGCCAACCTGACACTGTTCTGAGAATCAGATCAACATGTATGTGCTTCAAGCACAGGACTCATTCAGTGCTATCACCAAGGAACACAGAAAACAGAGTTCAGGTTCTTTTGCAACCTGTAAGATCAGATCAAGAGAAAATTTACAAATAAGCTGAAGTGAACAGGGTACCGGGGGATCGGGCATATCTTAGAAACTACCTAAGATCACCTCTGTCTCTACTGTAAATACATTGATCACCCAGATCAAATCGCAATCAGCACCTGCGTGATGGCAATGCCAAGTGGTGTGGTGGATCCGTGAGGAATTATGACATTGTACTAGATGGGACCCATTCGAGTTTCACCTTGCAGAGTGAAAGTGCTATCTTGCAATTTTTTAGCAAGGGCACGTTTAGGAAGTCAATCCGGAATCATGACTAACGGCCTCAACTTTCAATGATTAGCCATGAAGACTGTTAGCCATTACCAGACAACCAGACAGCAATAAAGATGGGAAGGTTTGTGAATTTATCAGAAAAGGAAAATAATTACTATGTATAATTCTCAAACTTAGAAGTAATGCTGACTTTAGTTAACCTAACTTGATCAGATAATAACACATTAAGGAAGTCCAGTGAAAATGAAGAGCTTACTTAACAAATATCTCAGAATGAGCAAAATCATTGCTTGAACAATTAATATTCAATTATCCCACACAGATAAAATAATTCTGTTCCTATACTTCCAGTGATGGGCTTTCATTTCAGCCAGTTCATTATTTAGAGCTTAGTAAATTAATAAAAATTTTTTTGGGGAGGGGGAGAAACTTTAGTGATTTTCTTAGTATAACTCTGAAATGAAATGAAAAGACATAAGAGAAAAGGTGAATTTACTGCCACAAACAAACCACTAGAAAGGCTGATTTATGCTTGGAGCTAGAAAATGGCCATAACTTAACATGCATAGTTACATATATGTACTTTTTAAATTGGTAGAGTCCCATTCTAGCTTTAACTAAAAAAGGGGGAAAGAAAAGTTAATAGGAACCACCGTCTTCATTTTTTAGGAGCTGATCTTGTTTCCTGGAAATTAAGCCCATGCAACTCCCTGAAATGAGAACATAAGTGACCTAGATAATCAACTTTCTGAATTAAAATCATGATAAGTTTGGTTCTGCCTTTATAGGCAGAAATATGCCTAGAGCAGGAATGTAAAAATGTTACTGGAGTAGTAAGTCTTTAGAGTGAGTGTTGTGGTCAGTGACAAAGTCACCCAAGGCAGCCTCACACAGCACCCAGTGATGGCACACAAAAATACACAAGAAAGGGTAAACTGATGCCCCTGGTTCTGCCTGCACAAGGTGTGCAGCCTTTAGAGATGCCTACCTATGTCCAAGGACATATTAGGCCAGCTTCCCAAGCCACCTCCCATGACCTCACAGCATTTAGGGTACACACTCTTCCACAGTGTTTCAAATATTTTAAAGTACTTTAATTAATCTTGACAGACACACACTCCCTCCCACTATGATCCCTAAGGACAAGACCCAAATTTTATGCATGTCCGAGTTCCCAGTATGTCTCATAGCTGACATCCAATGTATGTTTCTCCAGTGACTATGACTGCTGATTTTGGCATGAGATTTCTAGAAAGAAATGCATCCCCTCTCCCAAACAACACAGGAGATACTATCCTGTGTAAAGAAGACATTTGACAGGGCAGCCTCCAGCCTGGAAAACAGAAACATTTCAATAGTATTTGAAAAAGTGGCATCAAAAATATTATGTATGACAAGTTTAGGGGCTTACCATCAAAAACAGATGTTTGCATAAGGTCTGAATGGCACTTAAGAATGCCAAGGCGGTTACCACTTACTGGGAGTAGATTATGCCAGACGCTTAGGCCTTGGGTTTTCAAAGTAGAAATTATCCTTCAAAGCGTCTGAAGACATTCTCTTTACCCTAAACTCCAGCCAACACACTGGAAATTAACACGTGCCAACACGGCAATTAGACACAAGCGAAATTTAATTTTTCACTTTTAACCTAACAACTGAGGAGGGAAGACATGCGACCTTCACAGAAAGGAAAAAAAAAAAAAAAAAAAAAATGAAAGAACCCCGAAGCCCCCCTGCTCGCAGTGGAAGCGCACTCCGAGCGTTCCCGGAACAGGGACCGGTAGCGGCGGCGCGGCTGCTGCGGCGCTCGGGCTGCGCCTTCCCACTTCAGGGGCCGCGCCGCCGGCCCGCCATGGCTGGGGCGGGCAGCAGGCGGGCTCCGCGGACCTGACCCGACCGCCACGGCCCCGCGCCACCGGCGACCGGACGCCGGCGAGGCTGGGGTCGGGGCCGGCGTGCCGCAGGCTGGAAGTTGGAATAAACGAGTTCGCGCCGGCCGGGCCCGGCCCCGTCGGGCGGGAGCCGGAGGCCAGGCCGCGGCGCGCCCCACCCGCCCGCTGCGCGGCCCACGAGGCGGCGGCCCAGGCGCGCGAGGCCGGAAGGCCGCGCTCCCGCCCGCCGCGCCTGCCCGCCGCCCGGCCCCGCGCCCAGCCCGAGCGCCGGAGGCCAGCCCTCACTCACTTGTCTTTCTCGGTGCCGAAGATGGAGGCCAGGTACTCCGCCATTTCCCACCCGCCGCCGCCGACACGGCTGCCGACGCCGCCGACCCTGCCGACGCCCGCGGGAGACGTCACCGGACGCGACGACGCTCCCGCCCGACGTGGCGGCGCTGCCCAATCGGAGGAGGCATAGTTCACGCGTGGGCGGGACGTAGCGCATGCGCACACCCTGCCCCTCGCCCCGGGCGCCCGCGCGCCCCCTGCCGGCGCCCTGCGCCCCTCTTGCGCGCGCTCTGCCTGGGTCGGGCCTGCGCGCCACGCCGCGTTGCCCGCGCCGAGCGGCTTCCGCCAAAATCGCCTCGGGCTCAGTGCACGGCGCCGAGCTCGCCTTCCGTCTCCGATCGCCTGCAGTGGGTGATCTGCGCCCGCGGCACCTACCGGCCGGGACCACTCCTCGTTCTTGCTCCACACCCTACACTCCTGCCGGCTGGACCCCCAGCCCTCGCCCCACTCCCCTCGCTCCTGGGGCAGGACCCCCAGGCCTCGCCCTCGCCCTCGCCCTCGCCCCACTCCCCTCCTGGGGTAGGATCCCCAGCCCTCGCCCCACTCCCCTTGCTCCTGTGGCTGGATCCCCAACCCCCTGCCCTGCCCTTCACTCTTGCCAGGGGGAACCCCTCTCCCTGATCTTGCCGTGGCCTGCCCAAGGCCACCTAGAGGTGTGGCTGGAAGACCAGTGACCTGCCTCTGGGACACCTTTTCAGACCCCGGGGCGAGGTTGGAACCCTTCAGTTGGAGGGATTCTGTTCCTCCTTTCTGTATTTTAATGCCTTCTGATTTCCAGTCACCATGTCACCTCCAAGCCACCTAATTTCCAGGCCTGCCTTTCATCACTGAGTAGCGAGAGAGCCCTGCTGTGGTGTAACAGGGGTTCACTTGATGCTTTGACTATATCCCTGTGGCTTTGAAACTTACGTGTTTTTTTTTTTTTTTTTTTCTTTTTCTTTTTGCCAATCTTCTTTTCCCTAAACTTCTCCCTGATCTCCTTCCTGATCTCTCCTCCCTAATATCATTTTCTCTGAATCACCTCTATTAAAGCCCTCTGTGCCTGTGGATAGGCAGAATCACAGTCTCTGGGACAGGAGTCCCCTTTGTTTCTCCTTTGCTAGCAAACAATAAATCTTTTTCCTTTTTCTCAAAACCATGTCCTCATTATTGGATTGGCATCAGGGACAAGGACCAAGCTTTCGGCAACAGTGAGGCAGGACATGGGTCCTCTAGATTTACTGATCTTGCCTGTTAGGGCAGAGTGTAACAGAGCAGCCCCCAACCCAGGAGGGCTACATCAGCAAAGTGGATACCTCTCAGAAGAGCAGGGGCTCAGAGGTGAGGCCAGAGAAGTGAAAAGACAGATTCCAGCCAGATGGTGGTGCTCTGTCCAGTGGGGGCAGCAGCAGGACACCATGCAGGAAGGGGGACTCCTGGGGAGCTGGGAGCTGGCAGTGGGGTCTCTGGTGGAGTCCCTGGAAGAAGGCAGGGTCAGTTCTGTGCATGGGAGCTGAACTGAAATAGAAGTCTCCCACAGGGAGGTCATCTGGTTACTAAAACTAGGGTAGATGACCAGACCAGGGCCACCAGCACCATCTACCCATTTGTCTGTCCTTCCCTCCCTTCATCTGTCCATCCATCTAATTGTCCCTCTCACCCACTTATCTGTCCACCCATCCATTTGTCTGTCTTTCCAGCCACCTGTCTGGCCTTGAATCTGTCCACATGACATTTGGGGCCTGTTTATGATATCCAGTGGTAGGTGTGCAGACGCCCTGGGCAGACACATCTACACCTACAAGTCTGCTGGACACCTCAGACTCAACTCGTCTCTACCTGATTTCATCTTCTCCTCCTCCCACTGCCAGACCTTCTGCTCTAGTGTCTGACCCTTCAGCTCGCCAGGGCCACCCTTGGCTATCTGACTCTCCCAGCCGTCCCTGCCCCTCTATCCTCCTGGCTGTTCCTCAGTACACCTGGGACACAACAGCAGTATCGACACTGTTTCACCCCTTTCCAGTTTGTCCAGCAGAGGGAAGATTGGGGAGAATACAGATCTGACACCATACTTCCTCCTGGGGTCCCTTGGGGCTCCCAAGGGCCTGAGAAGGCAGGCGCTGTCCACCTGTCTGTGCTGCTCACCTGCACACTCTTGTTTATGCCGGCCACATGCCTCCTCCTTTCAACAAGGCACTTTGCCTGAGGTCTCCCCAGGAACCTCCCAGGGGAGTGGCTCATTCTGGGTTCTCGCAGCCTTCCTGCTTACTTGTGGGGGGGTGAAGCTTGCTTTGCCCCGTCCTCTGTGGCCTTGGCTGTGGTCTTCCCTGATTGGGGGTGGGAGTTGGCTGTACCTGCCTTGAAGAGTATTCTGAGCCGAGCACCCAGCAGGTGCTCCTGAAGCTCCAGCCCTCCGTCCTAGGTCTACAGTGCTCTGCTGCACCTCGACATCTCTCTCCTCCTGGACTCTGGGTACTTGAAGACCCTCATTCTTTTTATTCTGATTCCTGGTAGAACAGGTGCACGGCTCCTTCTCTGCGATTCCAAAATGCAGAGAGCTCTGGAAGCAGACAGATTTTGTCCCCCTGTAAATTTGATTCCAGGGGCCGGGGTTGTGGCTCAGCGGTAGAGCGCTCGCCTAGCACCTGCGCGGCCTGGGTTCGATCCCCAGCACCACATAAAAATAAAGGCATTGTGTACAACTAAAACGAATAAATAAATATTCTTTTAAAAAATTGATTCCAAAATTCAATTTGCTGCAAAAACTGACCTGCCCTCAGGTGTTGGTAGCGTCCCAGGACTCTGTCTGGTACGAGTGCCCCTGCTGTGTTTTAAACATGCGTGTTTTAATTTAAAAAACTTGTCCTTTTGTGATTTTAATTGCACTGTGAATACACGGAAGAGTTAAATCACTCCATTGCTCACTGTGAGAAGGACACCTAGAAGCACTGTCCTTACAATGGGGCAGAAAGTGGCACTGAAGCTGGGAAGCCCCCGTCTTAGGCAGTCAGAAGACAAGCACTTGAGGGCCACAGCAAAACGCTGGTGACCAAGAACTATGGAAACAGAGAACCCTGCGTACGAGGGACGTTGCCAGGAGTGGGGCGAGCGAGCTGGCGGTGGAGACGCAGCATACGCTGGGGAGGAGCTGGCGGTGGAGCAAGCTGGACTGCGCAGGAGGCGCTGGTTCTGAAGGTGGGCACGCCTGTCCAGGAAGCGCCCAGGTGTGAAACAGCATGCGAGCCAGTCTCCCGGAAGCTTCTCATCAGGGAACAGCTGGCGCTTACGCGGATGGGTTTTCTGAAATCCTGTCCATGAACGCTCTAGTCTGAACGTGTGCCCGGAGCGGAGGAGGCAGCTTGGCTGTGCCCGTTCCCAGGAAGGCAGGACTGCGCTGGTGAGGGAGCAGCCGCAGGTGCTTTCCCCTTTCCCCACGTGAACCCGAGAGCCGTCCCCTGCGTGCCCACGGTCCCCTGCGCCAGTGCCCTGGATTCAGTGCAGATAGCTGGCCCCGGAGGAGGAGGAGGAGGCGGCTTGTCAGTTCCTGGCAGCCCTCCACTCTCCTCTGCATGGGTGTCTTCGGACGGCCCTGTGTCTGGCATTGACTTCTCATTTGTGAAAGGAGCCCCGCACTGTACTGAGTACCAAAGAATAATAATAATTTAATGAATCCGATATTAACTTAGTGTTTGTGTGGAAATAGTGCTTAATGCTATAAGTGTCATGAATATGTCCTGCCTTGTCACACGCTGTGACATGCACAGTGAGTATCCATGGCAACGCCTGAAAGAGCCCCCGCGTGTGTAACCCTGATAACAGAGTGCATGACCCTGATATGTCACTATGAGTGACGTAAGGGCCTAGCTAGAAATAGTATATAAACCGAGTCCCCAGCTCACTCAAGCGAAGCGTCTTCAAGACGACCAGACCCCGTCACGCTTCCCGTCGGAGTGACCCGCTGATGGTGCCGGCTGCTTGCTGAGTTCCCGGACCAGACTTCATCTGATCCAGCGAGCGGCTAAGAAGACGTCCCTTGGTGAGCCCCCTGGGACTCGGGGAGATAGAGGCTAAGTCAGGACTGTGTGAATCTAGCTTTGAATTTGGTTGTGAATAAACCCTGGCATTGCAAAGACATATCTGCCTCTGTCTACTTAATGTGCTCGGGACACGCACCCCATGAAGATCAAACGGAAATGCCCTTTTAGAGGGTGGGGTTCCTGCCATCAGCAGAGGCCAGGGCTTCCCACACCTGTTCCGTGGCAAGGCTGGGGGTGCTCAGGGGAAGAGAGCCTGCCGGGCACCCCCAGCACCGGGGATGACGGGGAGGGGTTCCAATGCTCCAAGACTGTCCCTTTCACAGATGCCTGGACAGCGCGCAGAGCTCTGCTGGTGTGCACGGCCCGCGACCTCGAACAGTTCTCGAAAGCGGACCCTGTCTGGTGGCAGAGGAGGCAACAGCAAGCCTGTTGCTGACCCCCAAGTCGTGAGACAGGAAACACCCCCATGGCGACGAAGCCTCTCCTGCCTTCTTCCCCTGGGGGAGACATTTCTGGACTGAGTGTGGAGATGGCAGAGACGTTGGAGAGGCTGGGACCCCGCAGACCACGCGGGGCGGCACATGTGGCCTGCTCATTGCTAGTTTCAGGGACGCTTCTGGGTGGCCTGGAGATGGCTAGGTAAAGGAGGAGGCTCAGTCCCGGGCCTGGCAACGGGCTCTCTGGACCGAGAAGCAGCATCCACATGGGGCTGCGCCAGGGGCTCCACCACAGCTGACTCCATGCAGCCTCCAAACCCGACCACAGACCCCCGAGCTGCGGGGCCAGAGCCGGCTCACCGCACGGGCATCTAGCGTCACTGGAACCTGAGCATGGCTGAAGCGTTCCTGAACCTTTTCCTTGGGAATAAGAAGTAGTAGAATATTGGCAGTATGTAGTTATCTGGTATTTACGAATCACTTTTTTACTTATAAAAATCAGTGAGAAAACACACTGTAGTACTATTTATGGGATATTTATGGGATATTTATCCCACTTAGTAGTAATGAATTTGGTTGCAGAAATGTTAACGTAGTTATTTCAGGGGTCCTGACTTAGGCCCCAGTTGAGGGTCGTGCAGTATCTATACCCCCCCCCCCCAAGTACTAAGGGTTGAATCCAGGCCAAGGCCCTGCCATTGAGCTACTACCCAGCAGTATTTGCTCCTATGCCATAGTTTGGCTCTGCACGGTGTATCTGGATATTTTGTTTGCAGAGTGGCTCTAATTATCCTCTTGCTGTTTCCTTGCTCCTTAGGAATGTGACTCTGCAGCTTTCCTGATTTGGGGGTGGGGGCGTGCATGTCTCCTCTTTGGGCTGGGCAACATCCAGGAGAATTGCTTTAGTGGTGGAGTGTGGTGACCATGACTGGTACCAGTTCTGAGCCTGGGCTGCCAAAGTATAGTGCTCTTCCTCTCCCAGGACTGCTAGCTGCTGTGCAAGGACCTGGGGGCAGGTGTTTGCCCCTGAGGGCCTCCTGCACCGAGGCTGCCTGTTGCCACAGGCCCACCTGCTGCTGACTGCAGAGGCATGAGGGTGCCCAGCCGTCGGTGCGCCGACCACCCAGCTAGGACTGAAGACTAGCTCCATCACCGTAATGGTGGCAGGGCTCCAGCTGCCTGCTGCCTGCAACTGCTGTGTGTGTCAGCTGGGCCAGAGCTAAGGGCACGTAGGGAAGTGGCTCAGGTGCAAAAAGTTCCTGAGAGCTGGCAGAAGCTGGCATCCAGAGCCAACTGGATGCTGCTGTCAGCCAAGGATTCCCTCGCCTGGGTAAGGATGACCTCTTGGTGAGAGAGGCTGCTTGGTCCCTGCAGATTTTCTGCTGGCCCAGTTGTGTTCTGCTGCAAGGCCAGCTCAGTGTGTCCACTCTCTCATTTCATGTGCAAAGGAGAAGAGAAGAAAGGGTGTGTGCCTGTGCTGGTGGCACACACGTCCTGCAACACAGAGTCTTGCAGACCAAGGAGGGTGGGCTTGTCTTCCTCTGTGGAGGGAAGGTGTGCTCCGACATCGTGGGGAGAAAGGGTGGAAACCACTATCAGCCCATTAATGAACCAAGCAAAACCCCACAAGCACGTGCCGGGCAGGGTGGCGAACCAGCTGCTGGGTTTCGTAACAGTCAGTGCTCTATGCGATGAGCGGCTGCGCGTGCTGCGCGTGGGTCCTGGGCGCTTCCAGTGTGCGAGCCTGTTGTTTGCCGCTTCATCACGGGCACAGGGCACCTCCTGGGAGTCACGTGCCGCTCAGGCCACTGGTGAGGCCGCCCACGTCCAGGAGAGGAGTGAAGACAAGCAGGAACTGGCATGAGCTGAGCTCAGGCTGTGCCCAGAGCTGTGCAGAGGACCTGGGCACTCAGAGGACCTCAGCAGCCAGGATGGTCTGGTGGTTGCTCCTTGTTAGGTTTGGGGGCCGGTGTAAGCTAGTTGCTGGGATTTTTTTCTTTTTTGGTACCAGGGATTGAACGTAGAGGCACTTAACTACTGAGCCACATCTTCAGCCCTTAAAAAAAATGTTCTTATTTTGATCAGGGTCTTGCTAAGTTGCTTAGGGCTTTGCCTAATTGTTAAGGTTGGCTTTGAACTTGCGATCCTCCTGCCTCAGCCTCCCAAGCCACTCGGATTATAGGCATGTGACACTGCACCCTGCTAGTTGCTGTGGTCTTCATGTGCAAAGTCTCATGCATTAAATCGCAGTCCCCAGTGCAATGTGTTGAGAGGAGAGGCCTTTCAGAGTCAAGTAGGTCGCCCGGACTCTGCCTTTGTAAATGGATGAACGCTGTCACCCTGGCAGTGGGCCAGTTGTCATGGGAGGACTTTCCTGATGGAAGCAAGTGTGGCCCTCTCTTGCTTTCTGTCTCACGCTAACCCTCTGCCCTCCACCATAGGATGAGGAGCACCAAGGCCCGTATCAGATACTACCGCTGTGCTCTTGCACTTCCAGCCTTAAGAATGGTGGGCCAAACGAATCCCTGTTCTTTATAAATCACCCAGTCTCTGGCATTCTGTTATAGCTGCGGAAAATGGGCAAAGACACTGACCAGCATCCATGTGAGGAATGGGAAGGATGAGTGGCTCTGTTCCGGCAGGGCAGCGTGGTCAGCACGCACAGGTGACCCCATTTCAGCTTTCCATGAAGGTCATTATGCTTTGTGCTTTCATTTTAATGTCTTACTTTACATGTGATTAGTACGTTCTTATGGGTTGAAATTCAAAACAGAGAAGTCCCCTGCCAGCTCTGTATCCAGCCTCCAGCAAGAGTGGCCAGTGCTACCAGTTTCATGAAGACCCAGAGTCGTTTTATGTAGTTATAAGCATCTACTTGTATGTTTCCTGTTTGGTCATGTTAGTGTACCACACGCATTGTTTCTCTGCGTTAGTTTAATGTGACGCACATCACAAGAATGTCCTCACTTTTTTATTGTGAACAAATATACACAACCTAAAATTTGCAAAACTCACAAGTTTTGTGGGGGATACTGAGGATTGAACCCAGGGGTGCATAGTCGCTGAGCTACATCTCCAGTCCTTTTTATTTTATTTTATTTTTGTGGTACCGGGTATTGAACTCAGGGGCACTCGACCACTGGGTCACATCCCCAGCCCTTTTTTTTGTATTTTATTTAGAGACAGGGTCTCACTGAGTTGCTATGTGCCTCACCATTGCTGAGGCTGGCTTTGAACTCTTGATCCTCCTGCCTCAGCCTCCCAAAGTGCTGGGATTACAGGCGTGTGCCACCACGCCCGCCTCTTTTTATTTTTGTTTGGAGACAGGGCCTCACTAAGTTGCTGGGGCCGGCCTTGAACTTGCTTCCCGAGTGGGTGGGTCGCGAGCGTGCTCCGTGGGCTCGGCACAGTGCTAGCACTTTCCAGATGCACAGTTCGAGGGTCGCCAGCGCGTTCACACTCTTGGGTGGCCATCACCACCACTCACCTCCAGGTCTCGTTTCATTTTGCAAAACCGAAACTTTGTCCCCACTAAGCACTGACTCATACTTTCCCCCAGCCCCTGGCAACCGCCATTTTCGTTTTTGTCTCTGTGGATTTGAATTCCTTCAGATTCTTCACATGAGGGGAATTTTACAGTGTGTGTCTAGTAGTGTCTGGCTTACTTCACTGAGGAAAATGCCCTTCAGCTTCATTCATGTTGTAGCCCGTGTCTGTCATCATTTCCTTGCTTTTAAGGTTGAATAATATTCCACTGTTTGTTTAGACCACATTTGGTTTATTCAGTCATCCATTGATGGACATTTGGGTAATTTCAATCTGAATTATTATTCCCCTGAATAATGCTGTTTTGAACATGGATTTGTGGACTTTGTCTTTAAACTGTCACAGAATATTCCATGCAGCAGAATCTAGTGCCCTTATCTTTGCTGAGGATGCACATCTAGTGTTATGGTTGGGATATGAGGTGTCCTCCCCAAACTTCTGTGTTAATGCAGGACGTGAAATGACTAGATCACGAGAGCTGTAACCTAATCAGTGGATTGACTCACTTGATGGATTAATCACCTGCATGGACTACTGGGGGTAACTACATAGGCAGGTGGGATGTGGCTGAGGAAGTGGGTCACTGGGTGCCTGCCTTGGGGATTATGTTTTCTGCCTGGCTCCTCCCACTCTGTCTGCTTCCTGGTCACCATGAACTGAACAGCTTTCCTCTGCCACACCCTTCTGCCATGATGGTCTGCCTCACCTCAGGCCCAGAGCAGGGGAGTTGGCTGACCATGAACTGAGACCTCTGAAACCATGAATCAAAATAAACCTTTTCTCCTCAAAGTTGTTCTTGTTGGATATTTTCATCATAGAAACAAAAAATCGACTAACAAAAATAGGTGCCAGGAGTGACAATCCAACCACGTGGCTCAGAAGCCTTTGGAACTGGTTTGTGGGAAGAACTTGGAAAGTTCGGAGGTACAGGCTGGATAAGTCTTAGAATGTTGTAAGCAGAGCTTAATGGGCCAATCTGGCAGAAGTTTAGAAGACAAGAATGCTGATGGAAATGTGGACAGTAAAGACTGTGCTCATGAGGTTTCAGAGGGGAAAAATCGGGAATTGGACGAGAGGCCATAAGTGTTACATTCTGGCAAAGAGCTTGTCTACATTTTCCCCATGTCCTGAGAATTGGTGTGAGGCCAAATTTACAGGTAATGGACTTATTAATCTGGCAGAGGAAATCCCAAGGCTGCACAGCATTCAGGTGGTGGCACGGGTATTACTGGCAGCTTTTAGCCAGGTTTACTGTTAGAATCAGGAGCAGAAAGCAGAAAGCAGAAAGGGAAATTTTACAGTGTGTGTCAGTGAAGTAAGCCAAATTTTACAGTTTGGCCAGAGAAGTACATGTAAAATTGGGGCCAAGGAAGTTATGGTTTTTGAAGATTACTACCACTGAAGAGAAGCTAAGTAGTTTTCACAGAGACAATAGGAAAGATGCCTTGAGGGCATCTCAGGAATTTGAAAGTTGATACCCATTGCTGGCTCTCAGGTGTAAAAATGAAAAGTCCTCTAACAAACCATGGTGGTCCCTGTCTGCACAGGGGTGCTAGGAAGCTGCTTCCCCTGGATTTGTTCCACCATGCTCAGCTGCTCAGGCCTTCAGAGGCCCTGAGGGGATCTGGCCACTGCTCCAGCTGGTGGCAGAACTTAGCATCATCCGTGTAATGCTAGTTCTGCAGAAATGCAGGGTGCTAGAGTTAGGGGGTCATGGAGTCTTCCACCAATGCTTCAGAGGAAGGCCTGGGAGTCCAGACAAAGTATAATGGGGTTGGAGTCCCCGTGGGCTGCCCCTGTGAGGCTGTGGGAAGGAAGCCAAAGCTGTAGTGGAGACCCCCAGGATACAGAGATGCCGTTATCATGGACCGTCTGCCCAGGAAAGCTGCCAGGCTGAGGGAGGCCATGCGGGCTGCAACTAGCGTGGGCAAAGGGTCAGGACTGCCCAGGCCCTCGGGAGATCATGCCTTGGTGCCATGCGCCCCAGATGCAAAATGTGGAGGTGCAGGACTTGTCTGAATGGCTGGGTTTCAGTCTTGCTTTGGCCCCATCCCTTCTTTCTAGGCCCCTTCCCCTCTCTCTGGGATGGGGATGTGTACTCTGTGTCATTGCATTTTGTATATATGTAATTCTAAAATTTTTACCAGGTCTCCCAAGTAAGAGTTTGCCTTGGGTCTTTGCCTTTGGACTTGGACTTTTGGGCAGTGCTGGAACTGTTCAGACCATGGGCACTCTTGGAGATGGACTAATTGCATTTGGTATTGTGAGCTCTTATGGGCCACAAGTGGAAAGTTATGCTTTGGATGTGAGTTGTCTCCCAAATCCCCCAACACATTACGTTAGCTTTTTGTTGCTATGACCAAAATACCTGCCCAGGACAACTTAGAGGAGGAAGTTTATTTGGGGTTCGTGGTTTCAGAGGTTCAGTTCATGGTTGGCTGACCCCCTTGCTCTGGGCCCAAGATGAGGCTGAACACCATGGTGTAAATACATGGCAGAAGAAGAGTCCTGCTCAGGATACGGCAGCTGGGAGACAGAGAAGGGGCAGGGGTTGTAGGGAAGATGCCCCTTCTGGGGCACGTCCCCAGTGTCCCCCCTCCTCCAGCCATGCCCCTACAATTACCACCCAGTCAGTCTGTTCAAACTAGGATGAACTAATCAGTTCACAGCTCTCATCATCTAATCATTTCACCTCTGACCATCCTGGCATTAACATGGGGACTTTGGGGACACCTGATATCCAAACCATACACGTATCCTGATAGTGTCTGCTCTCTGCAGACACAAACACAGCTGCAGTAAGCGGCCTTCTGCCCGTTACTTGCAGGATACATTTCTAGAAGCGGAGCTGCTGCCTCAAGCAGGTCGTGCTATTGTGTTTGGTGACCCTATGTCTTGGCGCTGGTGGTTCGGTGGCCATTGGAAGCTGGTTTCAGATATGGCAGATCTTATGAGCAGTGAGAGACAGGTGGGCATGTTTATGAGGCAATAGTTGTGGGCAGAATTTGCAAATTTCAGAGTTTTACCGTCTTTGGGGTTACATCTTGGAGAGAACTGTCTTTCATCCTGGAGCCAGAAGCCCCCACTTGCTGTGGCAGTGACCACTAGAGGGCGTGAAGCTCCTGCCTTGAGGTGGCAGGGTGACAGGCCAGCTCTTCCCTCCTGCAGCTGTGAGGTCATTACCCAGGACTGCTCTAGGGGTGAGCCCAGGCTTCCTAAGAGGTGCTACAAGAGGAGAACAAGATGGAAGACAGACTTAGCAGACCTGCAGATTCCAAGTCCCGCTGTCCCAGCCTCAAGCATGACATTCTAAGTGCCACAGAAACAGGACCAAGGCCTGCTACTTGCAGTTTCTTTAAAACATACGTAGGAGTCGGGCGCGGTGGCGCACGCTTGTAATCCCAGCACTAGGGAGGCTGAGGCAGGAGGATCTTGAGTTCAAAGCCAGCCTCAGCAATGGCGAGGCACTTAGCAACTCAGTGAGACCCTGTCTCTAATAAAATACAAAAAAAGGGCTGGGGATGTGGCTCAGAGGCAGAGTGCTTGCCTTGCACGTGCGCGGCCTGGGTTCGATCCTCAGCACCACGTAAACATAAATGCTATTAAATTGTGTACAACTAAAGTAAATAAATAATTTAAAAAAGGGGGGCGGCTGGGGATGTGGCCCAGTGGTCAAGTGCCCCTGAATTCAATCCCCAGTACCAAAATAAATAAATGAATGAATAAATAACTGAAACATACATAGAACAGTGGCATACGTATTTTGTCGTCTAATCCGGTGGGCCTGGAGGAGCCCTGACACAGAGGCCAATGCACTGACATTCAGGAAGGGGGGGGGGCATAAAAGAGCTGGCTGTAAATGTCTCGTGTGGAGCAGTCTTGTCTTTTGAGACTAGAATGCAGTTCCATGAGGAGCAGATAACACAGTGATGCCCTGTCTGGCCACCAGGCACATTCAGTGGTCATCGAAAGATCTGTAGTCACCGCAGCGCTCCTTTTACCTTACTGCCCACCCGAAGCACTTTAAACTAAACTCTGGACATCATGCCATCCCACCAAGTAAATGTTCTTACAGGATCATCTATACAACTCTGCCGTCACCATAGCTGACAAAACTATCAGTCCCTGATGAAGAACATATATACATATACATACATACATACATCCATATATACATGTACGTAGGTGTGCGTATGTATCTATAAATAGTCTGTGTCCAAATTTTTCCAGTTGTTTCAGAAATGCCTTTGCCTGGTGAGTTTGCTTAGAGCAGGACCGCAGCTGGCCTTCGGTAGTTAGGTCTTGCAAGCCTTTGCAGGTGGCTGGTGGCTTCTCCTCTCTCTCCGCATGCCTGGAACTCACCGGAGGGTCTGGTCAGTTGTCCCGCTGGCCCTTTCTGAGCAGGGTGCTCAAGTGACCCCAGCTCAGGACCACCTGAGGGCTTTGTGGACAGAGACTCTGAGCCTGACCCAGACCCCCTGACTCAAGGGCTGCATTTGAAGGAGACCCCATGGGACTCTGGTGCACAGGGAGGTCTGTGGCACCGACAGAGGCCAGCAGCCATTCGGGTTGTCCCTGCTGGCTCCCTGGGGCCCTTGGTCCTCTGCCCAGCTGTGGCGTTTCCTGTGAAGTCTGGCTGGAGGTCTGCAGACCTTGGGCCCAGCCTCTTGTCAAGGACCCGCGTGGGTTCTGGGGTCCTCCCTGCAGCACTCAGGAGCCCTGGGGCAAGGACACTGCTGGCCAGGCCTGGAGCCCAATGGCCAGCGTGGCACAGCAGGGAGCTGCGGCTCCTGGCGCTTCCCCTCTCCACTCCTGAGTGCCAGCCCCTGCCCAGGCTTCCTTTAAGCAGGCCTCCCAGAGGGAGCTGGTGCCAAAAGCTGGGCCACACTGCTCGAGAAGCGAAGCAGAACCAGCCTGTGCCCCCCCAGCTGAGTCCAGCCTTGTCAGCAGGCCAGCTGTGGAGCCCTGGGAACTTTGCACGCCTGTCCCTGGTGTGTGTCCTCTGTCACCAGCACCTGGCACAGGCGTGCCTACGCATTTCACCGCCAGGCTCGACCCTCCGCTGGGGAACCCAGGCCCATGCCTCCAGGCTGCGGCAGCGAAGGTCACTCTCTGCCACTTCTGAGGGGAAGCGAGGGGGGCGGGCCAGGGTCTGCGGATCGCACTGGTGGGGCTGGCAGCAGGGCGACTCTGCAGATGTCCTACGCGGAGACCGTGGGCAGGACGTCCAGGTGCTGGGAGGGGCCCCAGCTCTCCCCTGTGGCTCCAGGAACGTCCTGCCTTGGCTCCTCTGGAGCCTCGGCTGCCGCCCCTGCGCTGGCCCGTAACCGACCCGACCGGGCACCTTTGTGGGGAAGCGGGTCCCTTCCTGGGCAGCAGCCACCTCAGGCATGTCCCAGATGCGCGCTCTAGGTGGGGACTTCCCGCACTAGAGAGTGCTGGTTCACTTGGCGTGCAGCTTTCTGAAGGTCCTCCCACGCAGGAGCCCTGTTTGGGGAGATGGCTAAGATTGCGGTTGACTACGGGCCAAGGAGATGTTTGGCTGTTGCCGCCTTCCGTAGTCTCACGGGACTTGGCCCGAGATCTCGCGGGACTTGAGCGAGATTGCTGATCGGGTCAGCGCCATTTTGGTGGTGTGTGGTGCGTGTTAGTCGTTGTTAGAGCCAGAGAGAAAAGTTATCAGAATAAAAAGCTGTTTGTTTCCAATTCGCCTCTGAACTTCTTCCCGCGGCTTTGTTGCTCCAAGCGGCCATCGCTTCAGGCGGCAACACTCACACTCCTTGAGATCATTTCCCCCAGGAATTGTGGGCACCTTTGAAAGTGGCCAAAGCCCAGGACCCCACTTGAAGGGGACAAACATGACAAGCATTCAGTCAGCCTCTCTCCACGCTGTCAGCTGAAGTGTTGACCAGCCTGTGTGGGGCCGCTAGGAGCTCAGGGGCGAACTCCCGGAACAGCCCAGCTTCACGGTGGCCTTAGGGGGCACCCTGGAGCCCTGCTGCGCCCACTGTCTACCGAGCACCCACTGCCCAGCAGAGCCTCAGTCTCAGGCTGCCCTGCCTGGATCCTGAGGGCTCTGGGCCCCAGGGGAGAAGAAGAAAGGTGGGGAGGCCATTGCCCCATGGCTGAGGCCCAGATCTGGCTGTGGCGGGACGCGGTGGTCAGCGGGGCCCTGGGCTGCAGCCGGCCGTGCTCTGGAGGGGCAGGCAGCTCTGTCTCCCTGCTTCCTCGGCCTCCTCACTTCACCTCTGCCCTGGGGTCCGCTGTCAACCTTCCAGCAAAGGGTCGCCACCTGAGCCTTGCCCAGGCTCAGTAGTGGGGCAGCCTGGGCTAAGACAACCGTGAAGCTGGGCTGGTGGCGTTGATGCAAGATCAGTCTCACGTGAGAAAATTAACTCACGCCCTGCGCCACGTCAGCAGGTCTTTTTTTTGTGTGTGTGTGGTACTAGGATTGAACTCAGGGGCACTCGACCACTGGGCCACATCCCCAGCCCTTTTTTGTATTTTATTAGAGACAGGGTCTCACTGAGTTGCTAAGTGCCTCACCATTGCTGAGGCTGGCTTTGAAGTCGCGATCCTCCTGCCTCAGCCTCCCAAAGTGCTGGGATTACAGGCGTGCGCCACCGCGCCCGGCAAGCAGGTCTTTTCAATAATGCAGAGGGGCACGAGATGGGTCTGCGGAGCAATGATGGCCGTGAGCGGAGTTTTCTGGGGGTCATGATTCTACAAATTGACTAAAAAAGGATGCATTTGAAGCAAGGGGGGAGATTGAGCTAGTGTTCAGGGTCAAGGTGAGGCCGAGTCCTTACAGACCTGCCAATTGCAAGTGGACCTTGTGCTCGCGTGAAGAGCGTGCCTGTCGTTCAGAGGACAGCCCGAGTCTGGGCAGGGGCTTGTCTGCACTGTGCGTCCAGGAGCTGCAGTCCCGGGGCACAGCAGCGGGCAGCAGCAGCCTGATGGCCGAGTCTGCAGATGCCTCTGGGGCACCTCCCGGGCCACTGAGAACGTGCGAACCCTTTAATAAACACAAGCCGACAAGACGGCGCTTCACTTCCACGGCAAAGCTGTCCCGGACACTAGGTGTGGGCAAGCAGGGCAGGGTGTTGGCAGGGAGCAGGGCTTTGTCTCTGGATCCCCAAAGAGGGCCACGTCACCTGGTGCCACCTTCAGAGCTCTGTGGGGTCTCCCCTTGCGCCCAGCCCAGAGGCGGCACTCCGGAGGGGCTGGAGAGTGAGCGGCCCCCTCGCTCCTTTCCGGGGCTGGTGGGGTCTGCAGCCGACATCCCAGGTCCTGTCTGACCCGCTGACCTCGAGGAGCTGGGGCCAGGGCTTAGCTGGGCGCATTCCTGCTGCCACAACAATGCCCCACCCTGCGTGGGGGGATTTGTGCGTGAGCCGGGGCCCTGGAGTGGAAAATCCGAGAGCCGGGGCTTTGTGGCCGCGCGGCAGACTGCTGGCTCTGGGAATCCCAGCCTAAGTCAGGGTGGCCTTTGTCTGGGCGGGGCTGGCGCCGGGCGGGCGCGGGGAGCACGAATGCTGAGGACAGGAGAAAACCACGGGGACAATGCAGGGGACAGCAGCTCTCAGCGCCCCCCTGCCTGGGCAGGGCCTCAGGTCCCCAGGTAGCAGAGGAAGGGGCCCAAGGTCGTGGATGCCCTCCCTCAGACACCGTCACACACAACCACACACACAGCACATGCCACACTCACCACACACACACACAGAGCACACACAACCACACAACCACACGCAGCACCACACTCAGCCACACACATAGCACATGCTACCCACACAATCACACACACAACCACACACACAGCACACACACCACACTCAGCCACACACATAGCACATGCTACCCACACAATCACACACACAACCACACACACAGCACACACACCACACTCAGCCACACACATAGCACATGCTACCCACACAATCACACACAACCCACACACACAGCACACACACACCACAAACACACACACATGACATGCACACAATTATACACACCACACACACACCACACGACACAACCACACATAGACTGTATATGCCACACACACACACACACACACACCACACATACCACATCACACAATCACACACACACACATGCGACATACAACCAAACACACACCACATGCACACACACCATCAGACACATCACAGACACACACTCTACACTCATACACCATATAGGCCACGTGCACTGATACACACACACTACTACAAAAAACATAGACACACCACACTGCACACACACACCCCATACACACACCACACATGCCACACGTAGACACAAACCACACACACATCATAGACACAGCACCTACCCACGCTCAGTGGGCTCCTTCCCGGGCAGTGAAACCTCCCGCCTGGTTCCTGGGCCCTTGGCCCCTCTGCGTCCTGGTCAGGAGTGAGCAGGGGGAGTGGGACGGGGGCTGCCTCGTGCTGCCCACAACAGAGTGAAATTCACACTCACGAGTGGTTTATTTCTGGAATATTTTGTTTAATATTTTTGGATCACGGCTGACTGCAAGCAACTGAAGTGGCAGAAAGAACACCTCAGAGAGGCCCAGGGTGCTACGGGTGGGCAGCGTGACCTCAGAGAGGGCCAGGGTGCTACGGGTGGGCGGCGTGACCTCAGAGAGGGCCAGGGTGCTACGGGTGGGCGGCGTGACCTCAGAGAGGCCCAGGGTGCTACGGGGGTGGGCGGCGTGACCTCAGAGAGGCCCAGGGTGCTACGGGGTGGGCGGCGTGACCTCAGAGAGGCCCAGGGTGCTACGGGTGGGCGGCGTGACCTCAGAGAGGCCCAGGGTGCTACGGGTGGGCGGCGTGACCTCAGAGAGGCCCAGGGTGCTACGGGTGGGTGGCGTGACCTCAGAGAGGCCCAGGGTGCTACGGGCGTGACCTCAGAGAGGCCCAGGGTGCTACGGGTGGGCGGCGTGACCTCAGAGAGGCCCAGGGTGCTACGGGTGGGCGGCGTGACCTCAGAGAGGCCCAGGGTGCTACGGGTGGTGCGGCGTGACCTCAGAGAGGCCCCCAGGCGTGACCTCAGAGAGGGCCAGGGTGCTACAGAGAGGGGGTGGGCGGCGGCGTGACCTCAGAGAGGCCCAGGGTGCTACGGGGTGGGCGGCGTGACCTCAGAGAGGCCCAGGGTGCTACGGGTGGGCGGCGTGACCTCAGAGAGGCCCAGGGTGCTACGGTGGGTGGCGTGACCTCAGAGAGGCCCAGGGGCTGGGTTGCGGCGTGACCTCAGAGAGGCCCAGGGTGCTACGGGGTGGGTGGCGTGACCTCAGAGGGGCCCAGGGTGCTACGGGGTGGGCGGGCGTGACCTGTGCTACGGGGTGGGTGGCGTGACCTCAGAGAGGGCCAGGGTGCTACGGGTGGGTGTGCGTGACCTCAGAGAGGCCCAGGGTGCTACGGGGTGGGTGGCGTGACCTCAGAGAGGCCCAGGGTGCTACGGGTGGGTGGCGTGACCTCAGAGAGGCCCAGGGTGCTACGGTGGGTGGCGTGACCTCAGAGAGGCCCAGGGTGCTACGGGTGGGTGGCGTGACCTCAGAGAGGCCCAGGGTGCTACGGGTGGGTGGCGTGACCTCAGAGAGGCCCAGGGTGCTACGGGGTGGGTGGCGTGACCTCAGAGAGGCCCAGGGTGCTACGGGTGGGGGTGGCGTGACCTCAGAGAGGCCCAGGGTGCTACGGGTGGGTGGCGTGACCTCAGAGAGGGCCAGGGTGCTACGGGTGGGTGGCGTGACCTCAGAGAGGCCCAGGGTGCTACGGGTGGGCGGCGTGACCTCAGAGAGGCCCAGGGTGCTACGGGGTGGGCGGCGTGACCTCAGAGAGGCCCAGGGTGCTACGGTGGGCGGCGTGACCTCAGAGAGGCCCAGGGTGCTATGGGTGGGTGGGTGGCGTGACCTCAGAGAGGCCCAGGGTGCTACGGGGGTGGGCGGTGTGACCTCAGAGAGGGCCAGGGTGCTACGGGTGGGCGGCGTGACCTCAGAGAGGCCCAGGGTGCTATGGGGTGGGTGGGTGGCGTGACCTCAGACAGGCCCAGGGTGCTACGGGTGGGTGGCGTGACCTCAGACAGGCCCAGGGTGCTACGGGTGGGCGGTGTGACCTCAGAGAGGGCCAGGGTGCTACGGGTGGGCGGCGTGACCTCAGAGAGGCCCAGGGTGCTACAGGGTGGGTGGCGTGACCTCAGAGAGGGCCCAGGGTGCTACGGGGTGGGTGGCGTGACCTCAGAGAGGCCCAGGGTGCTACGGGGTGGGTGGTGTGACCTCAGAGAGGCCCAGGGTGCTACGGGGTGGGTGGCGTGACCTCAGAGAGGCCCAGGGTGCTACGCGTGGGTGGCGTGACCTCAGAGAGGCCCAGGGTGCTACGCGTGGGTGGCGTGACCTCAGAGAGGCCCAGGGTGCTACGCGTGGGTGGCGTGACCTCAGAGAGGCCCAGGGTGCTACGCGTGGGTGGCGTGACCTCAGAGAGGCCCAGGGTGCTTGGTGGGTGGCGTGACCTCAGAGAGGCCCAGGGTGCTACGGGGTGGGTGGCGTGACCTCAGAGAGGCCCAGGGTGCTACGCGTGGGTGGTGTGACCTCAGAGAGGCCCAGGGTGCTACGCGTGGGTGGCGTGACCTCAGAGAGGCCCAGGGTGCTACGCGTGGGCGGCGTGACCTCAGAGAGGCCCAGGGTGCTTGGGTGGGTGGCGTGACCTCAGAGAGGCCCAGGGTGCTACGCGTGGGTGGCGTGACCTCAGAGAGGCCCAGGGTGCTACGGGTGGGTGGCGTGACCTCAGAGAGGCCCAGGGTGCTACGGGGTGGGTGGTGTGACCTCAGAGAGGCCCAGGGTGCTACGGGTGGGTGGCGTGACCTCAGAGAGGCCCAGGGTGCTACGCGTGGGTGGCGTGACCTCAGAGAGGCCCAGGGTGCTACGGGTGGGCGGTGTGACCTCAGAGAGGCCCAGGGTGCTTGGGTGGGTGGCGTGACCTCAGAGAGGCCCAGGGTGCTTGGTGGGTGGCGTGACCTCAGAGAGGCCCAGGGTGCTACGGGTGGGTGGCGTGACCTCAGAGAGGCCCAGGGTGCTTGGGTGGGTGGCGTGACCTCAGAGAGGGGGGTCCAGGGTGCTTGGTGGGTGGCTTGAGCAGAACTTCACTTCGTCATCTGGAGGCCCGAATCCCCGGAGGCGTGGCAGGGCGGCTCCTGGGGAGGCCGCTCTCATGGCGTGCAGGTGCGTCTTCTCCCGAGTCCCCGCGGGGCCTCTCCCTGTCCTGCACTCCTGGTGTCACTCCTGGTGTCTCTCCTGGTGTCACTCCTGGTGTCTCTCCTGGTGTCTCTCCTGGTGTCACTCCGTGTGTCTCCGTGTGTCTCTCCTGGTGTCACTCCGTGTGTCTCTCCTGGTGTCACTCCTGGTGTCACTCCGTGTGTCACTCCTGGTGTCACTCCGTGTGTCTCTCCTGGTGTCACTCCTGGTGTCACTCCGTGTGTCACTCCTGGTGTCACTCCGTGTGTCTCTCCTGGTGTCACTCCTGGTGTCTCTCCGTGTGTCTCTCCTGGTGTCACTCCTGGTGTCTCTCCTGGTGTCTCTCCTGGTGTCACTCCTGGTGTCTCTCCTGGTGTCTCTCCTGGTGTCACTCCGTGTGTCTCTCCTGGTGTCACTCCTGGCGTCACTCCTGGTGTCTCTCCGTGTGTCCAGACGCCCTCTCTGAGCACACACACTGGCGTAGGCTCCACCACGTGACCTCGTCTTGCCTCAGTCACCCCTTCCAGGTCCTGCCTCCAGATAGGTCACCTCCTGAGGCCCTGGGCGAGGACGCAGCGTGCGGCTCTGGGAGCAGCCGTCCACGGGCCTGCTTGCTCAGCGGACCTGCCCTCCAGCCTCCGTCGCCCTCTCAGACGTGGCGAGTGGCCGCGTCTCCTCCCGGGACGCCTGCTCCTGGCTGACAACTCGGCTCTCGTCCTTCCCACGTGTCTTCAGTGCCACGTGTCTTGCATTTTTGTGTTTCTTGGTTTGTTTTGGTGATTCTGCTGTTTCAGTGCCCCAGTGCAGTGCTGAAGTGCTGTCCCTGTCCCGCACACGCGGAGGCTGTGACGGAGAAAACACGTGCGTTAAAGAGGTCTCAGCCAGGCTGCGTCATGGGGCTGTTGAGGAAATCAGGTGTCATCAGAGACACGTGACGCTGGGCTCTGTCTTCATGGGTCGCCTCCCAGGAGCCCAGCCTCGGCCTTGGCATTCCCTGCGGCAGGGGCTTAGCCTGTGCTGTTAGCTCGGGCAGCGTTCACAGCCGCCCAGAGGGAGCGCTCGGGTCTCGAGGCCGCCTGCGTGTGCCTGGTTGTGGAACTCACGCCCCGGAGGGAGACTTCCTCCAGACATGGCGCCTCTGTGGCTGGCCCTCAAGGCCGTTGGCAATGTCCACCCCTGCCGTCCTCGATGGCTTTGAAGTAGTGTTTTGTTAGATGGCTTTCTGTCACCAGAGCAACAGCCCTGAGGCCAGTGACTTGGAAAAGGTGTATTTGGGCCGGTGGTTCTGGAGGGTCCCGTCCAGGACAAGTGGCCGCATAGCTCTGGGCCTCTGGCGGGGGCAGCACACCACAGGGGGTGCATGGTGGGGCCCACCTCATAATCCAGGGATCGGGAGAGAGAGGAAGGGACAGGGTTCCACAGTCCCCTCCAGGAGCACCCCCAGTGACCTAAAGACCCCCCACACAGCTCCACCACCTCCCAGGAGGCCTCCCTGGAGACCAAGGCTTTAACACAGGGGCCTTGGGGGACATTTGGCACCCCAACTGTAGCAGGCATCTTCGCCATGATTTCTAGAAGGAACCCAGGCCCGCAGCAAGGGCCCTGGCAGGGGAGGCTGCAAGCATGTCTGCTGGAAGAGCCCCAGGGCCCTGCTCCTGCTCTGCCTCGGCTGAGGCCTGGATGCCACCTGCTTGTCTGTCACACCCACTGAACTGTCGGCTCCCCGGAGCAGGCTTTGCTCGACAGTGGGTAGCACGGGCAGGACTCAGCCAGAGTCTGTCCAGGAATGAAGGTGCTCCCAAGCTGCAGACCCAGGCCCGCGGGACCCAGGCCAGCAGGTGGAGATGAAGCAGGGAGCCCGTGGCAGCCAGCTGGGGTCCAGGTTGAGTGGTGAGAGGCCTGGGCAACGTGCGTTGGCGTTGACCCCATTGCCGGCCTTTCTGTGCGGCCAGGTCCTCTTGGTTAGTGGTGGCCCCCCAGTCTGTGCTCCGGGGACCCCAGAGCTCACGCTCTCCCGTTGCTGGCAGGAGGAACAAGGCCTCGCTGCCCCAGCTCCAGAGCTGGGTCTGTTGCCTTACGTGGCAGGGGAACAAGCTTTCCTGGATTGCTGGCCTCGGGGAGATGGTCCTGGCAGGGGCACGACGCAGTCACGGGCCCTTCCTCAGGGTCGGGGGCAGGAGAGTGACGGCCAGGGGGTGATGGGAGACGGGACCGCCACGCCACCATGAAGGTCGGAGAAGAGCCGCCAGTCAGAAGAAGCCGGAGGGCAGGAACCGCGTTGCCCGAGCTCCGAGCCCCCGCCCCGCGCCCCGCGCCCCCCGCGCCCCGCCGGCTGCACCTCGACTTCAGCTCAGCGAGACTCATCGCAGACGTGGGCCTCCAGCCCCTCAAGGTGATGCCTGGGTGTGTTGTAGGCCACACGTCTGTGACGCTTCCTGGAGCAGCTGCAGCTCGCTCACACAGGCCCCGAAGGCAGGCGTGCCGGAGCCCGTGGCTCAGCCGTGCAGATGAAGCCTGGCTCACCCCCAAGGCCGACCCTGCGGCCAGCCCTCCATGCCCCAGGGCTCCCGGGTCTCCCAGCCACAGGAGTCGGGGTACAGGGGTGTGAGCCCCCGAGACCAGAGGACCTGGCCTCACCCTCGGCAGCTGAGCCATATGACCCTCGGGATGAGGCTCAGGCCAGTGTCAAGAGGCCCCCGCTGTTGCCGGCCCACAGGCAGGGCCAGCACAGGCAGGCCGAGCAGCATGCTCCCCTCTGTGTCCGGCGCCTGGGAGGTGCCAAGCACTGCTGCTGTCGAGGTGAGTCCTGTCTCCTCCGGGCAACGTGTAAAAAGTCAAACGAGCACAACACAACAGGCCTGGGACAGCAGAGCTTCAGTGGAGACAGGACGGAGGCTTCTGTCCTTGCCTGGGGCTGCAGGACAGCTCTGCCCAGCCCTGACCCAGGGCCTGGCCCCACTGGCCACTCCCTGGAGGACTCAGGCAGCTGGCACCCCACCTGTCCAAACCCTGGCCACTGCTCAGGTGCTGACCCAGCCCAACAGGCGGCCTGAAGCCCTTCAGGGACGCCCACCAGTTCCTCCAAGCCAGGTGACCTGTGGCCGGTGACCTGTGGCGGACCTTTCTCAACCCCACTTTCTGAGTCTATGAAGTGGGGTGAGGGTGGGGCCTGCCTCGTGGGGTGGCCCTGAGGAGTCCCAGGGTAGCGGTCAGCAGGCATCAGGGCCAGGCCCGAGGTGGGTGACACAGGCCTCACTCCAGCAGCGTGTGCTGTCTGCCGCCCGCTGGGCACGCTACCTGAATACCAGGACGTTGCTCCTCTGGGACTGTAAACTTGCAGGGCAGAAGTGGTCACTTCCAGGGTGACTTCTCAGGCCCTTTATCACCTGGCCGTGCCTGGCACGTGGCTGATGCTCAGCACTGCCGGGAAGGGGCCGGCACTGAGTGCCATTGGTGACGGACACGCTGCGTGGCGAAGGCCCGGGGTCCCCACTTGCAGCACCGATTTTGTCCTGGATGTACCATCCTGATGGCCGGGTGTCTGATGACCTTCTGAGTCCGTGGGCCAGAGATGAGTCTGCGAAGGTCCTGAGTGCCCGGGGCTTGCCTCTGTTCCACAGCAAGGGCTGGATGCGGGTCAGAAGCCGGGCGAGGAACCAGGAGGGACAAAGAGAGCCGCAGCTTCTCACGGTCTGGATCTTGCCTGCCAGAAGCTAGCCCGGGGCCGTGGAGCAGCTTCGGCCTATGTGCAGGGGATGAAGCAGTCGTAGAATGCTGCCCAAGGTCAAGTTGCTGGAAACTCCTAGAAGGTTAAAAGTGGGAGCCACTGGCAAGGGTCATGGGCAGGGGCAGAGTACTTACAGGCCTTGCCAACAGCAGGACCCTGTGGACAGTGACCACGATGGTGGGCAGTCAGTTTAACAACCTTGGTGCGGTCATGCTGAGGCTCCAGGCTTTGTGGGGGGCTGTGTCCACTGGGGTGAGGGTGAGCCGCATGCATGAGGGAGCCCGGATGCAGGGTTCCTTCCCGTGGACTCAAGCAGGCTGCCTGGAGGAAGCACACCGCCTTCCCGGTGAGCCGGACGCGAGACGGGCCCTACGGGAACCCGAGGCCTGTCGGCCCTGTCTGTTGTCTGTCTTCCTGAGCTTTGTGTGAACAGGCGTCATCTTTGTGACCAGTAAGAAGCAACAGAGGTAATTCTGCTCTGGAGAAACGCGTGTCACCTGGGAGCTGAGATTGGGGACCGCCTGTCTAACCTCTGTGTCTCAGTTTCCCGTCTGTGAGGCCCAGCTCTGAGCTTCCCTCCAAGGACGACCGTGAGGACCAGTCAGGGCAAAGGTGGGCCAAGAACCAGGGCTGCCCCTGACCCATACCGGTGGCCTTTCCATGCTCCCTGTGGTGAGCATGGGGACAGATGATTCCCTGGGGACACCTGTCCTCCTGGTGACCCCAAGGCAGAAACAGCACAGGCCCCTGTGTGTGCCCCTGGGCAGGGGCGGCAGGCGCGGGGCCCAGCCGGGCTCTGCTGACTCTGCACCCTCCCTCCTGAGCTCAGGCATTTCCAGAGAAATCCCTTAATGCCTCCATTCTGTCCAGGCGTATATAGGGAGGCCGGCCACCCGGCTCCCCACTGCGCTGCCCAGAGGCCTCCGCCTGCCCTGCCACCAGCCTCCGGTCCCCGTGGTGCCGAAGCGGAGCATGGACGTCACCATCCAGCACCCCTGGTTCAAGCGTGCGCTGGGGCCCTTCTACCCGAGCCGGCTGTTTGACCAGTTCTTTGGCGAGGGCCTCTTCGAGTATGACCTGCTGCCCTTCCTGTCTTCCACCATCAGCCCCTACTACCGCCAGTCCCTCTTCCGCACGGTGCTGGACTCCGGCATTTCCGAGGTGAGGCCCCGGGGGCTCTGGCTTCTCATTGCTGGTCAGAGGGGGACCAGGCCTGGGCAGAGGACAGCTAGGGACTCCCCAGGGGCCACCTGCTGCCCCTGGGGCACTCATCTTGTTGCACGGAGCAGGTGGTGGCAGCTGTAGGCCACTGTCCTGCCTCCCCCAGCCTTGCCACTTTCAGAGGCTGGGTGGGCGCCCATTGCCAGAGCCTCCTGCGCCCCTGGGGAGGGGTCGAGTAGGAAGCCGGCCCAAGCCCAACCGCTGTCTTTTCCTCCCATCAGCTCATGACCCATATGTGGTGTGTAATGCACCAACCACATGCTGGAAACCCCAAGAACAACCCCGCCAAGGCAAGTCGGAGGGCGGTGTGAGCTTCCCGGGTCTGCCGTCCTCACGCCAGCCCTGCGGGGCGGGAGGTGTGCCGCCCTAAGGCCCAGAGGGAAGGGCTCCCTTCAGCAGAGCTGGGGCCCTTTGCTGCTGGCACAGCTGCGGAGCCCTGGGCTCTCACCCAGCTGACCCGGACTGCAGCCACGCCCAGGAGAGGCCGCGAGCCGTGTCCCTCCCCGCCCCGAGCTGTGGCAGGGCCAGGCCAACAGGAGAGCTCTCGCCCACTGCCTAGAGGCAGGAGGCTCCCAAGCCCGGGCATTACCAACCAAGCCCAGGAGCAGGATGGCGGAAGGGAGATGAGGATTCAGGGCAGGGAGGGAGAGCCAGGGACAGGGTCTCTGTGAGCTGGGCAGCCCCGAGCCTGGCCGACCAGCTCCTGGGGCTGCTCACAGGGCCCAGGTGAGCTGGGCAGCAACCGTATTCCAAACGCCAACTCATGCCAGCCAGCGTTCTAACCCTAGAGAGCCCCCGACCATCACCAAGCAACTAGTCAGCCAACCAGCCACCCCAGCCATCACCAGCCACAGCCCGTTAGCCCTCCAGAGCCCACCCCAGCCGGCCAGTCCCCAGGGACTGCCTAGGGTCCCCCGGCAGTGATCAGGAACTCTCAGCCCCAAGGTCTGAGGTTGGTGGCGCAGCCGCTCCGCTAGCCTGTGAGGAGGAGGCCAGCATGGTGTCCGCTCTGATGGCCAGTGCCAGAGCTGCTGGGCGCTCTGGGGGTGTCCCTGCTCCACCCTGAAGCTGTGGCCCTCTGGGGCGCTCCACATGAGGGTTTGGGTTTCAGGTCCGATCCGACAGGGACAAGTTTGTCATCTTCCTGGATGTGAAGCACTTCTCCCCCGAGGACCTCACGGTGAAGGTGCTGGAGGACTTCGTGGAGATCCACGGCAAGCACAATGAGCGGCAGGTGAGCGCCGCGCCCGCCCCGCGGCCCTGCGCGGGAGGAGGCCACCTCTGCGCGGCCTGGGGCCACCGTCGTCCTGGGCCAGCAGGGCAGCAGCCGTGTGAGTGTGGCCTGTGGCTCCAGCCTGAGTCCTCGCCTTGGGTGCTGCTCTGGGTCTCCACACGACAGGAGGGATCAGAAGGGAGCCCAGGAAAGGCCGTGCCGCGGTGGCCGCCTCTGAGCCCACGTGTGTTTTCACACACCCTCACTTTGGAGGGCGAGCCCGTGAGGACAGTCAGCTGGCCTGTGGTGATGCTCACCGAGTCACCGCTCAGTGGCCCTGTCAGCAGAGTCCTTAGTATCTCAAGTTCACGGGGTGGGGCTGCAGGCTGCGCAGGTCCCCGCCGGCCGGATCCTGGCCTAGTACCAGGCGGGCAGCGGGGCTTCTCCCCTGCCGTCACCCACCCTGCGCCCACTCCTGCTCACAGGGAGACCCGGGTGCTTCCTGCTCCTCTCTGCCCTGGCCAGGGGCGGCCCCATCACTGTCCAGTCCCTCTTCCCCCCATCCTCAGCTCTTGGGTCTTGCACCGGGAGGAGGAAGCAGTTGGGCCCAGGCACCGAATCTGGGGTGAGGCCTCTGGAAGCAAAGGCCTTCTGCCCCGAGCGGCCTTCCCACCCCGCAGGTGGGAGCGAAGGCGGGGCCTGGCAGTCCTCCTGGGCCACAGCCAGGGAGACACGATGGGGCCAGGGCACAGGCATCCACTGGGCCAACGCCAGAGCAGAGCTGTCCTGGGCAGGGCCCTGCTGTGCTCTGCTCTTGTCAAAGGTCACTCTGGGAGGTCAGGGCCAAGGGCCCGGGCTGAGACTCCAGGGCCGGGAGAGCCGGGACGTGAGTCCACACATCTCCGGAGGGCCTGGGCAGTGGCACTCCGGCTCTCCAGCTTGGCCCCTGTGAGGACCCCACAGCCCGGCTGCCCCATGGGAAGGGTCCGGGAGGGCCCTTCTCTGTGTGGGGGACAGCAGCTGCCCTGCTGCTTCTGACTGCCCTTCCCTGGCCCGTCCCCAGGATGACCATGGCTACATTTCCCGTGAGTTCCACCGCCGCTACCGCCTGCCCTCCAACGTGGACCAGTCGGCCCTGTCCTGCTCCCTGTCCGCAGACGGCATGCTGACGTTCTCGGGCCCCAAGGTCCAGTCTGGCCTGGACGCTGGCCACAGCGAGAGAGCCATCCCCGTGTCGCGGGAGGAGAAGCCCAGCTCAGCGCCCTCGTCCTGAGCAGGCCTCGGCCCCGGCTGCCCCCCTCGGCCCCTGGCCCCTCCAGCTGGGGGGACACAGGAAAGGCCTCTGCCTTCCTTTCCTTCCCTTGTCTCCATCCCCTCCGTCTCTCAGAGGGAATGAGGGTTTGAGAGTGGCCGGGAGCCCGGAGCCGTGGCCACAGTGCCGTGACCTCCGTGTCCCAGGCCCAACACCGGCCCGCGGGGCAGTGGCTTCGTCACACACTCCTCTAGATGGCACCTTGTCCTCCGGAGGGACATCAGCTCTGCTCAGAGGGCAGGAGGGGGTGACCAGCCCCGAGGGCGCCCTTGCCCAGCCCTCTGCATGGCTCCAGACACCGGGGCCTCCTCGGCGGCCCAGCCCCACCTCCCCGTGGTGCCGAGGGTGCCGGGCCGCGCCCGCCCGGCTCTGGCAGCTGCTGCTCTCAGACCGTCTTCCTGCAACCCCCCTCTGTGTAGTCCCTCCCCTGGCACTGCCGTCACCCACGAGAACGCAGTCCGCGGCAGCCAATAAAGAGCAGGTGGCACAGCAACGAGCCGTCTGGTGGTCACGCGTCTGCACTGGGCGACCCTGAGGGCCGGGGTCAGCACGCGGAGGGAGGGATGGGCGGCCCCGCTCCTGCTGGCCTGCCAGGGCCTCCGATGTCCCCTCCTCTCCCCTGCACTAGAGGCCTCTCCCCAGCGGGCTCTGCAGGAGCAGGGAGTGGGAGGCCGCCCCTCCAGCCTGCCGGGGCCCTGCCCCGCCTCCCTGGGCTTCTCCTGTCACCTCGTGGGTGCACTGCCCACTTCCAGTGGGCAGCAGCCCTGGTCCTGCGTTGGAGGCGTGGCTTACTCAGCCTCCCACCCCCAGGGCAGGCACCAGCTCCCAGGGCTCCTGGGGGCCAGCAGTGTCCGGCAGCACCTCCGCCTCCACCCAGAGCAGCTGGGCCCTGCTCTCTGCCCAGACCCCCGAGATGGGGAGGGGACTCACTCGAGAGCCTCCATTGAGGGGGGTGGGCCAGGGGCTCCTAAGGGGCTGCTGATAGTGAGGCCGGAGGCCAGGTGGGGTCCTCAAGGAGCTGTGCCAGGGCCACCAGGGCCTGAGCACTTCAGGCACGCAGGGGGAGGCGGGGCCACAGGGCTCTGGGACCATGACGGGCCCTGCAGGGTGGCCAGCGGTGGCGCCAGCGCCCTCCTCCTGGGAGGGGAGGGTGTGGGGATCTCTGAGTGACGGCAGCCCAACAGGCAGCCAGGAGAGCTCGCGGCCATTGCGAAGGGGTGACAAACACACACCACAGGCACGCACCAGACACCACACACACACACACACACACACGCACGCACGCACACGTACAGCATGCGCACACAACACACTTCTCCCACACCACACACACTCACAGGCACCACAGACCTCAGATGCCACACACCACACCCCTCGCACCACACACCTAACACACACCACACACACGCTTCACACACAATCACAACACACACACCACACACCAGGCTCACCCACACCACAGGCATACACACGCCACGCGCACGCCGCCCTCGCCTCCTGGGACGTGTGTCCCTGTGCTGTGGCGTGGCTCCGTGTGCAGAATGGCTCCTGGAAGGCGGCCAAGACCCCCTTCCTGCGCTTCCCACAGCACTTCCCGTTGGCCCACCTCTGCCCAGAAGGGGGTGCCCTGGGGTGGGTGCAAAATGGCTACCTCATTTGGGACTTGGGCTAGAAAGTCCAGGCTCTGGAACCCCCGCTGCCTGGTCGGTCTATACCCCCAAGGTCACCCTTACAGGGACGCTGGCTTCTCCTGAGCTCTGGCAGGTGACAGCCTGCTGGGTCTGGCTGCCCCCCTGCCGTTCTTGCCTGGACCTCACTATGGGTGACACTGTGACTCTCCAAACTTGGTGCTGAAGTCCTAGCCCCCAGCCCCTCAGAATGTCACTGCAGGCAGAGACAGGCTCTGCAGCACGAGGTCACTAGGGTGGCCCTGACCCGGCATGGCTGTGTCCCCACCAGAAGATCAGGACCCAGACACACAGAGGATGACCTGTAGGACCTGGGGAGAAGGCAGCATCTGCAAGCCAAGGAGCGAGGCCCCAGGAGGGACTGGCCGAGACCTGGGGCGGGGTCTACAGGCGAGGGCGAGGCTTGGGAGCCAGAGGACCCCAGCCGTGTGCAGGCTTCCCGACCCTCTGCTCCCCCAGGTGCTCTTTCAGCCCCAGAGGCTCAGGCAGGGTAGGGAGTCCCCCGCTCAGGCCTCCTGAGATGTGGTGTGTGACTGGTCCTCCCCACTGGGCCTCCGAAGCTCCCTGTTTCTTAAACTTGGGGACACGAAAGGCTGTTTTGCATCTTTAGAGGTGTCCAGGATTCCAGAGCAGGGTAGGCCTACTGGGACCCTTCAGAGAGGCCTTGGAAGTCCCCTCCTGGGCCAAGGGGCACCAGCCCTGTGGCCCCAGCTGCCCCTTCCTATCCAGGCCAGTTGCAGCCCATGTTCCTCCTCACCAAGGGCTTGGGCCTCAATAGTCTTCCTGTACTGGCCCTTGGTGGCTTCACTGTCACCACGGCTACTGTGGGCCAAGGTCACAAGACTCCCACAGACACCAGGCTGACACCATCTTACAGAAGCCTCAGAGGGCAGCATTGTCACCCACTGGCCACACAAGACACAGGCTCAGTCAGGGATGCATCAAGGCCCTGGAGCATCAAATGGCAAAGTCTTGAAACCTCTGGCCCCTGCATCATCTCAGATGGGGGCTCAGAGCTCCCCATCACCACTGTCACCATCAGCAGCACTATCAGCTGCATCACCGTCACATGACCACCATCACATCACCACCACCGTCACCATCACCACTGTCACCATCATTACTATCACCATCACCATCCATGATCACTGTCACCATGACCACCACCACCATCACCATCAGCACCATGACACCATCACCACCATCACATCACCACCACCGTCATCGCCACCATCACCACTGTCATCATCAACAGCTGCAACAGTGGCAAAAGCACTAAGTGCCTACTGTATCAGGTATGGTGCCACCCACATGGGTGACTGGGAGTCTTTACGTCACTCGCACAGCAGCCTGTAACTCGAGTTCCATCAGATGGAGGAATCTGGATTGGAGTCGCTTGTCTGAGGCCCCCAACTGGTGAGGGCTTTGGCTAGAGTCCACACCTGTCTGTCTGACCTCCAAGCCAGGACTCAATCCTAGGTGGAAGATTATTACAGTGTCACATGTACCCTGAAAGCTGGGAGGCTCTGATGAAGGCAGATGGTAGGCCTGTTCTTCTGGCATCTGCTGTGTGACCATGAGCAGATTTATCAGCCCCTCTGAGCATTAGTTCGCATCCTTACCCATTAAGGGAACGTGGTGGACCAAATGTCAAGGGAGCATCCTGCACCAGTTGCTTTCCATTGACCAGAGCGTATCTCAGACTTGCCATCAGGTGGCAGCAGAGGTCTTGCCTGAGCGCCAAGACCTTGGCCGGCAGGAGACTGGCGGCCATCAGCCTTAGAGGTCACCTTCACGGGGCCAGCCAACGGGGAAGCAGCCGCAGCAAACATCTGCAGGGGCCTGGGGGACGCGGGGCTGTAGGAGGCCCAGCCTGACTGGGGCTCCTGTCCTGCGGGAGAGCCCAAGCCAGGGACACAGGAAGGCCGAGAGAAGCCGCGGTCACTGCACAGCAGGCATCTTCTGGTCTCGTTGGCTTGTTTGCCAGATCATCTGGAAGAGGCTGCCGGCGGTCGGCGCGAGCTGGCCAGGCTCTGGTGGGCTCCTCCTGGACACAGGGACGCCAGCCCGGCCGGGTCCCAGCGTCAGGCTCTTCCTAGAAGACTGGCGGCCACTTCATGTAGTGTCTTCCTGCCTGCCAGTCTCGGAGGCCTGGGGGTGGGCAGGGGCCCTGGCAGGCAGGTGCCATGGGGAGGGGACTTGTGCTCCCTTGTCAGAGGGCCCCAGTTTGAAAGGAAAAGGCAGTCAGAGGCTGTGGAGGTTGGGGACAAGGACACGCTCCAAGGACAGACAGCCTTCTCTCTGCAGGGCAGCGCCTGTCCCCCAGAACGCTCCTTGCCTTCAGGGTGGGAGTGGGCGCTTGGAAAGGGGGCCCTCAGGCTGGGGCTGCAGGGAAGGGGTGGCCTGGCCAGAGGCTGCAGCGCCAGGAGGCCTCCCTCAGCGTCAGCAGGGACCCTCAAAGACCCCGCTGAGGACGAGCTCGCATGGGAGGTAGGTGGCCCCGAAATGCGTGCGCAGCTGCCACCGTCAGAGCAGAGCGGGACAAAAGACGCCCATACCCAAGCACACGCGCACGGCCCCCGGTGTACGTGCACAGAATGCGGACACGTGTGCTCACACACAGGCACGCAGGCACAGCGTACAGCACACACGCAAACAGCACACGGGAGCCTGCGCTCACCCCCCAGGGGTCTCGGCAGACACAGCCACACACACACTGCCCTCCTGTTTCTCCACCTGGAGGAAAACTCTCTGCCTCACACTCAAGGGCACCCCAAGGGCACCAGGGAGAAGGGCGGCCAGCGACTCCCTGTTCTCTGCCTGAGCCGGGAGCACCTCGCCTCGCCTCGCCTCCCAGGCGCGGGCAGTTGGTTTAAAAGCAAGCGGCTGCCGCTGAGAGCAGCTTTGCAAAGCCTGCGGCCTCTGCCTGCGGCCCTCCAGGGAGGGGGAGTCAGCCCAGGACCAGGCGGGAAGACTGGATGCCCCGAACCCCGTCTGCAGCCTGCAGACAGCCGGGTCGCCACGGTGGCCCTGTCTGCCTCTTCCAGATGGTGACGAGAGGAAGGCCGTTCTCGGTCGAGCTCCAGGCTGGCTCGCGTCTGTCACCAGCAGGAGTGGCCAGATGTCGGGGTGTTAGTGTCCAGCTGTGCCTGCGCTCCCCCAGGGGCCCTGAGGGGACCCTCCCAGGCGCTGCTGTTCTCTCCTGTTCCCCACTGAAGCCTGAGACCTGAGGACAAGGGGCTTCGCAGGTGCAGGGGGGACCCCGGCCATCTCCTCCAAGCCCGCCTCCACCTGCCCCTGCCCTCGCCGCCGTGAGCTGGTGCCATGACGGGCCGGCCCGGGTCCTGCCGTGCCATGTAGTCGCCGGAAGCGATGGCCGCTTGGAGCAAAGAAGCCGCGGGAAGAAGTTTACAGACGAACTGGAAACAAACAGCTCTTTATTCTGATAACTTTTCTCTCTGGCTCTAACTACACCCCGACACGCCGTCCACGCTCCTCTAACCTCCAAAAATGGCGCAGACCTCATCCGCAATCTCGCTCAAGTCCCTCGAGATCTCCGGCCAAGTCTCGCAAGATCCCGGGGCCAAGTCCCGTGAGACTACGGAAGGCGCCAATGCCCAAACATGTCCAAAGCCCGTAGTCAACCGCAATCTTAGCCATCTCCCCAAACAGGGCTCCTGCAGTGCCACAGATGTCTTGGGGCTCCGTGACAAGCCCCACAAGCTGGGTGGCCTGAAACAACAGAAATTTATTAGGATCCCCAAATCAAGGTGCCTGCAGGGCCCTGTCCCCCGACAAGGCGCGTCTTCCTGCTTCTCCCAGGTCCCGGTGGCCCAGGGCACTCCTGGGTTTGTGGAAGCAGGCTCCAAGCGTGGCTCCATGAGCTGGTCTTCCTCGGGGTCTCCCACTCAGCAGCCTTTCTCCCTGGCCGCAGAGTCCTCTCTCACTAGGACTCAGTCGCTGGATGGAGGCTTGCCCTGACCAGAGGTGATCTCACCCCATCATCAACCACGTCAGCAGCGACTCTGTTCCCGCATGCAGTTGCCTTCCAGCTTCTGAGGCTTAGAAGTGGATGTGTCTTGGGGACACTGCACTACCCACAGTCACCCTGACCCTGCCTTAGGGATGGTTCGTGTACACACTGTGCACCTTCAGCTCAGGAAGCCCCTGAGGTGAGACGGAGGGAGAAACCGAGGCCCAGAAATGTGTCGAGACAGAGGCAGGAGGTCAGGGAGAGCCTGGCTGGCCAAACTGGGACAGGCACCCAGACCCTTGACATGAAGGGCAAGTCCCCTAAGGTCCTTCATGAGAAAGTCTATGATTAATTGATTTTCAGTAAATTAAAATGAGTGGCTTGTAAAGCATTGGATGGAAAAAAAAAAAAAAAAAAAAAAACCACAGAAAGCACCGCAGCCTGCCCTCCCCACTCCCTCTAGAAGCCGGGTGTGGACACGGCCATTTGAGGCTGTCATGGAAGGGCCACCCACTTCTGACTCCTGAGAGCTGAGCCTGCATTCTAATGTTCGAAAGTCTGTGTTTTTGTTCTAGATGTTTCTATGGCAATCCACAGTGCCCGCCCACGGATGACCCTGCTAGTGTCCATCAGTGAGTCACACATTAACAGGCTCTGGGGGCAGTCACTGACCCGGGCCAGGGTGCTACCACCCTCAGGGCTCCAAACACTTGTTCCTGGAACTGGGAATCCACGCAGGAGCTGCGGGGTCACGTCCGGCCCTGCCCGGAAGACATCAGGACCTCCAACCTTGCGTTGGGCCTCTGCCCCAAGGCCATGTGCAGAGGAGCCCTGGGCGGGCCTGGCACAGGGGGAGGGTGAGTTCGAGAGGAGGGCCTGGGGCTAGAGGGGAGAAGGGAGAGGGAAGGGTGCTGGGGTCTGCGGGGTGTGTGGTTCCTGGGTGAGGCTGTGTGCAGGGACACGTGTGGAGTCCCCGGAGTCCGCAGTTAGGGGGACGGGAGGAGCTGCCTAAAAGGGCACAAGTGCCCCTTAAATCTGCTCCACCCTGTTGTGAGGCCCCTGGAACTGAAGTCGGGGCGCGGGGTGGGGGTGATGCACTGGTGGGGTGACGGACACCTCAGGAACAGGACATGCTGCGGCAGAAGAACTGGGGTCAGGGCCACAGCAGCCCAGCCGCTACAAGGGCCAGGGTGAGTCAGCAGGCCTGGTGCTGCCAGCAGGGGACACCCAGAAGGAGGGGCCCGTGGCCTCCTCTTGGTGGAAGAGTAGGACCACCCCCACCCCCCGGGGTTCCCTTCCCATCCGTTCTCCTGTCCCCCGCTGTGCACTGGCAGTACCCTGAGCCACTGCATGGTTGGGTTTGGGTCCCTCCCCAAGACCAGGACTGGCCTGGGGGCAGCTGTGTGGGGTGGGGAGTGGGGGTCTGTCAAGGGCCCCAGGGGGTTCTCTGTGCTGATGGGGGGACTTTTCTGGGGCATGGGGTGCCGGGTCACAGCCTGTCCACACCCCAGGGCCCACACCCCACCGGGCAGAGGGGTCTCTTTCCTGGAGATTGCGCAGGGCCCTTGTTAGAATTTAGGCAAAGTTTCTTACGCAGGGAATGCCATTTTAATAAAAGGGAAGTTTATTAGGGGCCACGCGTGGAAGGGGGGGAAAATGGGGGACGGACGGGAACCGGGGCAAGTGCGAACAGAGAGTGATTTCAGTCCGGGGCTGGCTTAAATAGAGTGGGGGGTCAGAAAGCCCCTGGAATGAGTCTTTTTCTCTATAGGCTACCAGAGGTCAGGAAGTAGTGGCCAGGGCACCTGCTGGCCAAGTTCACTGGCCAGGCTGAGGATATTGGGAAATGTAGTTTTTCACAGAGTACCTGGGGAGGTGTGGCATTCTGCCTGGGAGGCGCAGCCTCCTGCCTGGAATCCAACAGCCCAACTTGCTAAGCTCCAACCCCACCCCTCCCCCACCTGAAGGACCCCTGCCGGAACACCTCTCTCACCCAGGAAGAGTGGCAGTTCAGGCCAGCTGCCTGGTCCTGGAGTGGAAGGCTCCCGAGGAGGCCCGAAGCCACGCCTCCTCCACGTGGGGCGGGCAGGCAGTGGGGGAGGCGAGTGGGTGGTGCACAGGTTCCCTGCAGCTGGGTGGGGGCGCAGGAGCGAAGGACTCCCTAGCCCTCCACCCAAGGCTCCCAGCCTCAACCGCACAGGTGGCGCAGGGACACAGGCTCCTACCTCTAGCATAGGGACAGGTGTCCTTGAGTTTTGCAGGTGACAGGGATGGAGAAAATCAGCCGGAGCCATGTGGTGTCCTGGGTGGGAGATGCACAGGGCTGCAGGAAGGCAGGGTCGAGAGCAACGCCAGTCCCGGGCCGCAGCAGCAGCACGCACCCGCAGCATCTCCTCCCGGGACCGCCGTGCCGGTGAAGCCAGACTTAAAGCTAGGCAGTGAGTGTAGACAGACAAATCGGGTCTAACATCGAGTTTCATAAAAGAACATGGAGTCCATAAGGAAAATGGAGTCAGCCTGAGTCCTGGAAAGACAGAGCAACTCTAAGGGAGATGAGATGGTTAATGCTCCCAAGTTAGGGCCCATCTTATGGAATGCTAATGAAACAGCTCTCAGCAAATGGAGATGCTAATCAACTAGCCCTAAGCCCTTCCTGTGAGTCCCACACCCACCATGGGCCCACCTGTGTCACATCTTTTGACATTCCTGTCCCAGGCAGGACAGACAAAAGAAAGATTTCAGATATAAAGGGAGAAGGCCTCTCCTCCCTTTGGATTCCTGGTTTCCAGGTCCCCTTTCTCCCTCTGGGGGAGTCTTTTGCTATCCTTTAAATAAAGCTGTCCACTTTCCACTCTACGCGCTTGCCTCCGAGTGCTTCTTCAGCGTTATTCTTCAGCGTTCGGGGAGCAAGAACTCGTCCCGGGTAAAAAGCGGTTTCACCGGCAGGGGGAAGGCCTGGGCGTGGATGGCAGGCAGCGCCATGGCTACCACATCCATACCTCCCCTGTGGCCGTCCCCACTGCACCAGACTGGATTGGAGCCTGGGGAGGGAGCTGCCTCTCTGAGTGGCCAGAGAGGCCTGGACACAGCCACAGTACTCTGTGAAAAACTACATTTCCCAATATCCTCAGCCTGGCCAGTGAACTTGGCCAGCAGGTGCCCTGGCCACTACTTCCTGACCTCTGGTAGCCTATAGAGAAAAAGACTCATTCCAGGGTAGGCTGGAGGGTAGGCCGTGCACTGACCGGGGCCCGCACCGCGCCTGCCCGCGGCTCTGCTCTTCCTCTACACTCTCTTCCACTGCCTGGACCTGCCCTCCGGGAGTCACGGGGGTCTTCCCTGACTCTAGGTTTGGACCCAGTTGGCATGGGGAGTGGCTGGTGACACTGTTTCCAGCCAGCTCCTGGGGTGTACCACATGGGTGACACAGAGGCAGCTAGGACAGTGTTCTGCCTGGCTGACTGGCAGCCCTCAGGCAGCCCTGGTGGAGGGACAGGCAGACTTGGTCTCCCCCGCCTGTCGCCAGCCCTGGTCACCCTCTGCCCACTTCTGTACCTGGGCTGAAGACCACGATTCCTGCCGCCTCCCTGCCCCTGGCCCACCCTCCCTGCGGGTCTTCTCCCTTTGAGCTTGGGTGCTGCTGGAGGGCCTCAGCCTGGCCTTGGCAGAGAGTCCCTGAGGCCCCTCAGTGTTGGTGGCAGGCAGGTCTGCCCCTGCACATGGGAGCTCCTCACCCACAGTGAGGGGTGGCCCGCGTCCCCCCAAGGCTGCCAGCTAGGAAAAGTCCCAGGACACACTGGAGCCGAGAGGTGGCGCAGGGCTGGGGGCTTGGCTTCCTCCTGCCTCCGGCATCTTCCTCCCGCATGCCTGTCCCTGAGGGAATCCCAAGAGGGAAGCTGCCAGACAGAAAGCGTGGTTTCCACGGTCTCCCTGACCTGGGTGAGGACTGTCACGGGAGGCACACACTCCCGGTGGCGGGGAGTGCACTCTCCAGACTCCCCTTCCGCTCAGCCCCCTGACCTCATGTCCATGCAACTGAGCTTTGTGCCCTGTGGGTGGCAATGGGGACCCTTAGCCTGGTCAGGGTGGTTGGTGGCTGGGTCAGACAGCTCCGAGAAGCAGGGTGTCAGGTGACATCTGACCATTTTACAGCCCAGCCAGCAGAGGCTCAGACAGGAACCCAGCAGCCGGGCAGGGAAGGGGCGGTGGGCGCCTGCAAGGGGTGCGGGGGCGGGGCCTTCGCTTCTCACGGGCTCAGACCCCTGCCCACGTGCTCCGCCGCCCTATTTCGCGCCGCCGCCAGGGGGCGCCTTCTCCCCTCCTGCCCTGTCCCCTCCGGAGCCAGGCGGGCTCCCTGACTCCCCCATCCCTGACGGAGCTGCAGTGCGGGTGGGCGGGCGTCAGCCGAGCCCGGGCTTACGCACGGAGGTGGGCCGCGGCTGGGGAGGTGCCAGGTGCCCACCACAGACCCCTCCTGCAGCCTGGGAGGGGAGGGGAGAGGGGAGGTCGCAGGGTGCGACCAGCTGCCAGTTCTCGGGATGACGGCACCACCCTCCGGAACCCAGTCTTCCGGTATCTGGAGCCTCCCCCAGCCTCTTCCGCCCCCCCCCCCCAGATCTCTGCCACCACCTGGCGGGAAACAGCCCCTTCCCATTTGGCCTGGTCCCCCTCCTGGGTAAGGTCATGACCCACCCTGGAGAAGGGGCCCTCCCCACCGCACTCGCAGCTCTTCAGTGCCCCCGCTGTGACTCAGACGTGTGCCGTGGAATGTCATGTGACACCTACATGAATAACTCTGGTTCAAGGATAGGTGACTTCATTCCCCCCACTCCCCTTCTGGGACCAGGCCAAGTTGCTCTGGTTTCATCGTCTGTCTAGCAGGAGCTACAGTACCCAGTTGTAGGGTGTTGGGGACCAGAAGGGACTCAGCAGGCTGCTAGTGATCAATTAAGATTGGGGGTGGGTGTTCCCATGTCCTCCCAGGAGAGGAAAGAGGAGTAGCGCAGACAGACAAGGGGACATTCTGGGGACCAGCTTGGATCTCCTGGGACTCCCCATGTCTTCCCCTGTCAGAGGGGTGGATGTGGCACAACTTGAGTGGCCTTTCCTGCTCTGTCCTGCACTTGTCCTAGACACCCCGCTCCTTGCCACTCCCTGCCCCCCCAAAGTGTAGGTGCACATAATCCAAGGCCAGAGAGAGAGAGAGGGTGCACATGCAGTCAGGACCCCAGTCCTACAGGTCCTGCACGCTCCCCCCTCTCCACCTGCGCCCTGTCCTCCACCTCCTGCCAGCACAGCCAGACAAGGAGCGTGCCCTGCACACGTGCCCATGCCCACTGCGGGTTGGGATGAAAAGAAGGCTCTGTGCCATCCCATTTGCCCGAGCCCCAGGTTGCTGAGGTCCTTCCTGAGTCCTCACAGACCTGCCTTTGGCTCAGCGAGGCAGGGGTGCAAGGACCCACAGCCAGGGACACATGCACCTGCTGGAGACTGCGCCCTGTCCCTGGTGATGGGGACCCCGAGCGCGCACAGGTACGTGTGTGTCACTCAACACGTGTGTGCATGCACAGTGTGCATGCACCGTGCGCATCCGCGTACCTGTGATCACACGCGTGTGCGCACAGCCCATGGGCGGTGATGCAGGACGTGGGAGCTCTGTGCCGAGAGTGGCTGAGCTTGAGTTTCGTGTGGAGCGTCACAGCTCCGGGTCCCCTGCAGCCGCTCTGCGTTTCTGTGAGTGCAGAAAGGAGGACATGGAGCTGCCAGCCTGCCCCTGTCTGGTGTGGTGCAGGGCCTGGGCTGTGTCGCCTGGTGTCCCCAGAGCGCTGGGAGGAGAGTATCACTGTGACCTTCAGAGAGGGGTCCTGAGGCACAGGGATGTTTCAGAAGGTTGGCGTGTGAACTGTGCAGCCAGCTCCTGGTGAGCTTTGCTGAGGGGCGTCTGACCTGAGTTCCACACTCCCGAGGTCTCCCAGAGGTCGCAGTGGGCAGCTGTGGGCCAGCTGCAGCCTCCTTCTGAGGGCAGACCCTCCCAGAGCAGGGTGGAGTTCTGTCTCTGGCGTCAGGGCCTGCTTCTCTCAGGATGGCCCTGGACAGCATCAGGCCTGTGGCTGGCAGCCTGTCCTCCCTGCAAAGCCCCTTCCTCTGTGCTGGGCCAGCTTCCGAGACCCTGCACAGAAGAGCTGGGGAAAAATAGACACTTGGGGCCCGGGGCTCTGGGCCGGTGAGCGGGGCCTCTGGCCACAGGCTGCCTACCCTCTAGGTAGGACAGCAGGGTTGAGCACCTTGCCAAGATAGCCCCACCGAGCTGTTACTAAGCCCCCGAGAGCTGGGCTCCTCCTGTGTGAATGGGACAGCTGAGGGGCACCACCCAGGGTGCAGGTGCTGCCCCACAGCTGCTCCAGGGCAAGGCTGGTGCAGGGAAGGTGCAGGGAAGCGCCCATGCAGGAGTGCCCGGGAAGCTCCCTGCAGGCATCTCCTGCGTCCCCACCCTTCCTCTCTGGAAAGGCAGGGGATGGGGACCTGGCCAAGCCCACGGCCCCGCCCCGCCCACGGCCCCGCCCCGCCCACGGCCCCGCCTTGCCCACGTGCTCACTCACATACACACTCACATGCACGACACACCCAGAAGCAGGCCCTTGCCCTCGCACGCGCTGCACCCAGGTTCTCACGAGGCCCCCTGGCCCACACCCGAGCCTGGGTGGGCTTCCGGAACCTCCCTCAGGGCTGTGAGGTGCGAGGCCTCCCTTGCCAGCCTATCTAGTGCTGTTGGCCTTGGTGACCCTATACCACCCAGGGAGGTGGCCTTAGGGAAGGGTGGCTTGGAGAGGCATGGGGTGGGGTGTGGCTTGGGCCCCCATCAGGTGCGGCCACTGGACAATGCCACCAAGGTGGGCACAGGGCAGGGGGAGCGGGGAGCTGTCCTGCTCGGGCTGCTCGCCATGCCAGTGCTGTCTGCCTGTGGCCTCCGCAGGCTCCGGGGCTCCCTGAGCTCCGCCCGCCCCTCTCCTTCAGGGCTGGTCTTGGAGGCCCCCCTCCCAGGGCTGCGGTGGGCTGGCGGCTGCTCCCCGCGGCTGCGGTGGGGCAGGGCTCCAGGGCTCTGGGCAGCCAGCGCACGGGCCCACAGCTTAGTGCCCAGCAGCAGCATCCAGATGCCCGGACCTGGCACATGGAGGGCAGAGGGCGTCCCTCGGCACCTCTGTAGCTCCTTGGGGGCCCCTGGCCACTGAGCAGAGGTGGCGCTGGGGACAGCCACCGGGGTGTGTCCTGGCTCCTCACGTTGAGCTGGGTTTGCAGTGCCTTTGTGCCAGCCCCGGGCAGGCAGAGGGCCTGCCCGTGGGCTCCGCGCAGCCGCTGGGCCTGGCTGGTTGCTCAAGTCGCCCGCTGGGGCTGCACCTGCTCTCGATTATGCTCAGGCTGAATGACATGGAAAACATGCGGATGCAGCGGAGCCTACAGCCGAGCACGCGTGGAGGTGCGGCTGCTGGAGGGGCTCGCCCGGCCGTCAGCGGAGCAGCTCTCCGGCGGGCCCTCCACAAGCGCGTTTCTGAAGGGGGAGTCATGTCAGCTGCACTCTCTCCTTTTCTGAGCCTGCCTAAAGGAGCCAGGAAGAGACGGAGGCTTCCCTGCTGGTTCCCCACCTCCGGGTGGGCACGAAGTCGGACACTTGTCCATCTGAGGCTGGGATGGCCCTGGGCAGCCTCCGCTGACCTAGAACAGATGGAGAACCCTAATGTCTCAAGCGGGCAGGGGTGGGTCAGTGTGGCTGAGCTTGCCACGAAGCCACGAAGGCCCCTGAATCTGTGTCACTGTCACCGTCCTGTGGGTCCCCGGGTTCTGTTTGTGTGGCGCTGCTTGGCGGTGTCTCACGGCCGTGAATCGCGCAGGGGGGTGCTTTGGTGTCAGCGTCTGTGACAGACCACACGGGTGGGGTGAACCGGGAAAGAGCAACGGGACGCGAGGCCAGGCGTGTGGAAGGAGCTGGGCCGCAGGCAGCTGGCCTCCACCTCCTTCCCAGGGTGACGACCTACAGTGCAGTCAAGGTCAAAGGCAGGCCTGGCGGCCGGGGGAGCGGCCTGTGCTGCTGTCCTCCGGGCCCTTCCCTCCTCAGCAGCCAGGGTGTGCTGCCTTCACATGGAGAGCGGGGCCCTGTCCCGCGGCTCCTGGAGAATCTCTCGGACTCCTCTCCAGAGGAAGGCCTGTGTTCCCGGCCTGGCTGGCTTTCAGCGGTTCCCTCTCCCGTTCCCTCAAGGTTGCCATCTGCGAGCTGTGGTCACTGGGGGCCTGGGGGAGGCTTCAGCTGTGCTCTCTGAACGACTGAGCCGCAGGGAGGTGTCCTGCTGTCGGGAGGCCTCGCTGGACGGTGGCCAGTCTGCACGCAGTGGCGTCACTATCTGCCTCTGATTTCAGAACTGAGCTAGGTTCTGTGACTCACGCTTGTGACTCATGGCCATCAGATGGTGAGCTCTGGGGGCCTCGGCTGCACCTGTGTTCCTGCCAGGAGCTGGGCCACGGGGTAGGCAAGGTTAACCATCCTGCTGCGGAGGGTTAGATTGAATTCAAGAAACCTATTTTTCCTGGGGTGGAACTTAAAGGTGGAAACTGACACGAAATCGGTGTGGCTAGCTAAGAAGTGCCACGGACAGTCTCCACATCTTCTGTCTTGTCCTGCAGCAATGGCAACGCCAGCCACAAAGGACACCTCCCTGCTGAGGTGTGCGTCCTGCCTTCAAGAGCCCGGCGCTTTTAGTTGTCCTCCGAGGCCCCGCGTGGATGGCTCACGCTCACTGTGCAGCCAAGAGACAACTTGGGAGCATGGGAGCCTGGGGAGCCTGGACCCCAAGTCCTGGGCGAGGAGAAGGAAGCCAGCACATGGACGCCGGTGGCTGCTCCTTCAGAGAACAGCCTTGCACCTGCACCTGAGGCGCGTGGCCTGGCTCTGGGCTCCTGTGGTTCTGCACCCATGTGGCCAGGTGCCAGTCTCTACCTGGGCAGGGTGGGCGGTGCCAGGAGCTTCCAGTGGTGTCGAGCGGGAACGTGCCTTAGCAGCTCTGCGTCTCCTCGGCCTTGCTTTCTTTCCGTCAGATGCTGTTCTCACTTTCTGGGTGATGGACTATTCTCGTCCCGTCTTGGTTAACAGAGGGAACCTTTCATCATGGCCTGGGGCCACCGTGGGGTTCCAGTTCAGGTTTAATGAACTTGACCAGGCACTTCGTTTCCCCCCGATTTTTCGCCAGCTACGGATTATAAACACTGGACAAAATAGAAACAACTATTTTTTTTTTTTTTTTTGGTACCAGGGATTGAACTCAGGGGCACTACGACCACTGGGCCACATCCCCAGCCATTTTTTTTGTATTTTATTAGAGACAGGGTCTCACCGCGTTGCTAAGTGCCTCGCCATTGCTGAGGCTGGCTTTGAACTCGCGATCCTCCTGCCTCAGCCTCCCAAAGTGCTGGGATTACAGGCATGCGCCACCATGCCCGGCAGAAACAACTATTTAAAGGCATTGATTGTAAAGTGACATAAAACATGAAACTGCCCCCCCCCCCACCAAAAAACGAAACAAAACCTTTGGGGACACGACCTTGAGATAAGGGAGCCACGCCACCTGACTTTCTTCCAGGGCCCTCCTGAGACAGCCCACGGGGGTGCAGCACAAATAGCACACCAGTCTTGGGTGGAGAGGTCGGAGGTCAGGGCTACCAGAATATCTGGAAATTTAGGGGAGAAAGTCCAGAAAAGAGGGAGACGTTGGGGCTGGGGTTAGAGCTCCGTGGTAGAGCGCTTGCCTCGCATGCGTGAGGCCCTGGGTTTGATCCTCAGCACCACATAAAATAAATAAATAAATAGAAATAAAGATATTGTGTCCATCTAAAACTAAAAAAAAAAATTTAAAAAAAAAGAGAGGGAGACATACCTAGGGGAACCCCTGGACCTAGCACAAACTCCCCTGAACTCCTTGGCTTGTCCCTAAGGTATGCATGTGCAGGACAAGGCTCCAGAAACCCCAGGGGAAAGCCACTACTGGAAGCCTGGAGAGCCGAGCAGAGGTTCTGGCGTCTGGCCAGTGCTGAGAACGCTGGGTTTGCAGCTCATGCCTGCTGAGTTAGGGGCACTGGGAGGGAGGCACGGGGCCTTTCATTAAAACCTAAGGACTTCTTCTTTTTTTTTTTTTTTGTACCAGGATTGAACCCAGGGATGCTTAAGCACTGACCCACACTCCAGCCCACCCCCTTTTAATATTTTATTTAGAGACAGGGTCTCACTGAGTTGCTAAGTGCCTCACTAAGTTGTTGAGGCTGGCTCGGAACTCATGGTCCTCCTGCCTCAGCCTCCCAAGCTGCTGGAATTACAGGCTCACACCACTGTGCCTGGCTCCTAAGGCCTTCTTTAGATGGTTTTAAAAAATGTGGCTTTAGGGGCTGGGGTTGTGGCTCAGCGGTAGAGCGCTCGCCTAGCAGTTGCACGGCCCGGGTTCGATCCTCAGCACCACATACGAATATAAGGCATTGTGTACAACTAAAACAAATAAATAAATATATTTTTTTAAAATGTGGCTTTAAAATATGGGCCAGGTGGGATTTAAAGTGGACCAGGTATTTGTGTTATTCTGGAGTAGGAGAAAATATTCAGATTTTAAATTAGGGGTGCATGCTAACATTAAAAATACATATACAACTTCCAAAATAGATATAACAAGGGAATTTTGTAAAGGCTTTAATCAACGCCAAGAGAATGAAGACATAGAGAAAGAGGACAAGTAGATCACCCCAGACCTGGGAGGTGCTCAAAGGCGGAAGAGCCACAGGAGTGGTGGGGACAGCCGCGGACAGGAGCGCGGACGCTTCTCAAGTGCCCACCAGGGTTCGCCGGCCAGTCGTCCTCGGAAGAAGCGAGCTTTGGGCAGGGGGTGAGGATCTGAGTGGCAGGTGTTGCCTGCAGTGGGGCACACTTGCTGGCTTCTGCAAGGCCACCTCCTGGGGCAGGAAGATGCCACAGCCCGTGGGGGTATAGCAGCAGCTCGCGTCGGATGGCGAGACTGGCGCTCCTTGGACCAGCAGCTGTGGTGCGGCTCTGCGCTGGACGCCTGGGCCTCGGGTGCGCAGCAGCGGTGCGGCTCTGCGCTGGACGCCTGGGCCTCGGGGGTGCGCCGCTCTGCGCTGGACGCCTGGGCCTCGGGGTGCGCAGCAGCGGTGCGGCTCTGCGCTGGACGCCTGGGCCTCGGGGTGCGCAGCAGCGGCGCGGCTCTGCGCTGGACGCCTGGGCCTCGGGGTGCGCAGCAGCGGCGCGGCTCTGCGCTGGACGCCTGGGCCTCGGGGTGCGCAGCAGCGGCGCGGCTCTGCGCTGGACGCCTGGGCCTCGGGGTGCGCAGCAGCGGCGCGGCTCTGCGCTGGACGCCTGGGCCTCGGGGTGCGCAGCAGCGGCGCGGCTCTGCGCTGGACGCCTGGGCCTCGGGGTGCGCAGCAGCGGCGCGGCTCTGCGCTGGACGCCTGGGCCTCGGGGTGCGCAGCAGCGGCGCGGCTCTGCGCTGGACGCCTGGGCCTCGGGGTGCGCAGCAGCGGCGCGGCTCTGCGCTGGACGCCTGGGCCTCGGGGGTGCGCAGCAGCGGCGCGGCTCTGCGCTGGACGCCTGGGCCTCGGGGTGCGCAGCAGCGGCGCGGCTCTGCGCTGGACGCCTGGGCCTCGGGGTGCTGTGCGCAGCAGCGGCGCGGCTCTGCGCTGGACGCCTGGGCCTCGGGGTGCGCAGCAGCGGCGCGGCTCTGCGCTGGACGCCTGGGCCTCGGGGTGCGCAGCAGCGGCGCGGCTCTGCGCTGGACGCCTGGGCCTCGGGGTGCGCAGCAGCGGCGCGGCTCTGCGCTGGACGCCTGGGCCTCGGGGTGCGCAGCAGCGGCGCGGCTCTGCGCTGGACGCCTGGGCCTCGGGGTGCGCAGCAGCGGCGCGGCTCTGCGCTGGACGCCTGGGCCTCGGGGTGCGCAGCAGCGGCGCGGCTCTGCGCTGGACGCCTGGGCCTCGGGGTGCGCAGCAGCGGCGCGGCTCTGCGCTGGACGCCTGGGCCTCGGGGTGCGCAGCAGCGGCGCGGCTCTGCGCTGGACGCCTGGGCCTCGGGGTGCGCAGCAGCGGCGCGGCTCTGCGCTGGACGCCTGGGCCTCGGGGTGCGCAGCAGCGGCGCGGCTCTGCGCTGGACGCCTGGGCCTCGGGGTGCGCAGCAGCGGCGCGGCTCTGCGCTGGACGCCTGGGCCTCGGGGTGCGCAGCAGCGGCGCGGCTCTGCGCTGGACGCCTGGGCCTCGGGGTGCGCAGCAGCGGTGCGGCTCTGTGCTGGACGTCTCCCACTCCGCAGCCCCTAGGGTTGGTGCGGATGGGTCCTGCCAGCCACGCGGCGGGCACTGCTCCTGGCTCTGGAGCCCTGTGCTGTCATCCTGGGATCCTACTGTGTCACTCGCTGGTGTCGTGTGGAGGAGGGCGAGGGTCAAGGGGTCACACCTCCTGACAGCACGGCCGGGGTCGTGCCACGTGGGGCGGTGTCCCTGGCACTGTTCCACCCACAGCACATGGGCTTCTGTTTTGAGAGCTGGACCCAGAGGGCTGCTGAGGCTCGGCTGGCCGGCTCTGTCCCCCCGCTGGGCATTGGTCAGCTCCCCCAGCAACCAGACACCCAGGGCCCAGGCAGCCAGCGCTGCTTTCTGTGAGGCCTGTGGAAACTCACGGACATGCTTTGTGAACCGTCCCAAGCCGGCGGTCCTCGCGCCTGTGGGCCCCACTGTGGCAGTCCTGGCTCTGGGCAAGCCTCGACTCGCTCCCTGGCCGCGTCCTGAGCGCACGGTTCCGCAGCTCCGCTCCCCACGGCACTCTGGGGTGGCCCTGTGTCCTGCTGCTGGGTCTTCTGCGGTGGCACGGGTGCTGGCTGCGCAGTGAACACAGCCGGCCTGGAGGGGCCTCGGGAGGCTCCTCTGTGCCTCCACGCTGACCGGGACCGCGCGTGAGGTGGTGCATGGCCCTGGGGCCTCGGCAGTGCTCGAGAGGCCAGGCCTGGGCCCTGTCCTGGTAGGCAGGGTGTACACAGGGCCGGTTTCCAGGGGAGACCAAACAGGCCGCTTCCGTGCTGGTCACGCGGCGGCCACTGCAGTTCCTGCACACATTGGCAGGGACGGCTGGCTCCCGAGGCGCAGGCGGAGCCCTCGCCCGGACAGGACGTGGGCAGTGGGCCCCTGCCTCTGTTCAGACCTCGGTTCCTTATCTGTGATGTGAAGGCCTGGGGTGGGGTCAGAGGGTCGGGGAGCCTCTGGAACGTGGTCAGAGGACACGGACTCACTTCCAGGAAGGCAGGCGCAATGCACGCACACACGTGTGTCTTTGTGAACACGCAAGGCAACGCACGCCTGCAGAGCTGCACGCACGCCCCGGGGCTCAGAGGAGCGCATCCAGGTCGCCGGGATCGCGGCAGTCCGAGCCTCACACAGGGGTCTCCTGGAGCCGGGGCGCGGCCCCCAGCAGGGTGGGCTCCCCAGCACCTGTTCAAACAGGAGCGCAGGAGTGGAGGAGCGGACCTCTGAGCAGACACGCAGAGAACGGAACACAAAACCCCGCGAGGCCGGGCCCACCGGCAGGACACCAGCGGCTTCCCTGTTCACTTGGTTTCCTCCCGGCCGTGGGCGGCTTCCCGGCCTGCTGCTCAGCCCTGGCACAGGGCAGCCTCTGAGGCCCACACTCTGCTCCTCAGGCCTCCGGGAGGAGTCTGACAGGCAGCCCGGCTCATGTCTCACCCGCTCTGTGACCATGACCCGGGGTCAGGGCCACCGTGCGTCCTGCACCTGCCTGGACGGTCCCTCTCGCCCGCCCCCCCTTCCAGAGCAGCGCGTTAGCGGGGCGCCCCACCTCCTTGGTAATCGTGCTAATTAGCACGTTGCTCCGTGCCCTGTGGGAGGCTTGGCTTGCCAGGGACTCTCCGCAGGGCAGAGCTCCCGGCCACTGCCAGGTCAGAGGACTTGGCGCTGTGTGGAGGGTGCGTGTGTGCCAGCCGCCCTTGGCACGCCCGTGGCGTCTCTCCATGCTTGCCAAGAAGTGGAGAACAATCCCGCTCAGCTGCTTGGGCTCTTGGGATTCAGAAAAGAGAGGATGCTGCTTCTCTCTCTCTCCCCTGAGCTATCCGGACGCAGTATTTTCTTCTGACTTATTTATATTTTTGCTCTAAAATCACAGTGCTTTAGTGATTCTACATCCATGATGCATGCACACACTATTGTTTTTTTAAATCATTTTTGAGCTTTAAAACAATCATACTTTCCTACTGTGAACTCTATAGTAGATACAGAACAGCACAATGACATGTGTGTCCCCCTAAACAAATGTCCAACCTCTGTGGGCTAGGGCATAGGGCTGTGTCAGGGCCTTAGAGGCCACCCAGGTGCCCTCAGATCAGGCCCACTCACCCACCTACTCATTCATTCACATACCCACTCACCCACTCACTCACTCCTTCACTCATTCATTCACCCACTCACCCACTAACTTACTCACCCACCCATTCACTCACCTACCTACTCAACCACCCACTCACCCATTCATTCACTCACCTACCCACTCACCCACTCACACACCCCACTCACTCGCACACCCACCCACTCACCCACCTACCCACTCACCCACTCACTCACCCACTAACTCACTCACCTACCTACTCAACCACCCACTCACCCATTCATTTACTCACCTACCCACTCACCCACTCACACACCCACTCACTCGCACACCCACCCACTCACCCACTCACTCACCCACTCACTCACCCACCCACCTACCCACTCACCCACTCACTCACCCACCCACCACCTACCCACCCACCCACTCACCCACCCACCTACCCACTCACCCACCCACTCACCCACTCACTCACCCACCCACCCACTCACCCACTCACTCACCCACCCACCCACTCACCCACTCACTCACCCACCTACCCACTCACCCACCCACCCACCCACTCACCCACTCACTCACCCACCTACCCACTCACCCACTCACCCACCCACTCACTCGCACACCTACCCACCCACTCACCCACCCACCCACCCACTCACCCACCCACTCACTCGCACACCTACCCACCCACCCACTCACCCACCCACTCACTCGCACACCTACCCACCCACCCACCCACCCACCCACCCACCCACCCCACCCACCCACCACTCACCCACCCACCACCCACTCACCCACCCACTCACCCACCACCCACTCACCCACCCACTCACCCACCCACCCACTCACCCACCCACTCACCCACCCCACCTACCCACTCACCCACTCACCCACTCACCCACCCACTCACCCACCCACTCACCCACCCACCTACCCACTCACCCACCCACTCACCCACTCACCCACTCACTCACCCACCTACCCACTCACCCACCCACCTACCCACTCACCCACTCACCCACCCACCCCACCACCCACTCACCCACTCACTCACCCACCCACCACCCACCCACTCACTCACCCACTCACTCACCCACTCACCCACTCACTCACCCACCCACCCACCCACTCACTCACCCACCTACCCACCCACCCACTCACCCACTCATTCACCCACTCACCCACCCACCCACTCACCCACCCACCCACTCACCCACTCACTCACCCACTCACCCACTCACTCACCCACTCACCCACCCACCCACTCACGCACTCACCCACCCACTCACCCACTCACTCACCCACCCACCCACCCACCCACTCACCCACCCACTCACCCACTCACCCACTCACTCACCCACCTACCCACCCACTCACTCACCCACTCACCCACTCACCCACCCACCCACCCACCCACTCACTCACCCACCTACCCACCCACCCACTCACCCACTCACTCACCCACTCACCCACTCACCCACTCACTCACCCACTCACCCACTCACTCACCCACTCACCCACTCACCCACTCACTCACCCACCCACCCACCCACTCACTCACCCACCTACCCACCCACCCACTCACCCACTCACTCACCCACCCACTCACCCACTCACTCACCCACCCACTCACTCGCACACCCTCAGTGAGTCCTTGCTCAGTGCCAGGCACAGCTCTAGGTGTTGGCATAACAGCCAAGGAAGCAGACGAGCCTCCTACCCGTTGCCTGGCCTTCCCCTGCGGTGACAGCACCGCGGCTTCTCCTGGAGACGTCCTCTCAGTGTCTCCACGTCCATGTGCATGGTTGCCTGGCCTTCCCCTGTGGTGACAGCACCGCGGCTTCTCCTGGAGACGTCCTCTGCGTCGCTCAGTGTCTCCACGTCCATGTGCATGGTTGCCTGGCCTTCCCCTGTGGTGACAGCACCGCGGCTTCTCCTGGGGACGTCCTCTCAGTGTCTCCACGTCCATGTGCATGGTTGCCTGGCCTTCCCCTGTGGTGACAGCACCGCGGCTTCTCTTGGAGACGTCCTCTGCGTCGCTCAGTGTCTCCACGTCCATGTGCATGGTTGCCTGGCCTTCCCCTGTGGTGACAGCACCGCGGCTTCTCCTGGGGACGTCCTCCGCGTCGCTCAGTGTCTCCACGTCCACGTGCATGCTGAAGCCGCAGGCCGCTCCGCCCTGCCGCTTGGGAACACGGGAAGCTTGGCGTGCCTGCTGTGTCTCAGTGGCACTGTCCTCTCCCTGGCCTTGTTGGGGAGCCCTCTGTGGAGGTGTGTGGCCTTGGGGCTGTGTAGTGCTCCACTGGGTGACGAGGCCTTTCCACCTGCTGCTGGTGACTCGTGGTGGTTTCTGGTTTTTGGCTATTAAAGAAAACACTACTGTACGCACTTGTACGGGGTCTCCCAGGGTCCATGGGTAGCCTGGCATATGGCGGGCCACGTGCTCAGCGGAACTGGGTCCTGGAGGATGGTTCCGAGTGGCAGCTCTGACGCTCAGCCCACCCCAGCGGCGGAGGCGCACGAAAAGCCGACGTCCTTCTGATGCGCGGTGTCCTGACCCTTGGCGAGGCTCAGCGCCCGGCCGGGTCCAGCACCCTTCCCCTGTTCCCTCTCACGAAGCCTTTCGCCCACGGCTTCCATCTTCGGCCGTTTTCTTGACTTGTCGGCATTCTTCATATAGATGGTTCCCATCGGGGACGGTCCTGCCTCCTGGGTGCGTCCTGGCAGAGCCATCCCACCTGGCCGCAGGTTTGGGCTCTCGTGAACACTCACGTGCCCGCCCGGCGCCTGCCTGTGGCTGCCACGGTGCCCGGCCCCTCCCCGCGGACGCCTGAGTGGTCTGGACCTTCCCCTGCCATCCCGACAGAGGCCTGGGCTGGCCCTCCCCCAGCTGCAGAGGGAGGGGCAGAGGCTCCTTGCTCTCTTCTGGGGTCACTGCACCTGTGGGTGGGCCCCGTCCCAGCTGAGCTGGTTCCCAAGGGCTGCAAACACCTATAAAGCACGACGGCTACGGTCCCTGCTACCCAGACCCCCGCGGGTGCACGGGCGAGGCCCAGCGCCCCACGTGGGGCTGCAGCCCTGACCCACTCGGTTCCATCAGACTGCCTTTGAAATGGGCGGCGCTCCAGGCTCCTGGCCAGACCGCGCAGTGAGCGGAAGCGTCTCCTTTGAAGCGTGGATTTTCTGATGTCCCTTTGCTTGAAAATAGAATCTGCCTCTCTGGCTCCGTGAAGGACGAGGGAGAGGAGGTGGCAGGGACGCAGACTTCAAGTCCCAGGGGAGTCCCGCTGCAGGGAGGGGCGGGGGCCAGCAGGGGAGGACTGTGCTGGGACAGGGCAGGGATGGCCTCCAGGACCACCCTCCATTGTAGGGGCACCCCTCCTGGGCGAGCAGGCAGGGCGTCGGCAGGGCACGGGGAGGCGTGTCTGTGAAACGCCAGCAGCCCCTCGGTGTCTTCTCCGAGGCCTCCGAGTCTTCAGCCTCAGTTCTGCCGTGCCGAGGAGCGCTGCGCCCGCGCAGGACGCACCTGTCCCTGTGGGGAGGAATCGCCACCCGACTCCACCTCCTGCAAAAGGGGTCAGGCCCGACGGCTGGCAGGCGCTCATCTTTGGCTTCTGGGGGCCCCACCCCGTGGTCTCTCCAGGGTCCCTGTGCACCCGTCATTCTGCCCCGCTGCCTCCAGGAGCCCGGGCCTCTCACCCAGAGCCCGCCGCCTGCAGCTGTCTCCAGAAGGACCCAGGTCTGGCGCGGGCAGGGGAGGCCCGCAGAGCCAGGCCACGGGCGGAGGCCCTGCCCAGGACCAAGCGGGCAGGCGGCGGGCAGGCGCTGCGGGCTGCGGCGGTGGCCCTGAGGAGGCCGCACGGTGGGCTTTGTCCTGCTCTGCAGGAAGGAAAGCAGAGGCCAGGACACACTTACGCTGACACCCCTGCCCCTTGCACACCAACACACACACACACAACACAGGCACACTAACACCCCGCACTGACACACACACTGACACCCCCCCACACACTGACACACACACACAACACAGGCACACTAACACCCCACACTGACACACACTGACACCCCCCACACACACACACACAACACAGGCACACTAACACATCCACACCGATACACACACTGACACCCCACTCCCCCACACATTGACACACACACACACACACAACACAGGCACACTAACACCCCGCACTGACACACACACTGACACCCCCCCACACACTGACACACACACACAACACAGGCACCCTAACATATCCACACATACACACACACACACTGACACCCCCACCCTCACATTAACACACATCACACACACACACTGACACTCATACAAACACACACTCACACCCTCCCCCACACTCACACATACTAACACACACACACACACACACTCACAAGTTCATACACACTCACGCCCCCACAACCACACTCACACATGCAACACTCATTCACACATATTCATACAGTGTGTGAAATTCGTACAATCTCACACACTCACAAACACACTCATACACATTCATACACACTTAACACCTTACACACTCACACGTCCCACTCATACACTCACACAAACTCATAAACACACTCACTCCCAGTGCATCACATAGCACACACTTACATACTCACACTAACACACACATTCACAGCACGCTCACACACACATACCTGCACACACTTATACACACTCACACAAGCTCACGTGCTCTCACACACACAGCACGTGCCGTGCACACACACACTCGTACACCCCTGGCCACACACAGGGACCCGCCCCTCCCTGCCCGAGAGCTGCCCTTGGGGTGACCCCTGCAGATGGCCTGGGCACGTCCTCTGGGCGTCTGGGGCCCTCGCCTTCACCCTCACCTGCACAGCGTCAGTCTGCCCCGTTGTCACGGCAACCTGCCGCGCCCAGGGCTGCCCAGGCTGGCGCTGGAGCCCCAGGCGAGGAGCCAGCAGACTGTCCCTGGAGGCTCTCCTGCTTCAGCTGGCCGCCTGCCCTGTGTCATCGCAGGGGACAGAGACAGTCTCCTCCTTCTCTTGGGCTCCTGGGCTGCGGGGCGAGGACCCACCCTCAGCGGCTCCCGGCCCGGCTCTCACAGGCCTGTCTCCACACCCAGCCACGCTGGAGGGCGGGGCTTCGACACCGGACGTGGGGGACACACACTGCCCGCTGCAGCGCAGGGCCCGGGCCTCGCTCCCTGCTCGTCCTGCTGCTCTCGCTCCAGGCCCTGGGCTCCCTGGGCTCCGCCCTAGGGTCTGCCGTCCTGGGCTCCCTGGGCTTGGCTTCTCCCCTCCCAGCAGCAAAACCTCGGGACCGTCTGCCCCAAGGACCCGCCAGGCACGCAGGGCCCACTCCTGTGCGGGCTCCCCAGGCCCTGTCCGCACCCCACAGCCCTTGGGGTCCTCCCCTGCCTGTCCCCTGCTCCCCAGGGGGAGCCCTGCTGCTCAGCCTTTCCGATGCTGCAGATGGAAGGGAGCGGTGTCCTCCGGGTGACAGCCCCTCACCCAAGGGCAGGACTGACTTCTACTTGACACCTGGAAATGGCTCCCTCTGTCTCCGGTCCCCAGGGTCATCCAGGGTTTGCCCTTCTCCAACAGTTGGAACCCCGGGCCCCTGGCAGAGGCGGAAGGGACGTGCACTGCCTGCGTGTGGGAACAGGGAGGAGGGCAGGGCCTTTCCCACGGAGGGTCTAGCAGAGGTGGCCCTCCCTGCGGCATGGACAGAGCTGGAGACACAGAGCCTCGGCGGACACTCCTGGGCACCTGACCGCCAGGCAGGGTGGCGACATTGACCCTGCTTCACCTGGACGCCACTCCCAGCTCTCCAGGCCCAGCCCTGGCTTGTGGCGGAGTGAAAGGACCCAGCAGCCACGCTGTCTTGCTGCGTGTGACTGCGAGGGACACACACAGGTCCCAGTGCAGGTGGCTGGCGGGCTGTGGGGAGACGTCGGGGGTGGAAGGACAGGGACGCCTCTCGTCTGCTCCTTTGCAACAGAGGCAGAGCCTGGCCTCCCCGGGGGACCGGTGGCAGGTGTGGGACAGCTGCAGGCCTTGGCCTGGTCCGTCTGCGTCTGTCTGTAGTGACTGCGTTCCTCGAGAGGCCGTCACCAGCCCGGGCCAGGCAGAGAGGCTGGGCTGGATGGGGTCACTCTTCCCGCTGTGCACCCCCAGTGCATGGCTGTGGCCAGGGGTGTTTGGTTTTGGGGGCAAGTTGAGGGTGCAGCTCCCTGGGGACAGGCTACTGCCACCTGCATCTGAGGGACGCCTTGTCAGGGCCAGACAACAAGAGCACCTTGAGACAGGCTCTGGGCCATGGCCACTTGTCCTGGGGTCAGTTGGGATTTCTGTGGCCAGGCCTCTGGGCAGACAGCTCTGGAATCTTCCTCGTGGGTTCACCCAGGGCCAAGCCTTGGTTAGGCTTGGTTCGGCCTCCAGCAGGGAGCTGGGGGGTGGACGAGAACCTGGCGTGCAGGGCGGTCAGTGCTGGAGACTGGGCAAATGGCTGTGGCTTCATCAGAAGTCCAAGTACACTCGGGCCCCTGCCAATCCTGGCCATGTCTCAAAGGAAGGGCAGGAGGCGCCTTTTGTGTGGAGCACACTTGAAAAGCAGGATGTCGGGCCACGGGAGGTGGTGCTGGAGGGGCCCCTGCGCGGGCGTTCAGGGGAGGTTGGCGCTGGCTGCAGGGCGGGGTGGCCCAGCAGCAGGACGGAAGTGGGCAGGGCAAGGCTGGGGTGGCCTTGCAACTCCCTGATAGGGGTCTCCGGGATAGGAGAAGCCTTTGTCAAGGGTCACAAGCAAACCAGGTCAGGACTTCAGTGAGCAGAGGCTTTATTGGAAAGATGCTGGCAGCAAGGCGGACCGAGTAGGTCTGCTTCCGGAAGGTCGGGCAGGGCCTCTTGTCCCGTGCGGAGCAGCAAACAGGAGGAAGAGCGGCACGTGGGAAGTGGGAAGGGGGTGTGGTGGGACAGGAGGGAGGGAGGGGCTGGCCCTGAGTCAGGCCTCTTCTTGGGAGAGGCTCTCTGTGGACTCAGGCCGGGGTGGGCGGCACCATTCAGGGGTCCAGGGAAGGACAGAGAAATCGACCCCACGTTTGGTTAAGGAGGATTTTGTTGCTATTGATCGACGAGCCCAAGCGACGAGGCATGGGAAGGGGTGGTCTGGGTCAGCGCGGTCCTGGGGAAGCTGCAGGCCGTTCGTGGGTCCGGGTACGTCTTGTGGGGAAGGAGTCTCCTTGCAAGAAGCTATTCCTGACCAGGAAGCACAGGCCTTCTTCCTCCTAGGCACAGAGGTCAGGTGACCTGCTCAGGGTCCTCAGCAAGCTGGGGAGAGCCCAGGGGAGCCCCGAGCCCTCTGCCTCTGAGAGGGCGCCTTTCTGTGAGGTCCGTCCAGTGGTTCTGGAACTAGAACAGATGAGCCAATGGGGGGTGGTGATGAGGGGCCCCCAGGGTGTGCGTTCCAGCCCATGGCCGACGGGGGACATATGTGCCCCACAGAGACCTCGTCTCATAGGATGGGGGAGGCCGCTCAGCTCAGGTGACTGATACTGGGGGAGTGCAAGCCTAGCTTTACCACGTCTTCTAGACATTTCAAGAGGAACAGGATATTGGGGTTTACTAGCTTCAATTTTTAAAAAAATGCCACACGAGTCAATCAAAACATGCGCATAAATCAGATGCAGCCCTTTTAGCCACCAGTTTGAGACTCCTGCCAAAGCCTTCGGGCCCGTTACTTTGCCAAGAGTCAACAAATTAATTCATATTTTGTAAGTGCACCCATGTTCACACTTAGATATTGCAAAAGGATGGGGGTCGTTTTGTTTGGTGTGAGCTTTCTTTGGCTGCGAATGGCAGAGACCTTCGTTGCTCCAGAGGTGGGGGTGGGACTTGCTCACAAGGTGACAGAGAAATCCCAGGTGGGCCCCTGACAGTGGAGCCTGGCCCTTGGCAGCTCCAGGGCCCTCGGCAGCAGGCTCTGCCCACCTCCACTTGCTCCTTTCCTGTCTTTATGGATTTCACTGACTGTGACTTCACCCAGGAATGGCCTCTGTGTTGCTGACCTGCGTGTCCCAGACTGAGCTTTCCAGGCTCACTCCTTTAACAGTCCTTTGGGTGTCAGCTCTCCCTGCTGAATGTCGTGTTGACTCATTTCTTTAAGAAAAGGGATTTCCCCTTGTAGGTGACTCTGCGGTCCTAGGCAAGCACATGGATTAGGTGCTCAGGTCAAATGTCCGTGCGGGGCCAGTCGACTGAGAAGGGCTGGACTCCATGGGTGGGAAATGGCAACCAAGCTCTGCTCACTTGGTGCGGTTTGTGGGCCAGACAGCTGCCTTTAGGAAGGGCTGTGGCCATGGCAAATGCCTGACACAGTTATCTTCAGCTCCACAAGGACTTCTGAAGGCGGAAGAAAGTTCTTTAACCCTGGGAGTGCAACATGCCGCGGTGGATATTTGGTTGACCATGGCCCTGGGTCACTCTGCTCAGAAACGTGGCTTATCTAGGGGTGTTTATCAGTTAGAAATCCTGAGTCACCCCCGTTTAAGTAAAGTACTGTGTTTGTAAATTCAACATTTTATGTTCAGCGTTTTTGAAAGAGGGGGTGAATGTTCACGTAGAACAGCCAGTCGCCGGCGTCGGGATTCCTAGGAACTCTGCGCTCACCCCTACTAGTTCTGCTCCAGAGCAGGCTCAGCTTCCCTCCCGGGCCACCACACCCAGCTGTGTGTGGCCTCTTCCCCAGACCCTGGGGACGCTCACCCGCCCTGGTCAGTCCTCTCAGGGACAGGAACTGGCAGGAGCTGCGCAGGAATCTGTGGCAGTCATTTAGTCATCCCTTCGAACCTGCTCAAGTTACGATTCTAGGGAATCTCAGGGAAGGAAGTGGGGTAAAAACACAGAGAGCAGTTTTGGGAATTTTTGCAGTTGACCGTGAAGGAGCAACTGGTATGGAACTCATGACAGTTTTTTTTTTTTTTTCTTTCCCGAAAGAACTAGAAAATTGAAAAAGTAAGAAACAACTGGATTTGGACATCAGGATGACAGGCTGGGCAGGGCTGCGGTCCAAGGGGAAAGGAAACAACGGAAACAAGCTGCACCATCGACTCCGCCGTCCTCCCAGCTGCGATTCCTGTACTTCCAGTCGGGGTCGGGAGTGGGGCAGGCAGAGCACGCACGTGTTCCGGAGCAGGGGGAGGTGGGCCTGGGGAGGCTGAGGCGGGCAGAGTGCCAGCCAGAGCCAGAAACCCAAGTGAGGACATCCAATTCCCAGCATCAGGTCCCACTTGATCTTTACTCTCATCTGGGCATGTGTGGGGAAATCTCAGAGTTGGACCAGGAACGCTGAGGTATAAGGTGAATAATTCCCAGAACTCACCCCAGACCAGGAGATGTTCAAATTCCATCTATCCAGCAAGAGAGCTCATGGAAGTCTTGAGGCGATCAACAGAGAACACAGGGATCATGCTTTAGCAGCAGGGACACATCAGTCCCAGAGTAAATGCTGCTGCAGATTCACCCCAGGAAAATGTAAAAAACAAGCCTCAAAAGGATCAACCTTGTTGGCAAGTAATTTACTGTCTATTGGAATAAATGTCAACACTCTATAAAGTGAGACAGAAGGGAAAAGTCTACGCATTCCCAATGTTACCTTTAAAATGCCTGGCATTCAATAAAAAATTACAATATAGGTGAAGAAGTAGAGGTGGTGGCTCAGAACCAGAAATGATAGGAATGATAGAATTAGTGGATGATGAATTTTACATGGCTACAGTAAATATTGTAGATCTGCTCATGACTGTAAAAGAAAATACAGCATAAATGGGAAAGAAAATTAGGTATTAAAAATAACCAAATGGAATGTCTAGAAATGAAAAGTAATCATGAGAAATTCACTGATCAATGAACATCAGATTAAACACTGCGGAAGAGAAAATCAATAAACTCAAAGATGGAGATAAAGCTTGTCAAGATGGAAATAGAGAAAAAAGACTGGAAAAAAAAAAAAAAATAGAACCTCAGGGCTGTTGTCAAACATGTAGGTAACTGGATTTCAAGAAAGAGATGGGCGAGAGAGGCAGTAGTTGAAAAAACATTTGGAAAGACAATGGTCTTTTTAAAAAAATATTTATTTATTTGTTTTAGTTGTTCACAATGCCTTTATTTTTATGTGGTGCTGAGGATCGAACCAGGGCTGTGCACGTGCTAGGCGAGCGCTCCACTGCTGAGCCACAACCCCAGCCCAAAACAATGGTCTTAAAGCTTCCAAATTCTACAGAAAACATAAATCCACAGATCCAAGAAGTGAAACAGGATAGACACTAATAGAAGCACATCGAGGCACATTGTAATCAAATTACTGAAAATCTATGAAAAAGAGAAAAATTTAAGAGCCACCAGAGAGAAAGAACCCCATTACACTTAGGGAAACAGCAATAGGATTACTGCAGACTTCTTTTCAGGAAAGTGGATGCTGAACAACAGTGGAATAGCAGTTTTAAACCACAGAGAGAAAAATACACCAAACTAAAATTTTATGTGTAGCAAAAACTATTTTTCAACAATGAAGCTAAAACAAAGATTTTTTTTTTAGGCACACACATGCACATAATCTGAAAGAACTTTTCACCAGTGTACCTGTACTTCAATAACTATTAAAAGGACTTCAGGCTGAAAGTTGGTGATTCCAGAAATCACTTCAAAAAGTAGAGAAGAGCACTAGAAAAATGGCAAATATCAAGGGCTTCCTTTTCTTTAAAAAAAAATCCTTACTAAGTAATAGCAATTCAAAGCAAAAGTGATAATGGTATGCTGGTATGTGGGTTTATAACACACTTCTGTAGAAGTCAAGTGCACATAAGGATGGCCCCAAGGGCAGCAGGGAGAGACCCTTGCAAGGCCCTCACATGGTGCGTGGAGTTGTATAAGAGTCTGCAGGGTAGGCTGTAATAAGTTAAAAACACAGTGTAAACCCAAGAGCAGTTGCTAAGGAAACAGGAAAAGAAGTGTTGTTAAAAAGCCAAGTGTGAAGCCGGGCGTGGTGGCGCATGCCTGTAATCCCAGCACCTGGGAGGCTGAAGCAGGAGGATCGCGAGTTCAAAGCCAGCCTCAGCAATGGCGAGGCACTTAGCAACTCAGTGAGACCCTGTCTCTAATAAAATACAAAAAGGGCTGGGGATGTGGCCCAGTGGTCAGTGCCTCTGCATTCAATCCCTGGTACAAAAAAAAAAAAAAAAGGCCAAGTGTGGAAATATGTAGGAGCTCTGTTTGGGGAGATGGCTTAAATTGTGGTTGACTATGGGCCATGGAGTTTTGGGCATTGCTGCCTTCCGCAGTCTCACAGGACTTGGCCTGGGATCTCGTGGGACTTGGCCTGGGATCTCGAGTGACTTGAGCCGAGATTGCTGATCGGGTCTGCGCCATTTTGTGGTGGTGTGTGGTGCGTGTTAGTCATTGTTAGAGCCAGAGAGGAAAGTTATCAGAATAAAAAAGCTGTTTGTTTCCAGTTCGCCTCTGCACTTCTTCCCACGGCTTCGTTGCTCCAAGCGGCCATCGCTTCAGGCAGCTACAGAAATAAAATTGAAACTCAATCTAAAATGAGCCAGTAATAGAGAAACAAGAGCAAAGAGCACATGAGCCAATAGAAAACAAACAGCCACTTGGTAGGCTTTAACATAACCACATCAATAATTACATTAAATGTAAATGGTTTAAAAACACTCTAGTTAAAAGTCAGCAATTGTCAGATTGTATTTAAAAAGCAAGATCCAATTACATGCTAAGGATAGGAAACAAACTTTAAATAGAAGACAGAGAAATCCAAAGTGAAGGGTGAGAAATGGTCCCCATGCAAACAGTCATTCTGAGAGCCACACTGGCCACGTCCACTGTGCAAAGCAGGCTGTAGGAAAGGGGTGATATTATCAGAGACTAGGGGGACTTCTAACAATGGTGAAGAACAAGTCAACCTACTGAGAAGAAGGAACAACCCCAAATTTGTATATACCCCTGTGACCAATCCCAGGTCCAGAAGCTCAGCCCAGGGAGAAAAGCAATGCTCTGGAGACAAGTGGGAGGGAGAGAGGCCAAGGAATGGAGGAGAGGGAGCTCTGATCAAGGCCAGCCTTGGTGTGGAGGGTCACAGACACGGGGTGGGGACAATGGGAGAGACATGGGGTAAGGGAGGAATGTCCACGTCCTTTCTGGGAGCAGGTGGGTCTTCAGGGAACCTAGACGCCACCCCTTCCCTCCCCCCATGCTCTGGGGTTTCTGGCTGTGGCAATGGGAGGTAAACCAGGGGTGGAGGAGAGGATGGGGACACACTAGGACAGCCTGGGCCAAGTCAGCCCTGTGTTATAGTTTTGGGCAAAACACTTGCCAATGATGCAGAGCTGAGTGGAACCGGACCCCAAGGTGGGGGCAGTGAAGGAAGCAGACAGTGAAGACAAGAGGCCGGGCCTCTCCACCCGGGGGAAGAGTCAGCATTGCCAGCAAAAGCGGCCTCAGGCCCCTGGAGAGCCACCCAGGCCACCCCCCTCCACCTACATGTGAGAGGTGTCATCTAGAGCGAAGCCAGTGGGGGCTGGCCAGGCATGGCCACCAGTGTGACTTCCAAGCCAGCTCCGCAAGTGGAGCTGACGGTGTCTTTAGGTCCCCCCAGGAACACCACGGATAGCTTTCACCGTGCACGAGGATCCAAGCAGGGCCTGAAGAGGGGACAGACGGGACTCAGCGCAGACTCCACACTTCTCCCGTCACTGGACAGAAAATCAGAAAGAAGGAAGGACACGCGAGCAGCCCTCCACCCGGGGTCTAACTGGCCTTCATCCATGCTGACCAGCAGAGCAGAGGCGCACAGGAACGGGCCCATGCAGACCACGTCCCAAACGTCAAAAGCCTCAAGTTTACAAGGATCACAGCCACGCGGAGGCTCCGCATGGGGCTCAGCCTCGAAGGTGCGCAGAAGCCCTGCGCGAGCGGCCCGGCAGGCTCCCCGCTGAGGACGGCGGAAGTGGTGCTGGGCAGTAGCTCGAGGCCCTGACCCCACCCACGCCTTATGATCATGCCTCCCGACGTTCTGAGGTAAGGGGTGTAAGTGAGAGTTCTGTGACATTTGCAAGCACACGGGAGGCTGGGGTGGCTCAGGCGCACACGCCATCTCTCAGGGCGGCCATCTGCGGGGATGGCGTGTGTGACTGCACCGGCAATCCGTTCTTCTCCTCTCCTTTGTGGAGGCTTTGAGGCCTGAAGAAAAGATGAAGAGGCAAAGCCAAGTCAGAGGCGAACTGAACGTCCCCTTGAGGTGACAGGCAGAGAGGCCTCCCGGCAGCCCAGGCTGGCCCCCGTGGTCCCGGTCCCCACGGCCGCCGGGCCTGGCTCCTGTCTGGACGCGGGAGTCCTTCCTCTGTGTCCCCCTCGCCCAGCGTCGCCAAGCCCCTGAGCCAGGCCTGCTGCCACCAGGACCCTGCTGAAAGCTGCTGTTCTTCCAGGATCTGCGGACGCGCAGCCGCCTCGAGCAGGGCTCTGCCTCTGGAAACGCTAGAAACCCCCGGGGTGTCGGCCTGGGTGGCCCCGGGGACGTCCCCATGGGGTGGCCTCCCCAGCCATTCTGCACCGTGTTCTCCCTGGCGGGGCCCCAGCTCCTGTCTGGCCGCAGGTCTCCTGCCCATCCCTGCCCGCCTGTCTAGAGGGCAGCACCCTCCCCAGCCTCCTCCGCCCGCCTCAGCCTGGCCTGCCCTCGGCTCCCGGCCTGGAGGAGCGGCCAGCCCTTCTGAAGGGGTGCGGAGCCTCCCGCCGTCCTCGGGACAAAACCCTGCCCGGGGCCAGCCTTCCTTTCTCCTGTTCCAGCACCCGCCCCGCCCTAGGGCCTCCCTCCTTGTCTGGCTTCTTGTCCCCGGCGCCCCTCAGCCCACTGTCCATCACTGTGCCCACACCCGGGGAGACCAACCCACAGCACAGGCCAAGGCCCGGGCCGCAGAGTCTCAGCCGGGGTCCCTTGCCCTCGTCGTTTTCTGGACCTGGGAGGAGGGCGACGTCCCTGAGGAGCGCGTGCTGCAGCAGAGCCGCCCACCTGTGGGGAGGTCAGGCCCGGCACCCGCGGGCACGCCCCGTGACCTACTTCCTTCAACTGCCTTGTCCACCTCCCACGAGCACCGCCAGCCGGGGGCCACGCCTGCCAGCACAGGGTCTGTCGCACAGCCCAGGTCAAACCGCAGCAGCTCCTGGGCAGAGGGGACCTGTCTGGGGGCCGCGGGCTCCTGGTTCTCCTGCTGCAGGTCTGCGTGCTGAGCCGGGCCTCAGATCTGGCTCCCCTCTGCAGGACTGCTCTGACTGTGTCCCGTGCCCTGTCCCCAGCACCAGTGCGGAGACCGAGGGTTCATCCGAGGTCCCCGGGCTTGGTGAAGGGGGTCTCAGCAGGTTCACCCAGCCCTGTAGGAGCTCAGTCTCCTGGTCAGCCCCTCCACCACGTCACTGCCCCTGGCAGGGCTGGGCACAGGCCACCAGTCAGGGTTTCCACTCAGCCGAGGGGGAGGCAGGGAAAGAGGTCAACACAGCCCTGGGCACGGGCAGAAGAGCCGGCTCGCTGAGGAGGGGAGGCTGGGTCCTCCGCAGTTGTCACGAGAAGGAAATGCAAGTCGATGCTCACCCGGAGAAAGTCAAACACAGCAGCCTCGGTGATTTCCAGACCAACGCAAACCCCTGCGCTGCAAGTGACTCTCCCAGGGAGCAGGGTCACCCCCAGGACACTCACTCTCAGGTCTCTCTGTCTGGGTACAGCATGTCCCAGTTGTTCAGAAAACACATGTGTGACTGCAAGGAGGAAAACCCATTGTTCACTCAACATACTCCTGGTGTCCCTGCAGGAGGGAAAACAATGTCCACCACCAAAAAAAAAAAAAAAAAAAAAGGACAAGAAGGGACATCCCACTGCGGGTGATGTCAGTTGCGTCAGGAGAACGTACCCTGGAAACCTTCCTGCTGAGATGAACCCAAGGCCTTCAGACGCGTAGAAGGCACTTGCTCGGATGGGGGCGAGGGGCCCACCGCGCAGGGGAAGCCCACTCTGGGACCCTGCACTCGCTGGTTGCAGGGCTGGGTGCAGAGTCTGGGGTGGCGTTAGTGAGTCGTGATTAAAGAGTAACTTTTTCACACTTGACCTTAACATCCTGGGAAAAACCCTCCTCTATGGGGGGTGACGCATGTTTTCCTGGGCTCTGAAAGGTGATGGAATTCTCTGTCCCCTGGAGAAATCGCTCCTCTTGAGTTCAGGTTTAAATAGCCGATTGTCCAAGAGCATTAAACATCCTGCTGTCTTTGAATTCCGTTTTCCTACAGGTTTCCTGTGCACGGGAGGGCACGCTGGTTTTAGCCAAGCCTGCTGGGCTCCCTTTAGAAAGGGCCTCCTTTGGACACCTCACGTGGGCCAGGAGCCAGCAGACTTCTGCCAGCCTCCGATCTGAGCAGGATGAACAGGCTGAAGTCAAATGGTGGAGGAGGTGAGACCTCGAGGGGCCCACGGCCATCACCTCCTCCCATCCCTGCTTGGGAAAGAGCAGGTGGAATTGTCCCCACAGAAGGGCAGAGGCCAGAGTCCACATCAACGTGCCACCTCTGGGAAGGTTCTGGATCTTAAACAAAGGAAGTTGATGTTGGAAAGGTGGGGTCCCAGACTGAAGCTGGGTCACCAGGTGGCGGAAGAACTTTGTTGTAGGGGACCAAACCCATCCTGCCTCTTGGGCCTGCCCCGAAATCCAACCAAACTAGGTGTTGCATCCACTACCCAATTCTGGGCATTGTCAATTTTCACACACACACACCATCCAAGTGAACTGAAGTGGCCATCAACTGGATAACAGGCTATGACATGTTGTGTGCCCCTCAGCTGTGGCTCAGGGGGCTCCCCCAGCCAGACTGAGGCAGCTCAAGTGGATTGTGGGGGGTGCTCACTTGCCTAAACAGCAGTGCTGAGGTTGGTGGTGATGACGGTGGTGGTGGTAGTAGTGATGGTGATGATGGTGGTGGTGATGGTGGTGGTGGTAGTAATTAGTAGTGGTGCTAATGGTGGTGGTGGTGGTGATGGTGGTGGCAGTAATAGTAGCGATGGTGGTGATGGTGGTGGTGGCCATGGCAGAGGTGATGACAGTGGTGGTCATGGTAAGTGGTGGTGCTGATGGTGGTGGTGGTAGTGGTGATGGTGGTGATGATGGGTGGTGGTGGTAGTAGTGGATGGTGATGATGGTGGTGGTAGTAATTAGTACTGGTACTGATGGTGGTGGTGGTGGTGGTGATGGTGGTGGCAGTAATAGTAGCGATGGTGGTGATGGTGGTGGTGGCCATTGTAGAGGTGATGACAGTGGTGGTCATGGTAATGGTGGTGAGGTTGGTGGTAGTGATGATGGTGGTGATGACAGTGGTGGTCATGGTAGTGGTGGTGCTGATGGTGGTGGTGATGGTGGTGGTGATGGTAGTAATTAGTAGTGGTACTGATGGTGGTGGTGGAGTGATGATGGTGGTGGTGGTGGCAGGTAGAGGTGATGACAGTGGTGGTCATGGTAGTGGTGGTGCTGATGGTGGTGGTTTTGGTGATGGGTGGGAATGGTGAGCAGTCAGACTGAGGTGATTTGAAAGAGTTGGGCAAACACATCAGGGCTCAATACTGAGCTCAACAATGACCCTAGGTTGAAACCAAGTGGCCCCTCAGTCCCCCGGTCCCTCCGTCAACCTCTGATGTACAGTAGGCCCCTGTGTCTGTGGATTCTGCGTCTGTGGATTCAACAAAGCTCAGGTGGGAAATATGCAGAAACAGTTCCTCTGCACTGAGCATGTGCATGGTTTTCCTGTCGTTATCCCCTAAACAGCGGAGTACGATAGCCACCCACACACGTGCCCTTGCTAGGTATCATAGACGATCTAGAGCTGATGTAGAGTCTACAGGAGGGCGTGTGCAGGTCAGATGCAAATACGCCTTTTCATAGAAGAGACTCGAGCATCTGCAGATGTTGACATCTTTAGGGTTCCTAGAAGAATCTCCCCATGGAGACCAAAGGAACCCTGTTCCTTTCATGAGTCAGATTAGCCTAGACTTTAGGAACTTGGGGTCCAGAATTTAAATTTCAGTTCTGTGTGACCTTAGAATGGTTACTCCACCTCTCTGAGCTTAGCTTTGCCATCTGTTAATAGGGACATGGGGACCTGCCTCAGGGTTGTAGAGCTGATTGCATCTGGCTGGGGCTCACAGGTGGCAGGGCCCAGACCTACGGGAACAGCCTAGAACGAGGCCTGCAAATCCAGAGGCTTCCAACCAGAGGGATCTGCCAAGGCTGTGGTGGGAGTGGCTCCCCGGGGTTCCCATCTTTTTTCCAGTCTTTAATACCTTTATTTTATTTATTTATCTTTACTTGGTGCGAGGATTGACCCAGGGCCGCGCTCGTGCTAGGCGAGCGCTCTACTGCTGGCCCCAGCCCCGGCCTTCCCACCATATTTACGGCTCAGCCACCAACAGTCTGACTTCACAACTGCCTTTGTGTGGTGTCTCGGCTTGAGCAGAAGGTCACTGGCTGCACTAGCGCGCCACACCCTCGTCCCAGCTGAGCTGCTGGCCCCGCGGCACCCGAGACCGGGGCCATCACATCCCCGGCACCTGGGCCACCTCCACTGGAAGATGGGACTGAGTGGCGGCTGCCTGCCCGAGCGGCTGGGCGGGACGCGAGTGCGGTCCCCGTGCCCAGTCCACCCAACAGGGACGACCCAAAGGGAGCGAAGGCAGGGGCGGGGGGCTGCTGGAGCTGCTCCAGCGTGGTGGTCCGTGGTGGTCCGCGGTGGTCCGCGGTGGTCCGTGGTGGTCGCGTGGTCCGCGGTGGTCCGCGGTGGTCCGTGGCGCCCGAGCGTGCTCGTGGGTCTGGAGGCCAGAGTCTGAAACCCAGGGGACAGTGGGACCACGCTCCCTCTGAAGGCTGGGGACGGTCCTTCTGCCTGCCCGTCTTCTCGTGGCTCTGGGCCGTGTCTGCAGGGCCTCGTCTTCCCGTGGTCTCCCCCTCCGCCCGCCTGGGCCTGCCTCCTCCGGTGTCTCGAATCTCTTGCTTTGTCCATGTGAGAGCTTCTGTCCTGGGTTAGGGTCCCCCGGGATAAGCCAGGACGGCCTCATCTCAAGGTTCCTAGTGACATCTGTGGCACATTTTCAGGGTTCGCGTGCCAGTCCTGGGGTTGGGAGGTAGATGCCTCCTTGAGGCCACTGCTCTGTGGCCTCAGCCGGTCCTGGGAGTCCACAGACGGTGCCGTGGGAGGACCCTACGGCCGCTGCGCTCAGGCCTCGACTGCTCTCTCGCAGCCCTGCTGGGGTCACCCGTGACCCACCTGCAGGTGCAGAGCAGAGCGTGAGCCTGAGGCCCAAGACCAGGCCTCTCTCCAGCCCCGTGGCAGGCGTGGAGGGCAGCGTGCTCGTGCCTGCTGTCTCCTGGGCTTCGGGTTTGTTCAGGGTGAGGCCCAGCGTGTGGCAGCAAGAGGGCCAGGGCTGTCCTCTCCTGCCAGCCCCGCCTGCTCAGTGCCCACCCCAGCTTTAGTCCTTCAGGACCCCGAGGCCAGCCAGGTGGTGACCAGGCTGGTCCTCTCCTGGTAGCAGCGGACACCCCTGCTGCTGCCCACCCGTCCCCTGCCAAGCTCCGGGGCTTCTTTTCCGCCTCCCGCCCAGCCTGCCGCTGTCACAGCCTGCTCTCCAGCTGCTCCGTTTCAGGGTCCTGTGGCAGCTCGGGGACATGGAGGCCACCTGGCTCCCCAGGGCAGCTCACCACCTGCAGGACGCCCAGGCACGCCTACGCCAGGGGGACGGTGTTCACTCCCTTCCTTCCACGGTTATTTCTGGCTGGACCATGTGGGAGGCCCCTTGATCCAGAGCTGGGCCTCCCTCGGGGCGGGGGGACGATTGCATTTGCACAGTGAAGGTCCCTGGGCAGGGGGGCTGTGGGCGCAGAGGGGTGGCGCTGAGTCCTCGGGACTCGTGACGAGGCCTCTCAGAGGGGGAGGCACGTCTCCGAGACTCCGTGAGGACACTTAATTGGCTGCAATTTTCTAAATTGATTCCTCAACTCGTAAGTAAAAGAAAATGACAAGTTTCTGCTACGGGCCAGGTGGGGGTCAGCGGTGGCCTTCTCAGAGACGGGCATTCACTTCTTTCCAGCTGCTGTTGGTTAGAGCTGCAGGCCCGTTCTCAGGCGCTGGCCTGTCATTCTCTGTCATTAGGAGTCGTGCTGGAGCTGGCCCAGGGGGCCACACGCCTGCCTGCTGCTCGCAGCCTCTGGCCGCCCCCACGCTGGGTTTGGGGGCGTCCTGGGATGGGCAGGGCCTCGTGGGAAGAGCAGGGGTGGGGACCGGGGGCTTGCTCAGGTGGTCCCTGCTCCAGCTGCACCTTCCAGGGCAGCGAGGTCGTTGGCGCTCTTGCTGTTGGGACTTCACCGTCTTGGTGATCAACGCCGTCTGGTGCAGGAGCCGGCCCAGGAAAGGAGGGCGTGGTCGTTCTGCTGGGCAGCAAGTGGCCACACTGGGCACCCGGCCGCTCACCATCACAGGGTCAGCCACGGGGTGGGCTGAGCTTTCTCCACATGGAAAGAAGCCAGGGGACATGGCCAGTACCTGCGGCCCCCTGCCCCTTCCCCCTGGATGGGTGGGTGGGTCTGACTGGCTGCAGAAGCCCCCACCATTTGGCTCCAAGACGGCAGTGGTCAACACCAGACCCCGCCTGTGAACTGGCGTGGCTGCGCAGAGCCCCAGGACGGCAGCGGGCGTAGGACAGGAAGGGGCAGCAAACTGGCAGCATGCTCTCCTGAGTGGTGGGGAAGGAGGGACAGGTCTAGGAACCCCCATCCCCAAGACACCCAACCCTCCATGGCATGTCAGAAGGGTTCAAGATCTGGCAGGCCCATTAAGGCAAAGACTGCGCCACCCACGATATGGCCCTTCCTGCTGGAAGGAATCTAGACATGAGGGGTGGAGCTGTAGCAGCCAGCTTGGTCCGTGAGGTGGAAACAGCAGTGAAGACGGCAGAGCAACAAGATGGAAGGGTCCGGGTCTCGTGGGAATGGGGCTAGTACAGGGACGTCTATCTGCAGGGGAGGTCTCTGTCTTGCTTTTGTGTGGGGGGCTCTTTGTTGCAGCAGCACCTCCTGCGTCTTCACTAGTATGCGGCTGACTCCTTCCGGTCTGTGGCCTCCTCTTTCCTGGGGCCCAGCCTCATGCTGAGATAGACGTCACCTCGACCTCTGGGTCCCCTGAGCTCTCCTTAAAAGCCCTGTTGGTCTCTGCCTCTCTTCCCTCTGCTGCCTTAGCTTCCCGGCCTCGGCTTCCCAGCCGGCCCCAGCCCCCTGGAGGGCCTGCGGCGAGGTCTCCCAGGCTCCCTCACGGAAGGGGCTGAGCTTGTGGGGAGGCGGTGGGGCCTGCTGGAAGAAGCCAGCCTCAGAATCCCATCTGTCCCTGGCGGCAGGGGACCGCCTCAGGAGGGAGGGGCCTCAGGCCTGCTCTGTCCCATGGTTCAGAGAAAACTGGTGTTGGGTGGGGGTGGGGACCCCACCCCCTGGAAACTGCAGGCCACTGCCTTTATCTTGATTATCATTATCATTATTATTTTGGCACCAGGGGATTGACTCAGGGGCACTTGACCACTGAGCCACATCCCCAGCCCTATTTTGTATTTTATTTAGACACAGGGTCTCACTGACTTGCTAAGTGCCTTGCCATTGCTAAGCCTGGCTTGGAACTTGCAATCCTCCTGCCTCAGCCTCCCGAGCCACTGGGATTACGGGCATGAACCACCACGCCTGACTACTGCCTTTATTTTGAGTAATTTTTTTTTTTTAATTTTTATTATTCTAATTTGTTATATATGATTGCAGAGTATGTTTCATTTTATATTACATATAAAGAGCACAATTTATCAAGTTGCTGGTTTCATATAAAGTATTTTTTACAACGACTGTGTCTTCATACGTGTATTTAGGGTAACCTTGGATAACTCAGTCCGCCATTAATCGTTTTCTTTTAACACTGGGGACCTGCCTCCTGCCAGGAGCTCGGCCAGCGTTCTGGCTCCTGGCCCCAGGGAGGCTGCGCTGCGTCTGGAGGGACCCCTGATATGAACCATCATCCCTTGGATCTCTCCTTCATGACACTTTGTGCGTTTCAGAGAGCCTCCTGCTGAGCGGTGCAGGGCGAGGGCTGAGGGGAGGCGCTGGGTGTGCAGGCCAGGTGCGCGGGAGCTGGGGAGGGAGGTGCTGGGTGTGCAGGCCAGGTGCGCGGGAGCTGGGGGACGCTGGTGTGCAGGCCAGGTGTGCGGGAGCTGGGGACGCGAGGGCTGAGGGGAGGCGCTGGGTGTGCAGGCCAGGTGCGCGGGAGCTGGGGAGGGAGGCGCTGGGTGTGCAGGCCAGTGTGCGCGAGAGCTGGGGAGGGAGGCGCTGGGTGTGCAGGCCAGGTGCGCGAGAGCTGGGGAGGGAGGCGCTGGGTGTGCAGGCCAGGTGTGCGGGAGCTGGGGAGGGAGGTGCTGGGTGTGCAGGCCAGGTGTGCGGGAGCTGGGGACGCGAGGGCTGAGGGGAGGCGCTGGGTGTGCAGGCCAGGTGCGCGGGAGCTGGGGACGGGAGGGCTGAGGGGAGGTGCTGGGTGTGCAGGCCAGGTGCCCGGGAGCTGGGGAGGCGCTGGGTGTGCAGGCCAGGTGCGCGGGAGTGGGGAGGGAGGCGCTGGGTGTGCAGGCAGGTGTGCGGGAGCTGGGGAGGGAGGCGCTGGGTGTGCAGGCCAGGTGTGCGGGAGCTGGGGAGGGAGGCGCTGGGTGTGCAGGCCAGGTGTGCGGGAGCTGGGGAGGGAGGCGCTGGGTGTGCAGGCCAGGTGCGCGGGAGCTGGGGGACGCGAGGGCTGAGGGGAGGCACTGGGTGTGCAGGCCAGGTGGTGCGCGGGAGCTGGGGACGCGAGGGCTGAGGGGAGGCACTGGGGTGTGCAGGCCAGGTGTGCGCGGGAGCTGGGGACGCGAGGGCTGAGGGGAGGCGCTGGGTGTGCAGGCCAGGTGCGCGGGAGCTGGGGACGCGAGGGCTGAGGGGAGGCGCTGGGTGTGCAGGCCAGGTGCCCGGGAGCTGGGGACGCTGGGGGTGCAGGCCAGGTGCCCGGGAGCTGGGGAGGCGCTGGGTGTGCAGGCCAGGTGCGCGGGAGCTGGGGGACGCGAGGGCTGAGGGGAGGCACTGGGTGTGCAGGCCAGGTGCGCGGGAGCTGGGGACGCTCCGGGCAGCGGGCATTTCCTCCTCTGCTCCAGTGGCCTTCGACCTGTGGGAGCCGCGGCCAAATTCTTCAGGGAGTGACAGTGATCTGTCCCCTTGGCTTCAGGCTTGCCAGAGACTGTCCCGTCCTTGCCTTGGGACTAGCAGTGGTTCAAGCACAGCAGAGGTCCCGCCCACGGCCACCCCGGGCCTCCCCTGGAGTCAGCTCTGCTCCCTCCTCTCACTGAAGAGGACAGGCGGGCGGAGGAAGCCCCGAGGCCTGTGGAAGTCTCCACAGGGCTGAGGGTCCGGCAGGGCCTGTCCTCTCTGCGGGGGGGGGGCGGGGGGGGGTGGCCACATGTGGTTCTGCCAGGCAAGCTGTGAGCACACTCTGGGCCAGGGGCCTGGGAGGCTGGTGGCCCTCTTGGAAGGTGCCGATGGCTCTGTCTGCAGGAGCCCTGTTTGGGGAGATAGCTAAGATTGCGGTTGACTATGGGCCATAGACATTTTTGGGCATTGTCGCCTTCCGTAGTCCACGGGACTTGGCCCAGGATCTCGAGAGATTTGAGCAATGACTCAGCAAGATTGACATTTTTGGGCATTGTCGCCTTCCGTAGTCTCACGGGACTTGGCCCAAGATCTCGAGAGATTTGAGGAGTGACTCGGCAGATCGAGCAAGCACCATTCCTGCTCGGGCGCATGGGATGAGACCAGAGAGAGAAAGGACGGGTTATCGCTATTGTATAGATACATTGTAGTTTCTTGTAAGAGTACGTGCTTGGTTTCTTGTGAGAGTGAAAGGACAGGGTTATCGCTATTGTATAGATACATTGTAGTTTCTTGTAAGAGTACGTGGTTGGTTTCTTGTGAGAGTGTGTATGTAGTGTTAGAAATTACAAGAGACAGAGACAGAAAGATTAAAGAATTTTTTCGTCTCCATCCTGTCTCCGGACTCCTTCCCGCGGCGCTGCCGTTCCAGGCTGCAATCCCTTTCCGGCGGCTAACATCTGTCTGTGGTCTTGTCCAGGAAGCTGTCACAGAGCTTGCGGAGTTAGAGCAGTGCCCGCTTCAACAGGTCTGGTCCTCAGGTGCATCCCCAGGAGCTGAGTGCCCAGTGGAAGAGTGGACAGTGCTCAGGGCTCCCCAAAGACTCCAGTGGCCCGAGAGTCATCATGGTCAACAGGCCAACGTGAAAGGGCCAGCAGGTCCCCAGAGCAGCCCTCGGGGGCTGCAAGGGAGGGACTAGAGGCTGCTGGGCGGGATTCCTGGGCAGCAGGTGAGAGGAGGAAGGACGAGCCCGGGCTGCTGCACCAGCTTGGAGCACTGACCAGAGGGGCACCGTGGGCTCCCCCCAACGCGCAGCACAGCAGAGAGCCACCAGGACAGCGCACGGGGCGCGCCCCACACCCGGAGAGCCCTGGGCCACACTGAGCTCCTGAGGACAAGAACAGTTGCTCCCAGTGGCCAAGGTGGCACCTGGGCTTGAGGGTCATGGCTGCCCGCTGTGTTCGTGGGGGTCCAGCTGGCTCCCGAGTGGCCACTGGAGGACCTGCCTGAGCCCTCTCCTCTGCCGCACCTGGAGACCAAAGGCGGGCTGCGAAGGATGCTGCGGCCGGTCCCGCGTCCCCTCGAGCCCCGAGGTGGCCGCGGTGGAGGGCAGGGGTTCAGCCGGCCTCCCTCTGGGCAGCTCTGAGGGCGAAGCGGGCTCCTCCCCAAGAGTGGCAGGGGTCAGTGCGCAGCTGTCGCTGCCCGACTCCCGCCCCACCAGCAAGCATCCCGGCCTCCCGGGCAGCAGGGCTCCGAGGCCAGCCCAGAAGAGGCGGGAAAAGAAAGGAGGCAGCGTCCCGGGAACCTGTGGGACAGGTGCCTGTCACTGGGGCCTGCTTCTCTCCCGCCTGCTGGGGACGTGGGGGCTGAGTGCAGGGTCGTCCCTGGGGCTGCTGAACCTGCTGTGGCCAGGAAGGGTCTGTCTTCCTCAGGACAGAGAGCGGAGGCCCAGAGACGAAGCCACCAGGACCCCGGGGACAGGCTGGGAGAGGGCGGGCAGAGGAAGCCAAACCTGCAGACCCCGCTGGGCGGGACGCAGCCTGCCTGGCATTGGAGGGAGCAGGGTCCCCGCAGAGCCCGGGGGCCATCCTGGAGGGGTGGCTTTGTCCTGTCACCCCTCCTAAGGGTCCTGCAAGCTCACCAGGCCCTTCCCCGGTGTTGGAGTCCAGGCAGAAGCTGCAACCTCCAGGAAGAAGGCCACACCTCCCCAGGTGCTTTGTGACCAGCAGGTTCCCTGGCCACTACCTCCTGACCTCTGGTAGCCTATAAGGCAAGGACTCACTCCAGGGGGGCTCTCTGACCCCCCACTCTATTTAAGCCACCCCCGGACTGAAATCGCTCTCTGTTCGCGCTTGCCCCTGTTCCCGTCCGTTCCCCATTTTCTCTTTTTCTCCCCCTTCCACGCGTGGCCCCTAATAAACTTCCCTTTTATTAAAATGGCATTCCCTGCGTAAGAAACTTTGCCTAAATTCTAACATTTTGGCGCCTTCAACGTGGGGCAATTCTTTATTCAAAAGGCAAAATTTCTCGGGAATTGCTATTTTTTTTTTTCTTTCTCTGCGGACGCTCTGCTCTCGGACACCGCTGGCTGCTGTTCTCAGGATGGGTAAGAGTCGCAAAGTCATTTTTTTCTCTCTCTCTCCCTCTTTTTCTCTTCCTCTCCCTTCTCTGGGAACCTCAGCTTTCAGACGCAAAGTCGTCTCTTTTCCCCCTTCTCTCTTCTCTTCCCCCTGCGGCCGCAGCTGCAGTGGTGCGCTCCCAGCCCGCGGCTGCTATAGCAACAACGCGCTCCTTACTCGCTTCCTCTGTTCACCCGGCAACCCGGTCCACCCTGCCTCCTCTGATCTATTTTAGCCGAGCGTTTCTTCCCGATCAGGCCAAAATCCCCCCCACGGCCGACAACATGAGTATACTTCTTCCTTTGTTTCAACATGCAACTTCTTAGCCTCATGGTCACTTGTTCCGATCAACCGGCTCTGTCCAGAGCTCCCTCCCCCTTTCTCAGATCCGCCATGTTCTTCCGCCCAAGTCTGTTTCCACTTCCGTTCCACTTCTGCCCTTCCTTGATCCGCCATCTTCTATCCCAACCCACATGGTTCTCTCTTGCCTTACAAGCACCGCCTTCCAACACAGCCTTACCACGCGCCTTCGCTGCTGTACCTGGCGGGCCAGCGCCCTGCCTTATAGCAGCAGCGGCGACAACCGCGAAACTTCCATCCCTTTTGCCTGTACTGGTGACAGACCCTCCCTCCAGCCTTCAGAGCCGCCTGCGGACGTGGGCAGCTTCTGCTCAGTTCTCCCTAAAATCTCTTCAGGCCTGCCTAGTCAGACACTTTTTTTCCCGTTCACACGGGACACGACACTTAGAGCCCCTGCCCTCCCTTTAATTCTACCTGGCTCCGGTGAGCCAGACCCCGCCACAGCCCGAAAGACTAAAAGTCTTCTTTCCTAACAGCCAGTGGCTTACACGACCCTCCCTCCCTCAATTCTCCCTAAAATCTCTCTTCAGGCCTTGTGCCTAGCTCAGACTCTTTTTCCTGTTCACACGGGACACGACACATAGACCAGCCACTGGCTTACGCGACCCTCCCTCCAACCTCCTGCCCTAATACAGCGGGCCTTTTCATACAACAAACTCCCTGCTAACCTCACCTTTGCCTCTTCAGGTAAAAAAACCTCAAAAGCTACATGTTTTTTTTCCCTTCCCAAAGTGCGCACAATTATGTTTTTTTATGTTTTTATGTCCGTGTGTGTCTGTCCAGATTTCATGTAAATGTGATATCACAAATAACAAACCGAGCGCTCATAAAAATTAAAATAATGGATCCAAATATCTTTAATTCATTTCAGTCAAAAATGTTCAATTCAAATTAAGGTACCTTCAAACTTCAACTAATACTGTTCAGCCTCATATTTTGATATTTGACATGAAATTATTCATTTATAACTAACTTTGTTAAACAGCTAATTAATTTACAAGGTTAAATTGCTCACTGTTAAATATGCCATCAGATATTAATTATTTTCATAAGTTGGTTTTTATCATCAGTGAAACAGATTAAAGTTCCAATAGGTATAAACAGATGTGTAAAATTCCTAGAAGACTGGTGCAACAGCTTCCTAAAGACCAAATCTTCACTCCTACGGTCTCAGCAGTCTACAACACGGTAACACATGTAACAAGACAGCGGGAACCTCACAACCCCTTACCGATGCAGCCTCGACTGATGTAGAAACCTCCCAGTACCTCGCCCCCATTGACCTGGTAGACTCTAAAGTCTGAGATACTCAGACTCCCTCCCTTGCTCAGTGTGACCCCATAAAAATATTTTTCCTAAATTCAAGTTATTACTTTTCCACAAAAAGTTAAATGCTTTCAGCCTTTCTTTAGTCCGTTCTAATTGTAATATTTTGTCAGATAAATGCTCTCAGCCTTTCTTTAATTTGTTCTAAAATGTGATATTTTGTCAGCTAATGTTCTTAAAAGCTCAAAATATGTTAACAGAAATCAACTTCAAAACTTAAACACCTGACTTTCAAGAACCATCAAGACAGATAGATACCACAGACCCCGGCTACTGTAAGTTTGTAAACATTAATTTAAGATTAGCTTACTGGATGGCTAAGATCAAAACTTTTAAATTAATCAAAAGGGCCAAGAAGACCAGTATTTGGTTCTTGTCCCAGAGTCTGCCTGTGAGGGAAAAAGGAAACATCTCCACAGAGATCTCTGGGTCACATGATCTCTCGATAAGAGGGATAAATGAGACCGATAGAGGAAAAGCCAATCAGTGCTCTTGCTAAAAGGAGGGTCCATAAAAAGGGAGAAAACATCCCTAAGGCTTCTGAGGAAAGCCACAAGGTCAAGCAAGACCTGGACCCATCCTTACAGAAGGCACCAAGCAGAAAATCTGCTCTCAAGTTTCCCCAAGATTCCCATCAGAAACAGCTGACTCTTACCAATGGTCAAAACAGAAGTCAGTTTGACAAATTTCATCCTAGACATCCAGTAACAGTTAAAAAAACAGATGCACAACCATTTCTGAACATTTTAAAAGCAAAGGTAACTTCAGCCCTAAGTGAAGTGTTGTGTTTACATCCCTGATAACTCTATACATGTTTAAAAATTTAAATTAACTCCATGATATACATTAACATGTTCCAGATGCTGCAACATTTATTCAGTACTTATGTTTTTTGTGTTCTCCAATACCAACTCAAAATAATCTTCTCTGTTTTTCTTGTTTTAAACCTCTAACCAGTTTTTCTCAGGGACAATCAACTGTTAAAAAAACCAACGGATGACTTTCCAACCAGAAAGCCCTGCTGAGTCCTGCCCTTATGCTGCCACCTGATGCTCATTGTGATGTGCTTCGCACTCTCCATTGGCCTCGTCACCGTAAGTCCCACCTGGTGGAACACAGGCCTATAGACAATAATCCATCTCACCTTCTTTCCTTTTGTTGCTTCCATAATAGTGTTACCTGCAAACTCGCAAGACCCACAATTTCTACATGCTCTCCGGCTGACTCCCTCAGTGACTTTCTGCAAAAGCCTGATTTGACACCCTCACCGACCTATGGCTTCAAAGAAACTTCATCCATCCCATACCTGGACAGATTCATCTTTTCCATGCCTATCTCCTGGAAATTTTTTCCACCCTCCAGCTAGACCTGCCTGCCCACATCTCCCCCCTAAAAAACTACCCCACATCGCCCCACTTCCAGGCAGAAGCTGCGCCTCCAGGAAGAAGGCCACACCTCCCCAGGTGCTTTGTGACCAGCAGGTTCCCTGGCCACTACCTCCTGACCTCTGGTAGCCTATAAGGCAAGGACTCACTCCAGGGGGGCTCTCTGACCCCCCACTCTATTTAAGCCACCCCCGGACTGAAATCGCTCTCTGTTCGCGCTTGCCCCTGTTCCCGTCCGTTCCCCATTTTCTCTTTTTCTCCCCCTTCCACGCGTGGCCCCTAATAAACTTCCCTTTTATTAAAATGGCATTCCCTGCGTAAGAAACTTTGCCTAAATTCTAACATTTTGGCGCCTTCAACGTGGGGCAATTCTTTATTCAAAAGGCAAAATTTCTCGGGAATTGCTATTTTTTTCTTTCTCTGCGGACGCTCTGCTCTCGGACACCGCTGGCTGCTGTTCTCAGGATGGGTAAGAGTCGCAAAGTTTTTTTTCTCTCTCTCTCCCTCTTTTTCTCTTCCTCTCCCTTCTCTGGGAACCTCAGCTTTCAGACGCAAAGTCGTCTCTTTTTCCCCCTTCTCTCTTCTCTTCCCCCTGCGGCCGCAGCTGCAGTGGTGCGCTCCCAGCCCGCGGCTGCTATAGCAACAACGCGCTCCTTACTCGCTTCCTCTGTTTCACCCGGCAACCCGGTCCACCCTGCCTCCTCTGATCTATTTTAGCCGAGCGTTTCTTCCCGATCAGGCCAAAATCCCCCCACGGCCGACAACATGAGTATACTTCTTCCTTTGTTTCAACATGCAACTTCTTAGCCTCATGGTCACTTGTTCCGATCAACCGGCTCTGTCCAGAGCTCCCTCCCCCTTTCTCAGATCCGCCATGTTCTTCCGCCCAAGTCTGTTTCCACTTCCGTTCCACTTCTGCCCTTCCTTGATCCGCCATCTTCTATCCCAACCCACATGGTTCTCTCTTGCCTTACAAGCACCGCCTTCCAACACAGCCTTACCACGCGCCTTCGCTGCTGTACCTGGCGGGCCAGCGCCCTGCCTTATAGCAGCAGCGGCGACAACCGCAAAAAACTTCCATCCCTTTTGCCTGTACTGGTGACAGACCCTCCCTCCAGCCTTCAGAGCCGCCTGCGGACGTGGGCAGCTTCTGCTCAGTTCTCCCTAAAAAAATCCAGACTCTTCCCGTTCACACGGGACACGACACTTAGAGCCCCTGCACTCCCTTTAATTCTACCTGGCTCCGGTGAGCCAGACCCCGCCACAGCCCGAAAGACTAAAAGTCTTCTTTCCTAACAGCCAGTGGCTTACACGACCCTCCCTCCCTCAATTCTCCCTAAAATCTCTTCAGGCCTTGTGCCTAGCTCAGACTCTTTTTCCTGTTCACACGGGACACGACACATAGACCAGCCACTGGCTTACGCGACCCTCCCTCCAACCTCCTGCCCTAATACAGCGGGCCTTTTCATACAACAAACTCCCTGCTAACCTCACCTTTGCCTCTTCAGGTAAAAAAACCTCAAAGCTACATGTTTTTTCCCTTCCCAAAGTGCGCACAATTATGTTTTTTTTATGTTTTTTATGTCCGTGTGTCTGTCCAGATTTCATGTAAATGTGATATCACAAATAACAAACCGAGCGCTCATAAAAATTAAAATAATGGATCCAAATATCTTTAATTCATTTCAGTCAAAAATGTTCAATTCAAATTAAGGTACCTTCAAACTTCAACTAATACTGTTCAGCCTCATATTTTGATATTTGACATGAAATTATTCATTTATAACTAACTTTGTTAAACAGCTAATTAATTTACAAGGTTAAATTGCTCACTGTTAAATATGCCATCAGATATTAATTATTTTCATAAGTTGGTTTTTATCATCAGTGAAACAGATTAAAGTTCCAATAGGTATAAACAGATGTGTAAAATTCCTAGAAGACTGGTGCAACAGCTTCCTAAAGACCAAATCTTCACTCCTACGGTCTCAGCAGTCTACAACACGGTAACACATGTAACAAGACAGCGGGAACCTCACAACCCCTTACCGATGCAGCCTCGACTGATGTAGAAACCTCCCAGTACCTCGCCCCCATTGACCTGGTAGACTCTAAAGTCTGAGATACTCAGACTCCCTCCCTTGCTCAGTGTGACCCCATAAAAATATTTTTCCTAAATTCAAGTTATTACTTTTCCACAAAAAGTTAAATGCTTTCAGCCTTTCTTTAGTCCGTTCTAATTGTAATATTTTGTCAGATAAATGCTCTCAGCCTTTCTTTAATTTGTTCTAAAATGTGATATTTTGTCAGCTAATGTTCTTAAAAGCTCAAATATGTTAACAGAAATCAACTTCAAAACTTAAACACCTGACTTTCAAGAACCATCAAGACAGATAGATACCACAGACCCCGGCTACTGTAAGTTTGTAAACATTAATTTAAGATTAGCTTACTGGATGGCTAAGATCAAAACTTTAAATTAATCAAAAGGGCCAGAAGACCAGTATTTGGTTCTTGTCCCAGAGTCTGCCTGTGAGGGAAAGGAAACATCTCCACAGAGATCTCTGGGTCACATGATCTCTCGATAAGAGGGATAAATGAGACCGATAGAGGAAAAGCCAATCAGTGCTCTTGCTAAAAGGAGGGTCCATAAAAAGGGAGAAACATCCCTAAGGCTTCTGAGGAAAGCCACAAGGTCAAGCAAGACCTGGACCCATCCTTACAGAAGGCACCAAGCAGAAAATCTGCTCTCAAGTTTCCCCAAGATTCCCATCAGAAACAGCTGACTCTTACCAATGGTCAAAACAGAAGTCAGTTTGACAAATTTCATCCTAGACATCCAGTAACAGTTAAAACAGATGCACAACCATTTCTGAACATTTTAAAAGCAAAGGTAACTTCAGCCCTAAGTGAAGTGTTGTGTTTACATCCCTGATAACTCTATACATGTTAAAAATTTAAATTAACTCCATGATATACATTAACATGTTCCAGATGCTGCAACATTTATTCAGTACTTATGTTTTTTGTGTTCTCCAATACCAACTCAAAATAATCTTCTCTGTTTTTCTTGTTTTAAACCTCTAACCAGTTTTTCTCAGGGACAATCAACTGTTAAAAAAACCAACGGATGACTTTCCAACCAGAAAGCCCTGCTGAGTCCTGCCCTTATGCTGCCACCTGATGCTCATTGTGATGTGCTTCGCACTCTCCATTGGCCTCGTCACCGTAAGTCCCACCTGGTGGAACACAGGCCTATAGACAATAATCCATCTCACCTTCTTTCCTTTTGTTGCTTCCATAATAGTGTTACCTGCAAACTCGCAAGACCCACAATTTCTACATGCTCTCCGGCTGACTCCCTCAGTGACTTTCTGCAAAAGCCTGATTTGACACCCTCACCGACCTATGGCTTCAAAGAAACTTCATCCATCCCATACCTGGACAGATTCATCTTTTCCATGCCTATCTCCTGGAAATTTTTTCCACCCTCCAGCTAGACCTGCCTGCCCACATCTCCCCCCTAAAAAACTACCCCACATCGCCCCACTTCAGCTCTGAAGCAGCCAGATTGAAACACGACGCCCCGCTTCCTAAGAAATCAAAAAGGGGGGAATGTTGGAGTCCAGGCAGAAGCTGCGCCTCCAGGAAGAAGGCCACACCTCCCCAGGTGCTTTGTGACCAGCAGGTTCCCTGGCCACTACCTCCTGACCTCTGGTAGCCTATAAGGCAAGGACTCACTCCAGGGGGGCTCTCTGACCCCCCACTCTATTTAAGCCACCCCCGGACTGAAATCGCTCTCTGTTCGCGCTTGCCCCTGTTCCCGTCCGTTCCCCATTTTCTCTTTTTCTCCCCCTTCCACGCGTGGCCCCTAATAAACTTCCCTTTTATTAAAATGGCATTCCCTGCGTAAGAAACTTTGCCTAAATTCTAACACCCGGGCTCTTCTGTGGGGTGCAGCTGGTGTGGCCGGGACCCGGGCCTGGGGCTGCGGGTTCCCTTTCTCCTTTATCAGTGGTGGCTGTTCCCCGGGAATGGGGTGCTGGGGGGGGAGGGTGTGGCCAGGAGCCGGAGCCTCCTGGGAAGCCAGCGGAGCCGGAGCCCGCTGTGAGGGGCGGGAGGGCGCCCTGGGCCGGGACATCTGGAGACACCTGGCTGGGTCCTGAGCAGGGCAGGTGGGGCCTGCAGGCGCGGCTCCTGAGTCACGGCTGGCTTCAACAGGTGTGGCCCAGGCATGCGTCACGACGGCCAAACCCAGGACGGAGAACAAGAGCGGCTCCGCCCGGCTCCGCGAGGTCTGCCTGGGTCCCTGCAGACAAGGACCCGGGCAGGCAGCTGGCCCCGGAGCAGAGAGGGCTGGCTCTGCTCCCTGCGTGTCCTGCCCACCTGGACGGCCACAGCGAGATGCCGTGGACGGTGACTTGCAGGCCACAGCGGGCGGAGCTGCGGAGGAGCCCGTGAGGGCAGTTCACAGACGGGCACCTTCCCACGGACCTCAGGAGGGGGACTGGGGGCAGCTCTCTGGGCGGCTTCTCTCGGTTCTAACCCCACCCAAGGCTCCACCCTCCTGGCCTCCGAGGCCTCCCGTGCCCTTGGGGTTAGGCGTCAACACACACATTTGGGAACACACAGTCAGACCGTGGCAGGCTCCACCCCCCTGGTCTTCCCCGTGCTGAGACTGGCAGCCCTGGGGCTGCCACGCAGTCAGGCTGGCAGGGTCGGCCTGGAGGACGGGTAGCGCTCCTGGAGGCCGTCTATGCTAGCCACGGCCAGGACGCCCCGGCTCTGGCCATCCCGGCGTCCCCCACTCGCTCTGACAGCTGAGATCCCTACACCAGCCAAGAGCACTCTAGAGTCCAAGTGCTCTCAGAATATCATAGGACTTTTTTTTTTTTTTTTTTTTTTTGGTACCAGGATTGAACCCAGGGTCCCTTAACCACTGAGCCACATCTCCAGCCCTTTTATACTATTTTATTTTGAGACAGAGTCTTGCTAAGTTGCTTAGGGCCTAGCTAAGTTGCCCAGGCTGGTTTTGAACTTGTGATCGTCCTGCCTCAGCCTCCTGCGTTGCTGGGATTGTAAGTATGCACCACTGCCCTGGCTATCGGAGAATTTCCCGAGGTGGCTCTGGGAAGCGAGCTCTCTGGTGGCCCATCAGGCTCACTCAGGGGCCTCGAGGGTGCAGCCCGGGTTCCAGGCCCTTTTGGCCCCCAGCCCACCTGCAGGCGTTTGCAGAGAGAAAGGTGCGCACTTGAGGGGAGGTGGGGGCCAGCTGCTGCCTGGTGGAGCTGCACCCTGCCTTCCCCGGTGGGCACTGGGGCAGCTGGGGCAGCTCCCATCAAGTGTCCCTGGGTGCTGCAGTCAGAAGGCTGGGTGGCGCTGGTCTCGGCCCGGCGCTGCAGGCCTCTGACCTGGCCTGACGCTCTGGCCCAGCTTCCTGCGTCCGCTTGGGGCGCCCAGGCTGTGAGCGGGCAGGGCGGAGGGCGGTTTTCCTCGTGTCCTCTGAAGTCACGTGATTTGTGTAGAGATTTCCTGGAAACTGCATTAACTCTCCCTCTCAGGCAGACGGCCTGTAATTACCCCTCAAATGGGTGGCCACCGGCCTTTCCTGGGCTGCCCAGCTCAGCCAGACCCCGAGAGCTCGCCCCCACGCCTTCCTGGGGGGGCGTCTGGCCCCTGGTGCCACAGGGGCCCCTAGCGGGAATGAGTGCTGCTGGCAGACAGGCGCGTCTGGCTCGGTGCCGCCACCATGCACGGGGTTGCGAGGGGAATCGTGGGGTCAGCCTGATCCGGCGCCTCTGCCAGCGCGAGGGGCGGGCCCGGCCAGCCTTCTCTTGGCACCGACGCCCACGCTCGGGCATGACCGAGTGCCAAGAGCAAAGCTGCCCCCGAAGGTGCCAGACCCCAGCCGGCGCGGACAGGCGAGGCTCAGCCAGACAGCCGCCAGCCCCAGCCCTGACGAGGACCGCAAGACGCTGCCAGCCACCTCCTCCACAGAACAGCACGGGTGCCACCGAGGGCGGTGGCCGCCTCTCCTGGGCCTCCCTGCCCACGGGAGAGACACTCTCTGCCGCCCCCAGGGTCCAGGCCTGTGTGAGTGGCCGCCTGCGCCTCACTTGTATCTCGTGCCTGTTCCGGTTTCCTGGGGACTCCCCTGGTCTCCTCGGCGTCCTGATCCCTGGATGGCTTCCAGGGTCACCAAGGGCCTGCGCCTCCTTCCGCTCCTCTCACCCGTGGTCTGAGCCACGCAGCCCTGCGTGCAGTGCCACAGCAAGGCGGGAGCCTGCCGAGGCCAGGCCAGGGCTGCGGTGGACTCCCGTTTACCAGGTCCAAATGGTGGGCGGAGCCGGGCCCGCGGCCTGCAGGGGCTAGCTCCTGGGTTCCACCCCAGGACCCCCTGGGCTGACCCTGGATAGGAGGAGGGCCCCTGGGCCAACCCGGGGGTGGCCAAGGCTGGGCCAAACTGTAGAAGAAACAGACCCGCCCCCAGCCCCGAGGGGAGAGGGGACAGCCCCTGCAAGGCAGGCCCCAGCGAGCAGGAGGCACGTGGGGCGACAGCTCACCACCAGTGGGGACACGTCCTCCTGGTGAGGAGCAGGGCACAGGCGTGGCGCCTGGGCTGGCTCCCGCCTCCTCCCACCTGCCTGGAGGCCAGAGGTGGGAGGAAGCTCGGCTTGCGGGCAGGACAGGTGGCACAGCACCCCCACAGCCTCCCTATTTGCAAATTACTGACTTGCTAAAATGTCTCTGTAACCCCCACATCCACACTCCCAGAGGGCCAGGGTCTTTCTCCAGCACGGGCAGAGTGGCAGAATGGGTGACTGACACACTCCCAGCCGAGGCAGAGCACGCGACGTCCTGCCCCCTTGCTTCTGGGCACAGCATGAGCAGATGTCCCTGGCCTGGTCTAACCAGGTCCCCGAGGCAGCGTCTCTGTGCTTCTGTGGGGGTCTTGGCTCTCTCCGCGTCCCGGGCACAGAGCTGTCCTCTGTCCTGAGCACCAGAGGCTGTGACACGTCCGGGGCGCTCACTCAGGCCCAGGAGGGTGCTGCCGGCCACGAGCTCCGCGGTAAGGAATCCGCGGTGCAGACCAACGAGGCGTCCGTAGACCGGAGCGCGTGGAACAAGGTCACAGCTGATCACGATGGACGGTGACCAGAGGCTCTGGGAGGCTGTCACGAGTTGACGGTGCCATTGACATAGACAGTCCGGCCCTCCACAGTGTCAGAATGTGTTGGATGGGACACACGCACAGGCTGCTCCGTTCCAGGGGTGGCGTTCACCCAGCGCTCGAGGGCCAGCTGCAGTCAGAAGCCAGGAGAACACGGGTTCTTTTATTTCTGGTCTTAATTTCTGACATCTGTGACTCTGGAGTCGCACGTCACACTCCACACCATGGAAGGCTAGGGAAGGGTCAGAGTCCCAGGCACAGAGCTGTCCTCTGTCCTGAGCACAAGAGGCTGGGGAGGGAGAGGGAGCACACACAGGAAAGCAAGAGTCACCACAGGTGGCCAGATTAAGAGGTCAGAACCAGCTGGTGGGCAGGGTGGTGCAGGCCTGCAATCCCAGCTGCTTGGGAGGCTGAGGCAGGAGGACCGCTAATTTGAGGCCAACCTGGGCAAGTTAGCAAGACCCTGTTTCAAAATGAAGTAAAAAGGGCTGGGGGTGTAGCTCAGTGGTAGAGCACCCTTGGCTACCGCAAATCCCAGGACCACAAACAAACAAATGAAAAAAAACCCCAAACCAAAAATAAAACCCAGCAACATCAACAAAAACCAGCTGAAGGACGTTCCGGGTGCAGAGCCTGCGGAGTTCTCTTCTGAGCCGGCGTCAGCTCCAAGTGCCAGCACAAGGTGTCCGCTGGGAGTGGGCAGGAGAAACCGCTCTGTCCTCTGAAGACTGGGGACAGGAGATTTGTCGCTGTGGCAATTTTCCTGGGCAAGGCTTGTGTGTGGTGAGGGAGCAGGTGACGAGGTTGGTGTGTGCCAGCCTCACCAGTCTCGGAGTGCCCCTGCTCGCGTGGGTCTCAGGCGAGGGGGCTGCTTCCTTTGAAGCCTGGTGTGTGTGAAGCTCGTGGGCCTGGCTCTTCCTCTTCTTCCCACCTCCTGCTCCTCCTCTTGTTGGCACCAGGGGCTGAACCCAGGTGCACTTAACCACTGAGCCACATCCCCAGCCTGTTGTTTTATTTTATTTTTTTATTTTGAGACAGGACCTCACGAGTTGCTGAGGCCGGCCTTGAACTTGCAATCCCCTAGCCACTGGGATCCCAGGTGTGCCCCATTGTGCCCGGCTGGGCCTGGCTTTTCTGACAGAGTTGCTCTGCCCATGTAGCCATGTGCTTCTGCCTTAATCGGAGGTGTTCACAGGTGGTCACCTTTACCAGCATGACTGATGTACCTGTCAGCTTGTGCCTTATGGTCGTGCTGGGCAGATGGTGGCTGTCTTCCCACGCAGACGAGGCGTGGGGCCGTTCCACCTTGGCAGTTAAGCCCAGAGCTCGTGGCCAGCTCCTGCTTTACAAAACGGAGTCACTCAGAGCACAGCCTGGTCTCTGCAGACCGGGCCCTGTGCTTCCTCCAGCCGCTGCGGGTGAGCATCTGCTAAATCCGCGTCTGAGGCAACATCACGGAAAACAGCTGCAGCAGGCGAGGGCAGAGAGGGAAGAGAGGAAGCCCTGGGTGCGTCTGTCCTCTGTGAAGGGCGCAGATGCGGAGCCTGCCCCCGCCAGGTGACTGTGGCGCAGGCATTTGCGTTGGTGGCCTTCCTGTTGGGCTCACGGGCGGCTGAACCCCTGAGGCCAGAGTGGGCTGCGCTGCGTCCTTCCCAGGCACTGTCCCCAGGCTGCTCTGGCTCAGAAGCCCGCGGTGACGCCCGCGGGGGAGATGGGGCTTGGGGGAAGGTCTCCAGCCGGGCCCTTCTTCCTGCCCTGCGCCCCTGCTGGCCACAGCAAGGAGGCGGAGCGCCCACAGCTGACCGCTGGACGTCCTCACCTCGCAAAGCGCCTTCTCACTGCGCTCCACACGCGGCCCCCGACACGCGGCCCCCGACACGCGGCCCCGACACGCGGCCCCACACAGCCCCGCTGTGCCCACGGAGCCGCGGCTCTGCACGCCAGCTCTCTCCAGCCCCAGGTTCCACCGAGGTGGCTTCAGCCCAGGACAGCGTGGCCACAGGACGCACATGCCCTGGGCTGCTCCACCCTGGGCCACTGGGTCACCGTGTGCAGGAGGGGCTGCGTCTCTGGACCCCAGGGACGACGGTCCAGGAGCCCGACTCCCCTGACCCGGATCCAGGCTCTGCTGCCTCCTGGCTGCGCCGGGAGGTGAGCTGGGACTGCTGGGCTTGGACTGGTGGCCCGACGCCTGCACAGGGTTTCAGTATAGATAGTCCAGAAATCTTATAGATAGTCCAGAAATCTTCTTCACCCCGCGAGGTGGCAGCCGGGCAGAGCCTAGCGCAGAGTGGCCGAGCTGGACCCCGAGGAACGCCCGCCTGTCATCGTGACTGGCCATGCTCCTGTGGGCCGCCCCGACCTGCAGGTGGGTGGGCTGGAGGGTCCTAGGGACACCCACGGCCTGGCTTCTGCCTGGCAGGTTTCTGTCGTTACAAGAAATACGTGAGACGTGGGCTTGTAAAGAGGAAAGGCTCGTCCTGGCCCACGGTTTTGGAGGTTTCAGTCCATGTCCGACTGGCTCTGCTGTTGTGGGCCTGTGGCAGCCCACTGCGGAGGAGCCTGGGGCCTGGGCGCCTGCTCCTGCGTGGGTGTGAGAGAAGAGACCAGGGTCCCAGTGTCCCTTCAAGGGCGCCCCATGATGTCAGACCTCCCAGGAGGTCCTGCCTCTTAGAAGTTCCACCCCTCCTGACTGTGTGGACTTCCACACGTGGGCCGTGGGCCGTGGGGGAACACGCAGTCCTGACCACAGCAGCTGCTCAGTTTAGTTCCGTCCTGACCTGGAAGAAAACCCGACCCTGCGACTGCCCCTCTCCCAGAGGAGAAGGGGAACTCCGGGGTCAGGCCCCACAGGGGGTTTCTGTTCCTCCGAGGAAATCCGGTCCTGCTTCCTGTTTTGCGGGGTCCCCCTGGCAGCGAGGGGCGGGTGGAAACCGAGGAGGATCTGAAGCGTGGGGGAGAGCTCTCAGCGTGCCCGTCTCCTCCAGGGCGCCTGTTCTGTGAGCCTGAGCTGGAGGGGCTCCGCAAGCCGCAGACCGTGAAGGCCAGGCCAGGCTGCTCAGCCAGGCGGTGGTCAGCACAGAGAAGAGGCTCCGCGGCGGCCCGCCTGGGCCTGGGCGTCGGACCTCTGGCCTCTGGGCTGCAGGGCAGAGCTGGGGCCGAGAGCCCCACTTCGAGGCTTGCGTGGCCCTGGGTCTGGTAGCGGGGGCTGTGTCTGGGGTTCGTGCTGAGCCCCGGGTGCCGACGGGAGCCACTCCAGGCCCATCCCGCCAGCCACAGGCCAGCAGGCTCCTCCAGTGCAGGTGCCAGGCCACCGGGCACAGAGGCTGAGCTCGCCCCACGTGGAGGCTGCTTCCTCCACGCAGCAAGGTCCTCTCGGAGGTCTCCCTGGCAGGCTGGGAGTGGGTGACTAAGGCTGGGGCAGAGTGACGAGGCCACAGCTCCCTCCCTCGGGGCCTGGCCATCCCTGGGGGGGCCGGTCTCAGGAGGCAAGGGGCCAGGGCAGGTCTGTCCCCTCATCCTGGGGTCAACACAACGAGGAAAGGAGGGTTAGGCCGCGTTTCCCTCCGTCCTGCTGCTGCGTTCTGGGCGGCCACCCACCCAGCCGAGGCTTCCCAGGTGGGGCCCTGGGCCCGGCCGCCCCCACGAGTCGTAGCCTCCGTGTTTGGGAGCAGAGGAAGAAGCCCACAGAGAGACCGAGGGTGGCTCCCCGCCCACAGTGCTTCCCGCCTGTCCCGACCGCGGGAATGCCCCCGGGCAGAGGTTCGAGGGAGTGTCCCCCGAGGCCCTCTCGGTGGCAAAGGGACCCCCAGAGTGAGGCGGCTCTGCTGGTGGCTGTCAGCCCCGTCTAGCTTTATTCCCCTGGGAGCGATCTCAGCTGGGGGCGGGGGGCGGTGGGGGGTCCCTCTGTTCAGCCTGCCCACAGGGCTGTCACCCGGCCAGGACGAGGCCAGGTTTGCAGTGTACTTTCCAAAGTGCAGGCTGTGACGTCAGTGACCAGTGAGGCGATTTGGAGGCAGCAGAGGACTGAGCTTCAGGGCGGGGTCCACGCTGGGCAGAGCCAGCCCCCAAATAGAGTGGGGGCTGCAAGGTTCCCCGGCCCGCAGCTCCTGAGTTGCGCTCCCTCCGTGGGGCCGTCCATCTGACCAGGGGTGGACAGAGCGAGGCCTTCCCTGCCTTCTCCTTTGACACTCGACCACAAGCTCCCAGGCTCGTCAGTGCCCATGTCACGTGGCGGAAGGTAACAGGGCCCCGTGCTGTCAGGACGTGTGCCACGGTGACAGCAGGGGCCTTGTCATCACCACCCTCTGGGGTGCTGGAGGACGCACAGTGACGGCAGGGAGCCCTGAGGGGCTCTGGCGGCCTCTTGGATGGGACACAACCATTCTCTTGAGTCCCTAACTAAGAACCCAGCAAGCCAACACGGGGCTTCCGAGACTGCTGCACAGGGTGTTGCTGTCCAGTGAGGCCACTTCTAACTCAGACAGTGCAACGTGACCTGATGGTGCCTTTCCAGGTGACTCGATGGGCGTCACTCACACGTCCTGGTGATGAAGTGTCTGGGGTCAAGTTTAAAGGCATCAGGAGGTCAGGAGAGGCCTGTCTTCCTTCAGACCTGAGGGCAAGCCCAAAGGGTTAAGTCCAGGCCCTCTGGGGCCCCTGGTCACCCACCAGCAGGCCCTGGGACTTGGCTTCCATCTGCTGGTCTCTCAGCAGTTCCTTACCTCGCGGGGAGTGCAGGTGTCACCGTGCTGCCCCCAGCTGGACCCTCTGGTGTGGCTGGTGGTCTACGAGTCCCGTGGAGTGGACACGTGGTTGGAGTGTCTAGTAGTAGCTCCAGAAGACACACCTAGGCACAGGTCTGGAGCCTGGGTAAGTGACTAGTGCTGCCATAGCGACCAGCTCTGGAGATGAGGGACATCTGAAAGGCCAGCCGGGAGAGGCGCATGGCCTGGGGGAGGCCTGGGCCAGCTTCAGCGGCAGGGCTAGGGAGCAGCCAGAGACTGCGGGTCCCAGAGCTGGAGCCGCGTCACACCAGATGCCCGGAAGGTAGGCAGGGACTGGGTGAGAGTGCCTCGCCACAGATGCAGGTGCAGGCCACTGAGGGCAGAGAGCCTCGGGCTTCAGGGCCCTAGAAGTGACCATCGCCTCCAGCTGGTTCGGTTCACAGTCCAGGAAGTGGGTATGTGGACTGGGAGGGTGGCCCTGGGGCTGCCCGTGGGTCTCGCGTTTAGGTGGCTTTGCTGCAGCGCTGACTGGTCAGCGTCCCTCTGCCCCGCCCCTCACCCTTTGGCTGCTGTGATTAAGTTGGAGGTTGGAACTTCGTCGGTGGTAAAGACGTGATCAAGGGAAGGATCTTGAGAGGGTCTCATTCTGGATTGCCCAGGGGGCCCTGAAAGCCACCATCGTGTCCTTAAGAGAGGCTGCAGAGATGACCCCACACAGGGGAGCTCGATGCAAAGACAGAAGCGTGCCACTTGCCCAGGGACGCCTGGAACCACCAGAGACTGGAATGGTGGAGGTAGGGTCCCCAGAGCCTGTGGAGGGACCACGCCCTGCTGCCACCGTGATGTTGGACTTCTGCCTCTGGAACAGTCCTGCTGTGTGAAGCCACCGTGTGTGCACCTGGCCCAGCGCCCCAGGGCCCAGGCACAGGGCTCTGGTCTTTGAACTTGTCCTTTCCTACTTAGAGTTCTCTCTGAGAACCTCCTGCCCGCCTGGCCAAAAGTGCTCTACCAGTCTCTGCCCAGCCTCCCCAGTGTCCCGTCTCTTCCTGGAAACTCCTTCCCATGGCCTCGACAAGCAGGGTGACCAGGGTCCCCGTCCAGGGTCAGGTTGAACCACGGGGGGCAGCCTGGGTTCCCGCAGCTGCCCGAGACCCTTACCAGGGCCAGAGCCCAGGCTGGCTCCGCCTCGCCCTGGGGAACAGGGAGCCCAAGTGGGTGGTCCTTCAGCTCAGAGCAGAGCGCCACCCGCCTGGCCTTGTTTCGCAAGCCTCAGCAGACAGCAGGCGTCCATCAGGGGACACTGAGTGCCCGCGAGGAGTCGCTGACGTCGGTGCCTATGTTTAACTTTGGCGGACTTTCTGAAGTGCTGCTGAGCCCCCTTATCAACTCACACACACAGAGCACGGTCCCCCTCCCCTACCTTTGATCTGGAGAAGAGGAACCCCCCAGCCCAGTAGCCAGGAAACACATTTGTCTCGTGGCTCTCGCTTGCCTGGGGAGGAGCATTGTTTGTCCAGGGAGGGTGAGCGTGGCTGGGGTCCAGGTAAGATGGCACGGAGCCACGGAACAAGGCGGAACAAAGCCAGGGTGTGCCCGCAGCCTCAGGGCCGAGGCTTCAATCCCTTGGCGTAGGGAGAGTGTCCCCTCCCGCCCCTCTGTCCAGTCCGTTTCCCTGAGAGGAGAACATTTGCCATCGGATCCCAATCGTCCTCGACACTGTGCTGCGTGGGAACACCTCCCCAACCCAGGCGACGCGTGGGGACAGAGCATCCCAGCCCAGGGTCCCCGCCTGGGAGCAGGCACACCTTTTCCAGACGCGCCAGGCCTCCTACGTCACAGCTTACGGGAAGCTACGGTGATCAAGACAGTGTGGCATCGGCAGAGAGACAGACGCATGGTCAGCAGGACAGAACCAAGAACCCAGAACTATGCCCAGCTGGCTTTTGACAAAGACGCCAAGCGATTCCACGTGAGAGTGAGTGACGGTGTTGGAGCGGACACCCCACGTGCTCAGAGTGGCCCTGGACGCAGGACGGTCCCAGATCAACTGCAAGGCATGACTAGAAGACTCTGAGAAAGCCACAGACAATCTGCAGGCTCTGAGGTGGGACGGACGAGGAGTCTCGGGGACAGCACCGTCGGGATGAAAGCCTCTGCTCTGAGAAGAGTCCCGTGCAGGGGGTGAGAGGGTGAGCCACCGACTGCGAGAACTGTCCACAAGCCACACCTCCAAGAAAGGACTGCGAGAACTGTCCACAAGCCACACCGTCCAAGAAAGGACTGCGAGAACTGTCCACAAGCCACACCTCCAAGAAAGGACTGCGAGAACTGTCCACAAGCCACACCTCCAAGAAAGGACCGGCACCCGGAGTGGACACAGGACTCTCAAAAGGCAGCAGCCAAAAACCAGACTACCCAGTCAGAACTTGGGCAAAAGATACGGATGCTCCCTGGGGGCAGTTCCGATGGCAGCAGGCGCCCGGGAGGCACGCGATGCCGTCAGCCGTCGGAGATCGGCACCCCAGGGAGATGCTGCTTCACGGCTCCCAGAACGGCCGACAGGACGGGGCAGCAGCAGACGCCCCCCCGCGTGTGGAGACACAGACCAGCCTCCGTTGCAGTGGGAGTCCGCTGCCCCGGAGCGGAGGCCACCACCTTCTCAGCAGACTGAACCTGCACCCCACGGGACCTGCTGATTCCTCGGCCGGGCCTTCGTCCCAGAGAAACGCAGACGTGTGCTCACAGGAAAGCTGCGTGCCACCTCCCAGAGCAGCCGAGTCCGTGACTACCCCAGCTGGAAGCGACCCCGAGGTCCTTCAAGAGGTCGACGGTCGGCCCGTGCCTTGGAACGCGGCTCAACCCTGAAGAGGAACAGACTATGGAGAACGCAGTGACGTAGGTGGGGCTCGGAGATCATGCAGAGAGAGAAAAAGGAAAGCCCGTCTCCACGGCCTCCGCACCGCACCCCTCCACTTGGCATTTTCAAAGGGCAGAATCACAGAGGTGGAGAACAGATCGGCGGGTGCCCGAGTCTGGGGGAGGCTCTGTGGCTGGGCAGCGGCACCAGGCCCTCGTGGGGAGCCGTGGCGTATCTGACCGGCAGGGCCACATGGTCTTCAATGGGATGGAGTCGCAGAGAGCCCGAGTCACCCAGGCAGACGCCAGTGCGCGTGAGGCAGGGGCAGCCGCGTGAGACCAGAGAGCTCTGCCCGCTCCCTCAAGCCTGAAGCCTCCGGGCCCTCAGGATGAGAGAGACGGATGCCAATGTCGCAGACTGGCCACTGGGGCCTCGCTGGGTCAGGCAGGCCTCCTGACCCCGTGCCGCAACTGCGGGAGCCGACAGCTGGGCACAAGCAGGTGACCCACGGAGGAAGTCCATGGGCTTGGGCGTGGAGGTCTGCGGACAGCCACTGTCCTTGTCACAAAGCTCCACAGAGACGGCAGGAGGAGCGGGGCTGGGAAGGGACTTCATGATGCCTGCTTGTGGTCCCAGGAGACCCCGGAGGCCCACCTGAGGACGGGAGACTGTCCCAGAGGGGTCAGAGCCCCTTCCTGCCAGGAGGGGAGTAGGTGCTGTGCCCGGCACGATGCCATTGCAGGGAGTGGTCAGCAGGGAGCGGGAGGGGCGGGGCAGAGCTCCCACGTAGGCCCCTTCTGAAAGGGAAGGGCTCTGCCCCTGGCCCCGGGGGTGCCCCGCAGCGTGTGCTGATCAGAGGCCGGGCTAGTTCAGTGCGGCGGAGAGGAGGCTGCAGGTGGCCCTTTCCCGGGGAGGGGCCAGTCCTCACCGTCCACTCGCTCCTTACGGCCCCGCTGTACTAACGGCGGCTGGGAGTGTGGATTTTCTTTCACTGCTTTCCCCCATTTTCAACTGGTACATCATAATCCTACGTAACGGTGGGATTCGTGTTGCATATTCATGAACGCTCACAATAGAACACTATCACCCAGGCGCCCCAGCCCCGTGCCTTTCCTCTACTGCTCTCCCTTTGCTTTCCAGGGGACCCCTTCCCCCACCTTTCTTTTCCTTTTTCCTCTCTAGCTTCCACACATGAGAGAAAACCTCATCCATTTTCCTGCAAATGACACGATTTTATTTTTCTGTAATGCTAAATAAAACGCCATTGTGTATATATACCATGCTCCTTTTTTTTTTTTATCCATTCGTTCATTGATGCACACCCAGGCTGTTCCATAGCGTGGCTATTGTGAGTCGTGCTGCTGTGAACCCGGCTGTGCCTGTCTCGCTGCAGCGGCTGGCTTTCATTCTTCAGGGTGAATACCGAGGAGTGGCACGCTGGGTCACGTGGCGGTTCAGGCCTAGTCTTTCTGGAGCCTCCACACTGGTTTCCCCAGTGGTGGTACTAATTCATAATCCCACCAACGGTGGAAAGTGGTCCTTTTCTCCACATCCTCTCCAGCATTTATTATTAGTTGTGTTCTTGATGGCTGCCCTTCTGACTGGAGTGAGATGAAATCTCAGTGTAGGTTTGATTTGCATTTCCCTGATGGCTAACGATGTTGAACATTTTTTCATGTGTTTGTTGGCCATTTGCATTTCTTCTTTTGAGAAGTGTCTGTTTCGTTTGACAATTTATGAACTAGGTTATTTGGGTTTTTGAGTTCTTTGCATATTCTGAACATTAATCATCTGTTAGAAGAGTAGCTAGCAAAGACTTTCTCCCATTCTGTAGGTTCTCTCTTCACATTCAGGGTTTCTTTTCTATGCAGAAGCTTTTTAATCTAATGCTATCCCATTTATTAACTCTTTTTTTTTTTTTTTTTTTTTTGGTGGTACCGGGGATTGAACTCAGGGGCACTCGTCCACTGGGTCGCATCCCCAGCCCTTTTTTGTATTTTATTAGAAGCAGGGTCTCACTGAGTTGCTAAGTGCCTCGCCATTGCTGAGGCTGGCTTTGAACTCGCGATCCTCCTGCCTCAGCCTCCCAAAGTGCTGGGATTACAGGCGTGCGCCACCGCGCCCGGCTCCCATTTATTAACTCTTGGTATCATTCCCTCAGCTTTAGGGGTTCTTCTGAGAAGGTCGTTCCTGTGCCTGTATGCTGCAGTGTTGATCCTCTGTTTTCTCCTAGGAAATGCCTAGTTTCTGGTCTAATTCGAGGTCTTTGATCCATTCTGAGCTGCTCTTTGTGCAGGGTGGGAGAGAGGGTCTAGTTTCATTCTCTACCTAAGGATGGCCAGCTGTCCCAGCTCCATTTGTTAAAAGGCTGTCTTTCCTCCAAGGCATGCTTTTGGCGCCTCCGTCCAGGGTCAGATGGCAGTAGGTGTGTGGGTTTGTCTCTGAGTCTTCTGTTCTGTGCCCTTGGCCTGTGCCTGGTTTTATGTCGGGGCCATGCGGTGTTGTTGCTCTAGCTCTGTCGCGTAGTCAGGTGGTGTGGTGCCTCCAGCATTCTTTTTTGTCTTAGGAATGCTGTGGCTATTCTGGGCCTTTTATTCTTCAAGTTAATTTTAGGACTGTTTTTCCTAGTTCTGTGAAGAATGTCATTGGTACTGTGATGGGGACTGCATCCGATCTACAGTTCACTTTGGGCACTATGGCCATTTTTACAACATTGACTTTGCTTATCCATTAACATGGGAGGTCTTTCCATCTTCTTGTGTCTTCTTTGATTATTTTCTTCAGTGTTCTGTTGTTTTCACGGCAGAGGTCTTTCACCCCCTTGCTTAGATTTCTTCCTAAACTACTTCTAGATATTTTATTTATTTATTTATTCATTTGAGGCCATTGTGACTAGGATAGTTTTCCTGATTTCTTTTTCAGCAGATTCATTATTGGTGTACAGGAAAGCTGTTGATTTTTGTAGGTGGACTTGGGGTTTTGTTTTGTCTGTCTGTCCATCTAGAGACCTGTCTGCCTACCTGTACACGTGCATACTCCTTTGCAGGGTGGTGCAGGACAGGAAGACAGGAGACAGACAGCCTGGTGTGAAGAAGGACGGGTAGGAATGCCAAGCTCTAGTCTAGACCAAAGGTGAGGCTGGTGGGATGGGCTCGTGGGGCCCCCGCCTCCCATCTGGCCCCCTCTAGGATAACACTGGAGATTCCTGTCACCCCTCAGTGTCTCTCGCCCCGTCCTGCTTAGTCTTCAGACACTGGCTGCGGACCTAGGCGCTTCCCTCCCTCTGCCAGGACCCCTGAGTCTCCACGGGCTACACGAGGCAGGTGCCATTGGCATCACATCTGCACAGAAGGGAAACTGAAGCCCAGAGCTGTGGGCATGTTAGCAACAAGTTCGGACCTGACCGGGCAGCCTGGCCTTGTCCTTGTAGGGGAACCTACCCATTGATAGGGGGCAGACTTTGGGAGTGGGTGCCATAGCGTGGACCCAGGAGCCTTGGGGCCCGGGCTGTGACACCGTCAGCTGTGTGGCTGAAGAGTTAGAATGCCCCCTGCCCCACCTCCCCCTGTGGCCCCCTGCAGGGCTCTGCCCATGGAGTTTCTGTTCGGGGCGCAGAGCAGGCTCAGGGCCAGCTGCCAGGGGCACAGCACATTTGAGATGGAGGCAGGAAGCGTGGAACCCGGCGTGGTGGCAGCAGCTCCGTCTGCCGGGGCTGCCGCAGCAAGGTGCCACAGGCAGAGGTGGGGGCCTGGGAGCGGCAGAAGCGCACTGCCCCCAGTGTGGAGGCTGCAGGTCCAAGATCAAGGTGCCGCAGGCATGGTGTCTGGTGGGGGGCTTCCGGTCTGAGCCCGGCGCCCTCTCCCTGTGTGCTTGCGCGGTGGCGGGGAGGCAGCTCTTGGGGGTTTCCTCCAAAGGACACAAACTGCTGTCACGAGGGCTCACCCTCGTGGCCTGGTTGCCTCCCAAACCTGCAGCCCCTAACACTGTCTCCCAGGGCTGAGGTTTCAACACCTGGGTTTGGGGGACGTGAACCTTCAGCCCGTGATGGAACCCGGTGGCCAAGGCCTGCTCCGAGCTTCTCGGCAGCAGTGAGCACGTGTGACACAGGCGTGCTCAGGACGGTGCCTGAGCAACTACGTGTGCGGGGCGGGAGCTGCTGACCACGTGTTGGGGAGGCTCCCCGACGGACGCGGGCTGGGGGTGCAAACGCCGCAGAGGCTGCCCGTGCTCGCGCCCGCGACTGGCTTAGAGTGAGCCCTGGCAGTGCGATGGCTGCTGCTACACGCTGCAGGCGTCTGGACCCAGTTCTAGGCCTCGGTGACTCTGGACTTGTGTAAGGACCCTCTCCAGCTCGCAGGACCACCAGCCTCTCACCTGGTGCTGGAGCTGCCCACCCCTGCCCTTCTGATGCAAAGCCCAACCCCAAGGTGGCACATGTGAGCACGTGAGCTGTGAGTGGGCTCTGCTCACAGGGCAGGCTGAGGCCAGCCCTCCTCCCTCCCCGGGTGCTGGCCAAGCGCAGGACTGTGTGGAGGCTGGGGGGGGGGCACTGTGGGGAGGGCTCCTGTGCCTGGAGACAGAGGTGAGGACTGGGGGCGCCTCCCTCTGCCCCCGGCTGTTCTCACTGACGGGTCGGCTCTGCCAGCTTTCTGAGGACTGTCTGTGGGGAGGGAGCACTCCAGGGAGCGGTGATGGGGGAGGCGGCAGATCCTGCGCCCAGCAGGCCCAGGGAGGACGCTGTGAAGGGGAGGAACAGGCCTGTCCTTCTCCAGAGAACCCCAAGCACTGTCCCTCACCTGTCAGGGCCCAGTGCCCCGGGCGCAGAGGCGGGAGGCACTCGGGACGCGTCTGCCCTGGCTGTCCCGGGCACTTCCCTTCACTTCGCAGGCTGGTTCTGGCTGTGTGGAAAGCCCTTTGCCCAGACACAGCCTGGACACGGAGGTGGTCAGAGGCCCAGCACACCCTCCCTCCTGCACACAGGCACCGCTCCCCACGCCCAGGGATGCACTCAGAGCCCCTCTCCTTGGAACTCAGTGGAGCCTGTGACTGACTGTGACCAAAAGAACACGGAGTGCCGTTCTGAGACTCCTGAGCCCAGCCTGGAGACACCGGCCTCCACTTCCTGCTTCTTGGAATCGGAGGCCCTACTGTGAGGAGGCCCAAGTGGCCACCTGAGAGGCCAGCCACAGGTGGACGGGGCCCCGCCAACAGGACAGAGCTGAGCTCGGGCCATGGGCAGCTACCACATAAGTGAGAGCCCCGCGGGACCGTCCAACCACCCTGCACGCCGTGGCACCACAAGAAGCCCCAGGCTGACCCGTAGACGTGAACCGTGGCTGTGCTAAGCCACAGCGTTCTGGACGCCTTCGTTTTTTTTTTTTTTTTTTTTTATATTTATTCATTTGCTTTAGTTGTACACAATGCAATGCATTTATGTCTACGTGGTGCTGAGGATCGAAACCCGGGCCGCGCACGTGCTAGGCGAGCGCTCTGCCGCTGAGCCACAACCCCAGCCCTGCCTTCGTTTTTTTTTTTTAGGTGATAAATAACTGAAACAAATCAACACAGCAAGGCTGTTTTTAAAAAGTAACTGAACTGTGGAGACGACCTAGGTGCCCTTCAACAGCTGGAAGGGAGAACAGCTGGAGAAGGCCCGGTGGGTCAAGGGGCCTCTCTCTGGTGGGCTCCCTGGCCAGAGGACAATACCCCATGGCCGTTGTGAAGGTCTCCCTCACCTCAGCAGGTCGAGGGCCGAGCTCCTGTGCTGGGCCTGAGCCTCCAGGGCAGGGCCTCCCTCCTGGAAGCCGGACCTTGGAAGCTGAGGCTGGGGCTGGGACTTCCTTGCTGGCTCTGCACCTGGGGAGGGGGCTCCCTCTCGGCGGGTCTATTCTCTTGGCAGTTTCCAGGCATTTTCTGGCCTCCGGGTCCTAAAGGGATGGGGACCCTGCCCAGGCCGCCAGCCATGTAGACACAGAGGTCTGCATCTCGCGCCTCCGGGTCTCTGTCCACCAGGTCTGGCTTTCCAGAGAAGGTGACCTAGCGGTGGGCACATTCGTCCACTGCAGACACTTTTCCGCTCGCCTGCCTCCACCCAGCAGCAGGGCTGGGTGCCCACTCTGCTAGTCCAGGTGAAGGGAAGGGCTGCGGGCAGAGGGCCGGCTCCACAGCGGTGCCCTGGAGAGGGCCACCAGCTTCTGCTTAGCTGCTTCCACACGGGCTGGAGTTTCTAGCTGAGCCCACCCGTGGTCCTCTCCGGCCTCCTCTCAGAGCTGGATGTGGGCCTCCCCATTGGCCAGAGTCCTCGTTGCTTCTGCCTCTGTGCCACGGGAGCGGGAAGGGCTTCGGTCCTGTGGGCACAGAGGGAACCACGGTGCACAGGCGGCCCTGTGCAGGGCCCTGGAGCCCCAGGGGTGACCAGCTGGCAAATACTCCTGTCACTCCACAGCGTGAACGAGGGGACAGAAGCAGCCAAGTTGTGCAATCTGCACGGCGTGTCCACGAGGCTGCGAGGCTGCCGAGCCCCTGGACAGGGCCGCCTGCTCAGTTGCTGCCTGCCTGTTGCCCAGGCTGACCTCCCCTGTTCCCTCCATCTGGGTGGCCTTGACTGGGTCCACAGAGGTCACAGCAGGTGGCCAGGGCCTGGCGGTGTCCCCCACTCCTGTGCTGCCCAGCCTGCCGCACCACAACCCCTCACCCGACGGCAGGAGCCAGCATGTCCTCCAGGGCTCGGAGGGCCTCCAGCTGGACGCAGAGCCCTTGGGCAACCTGCCCAGGAAGCATTCCAGGGGCCGCTTGACCCCCACAGCTTGTCCCAGAAGGACGCCCCATCCCCAGTCACCCTGTCAGTGTGAGTGACCCCAGGGCCACGTGAGTCGCTTTGTGAGGATAAATGGCCAGATGTGGTCGCTACACAGCTCTGTGGGCCTCCTGGGCCCCTGCTGGCCCAAAGGTTTGCTCTCCAAACCTTGCCTGGGTCAGAGGTCACCATCCATCCTGAGGCAGGATGCAGGCCTGCCCCCGCCCACTCCCGGGGTCTACAGCCCCCTCGGGCTCTGGACCCTGCTTCGCCTTTCCCGCTGGGAGCAGGGCAGGAGGCCCAGGAGTGTGCGCCTGGACCCGGCCTGTCAGTCCTCAGATGCTTCCACACGCCCGCGCACGGCCGCGGGACACCGAGACACAGCAGCCTCCAGGTAAGAGGCCTCTCAGACCACGCAGCCCCTCAGCTGGGGCTTCTGCACAGCGAGGCCACCTGGGGTGCCTGCAAGGGCCTCTCCTGGGGTCCTCTCCCCAGCCTCAGGCCCAGGCTGAGCCAGGGCAGCACTGCTGCCGGGAGGGCAGCTGCACAAGGACGAGGCCTCCCATCGGTGACCGTCTTCTACCAGGACAGTGAGCGAGGGCACGTGGGCTGGGTGTGGCCCTCAGCTTTGACCCTTGCACGGCAACACAGGACTCAGGCTGCCTGGGCTCGGGGCGGAGCTTCCCGACAGGCCGGGGCCCACTCCGGGGTTCTGGGGCATCACCATGGTGATGGCAGGCTTGAGGCCACTGGACAGGCCGAGCAGAGCCAACCAGCCGATTCCTCTCCAAGGACAGCCCCACACAGGCCTCAGGCCCAGCCAGGACCCTCGTGAATGGAGCCCCAGGCCCACTCCAGGGAGGTGCAGCAAGAGGCCGCCCTGGCCGAGCGCCCGTCCACACAGGCTCCGGCCCTTCCTCCCCTCCTGGCTCTGCACTGCTGAGCTGCACCACTATGGCTCTGTTTATTATTATATTGAGAAGTTTGTCCTTCCAACAAGTGCAGCTCCCTGGGCGGAGCTGTGTCAGACTCCCGAGACGTGTTCACCGTGGGCCACGCTCAGGTGGGTGCAGACGCCAGGAACAGAACTACGCGTCTGGCTTCTCCCGTACCTCAGGGCAGGGGCCTGTCCGCTTCTGACCCACAGAGGTGGTCAGCAGGGCTGGCCAGCAGCCAGGGCTCTTGGCTGAAGAAAGCCGCGCTCCAGCTCGTCCAGGGGCCACTCCACGCGGGCACAGTTGTTTTGAGAGCTGATATTTACAAGAAAGGGGGGGGAGGCAGGGAGGGCTGCCAGCGAGTCCCAGGCAGCAAGTGCCCAACTTTCCAAGGCCGGGCCCCGAGCCGTCAGCCCCCGAGAGGCTCCCCATGGGAGCTGGCGGGGCCGAGTCCATGCAGCTCCGTGCTGCGCCAGGTGGGAGCCGCGAAGCCGGGTCTTGCTGGTTGTTGGTTTGCCTGGTTTTGTTTCTGTGGCGGGTGGCGGAACCCAGGCCTCAGGGACCCGGGCAAGCGCCCCGCCCCGGCCCTTGGTATCTTGTTTTGAGGACACTGTCTGGGCCACCAGCGTCAGCTCGTGGTGGTCTGGCCCGAACACTTCCTCCCCCGTCCCTGGGATCCTGCCACCATGGACGCTGCCCTCTACCCGTGGGCCTGGCTGCTGGCCAGCCCTGCTGACCACCTCTGTGGGTCAGAAGCGGACAGGCCCCTGCCCTGTGGTATGGGAGTGAGCGCTGCTAGGAGGCCCGGTGAAGCCAGACACGTAGTTCTGTTCCTGGCGTCTGCACCCACCTGAGCGTGGCCCACGGTGAACACGTCTCGGGAGTCTGACACAGCTCCGCCCAGGGAGCTGCACTTGTTGGAAGGACAAACTTCTCAATATAATAATAAACAGAGCCATAGTGGTGCAGCTCAGCAGTGCAGAGCCAGGAGGGGAGGACTCACCACCCTCCAGCGCGGCCACCCCTGGGAGGCCCTCCGGCCTCCACAGTTAGATCGCAGACGCAGGGCCTGCCCCACCTGGGGACCACCTCTGCAGTGAGGCCCCTGTCCTCTGCTCCCCCAGCGTCTCGTGTCCCCTGTGTCTGCGTGGCCCCTCCTCTCCTGTCAGTCTTCCTTGCTGTCATCAGCTCTTCGCTGCTGCCAACCTGCTACATGAAGACTGTGACCCCGTGTGGGTCTCAGAGGACTCAGCCCCGCCCTCTGCACCTCTCCGTGACCACCCCAGCTGCCTGGGCTCCCGGCAGCATCGGCACGAGTGACAGACACGTCCCAGCCCATCAGTGCCCGCTGTCTGCCCTGCTGGGAGGGGAGGCAGTCACTGATGACCGGCCCCGCCGTGCCTACCTCTCGCTCACGTCTCTGAGGGTGTAGAATGACCCCTCCCCAGGAGCAGACCCTGAGGTCTATGGCCACAAGGCTGGAGAGGAAGGTCAGGGGCCAGAGCTGACCGACGGCCGTGGGAGGCCAGAGCACGCTTCCTCTGTGGGTGAGCTGTGAGGAGCGAGGGCCCAGGGCGGCCCACTCACGGCCTCCTGTGCCTCCGCACGTCCCCCGCGTCCCCCTCAGAGCTGTTTCTGAAGAGGAAACGCCTCCTCCACATTCCATACAGGGCCTGCTGGCCTCAAGGGAGGGGAGCCAGCTGCACAAGTCCCACCGGAAGCCGGTCCCCGGCACTGCCTTGCGGATGGCGCATTCCTGAGGGCCCCGGGGATGTGGCCCAGACTTCCCAGGCCAGCTCCTTGGCACGCGGGCTCAGTGGCTGGCCTGTCCCGCTACGTGACTTCCTGCGTGTGCACAGGCCCTCCCGTGTGCGGTGTGCCTGGGGCCGAGGGCAGGCGCCCGCGTGGGGTGGCCTCTGGACAAGCTGGAGAAGGGCAAGGCCCGGGGCTGAGGAGTGCCGCTCTCTTCAGCCAAGAGCCCTGGCGTGCCTGGTGTCGCCTGCGGCAGGGCTGACCTTGGCACACAGAGCACTGGTCCTCCCCCCAGAGTGCGGGCTCAGCAGGGGCCGAGGCAGAGGAGAGCTGCTCCAGGGAGCCTGTCACTGGCCCTTTAGCCCCGATTTCCCGCTGTTGGGACTGTCCTGAGCTTGATGTGAGAGAGACGGTGCGTGTGAGGCTGCAGGAGGCAGCGGGTCAGGCAGTCGCAGGACGCACGGACACGGGAGGAGAGCTGTCACCAAGCACATCCAGAGCAGGCCAGGCAGCCCTGGAGTGCACCAGGACTTGGCCCGGAGCGGCCATCTTACACTGCGGCCGTCCTCCTCCCCAGACCCTGTGTCGGGAACAAACAGGCCTGCGGGGACTTCAGTGCACGTGCTGGACGCGGGTCCACTGGGGAGGAGCAGCGGGGGCAGAGGCAGCCAGAGGACGCAGGCCGGTCAGTCAGCGCTTGTCACGGGATGTGGCCGGCCAGTGCCTGGCCAGTGAGTGCGCTCCTGCTCTCCTCTGTGGGCTGCCGGGGACTCGGGCTCTGCTCCCCTGTGGCCCGTCTTCCAGCCAGGGACCGGCCAGCGCCTGCTCTGGCGCAGTGAGGCGTGCGCAGGCCAAGCCCTGAGTGCAGCAGGACCACCAGGCCCTCCGGCCTTGTGCGGCTCGGCCAAGCCCAGAGTCAGGCTCCACAGCAGCCCCCCGGCCTCCCTGAGGTCACAGCAGGGTCCTGTCCCCTGGTGTCCCCATGCTGAGAGGGCAGGAGGAGGAGCTCCTGACCCAGGGGACAGGCTGCCCCTGGTGAGGCCTCGGAGCTGGCTGAGGGTTAGGAAAGGAGGCCCCGTGGCTTTCGCCGGCCCCCAGCGCCCCGCAGGGCAGCTGGGGCCTGGGCCGTGCCCCAGCTCTGACCTGCCTGGAGGCCCAGCGCCACCCGGGCAGCCCCGCAGGGGACGCTGCGGCGGCTGCTCCCCACAGCTCAGTGGCCACAGATGCCCTTCGATGTCATCACACTCCTCTTGCAGGCCACCTGGCAGGGCCTGCTCCTCCCGCAGCCAGAAGACCCGTCCCTGGGGACTGGAGTGTGGCCGTGCCCGCACCCCCAGGGCTCTGTCCCCACTCTGGTCCTCCAGCCTTCCCTGCACCTCAGCAGGCCAGGCCGCCAGCAGGGCACCGGCCCGCAGTGGTCAGGCTGCACGCGGCCAGCCTGTAAGGACCCTGAGGCCTGGGGCGTGTGCATGGGCGCGCGCGTGGGCGTGTGGCGGCTGCTGTGTGAGTAGTGTGTGGCTTGTGTGGTGTGTGTAGTATATGTGGAGTGTGAGAGTGAGGCGTGTGTGTGGACTGTGTGTGGTGAGTTTGTGTGGTGTGCGTGGTACATGCGTGGGTCATGTGTGGCGTGTAACAGGTGTGGCACGTGTGTGCACTTGTGTGTGTGTGTGTCCAGCTCTGCCTGTCTGTCCGCCGTGCCCCTACTTGACCCAGTTGTGCTGGACGTCTCGGGGCCCTCTTTCGGGCGTGGCCTGACCGGCTCCTGCGCTGCTGCTGCCGCGGGGTCGGCCGGCCTAGGAGGCGCTGGCAGCGATGGAGCTGCGAGCTCCGTTTAGAGGCGTTGCCCGCTGACCCGCTCTCGCTGACCCCCGCAAGCTCACACTGCCCAAGAAAGCGAGCCCTCTGGGAGGACGCCAGGATCGCCCCGAGGTCCCCCCCCACCCCCCGAGGACACGAGCCCCGCGTGACCCGCTCGCTGCAGTGGGTGCAGCTGTGCACAGGTGTCCCTCCTCACCTGGCCGTGGGAGGGTCTGGGCCCTGTGGTGCTGAGGGGCAGTGGGTTTGGAAGGTGTTGTGTGAGTGGGCCGTGGCTAGGTGCAACATGCTGGGGTTCCAGGCTCCATTGTGTCCCCCAAAGATGACCCACTGAAGCCCTCAGAACGTGACCCTCTCCGGAGGCTCTCAAGAGGTGACAAGGTAAGATGAGGTCACTGGGACGGGCCCCGACCCAGCACCACTGTGCCTGCAGCAAGAGGAGGCCCAGACACAGACACACAGGGACGGCCCTGCGAGGACACGGGAAAACGCGGCTGCCAGCCAGGCGAGGGCTCGGAAGGAGCTGGCGCCCCGACCCCGCGCGGAGGACCCAGCCCCCAGGACCCAGAGGCCAGCGCTGCGGTCTGAGCCCCAGTGTGTGCTTCAGACGGCAGCCAGCAGACTCACGTGGCCGGTGTGGGCAGAGGGTCCCCGAGCGTCCTCTCCCAGGACTGTCTGGAGCGATGGCCGCTTGGAGCAGCGACACTGCGGGAGAAAACTCGGAGGCAGGCTGGAAATGGAAAAGGTCTTCTATTCTCTCTCTTCTAACTTCTCTCTCCAGCCCCAGCAACCTCTCCAACTCCAACCACTCTCCAGCTATTATCACACTCTAACTCTAACCCACTCAGCCACGAACCTCACCCGGTTAAATACATTTTGCCTTAACAAGGACACGTGCTCACAGCTCGAGCTCACAGGTGCGTCACGCAGTGTTCACGGGCATACAAAGATTCTTAGATGAATGCATGAATATCAGGTGGAACTTGAACACCTTATGGCTCTCAGCTAACCACAATCTTAGCTATCTCCTTAATTAGGGCTCCTACACTCTCCCAGGACTGTCTGGTGTCGAAGGGCCACACTCTACCTCCTGTCGACACCTAAGGCTTACTTCTATGCGTGTGGATTTCTCTGCACATTTGGCAGTGTGTTTGAAAGAGATGACTATAAGCACAGCTAGCTGCGGCTGAGAAGCACGGCGGTGTCATTCTGGAAACCCATGTGCGGCCCTGCTACCAGGAGCCCTGGCCTCAGGGGCCCACTGGGTTTGGCCAACAGACCCCTGGTGGCACCAGGTGGCCAGACAGCCATCATTCAGGTGAGGCCAAGGGTCCTCTGAAGGTCACCTGCCTGTCAGTCTTTCGGCTAGTCTAGGGGCAGCGTGACCCTGTGCCTTTGTTACTTGGTCTTTTCTGGCTTTATCTAGGGTTGGATATTAAGTGTGAAATACGGGTGAAGCGTGTGTTGGGGCCTCGAGCAGCACAGGGCCGAGGCTTGCTCCTGCCCAGCGTGTGTGGCCTGGCGGCTGCAGCCTCTGTCTCCGGCTGTCCGTGAGCCGCATGCCCCGGAGTGGCCTTGCGCTTTCTCCTGGGGCTCCAGCCAGCCGCGGAGCCATGTGGTCCCCTGTGCACACCGGCTGAGCCCCGGCTCAGGTTCCCAGGGCCACTGTCAGAGGCAGGCCACGGCCGTGAGCCCGGGGCCTCCAGGAGTCTGCATGGTGACGAGGGCTGGGAGGGCGTGTCCCCGGGCTTCTGGCGAGACGCCGTCCTCATCGGTGGACGTGGCGAGGGCGTATCTGGGAGCTCTGTGATGTGGTCACATCGGCTCTTTCCACACAGGAGGAGCACGGGGCTCCTGGTCCTCAGAGGAGAAGGTGGCCAAAGCTTTGTCGGGCACACAATGGGCAGGTGCCTGACTTGGCCTGTCCAGTCCTAGAGACAGCGGTGCTGGAGGCCCGGGAACCCAGAGCACTGCATGAACAGGCTACCACCTGGCGAACGCTGGCTGGCTGCCGGGGTCTGTGGGACAGGAAGAGGACTCCTTTCAAAAGAGAAGAGAAAGAGGAGACTGGAGGGGCTTTGGGTATGAAGGACTCCCGGGTGGCCTGGCCCAGGGCTCCACGCGTACCTTGGTTCCTGTGCGGGCTGACGGGGGAGGGGTGCGTGCAGCGATGGTCAGTGTGGCCTCCCCGCAGGGGCTTTGCCTGCGAGCACACGGCAGATTCCCAGAGGTGCCCCGTCCTGCCCCAGCAGAGGGGTCAGGAGCCAGGTCCCTGGTGAGCTGGCCACAGCTCCTGGGAGACTTCTCGCTGCCTCTGGAAGTCAGCGGTGGCCTACCAGATGGACGCAGGGGCAGGAAGCAAGCCCGCTCCCCAGGTGTGCCCCATGGTGGGGAACGGGCACCCTTCCTCCCACCAGCCCAGCTGCGAAGCCCCAAAGGCAGATACAGGCGGTGCCTGAGGGTGAGCCAGCCAGGGCGTCTCCCGCGACAGCACTTTGGCCTTCAGAAGGGTCTCCATGCCCCAGCGACCCCCAACAGAGTCCTGGCCCCGGGCGGCCCGCCTGCCCTTCCCGGGTGAAGGCTCACTGGCCAGCCCGGCGGCCCCAAGGGGGTGTCTCCATGAGTGCACTCCTAGATTAAAGCCACACTGGCCACCTTCCAGAAGGGTCTTCCTTGGCCTCACAGTGGACACCAGAGCCTGCTTCCCAGCCAGCTGGGCTCAGACGGAACCTGGCCCGCGGAGCCCAACCATCGCATTGGGAGTGCAGGGCTGGGCCATGGCCAGGGCGGCCTTGAATGGTGACCTTGAAACACCTGTTTGTGGGAGGCGCTCAGGTTGCCCACCCCCACCTCCTCTCAGATGGGCCTGCACGGTCAGGTGTCCACGCCAGCTCCTCCCTGCCATGCTCTTAAGCCAGTGTCTTCCCCGGGGCTCCCTGGGGCTCGCTCAGACCAGAACCGCACCCATCCAGAACTGGTTCTCCCGTGTCCAGGGCAGGAGCTGGTGGGGCTGCCAGGGCCGGGCGGGACCCGAAACTGAACAGGCTGTGCCCAGGACCAGCGGGTTTCCAGAAAAGGGAAGACCCAACCACACACCGAAACTGGCAGCTGCCACTTGCCCAGCTGGGCCGGGAAAGCTCCCCTGCCCCAGAGTCAAGGCTGAGTCACTGGGGAAGGACAGGGACATGGGGTTGGGGACCCCGGTTAATGGACCTGTGGTCTTGCCCGGCTCATGGGTCAGCCGCTCTGTCCACCCCTCCCCAATTGGCCAGAGAGCTGAGGCGATGCCCGGTGCTGTCGTGGCCACGCCCACCAGGAGGGCTGGAGACCCGCCAGCCCAGAGTGTGCGGACGCGGCCCAGCCCAGGGCCAGGCAGGGAGCAGGGCCGGGGCAGTCTGGGCAATGGCCTCCGGGAGGGACGGGGTCCCCAAGAGGAAGCCCTCAAACACTGCACCTCTTCATCCCAAGAACAAGGGCAGGGACAGAGGAGGGCGCTTTGAGGGGCCTGACAGGCTCCGGGAAGCAGGCGGCCCCCTCCCGCGCCCCTGCCCCGTGCAAGTCTCAGGCGGCTGCAGGAAGCTGTGGGCAGAAGCCCTGCAGGAGGGAGGGCAGAGCGGCCGCTGGGTGCCCGAGGCCACCAGGACCCAGCACCTTACAGGGGCCTGTCCTGCTGCGGGCCGGACCTCTGTTGATGCTGACGGAGGAACGTGGAGCTGCTGGCTGGTTCTGGAAGGGACTGTCCCAGGCCTCAGGGCCAATGGGTCCCCATCCAACATCACAAACGTACGTTGGCCCAAGGAGGACAGAGCTGGTTCAAAGCCTTTGGCAGCCAACGTGACTGCGACGTGCCCTCCTCTGCCTGGCCCACGCGTCCCTGCCTGCCCCAGACAGCCAGGGGCAGCTGGGAAGGCCTTGGGATCAGGTGACACTGACAGACTTCATGCTCTGAACCACCCAGGTGCCCTCCGTGTCCCCGCCCCAGTGCACTCTTTGCAATATTCAATGAGGCTGTACAAGATGCTGCTGAAACGGGAGGGTGGCCCGGGGCTGGGGGCACGTCTGCACAGCCCCGGGTCCCCCTCCGATCTGAAGGCCCCGATGCAGGAGCACCAGCCTCGGTGGCCGCCCGCGTGGGGGCTTTGCCACAGCCGGGGCCTGCTGATGCCCTTCAGGTTCTGTCAGGGCTGAACGGTACCTGAGGGACAGCGGCTGCCCCAGGGGCTACAAGGTCGGGACCTGGGAAGGCACTGAGTCTGCCTGGGCCGAGGCCCTGCTGGGTGCAGCCTCGCCTGTTCCGAGGCTCTGGGACTTGGAGGGGCGGGAGGCCCCAGGGGAATACGATGGCTATCCCCGCGGCAGGAGCGGGCAGAGCAGGGCAGCCTGCTGGGCTCTTGCTTGGACAGCACAGGCTGTAGAGGCACCGCTGGGCGGTCCAGCCTCCTCCGCGCCTCCCAGGAAGCACCACACTCCTCAGGGCTTCCCACGGTGTGGGGGGGCCAGCGCCCCGGGAGTCCACGTCACGAGTTTAGGAAGACCTGGGTTGGGCTCCTGATAAGATCGCGTTGGTGGAAAATGTCCAGAGAAGGGTCAGCTTGGTGACGTGCCGCTGGGACAAGTGACAGGCCCCAGAGCCAGATGGCCAAGATGGAAGGCTCCCCAGTCTGCCCGGCCGGCTTCCGACGGAGGCCGCAGGGCCAGCTCCCCTGCACAGACGGGAGGCGCGGCCGCAGGTCAAACAGCAGGCTTTCATTTTGACTATTTCTTCTTGAAAAAAATTTTTTAACAATAAATTTTTTGTCTGTGGTTTTGTTTTATTCACTTATTACATTTCTATTACTTATTTATTATGTTGTGGTGGAAAACAACAAAATTGGCCATTTTAGTTATTTTTAAGTGCCCAGCTCAGTGGCCTGGAGTGCCCTCTCAGTATCTCCACCCTGAAGCTCTGTCCCCATTGGACACCGACCTCCAGCCCCCGCCGCCGGCCGACACCCACGCTTCACTCCCTGTGTCGGGGACACTCGCGCACGATTCCTTTCGGTCCAGCTTCTTGCACCTGGCTCAGTGTCCGCAGGTGCACCCGCGGAGCCGCAGGCGTCAGGACTTCCTTCCTCTCCGAGGCCGACCACAGCGCACAGCACTGACCCCCGTTTGCTTCTCCACTCCTCGGTCGGTGGCGCCTGGGCTTCCTCCTGTGCCGCCGTGAGCGTGGGTGCACCTGCACCCCTCCCAGACCTCACTCTGGGTTCTTGGGTACAGAGCGGAAGCCTGGACCATGGGGTCGGTCTATGGTTAAATGTTTGAGGAACTGCTGTGCTTAATTTCCTTAAGCTTGGGGTTCCTTTGGAATTTTCCCTGATATTTTCATAATGCTGCAGAACTAACTTGAAAACCTTTGTTCTCTATCTTCTCATTCTGGGGGGTTCGATGAGTGGGACCTGAGTATGCGAAGGCTGGGAAGCCGGCTTGGCTGTGCTGGCTTGCTGGGGAAGGTGCGGCCCTGAGGCCCCAGCAGTGACATGGGGAGGGTCCTCTGAAGAGGGCCGTGTGTCCTTCCACTGACTGTTCAGAGTTGACAGCACATGGTATTAGTGGCTGGCTGCACTATCAGTTTTGATTCTTTATAGACAATGCACCCCTTGGTGCCTGCAAGTGGGTGGGGCTGCCATCTGCTGATCTTGTCAGGGGTGTCTAGGGCTGGGACGCTGGCACAACAGAGCTGTGACAATGGCTTCACAGGTGAGCCCGGCACACCCTTAAGGACAGCACCACAGCTGCACAGGGGTGAGAAGGAGGAATTCCCCTCTTCTCTTCATGAGGATCGCAGGAGAGTGATATCACGAGCACAGAGAAAGCGCAGGCCAATCTCACAAAGGCTCGCCCGCGTGGAAATGGGAATTAAGTTGTTGAACCTGGGTGAAGACGGTGTGACGTTCAGAGATCTCTTAAAAACAGACCCCCACAGTCGCAGGGCAGTTGCAGTAGCTGAAATAGACAGGCAGACAGGGCCGGGAGTGAGCAGAGGAGCTAGAGAGGACTCCAAACACCCGGTGTTCAGCAACAGGGAGAGGTGACTCGACTACCCACACGACGGTCTCCGACCCTTCATGGAGATGCTGAGACCGTCTCTCCAAAGCCGTAAGCCTGCACCTAATCTCACTCCCTCAAATCCCTGCGTTACAACACTGCAAAAGAGTTAGCTGTGAAGTTCAAAACCACAGATATACTAGAAGAAGACAGTCATCGCCTTGGCTAGTTTTGGAAGGAAGATCTTCTAAAACAGAAATGCAGAAGCTGTGGAGTATGATCAAATAAAAATTCTGCCTAGTGAAAAACAAAATACCCCAAATAAAGACAAGATATATGAGTCAGAAATGAAATTCAGGGTCTTTAACCCAAACCACAGGGAAAGCTCTGATCTGTTCATACACAGCAAGGTTCTGCAAATCAACACAATGAAGACCGATGAAGTAATGGAAAATCGGCAAATACAAAAAGAGCCCACAAGAAAAGAAACACAAAAACTCTCACACACACGAGAAGAAACTCAGGTACACTAGAGTGAGCATACCAGCTGAAATCAGAGTGCAAGGCCATTCTAACCCATCAGACTGGTAAAGACAGATATCAAGAAGATGCGCCGTTGGCCAGGTTGTAGAGAAAGGCCTTCTGCTCGGTTAGGGGTGGAGGGCCCTCTGGGAATGGGCATCCGAATCCATGAAGCACAGTCGGAGCTCTGTCTCCAGGAGTCTCCCCTGCAAATATGTGCACTAAAGAACATTTGTGCAAGGTTATTGGTTGCAGCCGTACCTGCCCAGGGAAAAGCTGGGACAGCTCCCGTGTGCCCCGCGAGCCTGGCCGCGCACGCCACGCTACATCCAGACAGCACCACGCAACTGTTGTTTTAAAACACGAGGCAGCTGCGTGTGCAACAGCCTCCCAGAGCTTCTGCCAAGCACAAGGAGTGGGTGCAGAGCAGGGTGTGCAGCGTGGCCCGAGTGGCCCGGGCACACACACAGGCCTCCAAGCAGGATGGGTGCGTGAGCGCCCCGGGGGGGGGGGGCTGCCGGGACTCACCACCCAGGTCGTGGGGCTTGAAACACCAGGGATGTGTCTTCTCACGATTCTCGAGGCCGGAAGTCCACAGTCACAGTGTCGGCAGGGCCCTGCTTTTCTCCAAGGGCACCAGGGGAGACTGTGTCCCCTGGTGGCTGCAGGCGCTCCTGGCTTGTGGTTGCGGCCCTGCCATCTCTGACTCCATCTTCAGAGTGCCTCCTCTTCTGTCTTCCCCATCTTTTCTCTTACAGGTGCACTTTTGTTGGCTCAAGGGCCCACTCCAATCCGGGTTGAGGTCATCTCCAGATCCTTAGCTTCATTACACTTGTGAACCCCTTCTCCCGATGCGGTCAGGGTCTAGGTCCCCAGTGGGTGCACCTCTTGGGCGCACCGTTGGGCCCGCTGCAGTTGAAAGGGGAGGTAGGAAAGACATCGTGGGGTGCCCTTTGGGATGTTGGACCATGTCTCGGAATTTCCTGTTGTCAAAACAAGCAGCTGAAGGTACCCCGCGTGTTGAGAGGGCTGTGCTGGAGCTGTCTCTGTGGAGGACCCGCGCACCACGTCAGGGACAGGCCAAGGGCCTGCGGAGACCACCCTGTAGCCGGGCTTCTCCATTTGCTTGCTTCCCTTTTCTCAGAGTGTCGGAAGGTCTTTGAGAATATACATACATATTCTAAATTGAATCTCTTGCTTTTAACAATGCAAATATTCTTTCTTAGCCCAAAGTCTCTTCCATTTTAGGTTGACTCGCTTTCTGTTTTAGCCGGCCTCCCTCAGCTGTGCGCACACACACCTAGGACAGGGGAGCCCACCGCCTCCTTCGGCGACAGTGGGTCCTTTTCCGGCTCACTCCACTCCCCCACTCTACTTATGCAGGGGCCCAAGACTTGGCCTGTCCAAAAGCTTGGTCGTTCCAAGGCAGCCTGCTCTGTGTGTCAGTCCCCCCCTCGCAGACTCCGAGGGGCTTCTTGGGCGCTGCCCGCTCCTTCCTGCGTTCTTTGGTCTGCTCCTCATTTGCCCTGAGGACGGACTCAGCGGGACCTCGGGGCCCCTCTCCAGCTCCTCCCTCCTCCCTCCCTCCAGGCCCGTCGGAGTCCCCGAAGGTTAAGATGCTCACCAGCACCCTCCGCATCAGCGTCCTCAGTGGGGGGTCCGGACCTGGGGGCACTGGTGAAGTCTCAGACAGCTTCGTTGCCAGTCTTGGGGTGCCGTTACCCTCCAGCTGGTGGCTGCTCTCCATCCCCAGTGCCCAGGACAGCCCCCACGTGTAAAGGATTTTCCAGCCCCACATGTTAACCGTGCTGGATTGAGAAACCCATCCACACCACAGGCGCCTGCGCCTCGGCACTGACTGCAGAGATGCCCAGGAGGGACAGTGAGGCCTGTGGACGGGACCCTTCCAGAAGAACCCAGCCTGGCTCCGGTGCCCTCTGGTGACCCTCCCGGGACACAGGTGTGGACTGTGGTCCTTGCTGGTCTCTCAGGGTCAGGAACAGAGTTCTGCTGGAGCCTGGTTAGCTGCACCTCTGCACTCAGGCCACAGCCCGGGTCCCACCTGCTGCCACGGGAGGTGGCTCTACCAGGCCCTGCACCCTTGGTGACCCCATCTGCTTTCCTCACCTGATCTGCACCCAGGGACCCAAGCCCCTTAGCACTCCCGTCACTTTCCTGGGACTCACTGAACCCGTTCAGGTGTGCCCCGAACTGCTCAGGGAGACGCCCATCACCTGGAGCTGCAGCGTGGCTCCGGCCTGGCTAGGCAGACTCCTGCCTTCTGTGGCTGTGGAGATGGCTGGGCACCCCACTGTCTCGCCAGGCCTCAGGAGGAGCTAGAGGGAGTGAGGGCTCCGCCTTCCCGCCAGACTCACGCTCTATCCTGCTTCTGAACCCCAGGGTGGTGGAGTTGCTGGTCCCTGTGGTCCCAGGAAGTCCAGCCTGGTGGCCAGCGGGAGGGTCCCCTTCCAGACCCTAAACCTGCATGCCCACAGCCCACTAGGCCCAGGACACCCCGGCATAGACCCACCCCGTGGCTCGTGGCCCTCAGAACAGGGGGGTTACAGAGGGGTCACAAGGCCTGGATCCCCATTTCGTCCTCGCTTGCCCTGGGGCCGAGACTTCTAGAACCTTCTGAACGCGGCAGCAGCACAGCTGCAGCAGCCTGGGGTTGTGGTTGGTGTAGACCTGGGTACGCTCTAGGACAGCAGACCTTTCTCTTCAGCCTCCTGGTTTGTTCTCTAATAGTCTTCTTGTTTCAATTTCCTATTGTTGGCAAAAATAAAATCGCTTTTTTCCCACCCAAAAAGAGTTGCAAGACATTTTGCATCTACAGCGTAAAGAATCTGGGAATGTCGAATAGCAGGAAAAGGAGACGAAGACTCCCTGAGATCTCGGGCCGAGGCCACGCCCTCCCCAGACCCCCGCTGCGTGCCTGTGTGCTCTTGGTCCCCAGCCTGCATCCTGTGCTCCTTTATTTTGGGAACGTCTTCCAAGGAACGTGCGGACTCCACAAAAGCTCTGTTTCCAAGGAACGCACGGTGGCCCATTGTGAGGGGGCAGGGAGTGCGGGCAGGTGGCTGTGGCCCGGTGAGTGCCTTCAGGTGACCCGTGAGGCTGGAGCAGCCCACCCCGAGGGCCTTCTGTAGGCCCCTGAGCTGTGACCCAAGTGACTGTGGGAGGCCCCCAGGTGGCAGCGGGGAGGCCAGGGCAGGCGGCGCCGGGGTGGCTTTGCAGGGCCCCTGGTTGCCGGTGCCGCAGGTGTGGAGATGAAGCCACAGGGAAGGGGGGCAGAGGAAAGGCTGGGCTCGGCAGCGGTGGCGAGACCAGGGGACCCTGAGCTCGGATCAGGCTGGAGGCCAGGCTCCCTCGCGGGGGCGCAGTCTGTGGCCCTGGGTCTCCGTCTGATCCTCATTCCTTCCACCAGGCTCCACGCTACAGGGGAAGGACGATGAATTCAGGTGTGGGGCTGGTGGGTGCAGGCCGGGTGCTCCTGGGCACACAGTGACCACGGCCCAGGCCCCCTGACTGCGGGTGGGTCATTTGGTCCCTCTGCACAGCGACCACACAAGGTAGGCTCCATTATTTCCACTTTGCAGAGCAGGAAACTGCAGCCCAGCAAAGTTTCTTTCCTTGCTCAGGGTCTGTGCCTGTGGGGAGGCAGTGGGGCAAGACTGCAGGAGGGACTGGCTGGCCCCTCTGCCTCAGCCCCTGGGAAGGGGGTCTGGGGAGACTCTCTAGACCACCACAGGCTCCCAGAGTTCCAACAGATTCTCGAAGACCTTAACCCAGGGCGTGCATGTTCTCACTGGGATCACTCACGGTGATGGGTCAATCAATGGTCCCCCAAAGGTCTGGGCGTGTCGAACCCTGGAATCTAACCGTGGCTTTATCTGGGAAAGGTTTTTGCAGATGTGGTTACTTAAGAATCTTGAGATAAAAGCAACCTGGGTCATCCCCTTGGGCCTCGGCTCTAGTGACCGTGTCCTTGTAAGAGACACACAGAGAAGCCTGGAGGGGAGGGTCACGGGACACGGAGGGAGGCTGGAGTGGCGCGGCCACAGCCAGGGGGCACCTGGAGCGCCCAGAGCGGGGGAGCAGGTCCTCCCGGAGCCTCCTGTGGAGTGCTGCCCGCACAGGCCCAGCCTTGGGCGTCGGGCCTCCAGAACCACGGGGAGGCCACCACGCAGGTGACAGCATGTCGGGCCGCCCCAGGAGACACGCTAGTTTAGGAGATGAGAACAAGACGATGTGATTCAGCCTGGGATGAGAATTCTCAGGCAAAACAGTCACTGTTTTTCTTTCATTGGAAAATCGAAGCAAAAGACAGACTAGGCTCAGGGTCTCCACACGGGGTCTGACTCAGCACCTGCAAACCACGGCAGCTGTCGGGGCGTCGGCCCGCCGGAGCCCGGTCCTCGAAGGGCTCCAGCCTCCACGCGCTCCTCACGGGCCAGGTGGCTTCTGGGCGCTTCTGCCACCGGGAAAGCGGAAGGGACCAGGGACCGCGTCTGCCCGGGCTGCCGTGGCTGAGCGCCCAGGTCTCAGCGACTCCCCTCGTCCTGCGGCTGGTCCGCGCTCAGCCTGCGCCTGGCGGGTTCTCCTGGCTGCGTGGCCCGGGAGGCAGAGCTGGGCCACACCTCCTCCTGGGTGAGGGCGCCGGTCCCTTCATGGGCCCACCCTCGCGACCTCACCTGAGCCTCCTCAGCTCCCAGAGGCTGCGCCTCTCAACACCGACATGGGGAGAGGTGGGCTTCAGCCCGAGTTTCAGGGGAGATGAAGGAGCCCTAATCAAGGAGGTAGCTATTGCGGTCAGCCGAGAGCCATAAAAGGTGTTCCAGTTTCCACCTGATATTCATACATTATTCAAAGAATCTCTGTATGCCCGTGAACACTGCGTGACGCACCTGTAAGCTCGAGCTGTGAGCACCTGTCCTTGTTAAAGCCACATGTATATAACCGGGTGAGGTTGGTTAGAGGGGTGTGGAAAGAAGAAGAAGAAGAAGGTTGCTGGTTGAAAGGAGTCAGAGCGGTTAGAGTTTGAGAGGTTGCTGAAGCCGGAGAGAGAAGAAGAATAAAAGACCTTTTTCATTGTCATCCTGCCTCCGAGTTTTCTCCCGCGGCGTCGTAACTGCAAGCAACAGCATCAGGCAGCGACAGGGAGATCCACTTAGTCCCTCGCAGGGACCGTGCTCCCACCCTGAAGGGCAGTTCCTAGAGGTCAATGCTTCTGCACGGATCTAGGTAGCAGCCACACCTGGTAGCAAGGGGAGATGGGGAAAGTACCCAGCTAAAACTAGGGGATCTTCATGCTCCGCCACGCTCGGCTGGAAGTCAGGCTCAGCCTCCCCCACTGCTGCGCTGCTGCCACCCTGCCCTCCAACATGCTGTCGCGCCTCGGGGCCCCGCGGGCTGCCTGAGCAGCTGCCCTCACCTCGACATCCCAGCCTGCAGAACGCTCCTCACGGAGTTGTGGTGTAGTGAGAGAAATCGAGGCTCTCACCCATCTGGAAACTGGGTATCCTTAAATTGGGGTTCATATTGCTAAGGATGGCAGGGGTATTGGGGTAACTAGCAGTCTTCTACACACCCACCCCTAAGGTTGCCTTGCGGATCTGGGGTAGAGACTGATCTTGGGTAGAGACCCAAGCTCGGGGCTCACCGCTTGGATCCCGTCTCTGCGGAGCCTCCTTCACAAGAGCCGTGCGCGGTCACAGTGTTCTGCCCTCCTCCCAGCCCCAGGCAAACAGCAGGCGTCACTAGCTCCCGCCCGCCTGTGCGCTGGGCAGAGGCAGGTTTCACCAGGTGCTGCAACCGGGAAGTAGTGGCCGGTGCTGTGACCTCAGGTGGTCACCCCCTCCTCCCTCCTCCCTCCATTTCCAGGTGGCTAAGCCCGACCCTTCCCCACGGGACCCTCTACTCTGTGCCCCTGTGAGAGGTCGCAGAACACTCTGTGACAAGGCCCAAGTGGACAGGACATTTTGTCTAGCAACCCAGTGACATTCCAGAGCCATTTAATAATCAGGGACACTTCCAGGGCGGGGACAAGGCCCTTTTCCATAAAAGACAGCCTCAGACCGTGACAAGCAGTGGGGGCGGGGACTGTGCTCTCGGCCACAGCGGTGGCCAGGGGTTTTCAGGTGGCTCCGCCTTTGCACCCTGGCTTCCTGCTGCCCCTCCAAGGTCACCCGTCTGCCCATGTGTGTGTGGGGGGCCTGGCATGGTGACTCAGCCCTGGCTGACCGTGACACACCCCGAGACGCAGGAGCAGGCCGGGGGCAGGTTTCCTCGTCCTCCTGTGCCGCGGTCGATAGAAATGCGTCAACAATGCCAGCACGGCGTGGTCCTCAGAGGACCCGTGAGATCAGAGCGAGCGCAGGCAGCCAGGGCCTGCCGTCACCCCCTGCAGGGGCACGAGCCCTGGGGAGGGAGCCAGCCGGCAGCACTGATCAGCTCTTGCACGACAGCCTCGGGGCTCAGAAGCAAAGATGCTCAGGCGCTTCCTAAATACCAGGTAATCAGAGCCCGTGCAGACAAGGGCACCCCCGCGGTCTGCAGCTTCCTTTCCACAGGATCGGTTCATATATTAAAACAATAAAATATGTCCGGGGCCGCGGCCCTGATGCTGTCAGGGTTTGCTCAGCACCATTCCGGAAACCCCGCCACCGAGGAGACCGGTGGGGTCCGCCGCCAGCTCTGCACCAGCGCGCAGCTGTCTGGCCAGATGCAGGAGGGTATGAAGTCATGCATTTCCCCAGACAGAGAGAAGCACCTCCTGGTGACCGTCCTGGCCGCGTGCCCAGCCAATCACCTCCGCACAGGCAGGGAGAATCGCCGGGTCCTCCCGGGTCCTGAAGCGGCACTGTGACCAGCAGAGGGGCTCGGGCTGAACCTCCAGCTTGAGAACTGGACAGGCCCGGGGTCGGTGCCGGGCTGCAGGAGGCGAGGGGACGAGCACAGGACGCCACAGCCCCGTCCTCCAGGCTGACCTCCCCAGCCGCGCTGGCCTTGCCGGCACCGACCTTCTCCCCAGCGAGGACTGGGTTTCCCCAGGGGACGTTGGAGCTCTGACCCCAGGACCTGAGAGTGCGTCCTTGTCAGAGGCAGGGGCTTGGCAGGGGCTTTGCAGAGGCTCAGGTTAAGACGAGAGCCTTAGGCTGGCCCAGCGAGGCTGACCTTGCCAGCAAGGGAGTTGCGACAGGCACTCGTGGCGGGGAGACCACCGCGCACTGGGGAAGGTGGCCATCCAGGGAGGCTGGGGGAGGCTGGGGACACCGTCCCTCATAGGCTGGGCAGGAGCGGGTCACACTGACACCTGGGTCTGGGGCTTTGGGCTCCAGAGCTGTGGGACGAGGGCTTCCCGAGGCCCAAGCCCCACCTGTGGCACTCGGTCACGCAGCCCAGCCATAGGGCCCGGCTGACAGACGCAGAGCCATCAGCCCTGGCTGCTGCGGGGGATGCCTGCCCCGCGTTGCCCACCCAGTTCCTGCTGGTGCCAGGTTCCTGGCCACCACTGCTGGGCAGGCTACTTCCTCCACCCCAATCCTGGATCCAGTGACAATCCAGTGTCCTTGCTGCACCGTGAGGCCACTTCTTCCCCTGCTGTCCTAGCAGCCCCAGGCTGTGCCCAGGGGCTAGGACTGCCCGACATTTCCAACCTGACCACTCCTGGAGGCTGGGGAGTCTTGGGTCCTTGGAGCACCTGGTAGCCAGTCCCCATCGAGGCCACTTTTGGGCTCCCTCCTCCTGAGGGCCAGGCCTGTCCTTCCTTCCTGACCCTCGCAGAAGGACCCAAGCCAGGCCCCAGGCACTGCCCAGTGCAGGGCAGGCTTGCTCTGATGCCTCCTCCTGCCTCCTTGGCTGTGAGAGCAGTGTCCAGGGTCACAGGTGAGTGTCCCTCAGGGCCTCCTTCCTCTGTCCCTCCACCCGCCTCCCTGACACATCTGATCTCTGCCTCAAGCACTGGGGTCTGTCTTGCTCTGTGGAGGCCGAGGGGCTGGTGGGTGGCACTCGGCGGGGGGTCCTGGCAGAGGAAAGTGGACCTTCAGGGCAGAGGTGTCCTTGTCCCCAGCAGGCTCTGATTAGCAAGGTGACAGCGATGGGGGATTAGCAGCCCCCCGCAGCCTGCTGTCTGACCCCAGACCTTCTGGGAACTAGCCCTACGGGCGGCCACTCCTGCTTGCTCTGGGCTCCAGGGCGGGAGACGGCCACCACAGCTCCCTGCTGAGGCCTGCTGCTTTCAGAGCCAATCTCATCTTCACTCCTCCACGGGAGGCAGGAGTGGTGTTTCCCGATAAGGCTGCCGGGCGGGCGGGTCTCCAGCCAGGGGTGAGACCCCTGCTCCTGTCCCTCCTGACCCGCCCGAGGCTGGCCTCCCTCAGCTGGGCCTCTCAGGCCTCCGGGGGGAGAGGTGCCGGTCAGGAGCAGCCCCTCTGGGGCAGTGGGAGGGCGGCGCAGCCTGCCCGGGGCTGAGGCCTGGCTTCCCCTGGCCACCCTGAGGCCCAGGCCCCCTCCCTGGTGCCTTTCCACACGTGGTCCCCTTTGCTGATGGCTTCATCTGCCCAGCTTCTGGGGCCCCTGGGTTTCCAGTCCCTGCTCTGGACAGGGGCCATGGCTGGCTCTTGGTGGAGTCCCCTGTCCCTCAGACAGTGCCTGGAACACGTGAAGGCTCACGGAGGGCTTCGTGGATGGAGGAGGGAGCAGGGGAGGCTGTGGGGAGAGGAGGCCTGTGTGTGGGAATGGCCCCAGAGCCCTCTTCCACGGAGGGACCCAGGAGACGGTCTGGGTCACCTATTTTCCCTCCAGACTGAGACTTCTTAGCCTGCTGGGACTCAGCCCCGCCGCTCCCCACGCCCCTCCGGGTGCTGGACGGGCAGCCGCCGTGGGCTGCAGCCTGGGAGCGAGGCCTGGAGGCCTGACGCCCCGCCCCCCTCTGCTCAGCCCCAGCCCTTCCGGCTGCTCTGAGCGGCCTGGCTGCTGAGAGGCCGCCAGCCCGCCATTAAGACGGCAGGTGGTCTGTGGAGCTGGACGGTGCCCCTCCGAGGGGAGCCTGCCGGCCTGCCCGCCCGCCTTTCTGGGCAGGGGCTGGGCACACGGGCGCCAGGCTTCGCTGCCCTCTCTGTGGCCTCTCTGGTGGTTTCTTGGCTGCAAACACAAGCTAACTGTCCCAGTGCCCATTTGGCCTGGGGTCCCGGGCTCAAGAAAGCCCCACGGGTGCTCTGGGGGTCCAGGAGTGGCTGGAGGACGTGTCCCCTGCCTGTCCCCATGTGCCCGCCTGGACACGGGCCAGCCCACCCGCTCTGCGCCAGTGGCCGGGCACCGGCAGCAGGCTGGCCACATCCCAGGCACTGCCAGCTCCCACTACGCCAGTGGGCAGCGGGGCGTCGTGCTGGACCAGGACCCACTACGCCAGTGGGCAGCGGGGCGTCGTGCTGGACCAGTGACCCACTACGCCAGTGGGCAGCGGGGCGTCGTGCTGGACCAGTGACCCACTACGCCAGTGGGCAGCGCGGGCGGGGACCAGTGACCCACTATGCCAGTGGGCAGCGGGGCATCGTGCTGGACCAGTGACCCCAAATGCTTGTCCACCTAGGGTCCAATAGGGCAGGAAGCTGCTGACAGAGCAGACGCCGGGGTGCACCCCCCGGGCACATGCCAGCCCTCCTTCAGAGCAGCGCCTTCGGCCCGAGGGCTGGCTGAGCTGCTCCTCCTCAGAGCCCACGCCCGGCCTGCAGCCAGACCTCTTCTGATGAGCCGGCCAACGCCCAGAGGTGGTCGGAGCCCCCCGCACTGATTGCCCTGTGGAGGCCCAGCCACCCCATCCTCACTGACAGTGGATGAGTCAGAGGACAGAGAAGGCTGGTGACCTTCCCCGGTCACACAGCACGCAGGGGCAGAACTCCCTGAGCATGTGCTCAGAGCCCCTGGCCGAGAAGCCTGCCTGACAGCCAGGGGCGGCAGGCGCCTGCTGCTGCTTCCGCAGGGTGGTCAGGGGCCGTGGGAGGGAGGGCCCGGGAGGGAGGGTCCGGGGACAGCCCACAGCCCAGAGGCCACAGTGACCAGCGAGCTTCTCCCCAGCACCGGCTGGTCTGAGCTGCGTGTGGAGACAGCCCGCTCCCACCACGCGGGCAGGGCTGGCCGCCACCACGGGGAGCGGAGTGGGTGGTCCAGCAGGAGGGAAGCCCTGGGCCTCCCTGAGGCTGCACGTGCTGAGGCGCGGTGCCCTTGCTGCCCACCTCGCCGGCCATCACCCCTTGCCCTCGTGTTTGCACGTGACTCAGCGACACCCCCAGCTCTGGGCCCAGCGCACTTCCTGGGCTCCGTGAGAGACCACCAGCGTGTGCGGCTCAGGCAGCAGGGCCCCTTCTCTCCAGTGCTGGGGCTGCAAGTCCAAGGCCAGGGTCGCATGGCTGCAAGGCGGGTGTCTCCTGCCTCCCTGGCCTCCGGCAGCTCCAGGTGTCCCCAGCTCATGGCCGCATCACCCCGTCTCTGCCTCTCCTCTCGTGGCCTCCTCCCCACACGCAGGGACACACGGGCACCGGCCCCTCTAGGTGGGCGGGCACTGTGACACCAGGGGCAGCAGTGGCACTGATGCATGCCCACTTTCAGGAGGGCTCTGCTCCCCCCTCTGCCACGTGAGCTGTGTGCAGGCTGCGGCCACCCAGGCCCGGCCCTCGCCCCGGAGCTGCCCTCGCTGCCCCGGGCACACCGAGCGCCAGCCCCAGCATCCTCAGGGGAAGGAGCATGCACACCCCACCACACCACCACACCACACCACACCGTGCACCACACCACACCGTGCACACACCACACCGTGCACACACCACAACATGCACACACCACACCACACCACACACACCACGCCACACCACACCATGCACACCCACACCACACCACACCATGCACACACCACACCACACCACACAGTGCACACACCACACCGTGCACACACACCACACCACACCACACACCACACACCATGCACACACCACACCACACCACACCATGCACACACCACACTGTGCACACACCACAACATGCACACCCACACCACACCACACCACACCACACCATGCACACCCCACACCGTGCACACACCACACCACACCACACCACACCATGCACACACCACACCACACCACACCACACACACCACACACACCACACCACACCACACCATGCACACACCACACCACACCACACACACACCACACACACACACACACCACACCACACACACACACCACACCATGCACACACCACACCATGCACACACACCACACTATGCACCATGCACACCATGCACACCCCACACCACACACACCCCATACACACACACACACACCCCACACCACACCATGCACACACCATGCACGCACTATACCACACACCACACCAATGCATACACCACAACCCACAACCCCCACACACCAAACACCACACACACACACACCACACCCTGCATACACAACACCCCACACCACACCATGCACACACACCAACACCCCCACACATATCACCCCCCCACACACACCACCATGCACAAACATCCATCGCCACAGCAGCCCCACAGCACACTTTTGCCCGCGTGCTGCACACACCACGGGCCCTGCCTGGCCATGACTTAGAGCAAGGCCTTGACCTTGGTCTGCAGACCCTTGGGGTCTGGCTGTCCTGGGGAGGGCTGTTCTGGACAGCTCAGTGTGAACATGTGCGATGCTTGCAAAGCAAGAGGAGGTCCCAGCCCCTCTTGGTGTCCCCTCTGCCACCCAGAGCTCACAGGGCAGGTGCCTGGGAAGCGGCGGGCTCAGGGTCAGCTCACCTGCTCTCCAGGGCGCGGCCCTCCTGAAGGCCTCTCGCGGAGCTTCTGCCCGGGCGCCGTGACACCGCAGCACCTGCCCAGGAGCCGCTCACCCGCTGAGGCTCCCGTGCTCCACAGCGCCTCCCCTGGGCCAGCTGCCCCTGCTGGGACTGGGCGTGAGCCTGCGGGCCTGCAGAGGTCCCCCGCCTGCCTCTGCCTCGAGCGGCCTGCTCTTCACCTGGAAATGAGCCGGGCAGGCGCCCTCTGGTTGCCCGGAGCGTCCCCATACTGGGCCAGGGAAGCAGCTGCCGCAGCCCCCGGTCCTCCCTCTGCCCCTCATACCCAGGCTCAGCCGCCTGCCATGCCCAGGCTGCGCAGCGCCTGAGGGGGTGGGCTCCAGAGGAGAACAGGTGGGGCAGGGGTGGCCCCTCCGCCCCGTCATGTGCAGGGGCAGTTCCAGTACCCCCTGATTCTGGGCCCGTCGCAGTTGGAAGAGAGTGGAACAGGGGGTGAACCCTGGCAGCTGGCGTCAGCCCTGCCTCCCGCTAGGAAAACTGGGTCCAGGGGCCAGGAGACTGTCCCTGGCCAGTGAGGCCTGGCATCAGGTGCCACAGCCCGAAGCAAGGGGCTGCTGTAGCTTCTCCTGCTTCATCAACAGTCTGGTGCGTCACGGGGCAGCCCTGACGTGGCAGCAAGCTGGGTCAGTGCTAGCTGTGCAGGAGGGCACTACCCACCCGAGGTCCCAGCTGGCTCTGCGTGGGTGCTCAGCCACGATCTCGGTCCCCTCGGAAACTTCTGGAACCTGGCTCTACCGTGTGCAGGCCTGTCTCCTCTTGCTTCCTGCTCCATAGCATGGACAGAGCTGCTTGGTCCTCACACCCGTACTCAGCAGTGTTCTCTAGGGAGACGGGACCAACAGGCTGTGTGTACAGATGGAGAGAGAGATAGAGGATTGAGGGACAGGCAGGTGGATAGATAGACGATCGATAGATGATAGATAGGTAGATGATAGGTAGGTAGATGATAGATAGGTAGGTAGATGATAGATAGGTAGGTAGATGATAGGTAGGTAGGTAGATGATAGGTAGGTAGATGATAGGTAGGTAGGTAGATGATAGGTAGGTAGATGATAGATAGGTAGGTAGATGATAGGTAGGTAGGTAGATGATAGGTAGGTAGGTAGATGATAGATAGGTAGGTAGATGATAGATAGGTAGGCAGATGATAGGTAGGTAGATGATAGATAGGTAGGTAGATGATAGGTAGGTAGATGATAGATAGGTAAGTAGATGATAGATGATAGACAGACAGATGATAGATAGATAGATGACAGATACGTAGACAGATAGTGGATAGGTATGATAGTAGAGGTAGATAGTGGATAGGTAGATGTACAGATATATGGTAGGTAGGTAGATAGTGGATAGGTAGATAGTAGATGATAGATGACAGATAGGTAGGTAGATAGTGGATAGGTAGATAGTAGATGATAGATGACAGATAGGTAGGTAGATAGTGGATAGGTAGATAGGTAGATACATGGCTGAGAAGCCCAGGGCAGGCCTCGGCACGCTGGAGGCCCTGGGATGCCAGCTGTATTTATATCAGATAAATAGACAAAATCACACTGTGAAAAGAGCCGAGGTCACTATATAATGATAAAGGGACCAATTCAAGAACTGGAAAGGACAGTTGTAAGAGATCTGCAGCACTGGCAGATGACATTGTGCTGAAGGAATCTGTGAGCTCATTCCTGGGCTCAATTTCCGAGCAGAACCCCGGATGCCTTCATGTCCTTTTACACACTGACCCGTCCCTCCCAGCAGCCAAGCAGGGTCCCAGCTGAGTCCCAGCAGCAGAGTGGAGTCACTGCCTCCCACCAGTGCAGCAGGTCAGCCAGAGACCCCCGGGCCACCAGTCCCTGCCTGCCCTGCTGGTCCCTGCTATACACCTCGTGGGTGCCACCTTCACGCATCTCAGCACAGGTGGGGAAGAGACTGCCCAGGGACAGCAGCAGCGAGACAGCTACCCGGAACCCTGGGGTGGCGCCGTGGCCGTCCTCCCGCAAGTGTCCAGGGCCCTTCTCACAGCAAACCCTCCCAGTGCACCTGGGTCCTGCCGAGGCCTTCCAAGAGTCCTGTCCCTGGTGCTGGGCAGTGGGCAGGGGCAGGAAGGAGGGCTGTAAGATGGGGCTGACGGCAGCAGGGAGACTCCGGGGAAGAAAGCGGGCTTCCTCATGGCTCACTGAGACGACACAGGCTGCTGAGCGGGGGACAGAGCCCGAGATGCAGACCCTCGTCTCCTGCGGCAGTGTTCAAGCACACAGAAAACAGGAGAATAGTAAAATAAGCCTGATTTCCACCAGCAAATCAGCAAGGACCGGCCTTCTGCTCCATCTGCCATCTTATTTTTGTGCATGAAATGTCCTCAAGGGAAGTGTGCACAGCGGAGGTGTCACCTGCAAGGACTTCACAGGACTCTGACGGTGAGGACCCTTCCAGCACTGCCTCGGACCTGCACACCCCATAGCGCTGGCCTTGATGTGCGCATACTGGTGCGCACTCGCCCCCTCCGAGCCCCAGGCCCCGTTTCACACGAGGTGGCTTTGAAGGTGGCACCGAGTCCCCACTCTGCATCTGGTCTTTATGCCTCTCAGATTCTTTTCAACTAGAACAGTTCCCTTTCTTCCCCCTTCACGTCAAGGCTTGTTCAGAAATGGTGGACGGCCCCCCTCGGGACGTCTCTGCTTGCTGGAGCGACCCTGAGCGACCTCCAGCTGTCCCCATGGTTTCCTGCAAACAGGAGTTGAGACCTCAGTGCTGGACTGGAGGTCAGCTCTGCACTTTGGGAAGGGAATCTCCTCGGCGTTGCCTGGCCTGGGAGGCATCTGTGTGCCCACTTCACCAGGAGCCTGGACTCAGTGTCGGCCGCCTGGTGCCCACTGCCCTCTGGCCAGGCACGGTGTCCGCTCACCTGAACAGCGCGGTGTGGTGTGGGGGCCACAGCCGTGAGCGCTCCCTGCGTGGCGGCCCGACCTCTCACGTCCCCTGGGCTAGCTGCAGCGTCTGCAGGAAGAGCTCTGCAGCCCTCCCCTGGGGCCACTAGGTCACCCCAAATAGAGGCTGCCCAGGAAAGATGAGGTAAGTCCCGTAACTGCCAAGTTTCAGAGTGAGGAGTCGGCCCCCACCTTACTGCCAGTGGTAACAAGTGGGGTGGCTTTTGTCTTACTGTCTTTGAATGGACTTTTTCCTGCGCTGCGGGTGGAACCAGGGCCTCGCACCCGCTAGGCAAGCGCTCTGCCACTGTGCCCTGCCTGTGAGTGGGTTTCACACCCTAACCGCCTCCGTCAACTGCAGCCAGGCTCTCAGTGGTGCCCCAGCTGACTTGGCCAGCAACGGGCCCTGGGAGGTGACCACGGCCTCCCTGGCCAGGACCTCACTGGTCTCTGACGCCTTCCCTGATCCTGGAGGCAGGATGCCTCTGGTCTGGACACAGCCATCCACCCTTGGCTTTCAGAAAGTGCCCAAGGTGGTTTCCAGGCCAAAGCGGAAGCTCTGGGAGCCCATGGCCAGCCAGTGGTCATGGCCCTGTCCTTCCCAGCTTGAGAACAGGGAACGCGGATTTTGTTTTTTTTTTTTTTTTTTTTTTTTTTTTTTTTTTTTTTTTTTTTTTTGGTACCGGGGATTGAACTCAGAGGCACTCGACCACTGGGCCACATCCTCAGCCCTTTTTTTTGTATTTTATTAGAGACAGGGTCTCACTGAGTTACTAAGTGCCTCGCCATTGCTGAGGCTGGCTTTGAACTCGCGATCCTCCTGCCTCAGCCTCCCAAAGTGCTGGGATTACAGGCGTGCGCCACCGCGCCCGGCTGCGGATTTTGTTTTTAAGCCATGAGCGCACAGCCAGGTTTCCAGTCCACGTTTCAGATCATCACTGCACTGAAGCTATCGCTCCCATGCTCGTACATTTTTTCTCTTGCAGTAATAATTTCGGTGCATGCACATAATTACTTGTTTTATCTTAGAAAAGAAAAAAATCATTTTAAATAACAATGCCAAATTGAACACTAACACGATTTGTTGAAGGACACGTGTGATTTCCTCATCATTTTCTTTGTCCTTAGACTATATCCTACTTTAAAAAAAAAAAACAAAACTAAATGCTGTGCTTTTGCATCATCTGAAATAAATCTTTTCTTTGTTTGGTTATGTTACTAACTCTATATAAATTCTCATTTTGTTGGTTTCCTTTTATAAAGATACTTTCTTTTTTCAAGTTTCAGTTTATTTTTTGAATATGGAAACCTCCCCGTGGTTCTGCGTCAAACGCCACACGTGTGCAGAGGTCGGTCTCAGTCCCTCACTTCACCCACCCCCATGGTCCTCATTTTCATTAGTCTCTGAACTTCCCAGGGCCTTTTTGTACAAATATAAATAAACATGCACGTAGTCCCATATCCTCCCTCCTTTCCGTTCCACCAACGACAGCACCCTGCTCGCCACGCTGCGCTCTGCCCTCGACACACACCAGGCACAGCAGTTTCTCCGCGTGAGTCCCTGAGCAGTGGGTGGCCAGAAGAGGGACCCTGCGGGACCGAGTCCAGGGCTCTGGAGGAGCCCCAGCTCTGGAAGCGTGGGAGTAGCTTGGCTTTCTAGGGATGGATAATTTTGGAACGCTGGGAATAAATGAGGTGGGTATGGGAATGCCCAGCCACGGTCCAGCTTGGGAGCCTGACCAGCCGGGCACATCCTAGTAAAGATGGTGTCTCTCCCACGGCTCGCAGGGCCACGCCCTCTTGGAACCGGCCAACCTGAGTCTACCTGGAATAGTGTCCTTTGTAGATGTGATTAAGTCACGATGAGGGGATACTGCGTTAGTGTGTCCGAAATCTGTGTCTTCTAGGAGAGGACACGTGGGTGTGGGGACGTGACCACCAGGAACCAAGGCGGAGACGGCAGGGAGGCTCCTACAAGTCCCGTGCTAAGGGCTGCCGGCTCCCGGAGGCCAGAGTGGCAGGGAGTGCCTTCTCCACAGCTGCCACAGGCAGAGCCCTCTGTCCCGCCTGCGGGCTCCTGGCCCCTCAGGCTGTGACAGAACACATGCCACGCGTTTTCAGCCCCCCGTGCCTTCGGCCTTCTGCAGCCCAGGAAGGGTCCAGGGCCATCTTGGAAGGTGCCCCTGCTTAACACCGGGGGTGACGCAAGCCCCTCGGCACTCCGAGAATGTGCTGGACGGGCCGCGAAGACTGGAGGTGCAGGCATCCGACCAAGGCCAGAGCGGGGTGGTGGCAGTGACGGGCACTCCCCAGTGCCTTTGCCTGGCCAGCAGACGCAGGCCCTGCAGGGTGGCCTCACGGCCAACACGGGAGCAGGCATGGCCAAAGCGGAAGCGGTGGGGAGAGCACCGGGGCTCCAAAAGAGGAGGGGAGTGTGGGTGGCAGGCCACCCAGGAGGATGTGCCCACAGGCCAGTGCAGATGCGCCCGGGGCAGGGGAGGCGCCAGGGTGGCAGGAAGCCACGTCTGGCCTGGGGTGCTGGGCCCGCCTCCCAGTGTCCAGCCAGTCCCTCTGCAGTGTTTATAGAAACCCGGCTTTGCAGGAGCCCACGGTGTCACCGGGGTCCTTTAACGCCTGTCCACAGTCTCCACGCCGGCTTGAGTGATTAAAGGCGTAGCAGGGTTGCCTGCAGCCCGGGTGGTCTCCCGGACACCGGCTCTTGTTTCAAGCGCCCCTTGATCTGGGGTGGTCTGGGTGGAAGGAGCGCCCCGCCCCCCTCTCTGACACAATAGGAGCTGCGGCCATGCCCAGGTCCTCCTGCCAGCTCTGAGGACGGCAGCTCCCACCGTCCTCGGTGCTTGGCTTAACCCCTCAGGGGGGGCCTGCAAGGTCCCCGTAAGCCAGGGACCTGGCTCGGGCCAACTTCTGCTGACTCCCCTCAGCACTGCCTTTTGTCTGTCTTTCTCCCCGTCTGCCCCCATCTGTCGAGGGACAGCCCCGCCCAGCCGTGAGCGTCTCCCCCTCTCCCTCCCAGGGCCTGCGCCTCTGCCCCAGGCTCTGCCACACCCACACCAGGTGCTCTTCCACCAGCTGGAGTCTGGGACCCTGGGCGTGGCCCTGGGGTAGAGTGTGGGGTTCCAGCAGGGTTCCAATGCCAGCCCAGTGACTGACCGGGCCACTAGCCACTAGGCATGGAGCTCCACCCCTAATCAGTGATGCACAAGCTCTGGTTACCTTTCACTGTAAGAATTCTCCCCAAATGTAGGTCAGGATGCACACGACAATAAGACAGGCCTGCGGGTGGCGGGCAGTGTGCTGTTGGTGGTGCCCGGGGCGACCGGAGCTCTGACACAGGTGGCCGTGGGCCATTCCCAATGACCCTGGTTGGAGCTTGAGGACAGTCCTCTGCTTTCCCAGGAAGTCAGCTCCTGGGACAGCGGAGAAGCCAGCAGCAAATCTTCCCTGCAACGTCACCGACCACCTGTGACCGGGCCCTGGGGACCCCCACTCGCCCTTGGCCTCTCCAGAGTGGAGGTTCCTGGGGCCACAGAGCCGGGCTTGGCCGGCTCCCATTCGGCCCAGGTGCGAGGAGTCTGGCCTTTCCCTTCAAGCCTCCGGTTTGAGACTCGTCCCTCTTGTCTTCAGGGTGGCCCTGCTGCTTCTATAAAGCAAGAGACCGGGTCCTGCCTCCCTGGTGACTTGAGGGGCTGGGGGAGCTGGCTTCTGGACATGCTTCTGAAGAGTGCAGGGACAATTTAGGTGCAGCTGCTGGACACTACCTCAGTGCCCAACCTGGGGACAGTTCTGGAAAAGAAGGCCTGTCCCAGGTGAGTGTCTCTGCAGCCATCAACACCACCGGGCTGGAGACAGCTCGGTCCCGGGAAGCCTCCTGCCTTGGAGCCTCTTCTGCCCGGTGCCAGTGAGGTCTCTCACCTCGGGGGTCTGCTCGGCCCCCGTGCAGACACGTGTGAGGGGCTGTGTGCACGTGTGAGATCTCTGTGCACACGTAGAGTCCACGCCACAAAGGGCCGTTCTCGGCCCTGCAGGGGTCTGTGCACCCTGGGGAGGGCTGCCCCTCCCTGTGTCCCCTGGGCATGTGAAGTTTCTAAAACCGACTTCTTCCCTCTCAGCTCCCACCGGCTCCAGGTCCCACATCACGTAAGCTTGACGCTAATGGAAACTCTGCCTTGTGACTCCCGGGGTGGCCTGTGGGGGCATGTGACAGTGAGGGCCGGGTTGGGCTGCCGGGCCAGGGAGGGCTGGGGGCGGCTCAGGAGGCCGCTAAGCCCATGCCAGCTGACCCGGGGCTCTGGGCCTCAGGTGAAGCCTGTGTGCAGGCACAAGGGCCCCTCCTGGAAGCCAGCTTCAGGGGGACAGCCCTCGGCTGGCCTGGCCTGCTGGGTGGGAACTATTCCAGAATTCCAGGCATTTGGCAACGGAGCAGCTGCAGGGGCAGGCTGGGCCTCCAGGCGTCCCCCCCACCTCGGCCTCTCCTGCCCAGCCTGGCAGCGCAGCTGGCTGGAACTCGGTGTGCCGGAGGCCGTGGGGGGTCCGAGGCAGGAGGGAGGGGCTCTGGCCTGTGACCAGGAAGCCCCTCGAGCCCCTAGGTAGGCCTCTTCTCCTTCTCAAGCCTGCTCCCGTTGCTGCGCCTCCAGGGCCTGCCGGGGAGAGGGCGCCTCTGTGCGCTCAGCCACTTCACAGACGTGGACTGACCCCTCCTCTGGCCTCCCGGGCCGGACACTGGTCATCTGCTCACCAGTCTTCAGCAGACCAGCGCCCCAGTGGGGGTGGCAGCAAAGGGACCAATGGGCCCAAGAAGAGCGTTGTGTCCCTCAGCAGCCAGCTGGCCTGGGAGCCCAGGCTCCCTGAGCACTGGCCGAGGGCACCTGCCCACTGGGCCGCCTGGCCAGGCTGCGAGCAGAGCCACTTGCAGGTGCCTGCTGTGTGGAGGACAGCTGAGGACAGCTGTGGTCAGGGAGGATGGGACAGCAGCCGGAGTCCAGTGCAGGGCCCAGGCCCCCAGTGAAGAGGGCAGGTCCAGGGAGTTCTGGTGACAGGGCTGAAGGGACTTCCCGGAGATGAGGGGAGCAGGGCTCAGTCTGGACTACCGGAAGACACAGCAGCAGGGCAGGCGGAGGCTCTCCCCGATGGTGGGCACGTCTCCTTGGAGACCACTGGGTGCCATGCAGAGCGGGCAGTGCACGTGCCAGTCTGAAGCCCGGGGAGCCGGGCTGGAGGACGGCGGTCAGAGAGACTTCTCCTTGTCTGAGCAAGACCCTGAATTCCTGGACCCCTGGGAAGCCCTGCGCACGTGTCCAGCCCACCCCACTCTCACAGTGGGGCTGGGCCCTGGGCCTGTTTGTAGCCTCCTGAGGGCCTGGAGCCCCCGAGGTGGGGTCACAGGTGTCCCTGGGCCTGCATTACCGGAGGCTTCCCTGCGCTCTGCCACCAGAGAACTCCTGTGGCCACGAGCCCTCAGCGCCCGCTGCCTGAGGTCACAATGGAGGACACGGTCTGCAGGTAGAGCCGCTTCTGTGGCCGAGGTCCTGAGGTTGGTCAGAAACCGCAGGAGGAGCTGGCCGCCTGGTGCCGTCGGGAGACCTCCACTTCACGCCAGGGTGGCCAGAGATGCTGGTGTGTGCGTGGCGTGTGCGTGCCGTGCGTGGCGTGTGAGTGTGTGGCATGTGTGGTCTGGTGTGAGTGTGCTGTGTGTGCATGTGTGTAGCGTGTACTTATGAACTTTGAGTTTGAGAGTGTTGTTCATGTCCATGGTATATTTGAGAAGATGTGTGTTGTGTGTTGTATGAACGTGCGTGTGAGTGCGTTGCACATACATATTCATGTGTGTATTTGTGAATGTGTGTGTAGCACGTGTATGAGGTACTGTGCATGTATCGGTACTCTGGTGTTTGTGCATGAGTGTGTGCTGTGTGTGCTACATACATGTGGATCTGTGTGCTTGTGTTGTGTGCTTTGTGTGTAGGAGGTGCTGCATGCACCTGAGTTTTGTGTGAGCATGTTGTGTGTGTGTGAGTGTGCAGGGTGCATGTGTGTTTGTGTGTGTGCGCAAGTCTGGTTTGAAGAGTGATTGAGGGAACTCATGTGGAAACCCTCGGAGCCAAACTGCTTTGTTTTGTAAACTGGGAACGAGGTCGCGCCCTTGTTCCAAGGTTAGGGGCAGAGTGCACACTGGCAGGCCAGGCCAGGCCAGGCAGGTGCACAGCAGCCGCCATCGCCCTTCCTGGGACAGCAGGTTGACAAGGGACACCCCCCGCCACGCACAGGGAAGCTCTTCACTGAGTGTGAGGCAAGCAGATGGGGGACCTGAGAGGGCAGAGGCAGGAAGAGGAAGTGAACCTTGTCCAGGTGGGTGGGCACCTGGGCAGGAGGGCCAGGAGGGACTGCATGAGTGGCCTGCTGGGACCTAGGGAGATGAGCAATGCAAATAAGAAGAGGTCAGCAGTAGGCACTGGAGGCTGCAATAGGACGCGTGGTCAGCCCAGCAGGGGAGGACAAGATGCCTGGCGTTTGTGTAAACACTGCTGGGGAGCGAGCTGATGCTGGCAGCACTCATCCTGGCCAGCGGTGATTTCCTGTGGCCAGGTGACCCGCTGGTTATGCAGCAGCCCTGTCTGGACATGACAGGGAGCATGGGGGACAATTTGCCCAGTGTTTCCAAAGAAGATAGGGGATCTGAAGCAGATAGCAAGCTGCCCCGAGAGAGGTCCAGAGTCTAGAAGGCAACGAGCTTATTTTCAGCACTGGCAACATTATTATCACCACCACCACCACCACCACCACCATAACCATCACCACCACCACCATAACCATCCCTACCACCACCACCAACAACACCATAACCATCCCACCACCACCACCATAACCATCACCACCACCACCATAACCATCCCCACCACCACCACCATAACCATCCCCACCACCACCACCATAACCATCCCTACCACCACCACCACCATCACCACCACCACCATAACCATCCCTACCATCACTACCATAACCATCACCACCACCACCATCACCACCACCACCATCACCATCACCACCACCACCACCATAACCATCCCCACCACCAACACCATAACCACCACCATCACCACCACCACCATAACCATCCCCACCACCACCACCACCATAACCATCCCCACCACCAACACCATAACCACCACCATCACCACCACCACCATAACCATCCCCACCACCACCACCATAACCATCCCCCACCACCAACACCATAACCACCACCATCACCACCACCACCATAACCATCCCCACCACCACCACCACCATAACCATCCCCACCACCAATACCATAACCACCACCATCACCACCACCACCATCACCACCACCACCACCACCACCATAACCACCCCCCACCACCACCAACACCAACCACCACCACCACCACCACCACCACCATAACCACCACCACCAAATCACCACCATCATCACCACCACCATCACCATCACCACCACCATCACCACCACCATCACCACCACCATCACCACCACCATCAGCACCACCCATCACCACCACCACCACCACCACCACCACCACCACCACCATAACCATCCCCACCACCACCACCACCATTGATACCACCACGCCATCTGGTCATGACTATTGAGGCAATGACTGGATGTTTCTACTTACCCACATCCTTTCTCCATCCCTCTTTGGGTGCCTACACCCTGTTCCAGAAAGCTCTTTCAGGCAGGTGACTCCACACCCAGCCCCTCACCTGGGGGCGTCGGCCATCTGGACGTGGTGAGTGTCGGTGGAGGAAGGCCAGACGGGAGGGACCCCATCCTTGCCTAGCGGCTCTGCTCTGTGGCATGTGGCATGTGGCAGTGGCCGCAGCTCGCCTGCCAGGTGGCTCTCCAGGCGGCCCCTTCCCTGGTGGCCCTCCTTATCCTGGTTGCACCTCCGTCCTTGCCCTCTGGTGCTGGGTGCCCTTGCACCTGCGAGGACAGGCCCTGGTGCTCGGCAGGTCTGGCCCCTCCCCCGCCAGCACTCCCGACACTCTTCCAGGAACAGGTCTCTTCCCAGGCCTCTGCCGCGCGGGCCAGCTGTCTCCCACCCAGACGCTGAAGGTGCCAGTCCCGTGTGCCGGCACGGCACACGCTGCCCCGAGCCCCACAGCAGCTCTCCAGCAAGGCTGATGCAGGCTCCTGGCGGCACCTGGGCCGGAGCGTCCAGGTTGAGCTCGGGGTCACCCTCCTCCAGGCCCCCAGACCTGCAGGGAGCAAGGCCTCAGCCGGGCAGGCAGGGTCCCACTCTGGGTGGTGGGAGATCCCCAAGGCGCCCTTGCCTCAGGACCGCCCCCGGTGACAAGAGGCTGGTCTGCAGAAGACCCCAAACCCATGCCAGCCGTAAAGGGCTGCGTGAGTGAGGGCCTTGGGACAGGGCGAGGAGAGTCAGCCTGCCCCTGCACTCCCAGCCACAGGGTGGGGACACGAGGCCTCTGTGCTCTGGTCCCAAAGCCTTCCATCCACAGCTGCCCTCCCTCCCTGAACTCCTCTCGACCCACTCCCCGTCTGTGCTACAAAAGTAGCCCCCTTGCTTCCTCTGCTTCTTCTTCCCTGCCCCCCGGGGCCTGGTCCCCCATCCTGAAGCCTCCACTCCTGGGGTGTCCATGGCTGTCCTCAGGGCCAGGGGATGAAGGAGACCCTGCATCTCTGGGCTGTCCACTCCACCTGCTCCACCCAGCATGGAGCCCGGAGGGTCTGCGGAGCAGAGAGCATGAGCAGGACTGCGTCACGTGTGGGTCAGCCTCTTCCCAAGAGCGTCCCATTCCGAGTCTCGGGGAGCCTGGACCGATCACGGAGTTGGCCCGTCTAGACAGGCTGGACACGGCAGAGCTGGGCAGGTGCTGGCTGGGCAGGAACATTCGTTCCTGGTGTGGAGTCTGTCCTGGTGGGCAGAGGGCATCACTGCGGCGGACAGGCTGGCCTTCCTCAGGGCTCCCAGCCCCTTCCAAATCTCGTGGAGACACCCAAGAATGTTAGTGACCCCTGTGAAGGGCTGGGGCCATAGTGAGGCCACACTGTGGGGCCAGCTGTCCCCAGGACGTCACCAGGTAGAAACCCAGGGCTGCCTGGACGCTGGTTGGGTCCACTCCTGTAGGCCGGTGCTCACTGGAGTCCAGGGTGCTGTGGGGTGGGGCTTCCGTGATGGGGAGAGATGTAAGGACAGCGTGGGGACCCCTGACAGGGCACCAGCGTCCTCCAGAGATGACCAAAGGGCTGAGCACATGGCTATCCCCAGGACTGCCCACCCGTGCACCCCAAGAAGGTTGCGGTGAGTGGAGACACAGGGACTGTCAACCCCGGGGCTGTGGGGGCAGCTAGACAGACCCTAGTCAGGAGCCACGGGCACGCCTGTCTCCCCGGGTGACATACAGTTGGCATTTTATGAAGGTGTCAGGGTGTGGAAGATGGGCAGGAGCAGAACCCCAGTGGCAGGCAGGGACCCCAGGTGAGGGCCATGTGGGGCGGGTGGGGTGAGAGACGCTGGAGGAGGTCGTGGGGTGGGCTGGCAGTGGGCGTGTCCAGTTGTCCAGAGGCAACGCCCCTCCCCACCCACCAGGTCCACCCAGGGTCAGGAGGGGCACAGCCTCTGCTTTTTGGGCACTTCCACCTGTGACCCGTCCTGGTGGAAGGGACCAGTGGCCTTTAACCACAGAAATGCCTTCTCTCGCAGTTCCGTGGGCCAGAAGTCCCACACCAAGGTGTCAGCAGGCCGGCTGCTTCAGGACATCCCGCGGGAGGGCTGTCCCAGGGCTGAAGGGCCTCGCCGTTCTGGGGGCTCCTTGACCTGTAGCCACACCACTCCAGTCTCTGCCTCACACGCCCCCCACCCCCCGTGGCTCTCTGTCTTCATATACGGACACCAGCGTGGGTCAGGGCTGGCCCTCGTCCAGCGAGGCCTCTTCTCACCTTGGTGATGTCTGTGGAGACCCTGTTTCCAAGCAGGGTCATGGTCACTGTTGCCAGTGACTGTGCCTCTGGGTCAATTCAGCCCACAGCCTCCTCCATGGCACAGAACCACCTCTGGACATTCGGATGACCAGCTACTCCCAGTGACTGTGTCATGGGCCCACAGTGAAGGGCAGAAATCACCCCGGAGACAGCCGTGCAGCCAAGAGGTTTATTCACCAGCCTCTACGGCTGGTCGGAGGCAGAAGAAGTACAGGGAGAGAGGAGTCAGGGAGAGGGGAGCGTGCAAGCTCTGGACGGAGGGTCAGTGCCTGGTCGTGCTGGCCGTGGTCTCCGGAGCTGTGGGCTTGGGCAGCTGCCGACGGGCTGGAGGCTGGACCTGTCGGCTGGAACGGCGCCGTCGGGCTGGAGCCGGCGAGCCTGGAGCCGCTGCAGCCGCTGCTTCGTCTCTGCAGGGATCAGATGTGTCGGGTGCTTCTTCTCCGCAGGACGAGATGAGATGTTGCTTCGGCGGCCTCCTCTTCGCGGGACGAGCTGTGGTGTAGTGAGCTCCGGGCAGGCAGGGACTTAAGTAGGGATTTCTGGGGGGGGGGGTGCCTGAGCGACCTTTAACGCCATTGGCTCTTTTCCCAGTAAACAAGGTGCCCTTTAAGCCGATTGGCTCCTGCCCAGGGAACAGAGTGACCTTTAAGCCAATTGGCTCCTGCCTGGGGAAATTGAAACCAGGTTGCTCCTAGTGGAATTTTCCATGGGGGAGGTGGCCTGTCAGCTCAAGCCTATCTATCACGCAGGGTGCCCAGGTGCTGGACTGTGCACTGAGGACCAGGTGCAGCCCCTCTGGCTGGATCCCCTTACCTGTGGACAGGAGGTGGGCACTGGCCTCACCTGTCGAGAGTGCAGTGCGGGAGAGTCAGAGCCCTTTAGGCCCTGCACAGGTAAGAGATGCCGTCAGAGGGCAGTGGACTTGGAGCAGAGGCCTGGCACCCAGGGCCAGGAGGTGGCCTCCTGAGGAGGGGTCAGGGTCCTTGCCCAGCTTGCCTCTTCTAGTCCCCATTCCAAGAGGCCCCTGCAGAGTCCTCCAAGGGCCTGGCCTCTAGCTCTGTCTCGGAGGCCTGAGGCCCCCAAGTCCACCAAGGGCAGGGGCAGGACGTCCTTTACCGAATGTCCACCAGCCCAGTGAGGAGCCTGTGGGTCCTAGGGCAGTGTCTCAGTGAGCTGCTGCAGGCGGTGGGCAAGTCTGGTCCACACCCCGCAGGCCATCAGGCCCAGAGCCCAGGGCCTCAGTGGACCCCAGCTGGCACTGCTGAGAGGACCCTGCTGTAGGAAATGTTAAAGAGACCACGTCCCCGTAGACTGGGCAGGGTCCCACAGCCAGGCCCACCACACTGCTGAGGAGTCTGCCCCCGCAGCACCCCACCCCCAGGTACCAGGTACAAGACATGAGGCTTCTTACTATCGGGGGTGGCCCTGAAGATTGACGTGACGTGGGGCAGCGTCTGTTTTCCTAGAGAGAGGATCTTGATGGGGGGGCTTGGAACACCCCTGGAGGCGCCAGGGGCGGCCCTGGGACAGGGGCCATCAGGAGGAGTCTAGCCGGTCTTAAGCCCAGGAGGGGCCCGCGCTCGGTGTTTCGATGCCGGGGCCGGGAGAGAACCACCCAGAGCAGCCAGCAGAGTCCCCGGTGGTGGCCCTGGCTGCAGGCCTCCAGCCTGGGGTTCTCTGGGGTGAGCTGACTCAGAGCTCAGCAAGCTCGGCGGATGGCACAGGCCAACGCCCTGCTGGCCCAGGGTCCCCAGAGCCACGGGCCAGGGGAATGGCCTCTGCCCCATGGCAACCGTGTCCCGGGAAGGCACAGAGGTACACAGGGCTGCCACTCGGCTGTGAGGTGCGTGTGGCTAGAGAGCCACACACGGCCACCCGGGTAGCCACGTCACCACCTGCTCACCTGTCACCCGCTCTCCTGCTCAAATCTAGGAGGAGCACTTTCAGGGCCTGGGACTCTGGGAAGGGCGGGCCCTGCTCAGCGGAGACACCTCCTGCTCTAGGCGGGTCCTGGCCGGGACCAGTGGCCCTGCAGGGCACTGGCGGGCTCCCCTCCAGGGAGGGCTTGGCCATGAGTCACCAGCTCTGCTCTGGGGTCAGATGAGAGCAGCCTGGCCCCGCAGACTTCCAGGACCCCACCCTGGGAAGTGGGGGCTGGCCCCGCCTGTGGCCTGGAGCTGGGTGGGGAGGGGAGAAGGGGTCTGCCCCCCTGGGCCGGGAGATTGGCAGCCCTGCCCGAGCCCTGTGGTGCAGGCTGTGGCCTGAGCACAGCTGACCCACCCCCACAGCTCGCCTCCTGGCCTCTGGGTCACAGCTCGCCCCGAGACCCTGGAGATCATGCCATGCCCCATGTGGCTGTCCCATACCCCTGCGGGCCAGGAGCCAGCCAACCACTGGCCAGCAGCCAGCCAGGCCACTGTGAGGTGCACCCACCCAGAGGTCACAGGGTGAGTGAGGGGACCACGGGGCAGTGGTCACAGGAAGGGGGAGACGCTCTGAGTCTGAGCTGCTTGAGCACCTGGGGACAGAGGCCCACACCCTTGTCCTGGCTCTGTCCTGCCGGCTGAGCGTGGCCTGGCCTGCTTCTCATTTTCTGCCCTCGGTTTTCCTTATCTGTGCACCAGGGCGCCCAGCTGAGTCACTTAGACAAGCTCAGTCCAGATGGGAGACCCGCTGGCCCCGGTGAGGGCTGGACGGTCACCCCCGTGTTCTTGACCCACCAGAACCTGTGCAGGTGACCACATTTGGAATAGGGCCTTGCAGTCACGATTCAGGCGAGGCTCTGGAGAAGGAGCATTGTGGACCAGGGTGGGCCTGATCCGCCCAGTGACCGGCGTCCTCATAGAAAAGGAGAAGCCAGAGGCACAGTCACACATGGACACCACGTGACAACAGACAGAGGCTGGAGCACCGCAAACAGGAGCTGAGGACAACTAGGAAGGCTGGCAGCACCAGCCGCAGGAAAGGCGAGGAGCGGGTGCCCTCGGGCCCAGAGGAGCCGGCCTGCCCAGCCTCGGTTTTGGACTTCTGACCTCCAGACTGCGAGACAGGGGCTGTCTGTGGTCACAGCCACCCAGTCTGTGGTACCTTGTTACAGCAGCCACAGGAAAGGAATACGCCCAGATGCCCTAAGCTAGGGACACAGCCATGACTCAGCAGGGCCATCCAACGTGGAGAACCAAGACTGAGCGCAGGGGAGGGGGTGGGGGACACTTGGGAATAGGAACTGAACAACTGCACAGCTGGGGAGGGGTACAATGTCCCCAAACTGTGGCTCCACCACACTGGGACCGTCTCTCTCTCTCTCACACACACACACACACACACACACACACACTCACACACACACACACACACACACACCAACCAGGCGGTGAGCCTGCAGGGTCTGAATGTCAGCCAGGTGTGAGGCCCTCGACCGCTGCCCGCGGGGCCTGGGCCGGCACTGCAGGCTGGAGCGTGCTGGGACCTGAGGCCCATCAGCCTGGTTCTGGGATCCCTGAGCAGCTGGGTCCGGCTCCCCTTGGAAGCAAGGACATGCCCTTGGGTTGCAGCGTGCAGGGAGAGTGGCAGACAGCTGCAGGGCTGCACCTCCTCGGCACCCAGCCCCCAGCCCCGAGCCCGGGTCTCCCACGCCAGCCAGCGCCCTGTGCTGTGCAGACAGGCCTCCCGCCAGCGCCCACGGAGGACCCTGGGCAGGGAAGCCATGGGTGCAGCAAGGCTGGGCTCGGGGGCTTGGCGGGAGGAAGGGTGCCCGGGCATCCTGCTCAGAGCATCTGGGCGGGTAAACTGGGGCACACCTGTCTGCATGGAGTGCTCAGGCGTGGAGCAGAGGGAGGTGGCCAGGCTGCCCAGGCCATCACCGCCAGGAGATGGGCATCCTGTGAACAGGAGCACTGTGAGTGCTGGCCCGAGTGACTGTGAGGACGTCGGACGCTTCAGCTGGACCCGGCTGAGGGATGGGGCTGCCTGGGAAGGGCTCGGGGTGAGGAGCCCACTCCCACGACTCACGTGGCTCCTGCCCTAAGGGGACCACGTGGGTCACCTGGCTCCACTCCAGCCTGGCCCTTTCCACCCCGGAGAAGGCTCAGCGTGGGCTGGCATCCAGGGGCCAGTGAGAAGGCCACGGGCCCTCCCTGCCCGCTTCCAGCAGCTGCGACCCTGCTCAGCAGGGTCCTTTAAGGCCCTTTCATCTCTGTGAAATGACAGGTTTCCTGTAGTGGCCAGGACTCCTGCCAAGGCCCTCAATTAGCTGGAGTCCTCCGGTGGCCGCAGGGTGGCCCGCCCGTCCTTGTGGGAGCCGCCTGGGAGCCCGATGGGGGAGATAATCCGGCTGCCGCTTCCCTCTGGGGCCTGACCGGGCGTGTGCAAACGGACCTGCTGCACACAGAGCCGGTGGGAGAAGGTCCCTGCTCTGCCCCACGAGCTGCGACCGACGCGCAGCCTGCCCCCAGGGATGCGCCCGCACGGAGCCCCGCCCGCCCCGAGCTGTGATGTCGCCGTGACTCCACGCAGCTGCCAAGCGCCCAGCGTGCGGGCCCCTCCTGGCCAGCTCAGCTCTGACGCAAGTCCAAGAGCTCCCAGCTCGCAGAGCAGCTGCCACCCGCCCCTCAGCTGGCGGTCTGTGACCACAGAGGGAGGGGGCGTCTCCAGCACCCGCCTGGCACTTGGGATATCAGCTGCTCTTTAAAGGGCTGCCAGCGTGGCGTGTGGGGTTCCCCAGGGGTCACGGAGAGGCGGCGTCCTAAGCAGCGGCGAGGACAGCTGCCTGTGGAACCGCAGGTTGGGCCTGCCGGCCATCCCCTGTCCCAGAAACCCCCGGCGACTGGGTCCTTTGGCCCTGGCCACTGGTCAGGAAGCGCGGCAGGAACGCAGGCCAGGCAGACACGCAGTCGAGAGGCAGGTGCTGTGCCCTCCAGGGCTGTGTGGGGACACGTGGGCCGGGAGGGTGGGGGCAGCCCTCTGGAGCGGCAGCGGCTGGCCCCCAGCTCCCCCCAGCTCCCACGGGCGGCTCTCACCCTTCCGAAGGTCCTTGCTTGTGGCTTGCGGCCGCACGGGCACACCTGGGGGCTCCTGGAGGAACACGCCTTCTGGACTGCGTGAGGCCCGTGGGTGCCAGTCGGCTGGCAACCTCAGCTGCCCCGGAACGGGTCACCCGCAGCTCCGACCTCCCAGCTGCCCTTCCCCAAGTGTGCACGCGGAAACTCACGTGTGCACACGCGTGCACACCCATGCGCACATGCGACCCCACACGAGCACTCACACGCACGCACGCTCAGTGTGCTCCACCCCCCTCCACCGCACAAGGGGACGGGCTGTCCTGCGCCCCCCCCGCCACTTTCTGCCAGCACAAGGCCCCCGTCTGCGCCCCTCACTGGTGCCCGCGTGCTGTGCGGTCAGGACCACGGTCCTTTGTCCAGCACCCTGTGGACACGAAGGGCATCTGGGGCTGAGAAAGGCCACCTGGGAGGTGACTGCAGGGCCACTCGTCAGGAGGCAGGTCCAGGTAGGTAGGAAGGGAGAAGGACAGTGACGCAATCCCACCTGGACAGGCAGCGAGGGAGAGAAGAGAGCCCGCCGTGGGCCCAGAGAAATCGCCAGGGGCCCAGTGCACGTGGCAGCTGTGACGGGGACGTGGTTGCAGGAGCCCTGTTTGGGGAGATGGCTTAAATTGCGGTTGACTATGGGCCATGGAGATTTGGGCATTGCCGCCTTCCGTAGTCTCACGGGACTTGGCCTGGGATCTCGTGGGACTTGGCCCGGGATCTCGAGTGACTTGAGCTGAGATTGCTGATCGGGTCAGCGCCATTTTTTGGTGGTGTGTGGTGCGTGTTAGTTGTTGTTAGAGCCAGAGAGAAAAGTTATCAGAATAAAAAGCTGTTTGTTTCCAGTTCGCCTCTGCACTTCTTCCCGCGGCTCCGTTGCTCCAAGCGGCCATCGCTGCAGGCGGCTACAGATGGTGTGCAGAGCAGGCCTCCACCTGTGCGGCTCGAGCTCTCCCGAGTGGTCAGGGCTAGGTGAGGGACGGAGGGCCAGCAGCCAGGGGCCTCTGGAGCGATGTCAGTGGTCCTCAAAGGGCAGGACCTTGTGGGGAAGCGTCCACCTGGGGTGCAGCCCGCACGTTCCTGCCTCTAGGCCAGAACCTGCCCGGGAGCCTTTGCCTCTGGGCAGTGAGCGGGGCCAGCAGGGCCGAGCTGCCTCTCCTCCGGCCTCTGCGGCTTTGTCTGGCCTCACTGGAGGCGATGTGCTGCAGCCACCCCACACCGCGGGGCGCCTGGCCCTGGCCACCCAGGCTGCTGACTGCTCGGGGTGACCCGACCTCTGAGTCGGGGCCCTGGAGCAGCAGGTGCCGCATCAGGGAGGGCAGAACTGGAGGGGCCACTGGAGGAAGAGCCAGCATGGTGCCGCAGGAAGGAAGCACCCCTCAAGAAGCAGGCAGACAGGCCTTGGCAGGGCCCACAGGCTGGCTGGCATTTCTCGCTGGGGCAGAGGCCCCTGAAGAGCCTCTCCTGCAGGGGTCACGCTTCCCAGACAGCCTGTGTCCTTGGGCCACCAGAGCGAAGCCTCCCCTGCAGGCTCGGGCTGGCGGGTCTCCCACCGGAGCTGGCGTCCGCCAGCCCTGAAGATGGCAGGAGCGACCGGCCTCGGTGCGGCTGGGCTCTGGGGAGCAGGCGGGTCCCTGGGCAGCCCCGTCTGCACCCGGGCTCCCGTGCCTCCTGCGACTCTGTGCCAGCTGGAGTCTGCTTGGGGAGTGTGCGGGTGCTTTGTTATAATGACCTAAATCCTTGTCACAGCTGCACCCATCGGTGGGCCGTGGGCTGACGGTCACCGTTTCCATGGGGCCGTCAGGGTGGCTGTCACATGCAACTGGGGACGGGCGTGGACAGCAGAGCTCGTGCTCCTGCCCAGGTGCAGCAGAAGCAGTAGGGTCACAGGGGCGCAAGGACAGGCCCCGTCCCCTCCGACACCTTGTTTGTAGACAGGGAAGGTCAGTCAGGAAGGGCCACCAAGGGTCACCTGGCAACCCCGAGTTGATGCTGGCACAGTGCCCCCAGCCCCTCCTTCTCTCTTTGCAAGAACTAAAGACCCAGTGGCCACAGCCCACAGGCTGCACCCCCTTCTGCCTCTGGACAAAGGGGCGCATGTCTAGGCCTGTGGCTGGGCACAGCAGATGCAAACAGCAGAGTCCGTCTCCCTGCCCACTCTGGGCAGCCTTGGAGGCCAGCGCCCTGAGAGTCAATATTCCCACACACTCCAGCCTGCCCTTCAGCTTCTAAGACATAAATATTTGCTCTTCCATTAAGAAAATAATCAGAAGTTATCCTTCAAGTGGTGTGTACACACCACTGCCCTTCAAAAGCCGACGCTGCTCTTCCTGGACGGGGGAGGAGAAAGTCCACCTGGGGTGCGCCCGGAGCGGACGCCCACCCTCCCGCGCCGTCACCACCTGCCCGCCTGTCCTCTGTGTCTGCCCAGGGCCCTGGGGAGGAGAGGGAGGGTGCGAGGCCCTGGGCCTGGGCCCAAGGCTGAGCGGAAGCAGCTCTCGGCCACGGGGCGTCCCGCAGCTGCAGCCCAACGCCAGCCCCAGGCCTCGCGGCAAGGCCGACCGCTGCCCAGGCAGGCCCCTGGCCCCCGCGCAGGTGGCAGACCCGCCTCGCGCTCTCATTTCTGCTCCTCCCTGCCGGAGCAGCCCTGGCCCGCCTGTCCTGGCTCATCTTAACCTGTCCTTCTTGATCCTCCTCCGTCTCTGGCCGGATCCCTGGGAGACCCCTCAACAGTCCACTGACCACTGCCACCGCTTAGTCTGGAGAAACGCCTCCCCCCTGCTCTGAGGAGGCCACGCCTGCCTCAGGAGCACGCGCACTCTGCTGCCCACGGAGCGTCCAGCCGCAGGCCTCTCCTCCCCGGCAGCCGTTCTTCCTCGACCAGGGACACTGAGCTCAAGGGAGGGGGTGGAGGGGGCCAGGGAGGTTCCACCAAGTGCCCAGTCCAGCTGTGGGAGTGGACAGCCACCCTGGGCCCTCATCTGTGCCACGCAGGAGAGGGTGCCTGTCCAGTGGCACTGCCAAGGTGCAGGCCACCAGGACGCAGCCCGAGTTGGGCAGCTTCAGCAGGGGACAGCTTGTGGCCACTGCTTGTCTCTGGTGCTCAGGACAGGAGCCATCCTGCCCTCATCCGCCCTGGCCCGCTCCCCACAACTCTCCTCCAGGACGGCGTTGGCCCAGCTCCGTCCTCACAGGCTGATACCTGACACCGGGTCTCAGTAGGAACCCAGTGGCCCGTCCCTGAGAGGGGACATCTCCACCCACGGCCGGGGCTCCCCGACCACAGCAAGCAGATGGAAAGTGGTCAGAGGCTTGTCACCCCAGAACAACAGCGTCCTCCCAAGCTGTCTGTCCTCGGTGGCAAGTGAGGGCCGTGGCCTCTCAGGAACCTGACACCTGATGGGCAGGAGCCGTGGATCGTGGCCTGGGGGCTGACCAGATGTTCCATAGGCTGCTGAGGGGAGACAGGCCCCGTCCCCCATGGAGCCCAGGGACTGCAGCCCAGGCTGCCCGGCTGGGGAGGCCCCACACCTGAGGAAAACCTACACCCCGAATCTCAGGGGTGGTATCCCTGTGACCCCAAAGTGCAACTGACCAGCCAAACTGTGTCTGAGACTTGGGCCGTCCACGCGGACCTGTGCACGAAGCAGCTCACCTTCCGCCAGCCAGAGTGGGGGTCGGCCGTCCTCTCTCCCTGGAGAGGATGTGGGAGCCGAGATCTCCCCGATTCTTTCTCCCAGAGCATCTGACAGCAAGGCCTCCCTGTCAGGAACGGGAAGAGACGAGGGGGACCAGGATCAAGTGCTGGGCAGGTCCCTCCCCTGTCCCCAGGACCAGCGCTGACCACAGGCCTGGGTGGGCCCCACGTGACCGTGGTGTCTCCATGTAGTGACCATGGGCCAGTTTTCCTACGCACTAGGACAAACAGCACTGGAACCGTGATTCTGGGATCCTGTTGCTTTGCAGCAAGACTTAATTAGCGGCCAGCCGGAGTGGGCCAGATGGCACACATTAGAGCACCTGGAGCTGCTGTAGATTGTCACGTGACAGAAATGACTGTGGTGTGGGAAGTGGGTCTCGCTGACCTTGTCCGGGGGTCACGGACCGCTCTGGAAGGGGCCACACTATGCCTGTCATCCCTGAAGCAGTCACAGACACCTTTAGTGAATGGGTGTGTTTGTGCCAAAAAGAACCTGTTTTCAGTTCCTGAAATGGGAATTCGGTGTGGTAGTCACATGTCATGAGAAAACCATCCTCCCGGTCACTTAAAAATGCTCACAGCCCAGGGGCTGGACACAGATGGTCGACTTGGCCGCCAGCCCCGGGTGTGGCCGTGCTGCTCAGTGCTTCCGTTAACTGGAGAGCTGTTCACAGCACCAAGGGGCTCATCAGAGCCCACGAGGCACGTCCACAGGGCCTGGGCTGCCCCGTGCCCCGCTCAAGCCCTGCTCCGGAGCCTGTGGGTTATGGTGGACGCTGGCGGCCGCTGTGGGTTGGCCTGGTATCATGGGCAGCTGGCAAAGACATCAGTAGAAGATGGTCCCTTGTTCGAGGACCTCGGAGACTGTGCTGCATGCAGACTTGGCAGGAAGACGGGGCTGCTGGCCAGCGTGTCTTCACTGTGACCCGCAGAGCCTTGGGTCAGCCTGCTTTCAGTTGATATAAGAAAATGCCCGAGAGAGCACAGGCTTCACCATGGTCACTTGGCTCCCCGGCCTTGGGCCCAAGGGAGGGCAGTTCATCGAGTGTGTCAGAGCAGGACAGCCCACCTCCAGGGGGTGACATGAAAGAGGAAGGTGGGAGGGGACGCTCCCGAGAGCACGTGCCCACCTGCTCTCAGAACTTAGGGTGCGCTACTGCAGGAAACAGGCAAAGCCGGGCACTGTGGCGCACGCCTGTAATCCCAGCACTTGGGAGGCTGAGGCAGGAGGATCGCAAGTTCAAAGCCAGCCTCAGCATTGGCGAGGCACTTAGCAACTCAGTGAGACCCTGTCTCTAATAAAATACAAAAAAGGGCTGGGGATGTGGCCCAGGGGTCGAGTGCCCCTGAGTTCAATTCCTGGTACCAAAAAAAAGAAAGGAAACACAGGCAAAAGTGCACCGTCTGTTCAGAGGCCAGCATTCTAGGAGCGTGATCAGTCTACAAAGGTCCCAGCTTTGAGGCGGGCCACCGTGGGCAGGACACGTACCGGCTCATGCACGGTGCAGCTTCAGAAGGACAGCCCCAGCTTCCGGCAGACCCTTGCCTACCCCAGCCCCCACGTCCACCCCCGGGGCTTGGCTGCCTCGAGGATGCAGGTGGTGGCTCTCCCCGCCCCAGGCCCCGAGGAAACGTGCAGGGCTGCTGCTGGGTCTGTGCGTCTGGCCACGACGAGCAGGTGCTTCCAGGAGCGGACGTGCCTAGTAACAGGCCAGCCAGGCTGTCCTCGGAGCAGACTGCAGGGACCCACTTCAAAGCCACGGGGACAGCAGAGGACAGGTGACCGGCAGCCTGCAGGCTACTGGCCTGTGTTGTTTATGCACCCCCATCTGCACCCAGCTCAGGAGTCCAGAGAAGTCCCAAAGATGTGCATGAGGACGACACTGAAGTCACGGCCCCAGCGGCCCCCGCAGCCTGGCGGCCCGCAGGTCCACGCCACCAGCGGCCGTCATGAGAGGCTGCTGGGAGGAGGGCAGGGGCCGCACTGCCTCCCATGCTGGCCGCGCTGGCGTGGGCCCGCGGGTTAGGTTCACCGTCAGAGATGGACCGCCCGTGCCGGCAGCGAAGGACTCCTATTGGTTTCAAAAACATCGTACTGTTTCTTTTCCTTGTACCTGGCATTGAACCCGGGGGGAGAGGGGGGGTACACACTGAGCCACACCCCAGGACTTTGAATGTCTTATTTTGAGATAGGGTCTTGATGAATTGCTTAGGGCCTTGCCAAGTTGCTGAGGATGGCTTTGAACTTGCGATCCTCCTGCCTCAGCCGTCCCAGCTGCTGAGGTCACAGCCGCCGTGTGCCACGGCACCTGGCTCGACGATACTGTGCGTTTTGGTGGTGGATCGTCTGCTGGCCTCTGGTTCCCAGGTCTCTGTTGAAAGCTGTGGTTAAGGCTTTGCTCAAAAGCCCCCCTGGAGTGCGTGGTCTGGGGTCCAGGCCGGCTGCTCCCTGCTGGCGAGCTTTCTGCCCTCTGGTCACCTCGGGGCCTGCCCCCTCGCCCTTCTTCCCACATCCACCCTGACATCCGAGCTCAGGGACTCCGCGGGGGCAGGCAACCCCTTGCAGTGACTCTGGGTGCGGGCACCTCGCTCCGGGAGAGCCCCTTTCCTGATCCTTGGGCCCACACTTCAAAGAGCGGCCATGGCCGGTGCCACGTCTCTAAACTCACAATGGCCCGGAGTCCAGAACTCTCCTGGCTACAGCTTAGCCGCCTGCCTCTAAGAGACCGAGCTCTCGGCAGGCTCAGAGTCGGGACCGAACACAGCAACCAAGCAGGGCCACGCTGGAGGCCCGGATCCCTGTCCTGGAGTTCTCACAGCTCTGTGTGTCTTCTGGCTCAAGGCATAAAGCGCTGGGTGCTGAGGCGCCCTGCACGAATAGGAGCTCACCTCCAAACCAGTGAGTCGCAGCGCTGACTCGGCACTGTTAATGAAGCAAACGCAGGCAATTTACCCATTTAAAAATAATCCACTTAAAAGGAAATCAGCAAATCTGGATTCCCACTTAGCCTTCCGCTGCCCTTGAGGAGAACTCTCCCTTAGAGAAGTCAAGGCTCGCCAGAGGAGGGTCCCAGGCACCATGGCCTCCAGGTGGGGTAGGGCGTCAGAGCACGGGGGACCCTGCAGTCTGGGGGCTCGGAGGAGATGCTCTTTCCAAGGGAGTCGTTGTTCCGGGTGGCCGCAGTGCCGGACGCTGCCTGGAGAGCAGTGCCCGTTGGTCCCGCTCGGCACAGCGCCGCGGCTTTGACGTCCTGCACAGGCCTTTCCAGAACCAGCCGCATCCGTCTTCCCAGACTCCCGGTGGCAAGTGTTCCAAGCTCTGCTGCACAGATGGAAGACGCTGAGAGGTTAATTAAACCGTTTGTTGTCGCACGTGGAGTTGGCTCTGGGGTCAGGCGCCACCACCAGCCCCGGCGCCCGAGCGCCTTGGCTCAGCCAGGATATGGCTGCAGGTGGCAGCCCTGTGGGGGCAGCGCCCACTCCGGCACCGTGGGAGGAAGCCGCCGGGCCGGGCCTGCAGAACCATTTGTTTCTGTTCCTATAATTCATTCTTCCTTGATTCCAAGACGGCGTCCACCCGTCAAGGTGCGCATGGTTTGCATTGTTCTGTCATTCCAGTGGTTACTTGGAGAAAATCTTACATTTCAATGAACCAAAGGAGACGCGGGGGCAGTTTCTGAACAAAGCCACATTTTTAAATTCTCAAAAGAATGCACAGCACTTCGCTCTAAGGGACGCCCCTCCTTTCTTAGAAGCAGGAAGCTGTAGGGGTCTTATCTCGGGGTGGGGTCCCCTGTTGTGAAGGTGAGTTATTACAGGAACTGATCCCAGGGTCTTACAGGGGAACTGCATCTCTCACAATTGATATGTTGGGGCGCTAACCCCCAGCACCCCAGAAGTTAACTGCATTTGGAGACAGGGCCTTAGAGAGGCAATGAGAGTAAACTGGGGTCACTGGGCTGCGCCCTGATCCAGTCTGCCTGTGTCCCCACAGGGAGAGAAGGTGAGGACACAGGGCATGTGCGCCCAGAGGCGGCCACCCGCCCACACCCCAACCTCCGGCCTCCGTGCCTGGGAGACGTGCGTGCCTGCCGGAGCCCGGGCTGGAGGGGCCTGGTTACAGCAGCCGCGGAGGCTAAGCCAGGAGGAGGGACGCGGAGCCAGGGCACAGGGCAGGGGCTGTGCACCTGGGCTGAAGGCAAGAGCAGCCTGGGCTGTGGGCGAGGAGCTGGGGCCACGCGGCAGCAGGACCCTCCTCGGGACGCACAGTCGCGAGCCACAGCAGCTCAGAGGATGGGGGCTCACAGCTCCCTCAGAAGGACCCGTGCCCAGTGGGACGGTGCTGGCCTCTGGATGTTGGCGCCTCAGGGGCCTCACTCTGCGGAGGAGCAGATGGGCCCACAGCAGACGAGGCTCCGAGCACACGTGCGGCAGCCTGCCCGCTGCCAGCCCCTGGCTGCCTGTTCCCTGAGCGGTCCCTGCTCAGCTCGGCGTGTCCGGCTTCCAGGCCTCCTTCTCCAGGCCTGTCTCAGTCTCCAGGAGAGGAGACTGGCATTCGCAGAAGCCTTGACTCCATTCCTGATGAAGTGAACTAGCTGCCAGCGGGTGAATGTGTAAATTTGGAGCAGGGTGACCGGGAAGGGGAGGGTACCACAAGATGCAGAACCCGAGAGCAGAGCGGCCTGGTGGCCGTCCACCCGGGGCTCTTGGGGTATCCACGTGTCGACTGTGCAACCACACACACACACACACACACACACACACACACACACACACACACACACGACAGCCCTCGGTCTCGACCCCGGACTGCTGGCTTCCAGGTCCTGGACTTGAGCGTTGTGTCAGAGCATCAGGTCTCAAAGCAGGACGTGGCCTCCGTGCACTTTCACATCCTGGGTTCCTGGAGGGTGATGCGGACCCCGGGAGACCCTGGGTGTCCGGAAACCTGCCCAACTCCCGGAGCAGTGGAGGAAGGTGGCACCGGGGGGGAGGGGTTGTCTGGCGGCTTGGGGAGCTCGTGTCCCTGGGGAAATGAAAACAGGAATTCACAAGTGGGCAGAGCACACGCCCTGGGGACGTTCTTGCTCCTTCCTGGAGCCACAGGCTCGGGCACTTCAGTCCCCGCCCTCCTGGGCTTGTCCCGGCCCCCAGGACCCCTCAGAAGGGAGTAACACGCCCCGCTGCACCCCACGCCCCAGGACTGCTGCGACTGGCAGCTGCTGGGTCCTCTCACTGACACCCTATTCTAAGTAGAGGCCGTGACTAGGCCCTGTGCAAGACACTTCCTGTGGTCAGCTCCCAAGGTGAACTGGACGTGTGTGGTATGGCCATGCACAGGGGACTGCTCAGAGCTGCAGACGTTAAGGAAAGCCACCCCCAGGCAGCGGGCGGCCCAGCTCACGCAGCGCAGTGTGCGAAAACTGGCCCCTGGGCAACGGGCCTTCACGTCCTGACCCTCCTGAGACCCTTGGCTCCTCCCTGAGCGAGGCCCCATGGGGCCTGGACTTCGGCAGGGAGGGAGGCCTGTGAGCTGCGTGGGCCTTGGGAGCTGGCCGGCCTTGCCCAGCGGGGGCAGATCCCCTTGTACAGGCCTGCTCACCTCGGGGCGCCCCAGTCTCTCGTCCTTGGAATGGAAGGCACAGCCTGGCTGCCCACGGCCACACCCATGCAGGCCCTCGGGGAGCCCTGGTGACCGCTCTGTCCCCTGCACTGGCCGGCTTCATGGTGAGGTCTCCACTACCCTAAACAAAACACCCTCTGCTTTCACCCAGGCCCCAGACCCAGGCCCCCAGACCTGCCCAGAAGTCCCAGGCCCCGTCACCACTGCCCTAATCACTGGGACATCAGGGAGTGGCATGGCGGCACAGTGGACGTGGGGCAGCGGCGGTGACGACTCCCCGGCCTCTGCAGCGCCCTCCACGCTGAGCTCGACAGGGGTCTTGCCGTCGGCTACAGTCTGGTCTGTGTCAGACCCAGGCCCACGCGGCCACTCACGGCCTCAGGACCGGTCGCCTCCCCTTTCCCCACGCGGGCTCCGTGTCTCCTGGGCCCTCTCCGCCTCACAGAGACGGGGACAGAACTCGACTGGAGATGGCTTTCCTGGGGCTGCGAGGACGGGGTGGGGCCACCTCCCACCAGCCGTCGGCTCCACATCTCCGGAGGGAGTTTGGTTTCCCTCCCCAGGAGCTGTTGCACCGGCCTCCAGGCCATGGCTCGTCCTGTCCTTCTGGACACCATGTGGAGGTGCAGGACAAAACCGGGACTCTGACATGTGCACCAGCCACCGCAGAGCGGCCTCCACCCAGGTCCAAGTCCCAGGACAGCGAGACAGAGCCGCCGTCCTCTAAGTCAGCCCGACAGAGCAGAGCCGCAGCCACCCGAGGCCAGCTGGTCCCGGCTGGAGGTGCCCAGCGTGGCTGCACGCTCACAGCCAGCCAGCTCAGCCTCCCTGCACTCCGGGGGAGAGTTTTGGCCACAGTGGCTTGGGCTGTGGCCCTGTCCCCCGTGTGGGAAGGCGAGGTCCTGTCCCTGCTGAGCTCCCACGGCTGTGCTCAGGAGAGCTGGCGCGGGTCGCTGTGACGCAGAACCGAGAAGCTGACCAGCCTGCGTCTGTGATGGGCTGGGAGTGGCCCCCTGTGCCCCCAACGAGGGGACCAGGGGACCAGGAACGACTTGTAGCCAAGACAGAGGTGGGGCGGGGGTGGGGCCGTCCTGCAGTAGCGCAGGACCACAGTGGCAGTTGACTTGTTTGGCAGCTGCATGAAGGTTTCTAAATACAGTCCCCCGAGGAGTCCCCACCCGGGGTGGTAGCCACTATCCCCCCACCCAAGCCATTCACTGCTTCTACCTGGGGCCTGTCCAGGACCTCACTGTGCCTTCCCTGCAGGAGACGACCCCAGGGCCTGGGTCACAGGGCGACAAGGACACCCCCAGGCGAGCTGTGGCCGCCTCAGCCAGGCACAATCTGGGACTCTGCGTCACACTCAGAGCTGCTTGTCCCTCAAGGGGAAGTGTCCGGGGGGACCTGTCTCTGTGTGTATTTTCTCACGCTCCTTTTCTTCCCTCTCATGTCACATGTCACAACACGTCCCCCTCTGCTGTCACACACCACGTAATCCCTGCTCCCCTGCGTCAGCTGCTCGGTGACCCTCCTCCCCGAGTCACGCGCCTGACAGCAGCGCCCCACCTCCCTCCCGCCCTGGGCAAGAAGTGTTCTCTCCCGTCTCCCAGCCGCTCTCGAGCCTGGGGGCGCCGCGGCCAGCGGGCACCTGCTCCCCACGCACATCAGCTGCCCGGGGCGCCCGCGCGGCCGTCTCTGGGGCGCCAGGGCTCTGGAGGGCTCCTGGGTCCACGCACGGCCGTGTTCCCAAGATCCGCCTCGCTCCCCAGGAGCAGACCCCGTCGCCCCGTGGGTGTCATCTGGGCGTCACGGGGAAGTGGCTGTCTCTTGTCCGGCTGTGGGCGATGCCCCTCCTGACTCACTGATTGGAAGGTGGAGGTTTCGCAGTGTGGCTCCTTCAAGGGAACACCTGGGATTTTATTCATGCTAGACCGTGAGAGGAGTGACCTCAAAAGTCCCCGTCCACACTGGTTCCCTGGAGGACAAGAAGGACGCTGCTCAGGGTGTGCCAGGGCCACAGTGGACCTGCCCTGGGCCCACTGGTCTCTGTGGCCGCCCTGAGCGCAGAGGCTGCCTCCACCCCTGCTTGGTGCGCGTCTGTCACCCTACAGACCCTCCGGCTCGCTGGCTTCTTGGTGTCCTCTGTCCTCAGGCCAGAGTCACGAGCTCGTGCCCAGGACTTGCTCTCTGATTTCGGAGGCCACTCATTTGGAATGTGGCCTTGTGAGGTGCAGGGCTCTCCCGCGGAGGGGCTGCCTCCGCCTGTGCAGAACGGCGGGGAGGTGGCTCGTGACAGCTGAAGCCCGCGGCCGGCCCAGCCCACTGTGACTCTGCTCCAGTTTAAATTCCCCATCAAACAGTGCACAATGCACGTTCCCAGGACGGATCTCAGGGGGACGGTCCCCAGCTTCGGGGCCACAGACAGATCCCAGCTCTGCAGGTGGCAGTTCCTGAGGCCCAGCCTCCCCGGTCTCCCCAGCCTCTCCTCACCCTCTGTGTGCTGCCTGCAACCTGAGGCCAGTGCTGGGCCAGTGCTGGTTGTCAGCAAGGACGCAGCCTGCAGACACAGGGCTCCCTCCCCCTCGGGGTGACAGAGAGCCTCATGGAGTTGAGGTCACTGCAGGGCAGCCTCCCAGCTGACAGGGTCCTCCTGTGGCCTGTGGGAAAGAGGAACCGGGAGAGCAAGCAGCCCTGCCCCAGAGGGACACCACACAGATGGACACAGAGAGAAAATGTGCCCGTAGTCAGGGGGCTGCTTGGATCGCGGCCACTCGTGCCCGCAGGCCGCAAACAGGCCTCAAAAGCACAGCTTGGAGAGTCCACATGGGCCTCCAGCCCACCTGTGGCCTCCAGAAGGCCACACCAGCACCATAGTGCCACACTAGAGAGGACAAGGACAGACTCGTGCCCCGGGATGTATGCTCCGTGTTCTTTTCCTCCCTTTGTCTCCAAGCTGTCGATTCCCATCTCTGGCTTCAACAGGGCCGCCGGGACCGGCCCCTCACGCGACAGGACTGGGATTCCCAGCGCCGCCCGCGGCCAGGGCCCCGGGGTTGGTCCAGCCCTGCCGAGCAGAAGCAGAGCAGGGGCCGGCCCTGACCCGGCCTCAGCAGGAGAGAGGCGGCCAGCACGCAGCCCTTGACACAGAGCGCTGTGCCGCCCGCCCTGGCGGCTGCCCGGAACATGGCAAGAAGCAACAAGGCGGCGCTCTGGCCTCCGCGCCGGTGCCCATGTGGCGCCATCGAAGCACCACCAGGCCCAGAGCCGCTGGGCCTCGCACCCGCCACACCTGCCTCTGCCTCGCCCTCCCTGCGCTGCGCCGCTCCGCGTCTCCCCGGGCAGTGCTCACCCTGAGTCCTCCAGGGAGGGCTGAGGGTGCCCGTGGCCTCTGGCCTCAGGCTGTGGCCAACCCTGGTGGCTCAGAGTCAGACGCAGCATCCCCGGGGCTCTGGTGCTCTGGCCTGGCCAGGCCTGGGGGCCCGGCGGGAGCAGAGCCTGGGGACAAGCAGGGGCTGGCTCCAGGCTCGTGGCCTCTCCTGGAGGAGTCGGCAGGAGGACGGAGCACAGGGAAGGGCACTGCCCGCCAGCCCCAGCGCCTTCTGGAAGGAGCTAGGTGTTCGTTTCACTTCCTGCTTATCTTTTTTTTTTTTTTTTTTAAGGAAATACTGCACAAAGGACAGAATTTCTTTCTTTCTTTCTTTCTTTTTTTAAACTTTTTTTAGTTGTAGGCAGACACAATATCTTTGTTTTTGGTTTTTTGTGTGTGTGGAGCTGAGGGTGGGACCCCGGTGCCTCACACGCGAGGCCAGTGCCCAGCCGCACTTGCTGCTCACCTTAGGCTGTGTGGGCCTACGGCCTCGTCTTGGGCCTGTGGTCTCTGTCACTCGTTCCTCATGTCCCTCTGTCACTCATTCTGGTTTTGCTTATAATAATTCTTTAAAATAATCCAGACCATAGTTCCCCGGGGCCAAAGTCTGGGCTGCTGTGAACTTTCTACAGCTGAAAAAATGCCTTGGTTCGATGGTGTCATGGGGGGAGGAGCCCAGGCCAGGGGGCAGTGGCCACCCAGCCTCCAAGGCCCAGGACCAACAGCCTCGGGGGCCTGGTGCATTCACTGCCCGCCCTCTGGCGGGACCTGCACTCTGCCCAGTAGCCACGTCTCCTGCTCCCTGCTGCTGGCCAGGAAAACCCTGCTGCTTCCATCTGAAAGAGATAGGAGTGGCCTGTGGCCTTTAATCAGCTTCTGGTGACAGGTCACACAGGCGCCTGCTCAGCTCCAGGCCTCGGTGCTGGTTTGAGCTGGAGCCGCAGGCTGAGGGCCTCCCTGAGAGGTGGCCGGGCGTGGCTGCAGGGCACCCCTCCTCTCCCCGGCACTGCTGCCACTCAGGGCAGCTGGGACTCCCTGGGCCTGGCCCGTCCCCCGGCCAGCTACCAGGGCTTAGGGGTGGCTGGGAGTGAGGGCCCGGAGACCAGGGGTGCGGGGGAGGGCAGCAGGGCAGGGAGGAGGCTGGCGCTGTCTCCCCGGCCACTCCTCCCGCCAGCACCCCCAGCGCCCGATGGGTTCAGTGGGCTCAGGACAGGACATTGTCAAGGCCTTCCCTGGGGGGACGGGGCCCACTAAGGCCTTGTGAGGGATCTTCCAGGTCCAGTGTGAAGAGGGGGGACAGAGGGACCAGGGACCCCGACTGAGCGAGCGCACGTGACCAGGATGGGTAGAGCACGGGGGAGGCACTGTCCCAGCTGGGCATCTCCCGGGCCAGGGACCCCACGTTCCCCAGACACCCGCGGGCGCACAGGCCTTGCCAGCTCACCAGGTGACCCGGCGCAGCATGACCTCAAGCAGCAGCTGGAACGTCGCAGACGCAGAGACGCCTTGATCCGTGCTGCAGACACACAGCACGCCCCAGGGCCTGGGTGAAGGGTACCCGGAATCCCTGGATTTTTCTTTTTCATTTCTTTCTCTCTTTTTTACCCCCTGACCTTCAAAAAATCTTTAATTACTTCAGAATAAAGAATTGATGATCTCAGTCCGGTGGGTGGTGTGGCGGGTGAGTGGGTGCCTGTGGCTGTGACAGGACCCCAGGGCGCGGCTGGTCTGTCCACCTCACCAGTCCTTCCTGAGGGAGTGCAGGCCGTGGCCAGCCGCAGAGCGCTTGGTGGTGGCCCGCTCAGCCCCGGGACAGGCTTGCCCCAGCATGGAGACGAGTGTCTTCTGTCGGGGTCGTTGGACGTGCAAGGGAGGTCTGGGGACCCCGCGGCCTGGGTTCCCACGCAAGCATGGTGGGGACGGGGTGAGCTGCGGGCACGCCACTCTCCTCCAATCCTGTCATTGTGAACTCAGGGTGGGTCGTCTGAAAGCAGAGTGAGGAGAGAGAAGGACCAGACCTGGGGAGAAAGGCGGGCAGTGCCTGTGACATCCTGCAGGGCTGGGGAAGGCCTGGCCCACGAGCCGGGCAGTGGGCCTGAGGCGGGGAGTCCCTGGTGCGGGCAGTGCCTGTGACATCCTGCAGGGCTGGGGGAGGCCTGGCCCACGGGGTGCCGGGCAGCGGGCCCGAGGCGGGGAGTCCCTGGTGCGGGCAATGCCCGTGACATCCTACAGGGCTGGGGAGGCCTGGCCCACGGGGTGCTGGGCAGCGGGCCCGAGGCGGGGAGCCCCTGGTGCGGGCAGTGCTGCCTGCTTTGGAAGGGCAGCACCGCCAGCAGCCAAGGCCCTGGAACGAGAGGTCTCTTCTAGCATGCCGTCTGTCCACAGAAGCGTGTTTGATGAGAACACTGCCGTTACCTGACTGCGTGGAGCACGGGGGTCATGCTCGGCGTCCATGGGGGACTGGCTCCAGGACCTCCCAAGATTCCCAAGTCCCCGTCCGCACAACACCTGAAATGCTCACCCACGCCTAACATCATCTCGAGACGACTCGTGCCTGACACCACGCCCATGCCAAGCAAAGAGTCACTATGCCGTACTGTCGAGGGAACCATGACGGGTGACATCTGTACGTGCTTAATACAGATTCAATCTCCCCAGTGTCCCCATCTACAGAGGGCTGAATGCACGCGGAGCCAACTGTCTGCAGGATCCCCACCAGCTCCAAGTTTTCTTGGTGGGTGAAGCTGACCTCCAGCTCCCTCGCTGGTGCTCCACCGCCCTACGCCCCCCGGGCTGCTCGGGGACAGCTGCTGGAAGCCATGGACACAAAGCCACAACGCCATGCTGCTCAGACTTGGGGATTCCGAGCTCAGGGGGAACATGTGTTGCCAAGAGCCACCAGCCTGACCCCACTACTTCTCCTCACCCCGTTGGCTCAAATGCACAGGTGCCGGCTCGGTGGCTCCAGATGGCTTTTATCCGAGGCTTCGCAGCTGTCTGAGCCTCTGGGAGCCACAGCAGGGTAGAGGCTCTTTCTTGCAGGAACGTCAGCCTTAGTGAGTTTTTCCTCCCTCGCCAAGCTGGGGACCCGAGAGCTCTGTGCTACGGAGGAAATGACAGCCCAGCTCAGTGTGTAGCTGGACCAGGAGCCCAAAGCCCGCCTGTGTGGAAAGGGACAGAGAAGCCGGGAGGGACCCTCCTCGATCCACCCATCCCCGCGGTGTCCACCAACCCCACCTCAGGCGAGGCCGAGAGCCATCTGCTTCTGCAAAAGAAACCTCTGCCCAGAAGCAAGGCGTGGACTCCCACGATGGCCTTTCATTGCTGAAGGAGGCTGGCTGCAACTGCATTTGCATTAAGATCGACAAGTCCTGCCGGAGTCCAGCCTTCCTGTTGGTGGGGGAGGCAGGGGAGAGCCACCGCACAGATGAGGGTCTCTCTGCAGTGATGGGTGAAGTCCTGCAGCCCTGCCTGGCCTAACACAAGCAAGGGTGAGGACACTACACTGTGTCCCCAGGGTTACTGTGCCCCTTCCTCAGCCATGTGACCTGGGGTTCTGCCTCCCCATAGGAGGGAGCTCTGGGCGCAGTTATACAAAAGCTTCTTTGGTGGTGTCAATAAACGTGGCATCAGCCAAGCAAACAAAGCTCATGGTCAAGTTCGAGGAGCGCAGGTCGGACAAAGGCCAACAACGTGGAGCTGGTACCGCAGGACCTCGGCTCCCCCCCTCTGCTCTGCGCGCTGCGAGCCCAGGCCTGTGCGAGCATGGGAGCTTGCCCTGCACGTGGCCCTGGAGGAAAGCACCCGCGGGGAGCTCTGCCCTGGTGGAGCTACGAGCAGGTGACAGCTCCAGGTGTCCCCAGGACGTGCAGGCACAGGTGGGGTGGGTGGCGGAGAAGGGCGTCCTGCAGGGCACGCCACACCACAGCGCTCTGCTTGCTTCTGCTGGCGGTGTCCCCGTCTGGCCCGTGGGTGCTGGGGGCTCGTTCCCTGGGAGCCCTGCCTCCTTCACGGGGAGCCAGCGCTGCCCTTCCCAGGACCAGGAGGCCGAGGGCGCAGGCTGGCACCCCCAGGACGGTCAGTGTCAGCAGGGCTGCTGAGCTGTCCCTGCGTGAGCTGGAAGGCAACACGAGGTCCGCCGCAGCCCACCTGGGGACTCGGGGCCAGGAGCCGCCTCTGCCCCGACGAGGGGGCACTTCCGGCTGGGGCGGCCGGGCACAGGCTGCGTGTGGTGTCAGGACGTTTCCCCGCTTCCCTGCGGATACGGCCCTTGCCCAGCTCAAGAGTCAGGTGTCAGGGGAGGGGAGGGTCTCGGGGCTTGGGAGGCCGCCTTTCCACCTCTGCTGGCCCACCACCAGGCAGGGAGGTCAGCATGGCCACATCTGGGCCCCAGGCTCTAGTCTAGACCTCCAGAGAAGACAGAGACCAGGCCTGGCCAGGGAGGGAGTTGGGGAGGCGCTGGGGGCCGCGCAGGGTAGACAGGCCAGGAGGATGTTCTGGGGGGCCCTGGGAGAGGTCTGCAGAGACCCTGGAGGGACCCTGGGCTCCCTGAGGTGCTCGCAGCCTTGCAGCTGAGCCTGTGTCACCTGGGCTGGGCGCCCTCCTGTCCCTCCGGGGTCTGCTCTTTGGGCAGGCGACCACCTCTGCTGAACGTGACCCTCTGAAAGCTGGCAGCCGCAGCCCCAGTGCCCAGAGAGCCACAGGGAGGGGCGACCTGCTCGCCCGGGACAGAGCGGCCGGTGCTCGGGGCAGTGAGCTGATGGCTCTGCTGATGCCCACCGCCCAAGGCCCGTGTCACCAGGTGGCCTCAAGGCCACCAGTCCAGGAGTGGCATCCCCAGGAGGCCTCAGAGCTGCCGGGACCCTTGCCTTCAGCCAGGCCCAGGCTGGAGTGTGGCTGCAGGTTTGCCGAGACACCCCGGGCTCTCGAGTGGCCAGCAGGTGGACACAGGAAAGGAACCGCGCGGGGAGCGTGCCCTCCGCCTCCTGCTGGTCCTCCTCTCCTGTCGCCTTCCTCAGGTGACAAGGAGGAAGCGGGTGATGAGGCCATGCCGAGCTCAGGCACCTGCAGAAGCTTCCGGGTCTCTGTTTCCTGCTACCTCTCGGGTCAGGAAGGTGGAGATCCTGGCTCAGCCACTCACCAGCTGGGAGGCTTTGGGCAAGTTCCAGAACCTTCCCAGTGGGTTAGAAGCTCCGCTCCCCGTGGTGGTGCTGAGACGGGGTGGAGTGGGGTTTGGTGGGAAGACAGTTCTGGAGGGCGAGGTGGCATCGAGTGTGCGGTGCCCCAGCCCGTGCTGGGGCTCTCTGAGCCCTCTCCTGGAGCCGCTGGCTCAGCACCCCCGCGGGGTACCTCCCTGACCCAGGCTCCCCCTGCAGGCCCAGGCCCACCTCCCGGCAGCCGGCACCCCCACCCACCACGCTGTCTTCCTAAGCTGCGGCAGCCCGGCCCCTGGGCCTGCTGGCCCCACCCCAGCCTCCTGGGCACCGAGGTTCCTGCTCACTGACTGGCCCTGGCCATCTCTTTGCCCCTGGTGTCCGGTGTGCCTGAAGCTGCCCTGTGGGTATTATACACAGGATGGCCCTCTACTCTGCCTACCCAGTTTGGTGGTATCCCGGCCTCCATGACACCACAGCCTGGTCCCCCTGAGCTGGCGGCCTGGCCCAGTGCCGCTGTCTTCATAGCTAGGGACAGGCTGAGGGGCCAGGGCCTGGGCCACAAGGCCCACTGTGAGATGAGGCCCAGACCCCCTCCTTCACCCCCAGCACCAGCACAACTTCCTGTTGCCCACCCCCCGCAAAGGGAGGGGTCTCTCTGAAGAGGCACTGGACAGGACCCCCACCCCGCCCAGCAGGGCTGCCCTGGAGAGCTCCCACCTGGGGCTAGAAGGGAGGGTCTGCGTGGCCCAGGGGAATGGTGACCTTGGGAGCCAGGCTTTGATCCCAGAGGGCAGGCCGCCACCACGGAGCCTGGGGCCGGCATGGACCAGGGAGCGAGCACCTGGACATGATGGCATTGGGGCACAAGGATGACCAGGGGCCACGGTTGACCAAGGGGCACAAGGACAATCAAGGGCACGGGGCTAATCAGGAGGCGCCAGGATGCCAAGGGCCCGGGGTGCCCAGGGGTTCATCAAGGACCAGGGGCTGTCTGGGTAGCTTCAGCCCCACCCATCTCCAGGGACGGGATGTTAGGGCTCTCTGTCCAGAGGCCACCAACATGAGTCCCCTGCTCTTCACTAAGACCCAGGAGCCCAGCACCTTGCCCCACTGGAGGGACAGAGCTGCGTCTGCCCAGCAGCCAGCCCGGAGGCAGGTGCGAGCTGGGGCGCGTGGACAGGCAGAGGAGGCCAGGCCAGGCTGCTGGCTCCCAGGGCGGGGGACAGGGAGGTCTCCAGCTGTGCCCGAGAGGGGCGCACAGGGGCAGGCCTGCAGGAGGCTGCGTGGGCGTGGGCGTCCCTGCGGAGCAGCCCTCCCGCCTGGAGCGCAGACCCCAGGACGTGGGACGGGCAGCTGCCCCGGCCTGGGCCTCTGCTCCAGCCTGTCTGGGCCTGCCAGTGGACGGCCCGCCTTGGGGAGCCCCTCCCGAGCTCCCACCCCGGCCAGTCGATGGAGCGGGCCCTGGCCACTCTGCCTCAGGTTCCCGTCGTGAGTGGAACCACCCTGTGAGACCAGGCTGAGGCCCTGGACGGGGTGTAGACAGGGCCGGGCCACAGGACGCCCAGAACACGCACACCCTGAGGTCGTGGCTCCTCCCCGGACTCTGCCCCACACAGCTTTAGGGGAGAGGGTGGCCCGTCCAGCAGTAGGCGCACGCGTCATAACGGGGGCCCAGCTGGACCTCCCTTTCTGGTCCCCTGGCCACCCGGTGTCTCGCCTCACTGCCCCGCAGGGTTTGCGTTTCACTCTCTGGTCACTTGCTGCTCCCTCACCCGTTCCTGTGGCCCGTGCTGGTACCAGGCACCGTGCTATGGCAAGAATGTTTGGGTTCCATTGGTCCTTGTCACCCTGAGGCTGCCCCACCCTGAATGGGCATCTGGGAGCGTCCAGCTTGGGCTGTTGCGCAGCGCCAGGAGGCTGGCTCCTCGTCCTGCCCGCGTGCTCGCCTCCTCTCGGGGCTCGCAGGGGGCAGCGGGGCCGCACGGCCACCACCCAGCGTGACCAGGAACGGGCCAACACGGTGAGGATCTGGGCAGGTCCAGCAAGGAAAGGGGACAGCGGGACGTCCTCTGAGGAGCGTCCCCGTGAGGGTCACCCAGGAACAGTGACCCTCCCACATGGCCACCCAGGCCCCTCACCCCGCCGGGTGGGGACATTCCGGCTTCCCAGCCGCTCAGCCAGCACCCTGGGACACAGAGCTCCCAGGCCACAGGGCGGGAGGAGGGCCGTGCGGTGGGAAGACGGGCTTGGGCCAAGGGAGGCCGGCAGGACACAGGAAAGGGTCCCTCCCCCCTCAGGGGCGTCCTGGGCACTGCAGGTGTGTGGAGAGGCGGGGCCGTGGCCACAGACCTGGTGGAAGCTGCAGTCATTCCCTGTCACCTGCAAGCAGGTGCCCAGGGCCTTCCTGTGCCCAGGTCACAGGAGGGTCTGGAGAGTTGCTCGCGGCTGTTGTGCAGAGCTGGCGGCCTCCTGGCTGTGTGCAGCCCCCCCACAAGCCTCTCCTCTGGGGAGAACCTCCCTCTGCACCCCCAGCCTCAGGCCCCCAGGAAGTGCTGGCCTGGAGCTGGGAGGTGGCATGAGCCCAGCCCCGTGGTGATTCTCCAACCTGGGCGGTGCCAGGGTGAGCAACACTGGGCTGTGTCTAGCATTCTGGGGAGCCTCTCCTCAAGGTGGCCACGGCCATCACAGAGCCTCACAGTGGGCAGAGTTGGGGGCTTTTCCAAAGCCAAGAACCCACGCAGTGGGACTTCAGTGTGGCCCCAGGGCTCACCAGGAGGAGAAAGGGACATAGAGACGGGACACAGAGCTGGGGGCTGGGTGCCCTCCCCGCACCTCGCCTGGCCTGTGGCCTCCAGGACGCACCTGGGGAAGCCGCCACCCAGCTCCACGCCAGACCTTCCTGAGACCCCCGCCCCTCCCCGCTCTCCCGCCATCCTTCCAGAGGCTTCCCTGGTCCTGTCTCCCCCAGGCGGGGCTGAGCAGCGGCATCCAGGCCTGCGGTCTGAAGCCTGCGTGCTGGGGCCTGCTTCAGGAGAGCCCGGAGCCACACCCCAACGTGCAGGCAGGCGCAGAGCGACCACTATCTAGAGTGAAAAGCATCAAAGCAGACGCCTCTGAGAACAGAAAGAGCAGACAGCGTCGTCGCCGTCCCTTCCGGCAACACTGTCAACCAAAAGCTGCTTTCAGCTCCGGCAGGAACGCGTCCAGACGCCGCACCCACATCCAGGACCCTGAGCAGAGGCGGCTCCGGCCCTGCCCCAGGCCCTGTCTCTCCTCCACCCCGGGGACCAGCAGCCCGCAGACCGCTGGTGTCCAGACAGGTGCTCCAGCCCCACGGGCAAGTGGCATTGCCAGTAAGGGGGAGTGTGGGTGGAGGAAACTTCCAGAAGCCATCAGTGATCAGATGGGGGGCGAGAGAGGGAGAATCCTAGGGGCAGCCCTTGGGTCCGCACCAGCCCAAAGGCCAGTCTGAGTGGGAAGGAGGCGCCTGTGCTGCTGTGGCGGCATCCCCAGGCTGGGTGACTGGTAAAGAACAGAAGAGCATTTCCAAATGTTCTGGAAGCTGGAAGCCCAAGATCTGGGACTGTTTTATGATGAGGGCCTTCCCGTGGGCGGGGTCTCCCTGTGGGGGGAGGGCAGAGACAGGCTGGAGAGGAGAGGAGGCCCTGCCCACAGTCCTCTATCCGCTAACAGTCCCTCCATGGGGCCAGCCTGAAGGTGCCACCTTTGGACATCGTGTGGTGCCAACTTAATTCCAGCGTGAGTCCTGGAGGGACACTCGCTCTGTGGGGCAGGGGCTGGGGCAGGGCGCAGGCAGGGCCTGGAGTGTGCAGCGGGGGCTGCTCACAGCACCCAGCGCTCCCAGAGCCCCGTGCGGTTCAGCTGCGGCCACTGACCAGGTGCCGGGCATTGCAGGCTCCAGGGGGCCTGGGGACCCGTCACTTCACAGTCTGCCCCAGCAGGAGGTGAGAACCCCAGCCCACCCCAGCCCCCATCTATGTGGCCAACCGAGCAGTCGCGGGCCACGCCTGATTCCCACCGCTCCCCGTGACACAGGGTGTCTGCGAAAGGGCGCTGGTGCCCTTCCTGGGGTCGGTCATCGCTGTAGCCCCCGGAGGAGGAGGTCAGCCCGGCCACTCTTGGCGAGAGCGCGGCCCTCTGAGTTTCCTTCATCCACACGCTCAGTGTCCACTGGGCAGCTGCTGGCGGCGTGAGGGCACCTGGCAGTAGAGCAGATGGCCCGCCCAGTCCTGTCACACACAGAGACAGCCATGACGAGCCATGACGAGCCATGACGAGCCCTTGCCCAAGGGTGGAGGATGGGGACAGGGTGGCGGGGGAGGAGGAGACAGCAGCAGCCAGCCCAGCAAAGGCCTGTGGCGTGAGGGGCTCCCGGGGCCGAGGGGACTGGGGCTGAAGCACAGGGCCAGGCCTGTCTCGCCCAGACCTGTGCCCCAGACACGGCCCCTGTCCTCCACCAACGTGCCAAATGAGCAGTCCCCATGGAGAGACCCCAGAGCCACCTCCAGTGACCAGCTGGGAGATGGGGCGTGAGGCCGGGGTAGCCATGGGAGAGCGAGGTCCTGAAGGCACGTGCCGCCCTGGGTGCAGCGTGAGTGGGCGTGGCCTCTGGAGGCTCGTGACGCCTGGGCGCAGCTTGAGCAGGCGTGGCCTCTCCGGGCTGGCACAGGGGCCTCACAAGCATCTTTCCTTGGTTGTCCCCGGGCCCTGGCCAGCCCGTGGCCACATCTGCCTGTGGGGTGCCCTCACCCCAGCAAGGAGACGTGGGTGAGGTGGGGCAGGTGCGGGTACCTGGTTGGAAAGGGCTCTCACGGCCAGGCCTCATCTTGGCTGCTGCCCGCGTGGGCCTCGGGACAGGACTCCAGACACTGCCCTGCGCGTGCTTTTCTTTTCTTTTCTTTTTTTAAAATTTCTTTAGTTGTTGATGGATCTTTATTCCATCTGTTTATACGTGGTGCTGAGAATCGAACCCAGGGCCTCACACGTGCCAGGCAAGTGCTCCGCTGCTGAGCCGCAGCCCTAGCCCCTGTCCTGCTCTTTCTGGACATCAGTGGTCCACGAACTCATGGACACCACTCATTGTGGGAGAAGGTGACGGACTTCAGGGCCTCACACTTGGCCACCGTGGGCCCACAGACCCTGGCCCTCCCAAGGGGCCGAGCCGTGGCGGGCGGCAGAGCCCCCAGAGCGCCAGCCTCCTGTGGACGGGTCTCAGTGCCTCTGTGCGGCCCGTCTCCGACTGGGCGAGAGTGAACTCCTGGCCTCTGGGACAAAACGCTGCGGCTGGTGTGGGAGCAGAGCGGGGTGCTGACCAGGAGCCGCGGCTCCAGAGGTCCTGGGGCGGCCCGAGGGGCTGGGGGTGCCTGCTGAGGGGGCTGGGGCCTGGGCACACCTGGCCACACCCTACCACCTCCCCACTGCTTCCTGGCGGGCGGCTGCCCGGCTCTGGGCAGGTGTTGGGAGGGCAGGTCAGCACAACTGAGGCCAGCCACGGCGATTCCCCAGCCCCGGGCAGAGACAGACTGGAGAAGCTCTGACCAGGAGGGACAGGCGAGTCAGGGGCACTGGGGAGCCGTCTCCTTCCCTGATGGGGAAGAGCTGCTCAGGGAGATGCTCTGCTCCTATTCCCCGGTGAGGATGTGGTGCTCGGAGCCATGGCAGCCACTCTGTGGTGAACAGGAGAACAGGAGAATCGCCTCCACCTCGTTCCCCAGCGGGCACCAGAGCAGAGCCCTGCCTGCCCTCTCCTGCCCTCTCCGTCTCTCTGGGTGGCATTGTGGGAGGATTTAGCACTGTCTTCACTAAGTGCTTCTGATCATATCCCAGTCTGGGGCAGATCTCAGCAGCTGAGGGTCTGGTGCCCAAGCATTGTCCATTGATGACTGACCACAGAGCAAAACTGATAGACGGTCTTGGGCCGATGAGCCACCTCACACACACCACCCCCCGCCCCAGCAACCTTGTTTCATTTTCCCTGGGCAGGAGCCAATGGGCTTAAAAGTCACCCTGTTTCCCAGGCAAAAAGCCAATAACGTTAAAGGTCGCTCTGGCACACCCCCCACCAAAAACCCCTACTTAAGCTCCTGCCTGCCCGGAGCTCAGACACAACAGCTCGTCCCTGCTGAGAGGAGGCAGCCGCTGCAACAGCTCCAGACCCACCAACAGCTCCAGAGACCACAGCCAGCGCAACCGGGCACCCACCTTCCGTCCAGAGCTCGCACACTCCCCTCTCCCTGACTCCCCTCTCCCACCAGAGCTTGCACACTCCCCTCTCCCTGACTCCCCTCTCCCACCAGAGCTTGCACACTCCCCTCTCCCACCAGAGCTTGCACACTCCCCTCTCCCTGACTCCCCTCTCCCACCAGAGCTTGCACACTCCCCTCTCCCACCAGAGCTTGCACACTCCCCTCTCCCTGACTCCCCTCTCCCACCAGAGCTTGCACACTCCCCTCTCCCTGACTCCCCTCTCCCACCAGAGCTTGCACACTCCCCTCTCCCTGACTCCCCTCTCCCACCAGAGCTTGCACACTCCCCTCTCCACCAGAGCTCGCACACTCCCCTCTCCCTGACTCCCCTCTCCCACCAGAGCTTGCACACTCCCCTCTCCCTGACTCCCCTCTCCCACCAGAGCTTGCACACTCCCCTCTCCCTGACTCCCCTCTCCCACCAGAGCTTGCACACTCCCCTCTCCCTGACTCCTCTCTCCCACCAGAGCTTGCACACTCCCCTCTCCCTGACTCCTCTCTACCCGTACTTCTTCTACCTCTGACCAGCCATAAAGGCTGGTAAATAAATCTCTTGGCTGCATGGTTGTCTCCAGTGTGATTTTTGCCCTTCAAAAACCCTGGAGGGTTTCACTTGGGCTAACCCAGCTGTCACCTTGGCCTCCACCTGGGGGTGGGGACAGGTCCGTGTGGAGGGAGGGAGGGGCACTAGCCAGCAGAAGCCATCATGTGCCTGCCAGGTGACCTAGCCCTCCCGAGAGGCTGCAGAGGGAGGCACTCAGTGGCTGGGCCCAGACGCACAGGGAAAAGCCAGGCTTAGGAAGGAGGCGCCTCTGGTGGGCACAATGGCGCATGCCTGGAGTCCCAGCAGCTCGGGAGGCTGAGGCAGGAGGATGGCAACCAGCCTCTGCAACTCAGCAATACCCTAAGTGACTCAGCAAAACTCTGTCTCAAAATAAAAAACAAAGGGCTGGGGAGGTGGCTCAGGGGTTCAGTGCCCCTGGGTTCAATCCCTGGCACCAAAAAGAAAAAGAAAAGAGAGAGAAGGGAGGTACCACCCCTCTACCTTCAGGGGAGGGAAGGGGAACAGAGCCGGGGCCAACGGGGGTGGGTTGGCAGGGCCTGAGCCAAGTGTCTCCGTCTCACCAACAGAGCGTGGGGCCCTTCCTCGCTGGGCACAAGCAGGCGAGAGGAGGGACCCTGGCCCTCTTCAGCAGCAGTCTGCAACACGGACAACCACACACCACACACTGGGTGGGTGTCCTGGGCATGTGGCCTGTGTCTCTCCTGTGTGTCCTTGAGTGTGTGTCCATGGGTAGATGTCTCTGTGGGTGTGTGTCTATGGACTGTGTGTGTGTGCTTGGTGTGTGTGCGTTGTGTACCCATGGCGTGTGCAGTGTGTACCAGTACCCATGTGTGTGCATGGAGTCTGTGGAGTGTGTACCTGTGCAGTGTGTGTCCTGTGGAGTGTGTGTGTGTGCATGGAGTGTGTGTCTGTGGAGTGTGTCCATGGTGTGTGTGTGGAGTGTGTGTCCATGGTGTGTGTGTGTCTGTGGAGTGTGTGTCTGTGGAGTGTGTGTGTCTGTGAGTGTGTGTCCGTGGTGTGTGTGTGTCTGTGAGTGTGTGTGTGTGTTGTGTCTGTGTGGAGTGTGTGTGTGGTGTGTGTGTGATGGTGTGTGTGTGTCTGTGGAGTGTGTGTGTCTGTGGAGTGTGTGTGTGTCCGTGGAGTGTGGTGTGTGTGTGTCTGTGGAGTGTGTGTGTGTCTGTGGAGTGTGTGTGGTGTGTCTGTGGAGTGTGTGTCCATGGTGTGTGTGTGTCTGTGGTGTGTGTGTGTCTGTGGAGTGTGTGTCCTGTGGAGTGTGTGTGTGTGGTGTGTCTGTGGAGTGTGTGTCTGTGGAGTGTGTGTGTGTGGTGTCTGTGTGTGTGTGTGTGTGTGTGTGTGTGTCCTGTCATGGTGTGTGTGTGTCTGTGGAGTGTGTGTCTGTGGAGTGTGTGTGTGAGTGTGGTGTGTGTGTGTCTGTGGAGTGTGTGTGTGTCTGTGGAGTGTGGTCCATGGTGTGTGTGTGCCTGTGGAGTGTGTGTGTCTGTGGAGTGTGTGTCCTGTGGAGTGTGTGTGTGCATGGTGTGTGTGTCCGTGTGGTGTGTGTGTGTCTGTGGAGTGTGTGTGTCTGTGATGGTGTGTGTGTGTGGAGTGTGTGTGTCTGTGGTGTGTGTGTCCTGTGGAGTGTGTGTCCATGGTGTGTGTGTGTCTGTGGAGTGTGTGTGTGTCTGTGAGTGTGTGTGTGCATGGTGTGTGTGTGTCCTGTGGTGTGTGTGTGATGTGTGTGTGTCCTGTGGAGTGTGTGTGTGTCTGTGGAGTGTGTGTCTGTGGAGTGTGTGTGGGTTGTGTGGTGTGTGTGTGTGTGGAGTGTGTGTGTGTCTGTGGAGTGTGTGTGTGTCTGTGTGTGTGTCTGTGGAGTGTGTGTGTGTCTGTGGAGTGTGTGTGTGTCTGTGGAGTGTGTGTCTGTGGAGTGTGTGTGTCTGTGGAGTGTGTGTCCATGTGTGTGTGTGTGTCTGTGGAGTGTGTGTGTCTGTGGAGTGTGTGCCTGTGGAGTGTGTGTGTGTCTGTGGAGTGTGTGTCCTGTGGGTGTGTGTGTGTGTCTGTGGAGTGTGTGTGTGTCAGTGTGTGTGTGTGTGCCTGTGGAGTGTGTGTGTGTCTGTGGAGTGTGTGTCTGTGGATGGTGTGTGTGTGTCTGTGGAGTGTGTGTGTGTCCATGGTGGTGTGTGTGTGTGGTGTGAGTGTGTGGTGTGTGTGTGTGGAGTGTGTGTGTGTCTGTGAGTGTGTGTGTGGTGTGTGTGTGTCTGTGGAGTGTGTGTGTGTGTCTGTGGTGTGTGTGTCTGTGGTGTGTGTGTGTCTGTGGAGTGTGTGTCTGTGGAGTGTGTGTCCTGTGGGAGTGTGTGTGGAGTCTGTGGAGTGTGTGTCCGTGGTGTGTGTGTGTCTGTGGAGTGTGTGTGTGTCTGTGGAGTGTGTGTCCGTGGTGTGTGTGTGTCTGTGGAGTGTGTGTGGTCTGTGGAGTGTGTGTCCCTGTGTGTGTGTCTGTGGAGTGTGTGTGTGTCTGTGGAGTGTGTGTCCGTGTGTGTGTGTGTGTGTGTCTGTGGAGTGTGTGTGTGTCTGTGTGTGTGAGTGTGTGTGTGTGTGTTGTGGAGTGGAGTGTGTGTCCATGGTGTGTGTGTGTGTCTGTGCAGTGTGTGTGTGGTGTGTGTGTCTGTGGAGTGGTGTGTGTCTGTGTGTGTGTGTCTGTGGAGTGGTGTGTGTCTGTGGAGTGTGTGTCCGTGGTGTGTGTGTGTCTGTGGAGTGTGTGTCCGTGGTGTGTGTGTGTCTGTGGAGTGTGTGTGTGTCTGTGGAGTGTGTGTGTGTCTGTGTGTGTGTGTGTCTGTGGAGTGTGTGTGTGTCTGTGGAGTGTGTGTCCGTGGTGTGTGTGTGTCTGTGGAGTGTGTGTGTCCGTGGTGTGTGTGTGTCTGTGGAGTGTGTGTGTGTCTGTGGAGTGTGTGTGTGTCTGTGGAGTGTGTGTCCATGGTGTGTGTGTGTCTGTGGAGTGTGTGTGTCCGTGGTGTGTGTGTGTCTGTGGAGTGTGTGTGTGTCTGTGGAGTGTGTGTGTGTGTCTGTGGAGTGTGTGTGTCCTGTGGTGTGTGTGTCTGTGTGTGTGTGTGTCTGGAGTGTGATGGTGTGTGTGTGTCTGTGGAGTGTGTGTGTGTCCGTGGTGTGTGTGTGTCTGTGGAGTGTGTGTGTGTCTGTGGAGTGTGTGTCCGTGGTGTGTGTGTGTCTGTGGAGTGTGTGTGTGTCTGTGGAGTGTGTGTGTCTGTGGAGTGTGTGTGTGTCTGTGGAGTGTGTGTGTCCTGTGGAGTGTGTGTGTGTCTGTGTGTGTGTGTGTGTCTGTGGTGTGGTGTGTGTGTCTGTGGAGTGTGGTGTGTGTGTCCTGTGGAGTGTGTGTGTCTGTGGAGTGTGTGTGTGTGTGTGTGTGGAGTGTGTGTCCGTGTCCATGTGTGTGTGGTGTGGAGTGTGTGTGTGTGTCTGTGGAGTGTGTGTGTGTCTGTGGAGTGTGTGGTGTGTGTGTGTGTCTGTGGAGTGTGTGTGTGTCTGTGGAGTGTGTGTGTGTGTCCTGTGGAGTGTGTGTGTGTCTGTGGAGTGTGTGTGTGTGTGTCTGTGGAGTGTCTGTGGAGTGTGTGTCTGTGGTGTGTGTGTGTCTGTGGAGTGTGTGTGTGTGTGGTGTGTGTGTCTGTGGAGTGTGTGTGTGTCTGAGTGGTGTGTGTGTGTCTGTGGAGTGTGTGTCCGTGGGTGTGTGTGTCTGTGGAGTGTGTGTGTCTGTGGAGTGTGTGTGTGTCTGTGGAGTGTGTGTGTGTGGAGTGTGTGTGTCTGTGGAGTGTGTGTGTCTGTGGTGTGTGTGTGTCTGTGGAGTGTGTGTGTGTCTGTGGAGTGTGTGTGTGTGTCTGTGGAGTGTGTGTGTCTGTGGAGTGTGTGTCCGTGTGTGTGTGTGTCTGTGGTGTGTGTGTGTGTGTCCGTGTGGAGTGTGTCTGTGGAGTGTGTGTCCTGTGGATGTGTGTGTGTCTGTGGAGTGTGTGTGTGTCCTGTGGAGTGTGTGTGTGTGTGTGGTGTGTGTGTCCATGTGGGTGTGTGTGTGTCTGTGGAGTGTGGTGTGTGTGTGTCTGTGGAGTGTGTGTGTGTCTGTGGAGTGTCCGTGGTGTGTGTGTGTCTGTGGAGTGTGTGTGTGTCTGTGGAGTGTGTGACCGAGTGTGTGTGTGTCCCGTGGGTGTGTGTGTGTGTGTGGAGTGTGTGTGCCCTGTGGAGTGTGGTGTCTGTGTGTGTGTGTCTGTGGAGTGTGTGTCTGTGGAGTGTGTGTGTGTGTCTGTGGAGTGTGTGTGTGTCTGTGGTGTGTGTGTGTGTCTGTGGAGTGTGTGTCCGTGTGTGTGTGAGTGTGGAGTGTGTGTGTGTCTGTGGAGTGTGTGAGTGGAGTGTGTGTCTGTGGAGTGTGTGTCCGTGGTGTGTGTGTGTCTGTGGAGTGTGTGTGTCTGTGGGAGTGTGTGTCCGTGGTGTGTGTGTGTCTGTGGAGTGTGTGTCCTGTGGTGTGTGTGTGTCTGTGGAGTGTGTGTCCGTGGTGTGTGTGTGTCTGTGTGGAGTGTGTGTCCTGTCTGTGGAGTGTGTGTGTGTCTGTGGAGTGTGTGTGTGTCCGTGGAGTGTGTGTGTGTGGTGGTGTGTGTGTGTCTGTGGAGTGTGTGTGTGTCTGTGGAGTGTGTGTGTGTGTGTGTGTGGAGTGTGTGTGTCTGGGAGTGTGTGTCGTGGTGTGTGTGTGTGTCTGTGGAGTGTGTGTCCATGGTGTGTGTGTGTGTGTGTCTGTGGAGTGTGTGTGTGTCCGTGGAGTGTGTGTGTGTCTGTGGAGTGTGTGTGTGTCTGTGGAGTGTGTGTGTGGTGTGTGTGTGTCTGTGGAGTGTGTGTCCGTGGTGTGTGTGTGTCTGTGGAGTGTGTGTGTGTCTGTGTGTGTGTGTCTGTGGTGTGTGTGTGTCTGTGGAGTGTGTGTCCATGTGTCTGTGTGTGTGTGTGTGGAGTTGTGTGTGTGTGTGTCTGTGGAGTGTGTGTCCGTGGTGTGTGTGTGTCTGTGCAGTGTGTGTGGTGTGTCTGTGGAGTGTGTGTGTGTGTGGAGTGTGTCTGGTGGTGTGTGTGTGTCTGTGGTGTGTGTGTGTCTGTGGAGTGTGTGTCTGTGTGTGTGTGTGTCTGTGGAGTGTGTGTGTGGTGTGTGTGTCTGTGGAGTGTGTGTGTGTGTGTGGAGTGTGTGTGTCTGTGTGTGTGTGTGTGGGTGTGTGTGTGGAGTGTGTGTGTGTCTGTGGAGTGTGTGTGTCTGCATGGTGGTGTGTGTCTGTGTGTGTGGTGTGTGTGTGTGTGTGTCTGTGGAGTGTGTGTGTGTCTGTGAGTGTGTGTGTGTGTCTGTGTGTGTGTCCATGTGTGTGTGTGTGTGTCTGTCTGGTGTGTGTGTCTGTGTGTGTGTGTGTCTGTGGAGTGTGTGTCCATGGTGTGTGTGTGTGTCTGTGGAGTGTGTGTCCAGTGTGTGTGTGTGTGTGGAGTGTGTGAGTGTGTGTGTCTGTGGAGTGTGTGTCCATGGTGTGTGTGTGTCCTGTGGAGTGTGTGTGTCTGTGGAGTGTGTGTGTCTGTGGTGTGTGTGTGTGGAGTGTGTGTGTGTGTGTGTGTCTGTGGAGTGTGTGTGTGTGTGTCTGTGGAGTGTGTGTGTCTGTGGTGTGTGTGTGTGTGTGGATGTGTGTGTGTGTGTCTGTGGTGTGTGTGTGTGTGTCTGTGGTGTGTGTCCATGGTGTGTGTGTGTGTCTGTGGAGTGTGGTGTCTGTGGTGTGTGTGGAGTGTGTGTGTGTGTGTCTGTGGAGTGTGTGTGTGTGTCTGTGTGAGTGTGTGTGTGTCTGTGGAGTGTGTGTCCGTGGTGTGTGTGTGTCTGTGGAGTGTGTGTGTGTCTGTGGAGTGTGTTGTGTCTGTGGAGTGTGTGTCCGTGGTGTGTGTGTGTCTGTGGAGTGTGTGTCCCGTGGTGTGTGTGTGTCTGTGGAGTGTGTGTGTGTCTGGTGTGTGTGTGTGGAGTGTGTGTGGTGTGTCTGTGGAGTGTGTGTGTCCGTGGTGTGTGTGTGTCTGTGGAGTGTGTGTGTGTCGTGTGTGTGTGTCTGTGGAGTGTGTGTGTGTGTCCGTGGTGTGTGTGTGTCTGTGGCAGTGTGTGTGTCCATGGTGTGTGTGTGTCTGTGGAGTGTGTGTCCATGGTGTGTGTGTGTGTCTGTGGAGTGTGTGTCCATGGTGTGTGTGCCTGTGGAGTGTGTGTGTCTGTGGAGTGTGTGTGTGCATGGTGTGTGTGTGTCCGTGGTGTGTGTGTGTCTGTGCAGTGTGTGTGTGTCTGTGGAGTGTGTGTCCGTGGTGTGTGTGTGTCTGTGGAGTGTGTGTCCGTGGTGTGTGTGTGTGTCTGTGGAGTGTGTGTGTGTCTGTGGAGTGTGTGTGTGCATGGTGTGTGTGTCTGTGGAGTGTGTGTGTCTGTGCAGTGTGTGTGTGTGTGTGGAGTGTGTGTCCGTGGTGTGTGTGTGTCTGTGGAGTGTGTGTGTGTCTGTGCAGTGTGTGTCCGTTGTGTGTGTGTGTCTGTGCAGTGTGTGTCCATGGTGTGTGTGTGTCTGTGGAGTGTGTGTCTGTGGAGTGTGTGTGTGTCTGTGGAGTGTGTGTCCATGGTGTGTGTGTGTCTGTGGAGTGTGTGTGTGTCTGTGGAGTGTGTGTGTGTGTCTGTGGAGTGTGTGTCCGTTGTGTGTGTCTGTGGAGTGTGTGTTCGTTGTGTGTGTGTGTGTGTCTGTGGAGTGTGTGTGTGTGGTGTGTGTCTGTGGAGTGTGAGTGTGTGTCTGTGGAGTGTGTGTCCATTGTGTGTGTGTGTCTGTGGAGTGTGTGTGTGTCTGTGGAGTGTGTGTGTGCATGTGTGTGTGTCTGTGGAGTGTGTGTGTCTGTGCAGTGTGTGTGTGTGTGTGTGTGTGCGCAGTGTGCGCTCCTTGCGTCCGCCCCTGCACGGCTTCCTGGCCAGGCGCCTGGTCCTCGCAGGGCCTGCCAGGGGCTTTCCCGGCCGGGTGGATGCTGGGAGGTGGGCGTGGGGCTGTCTTCGTGGGGATTCCTGCCACGGGCAGCAGGCCCTGGGGAGGTCACACTGCAGGACAGAAGGTGTCCTGGGGGCACTCTGAGGACGGGTGCTGGGAGATGGCTTCCTGAGCCTGGGGGTCTGGGCCAAGGCGGGCTGCCAGGGGCCAGGGCACCGGGCTGGACTGCTGGCCCTCAGGCCCAGGCCCTGTTCTGGAGGACCCAGCCCAGGCCTCAGGTCCCTCTTGCCTCCAAAGGCCCAGCTGTCCCCAGGCCCTGCCCAGCCTCTGCCCGGGTGGTGGCTGGCATGGGGGACGAGGGGACCCGTGCCCCAGGCTGCTCCTCGTGCTGCCTCTCCTGGCCCCGTGGCCAGGCCTCTGGTGCTGGTGTGTCTGCTTCCGGCTGCGAGTGCTGGCCCCAGTCCTGGTGGAGAGGAAACCCACCCCGCCCGCCTGCCGCGGCCAGTCTCCAGACGCGGTTCCAGTGGCAGCAGACCTGGCGGGCGCCGCTGACCCCCGGCTCCTGGCGCACCTCCTCCTTGCCCCGGGACCAAGCGAGGGCCGGAAGCCCCTGGTGTGAAGGACCCCCAGGGACACTCAGCAGGTCAGGTCCAGGCCTGCTGGCCCCCAAACCCCCTGCTGTCCCCCCAGCGGCTCCCGCCTTGTCCCAGAGAGCAGGAAGGACCAGGGGCTTGAGCTGGTGAGAACTTTCGAGATGGGCGTTCAGGGCAAGCCCTCCACAAACCAGAACTCACGCAGCTCGCGGGAACAAGGCCCGAACTTCTCGACAAGTAGGGTGCACCCCGTCCCCCTCCCCGCTCTCCCAGGGTCAGGGGTCCAGGGAGGTGGCAGCAGCAGCCCCCGGTTGCCAGGGGACGCAGTCCCTCCTCCCAGGGCGGTTTCCGTGGCAACCAGTGCTCGTGGCTGGCTGCAGAGTCCCTGGAAGGGGAACCCCTGCAGGAAGAGGCTGGGGACTTCCCGAGAGGACACACGTGCAGGATGGACGAGGAAATCCCCGCGGGCTCTCCCGGGGCCAGGCTTTGCCTCCCAGGAGGGGAGCCGGGACCGAGGGAGGGGTGCTCCACCCCGTCCAGGCCCGCCACCAGGAGCCCGGCGCCGCCCCCCCACCTCCCCTACCCCGGTTCCTAACAGCTTGCCCAGCGCCCCGTCGTCCATGGAGGCTGACCACGGCAGCAGGAGCTGCACCCCGCGGGCAGCACCTCTGCTGGGCCTCTGCTAGGAGTCCCCAGAGGCTGGTGGGCTGACTCTAAGGAGGGCGGAGGTCGCTGCCAGCTCTCCCTGTGGCAAAGGCATGGCCTGTGGCTGTCAGGGCAGGGGACATAGCCAGGCAGGGGCCTGGCAGGAAGCAGGCGCTAGTTCAAACTGGGTCCCAGTGAGGGGTCACGGAAGGCTCAGGGGGCATGGCCAGCATGGGAGGCCGGGGCCCGCACCAGCCCTGGAGCTCCGGAGCCCCTTGACGGGGCCCTGGACAGGCGCCCCAGCCTCCTGCGAAAGGACACAGCGGCCTGGCCCCTGGGGCAGCCAGCGTCTCTGGACACGCGGGCCCTCGCCGCACAGGTCCCACCGCCAGCACTCAGTCACTTGTATAAAGCGACGTATTTGCGCAAAACCTGCCCACACTGGGCATCTACTTTAAGGTGGACCAGGTGACACACAGCACCCAATGTCGAGGCCATGTGACTCGCTGTCACACCGCATCACTCAGGGCACCAAACAAGGAAGGGCCTGCCTGCTCTGTTCAGGGCACCCCCAGGCCTGGCTATGCGCCAGCCGTGGCCGTCAGGTCTGTGCAGAGCTGCGGGCAAAGAGAGCAGGCCCCTCGGGGGTGGGCCCAGGCCGCCGCGGAGGCTGACGCGCTGAGCCGCCGGGCAGGTGCCGGGCGAGGGCAGCACCCCCTCCTCAGAAGCCTCTTGGCGCTCTGAGCGGCTGAGCGAGCCCCTGGACAACAGGACGCGGCCCTCCTTTGAACCCACTGACCACAGCTGTCGGCAGCATCTACAGAACACCGTCCAGGGACACCCCGACTACTGTGTGATCACCTGGTTCCTGCAACCTGGTGCCACAGTCTGGCCACGGTGGCCTGTAGGAGCCCTGTTTGGGGAGATGGCTTAAATTGCGGTGGACTATGGGCCATGGAGATTTGGGCATTGTCGCCTTTTGCAGTCTCGCGGGACTTGGCCCAGGATCTCGAGTGACTTGGCCGAGATTGCTGATCGGGTCAGCGCCATTTTGTGGTGGTGTGTGCGGCGCGTGTTAGTCGTTGTTAGAGCCAGAGAGAAAAGTTACCAGAATAAAAAGCTGTTTGTTTCCAGTTCGCCTCTGAACTTCTTCCCGTGGCTTCGTTGCTCCAAGCGGCCATCGCTTCAGGTGGCAAGAGTGGCCTGTGAAACTGACCGTCACACCTGCCAGTCTCCCTGTCCGGTGGCCAAGCCCAAGGACAGCCATAGGCGGCGGGGCTCCGGCCATCTGTCCTGGCCGCAGGACGGGAGGGGTACCCGAGGCAAGAAGACCCCGGCCCCGGCGGGGCTCCAGGGTGCTCGGTGGCCCTCGGAAGGCGGGACCCAGGAGCTCCTCAGAGCCTGGCAGCTGACCCCAGTCCAAGACCGACCCCAGCTGGAGAGGTCCCTGCGCTCAGACCCCACCTGCAGGGCCTTCTTCGCGCCGCGCCCTGCCGCCCACTGCTGCCTGGCGTGGTGGCCGGGGCACGTGTGCCAGCTCCCCTGGGCCCTGGTCTGGACCCCACCCCATGGTCTGCAGTGCAGGGAGAGGGGCTCGAGGCCGGGCCAGCTCCCACAAGGCTGTGCAGGGCCTCCCAGGGACCCCTCCCCTGGGCCCGACTCGGTCCCCGTCCTGGAACTGCTACCATGGGCTGCGTGTGCCGTGGGCCTTGACGGCTGTTGTCACCTAATCTTCTGGCTTGGATATGGAGTGTCCCCCAGTCTCCAGTGCTCAGAGGCGGTTGTCAGGACGTGATGGAACCATGAGGGCTCTGACCCCCTCGGTGGGTCGTCCGTTGGTGGAGAGCGAGCTTGGAGGGCTCTGGGAGACGGCAGAAAGTGTAGGAGGCGGGGCCCCGCAGACGAGGGGGTCTTGGGGTGTGCCTTGGGGATTCGGTCTGGTCCCAGCTCCCACCACGAGCAGAGCAGCTGTCCTCCACCACGTCCTGCGTGGTGCTTCTGCTCGGTGCCAGCCAAACATGGACGAAAACCTCTAAAACTGTGTGTCAAAATAGATCTTTCCTCCTCTCAGTGGTTTGTGTCAGACGTTCTGGCCACAGCAATGAAAAGCTGACTGGTACATGGGTCATGGATTAGTCAGGATGGGTTGAGCCATAATGCAATAACAAAAACGCCTCCCAAACCTCATGGCTCAACACCATTACAGCAAACTCCTCCAGTGCCCAACACTACGCTGATAGGCCTGGTCCTCGCTGCCAGGTAAACTGGAGATGCCACCACCAGACCTGGCCCACGTCGGGGGGTGTTGAGCCTGGGAGTATTCGGGGAGGAAGATTCCCAGGTTACTTCTGCTCAAAGTTCAGGGAGGCTGGGAGGCTGGGAATGTGGAGGAGTATGAGTGGCGCATCTAGCAAATGTCATTGTCCCTCCTCGGGCGGGTAGGAGGGCGGGGTGCTCTAAACTAACCGGTTTCTGAGGGACGTCCAGGTATGTACGGAGGGCGCACGTGAGCCTGGTGTCTGTCGCCATGTAGCAAGTCACCCCAGGACTCGGCAGTTTCGAAGGCTCTGGGTTGGAAGCAGGCTAGCGGGGTGGTCCTGGCTTAGGGTCCGTCACAAGGTTACAGCCAAGGTGTCACAGGGATGTGCCACCTGCAGGTGTGACCAGCGGGAGCATCTCCTGCTGAGACGGCTGAGTCACCTGCTGCTGGCAGAGGCCTGGCCTTCCTCGGGGCCTCAGCGGGGGTCAGTCGCCCCCGGGGGCGTCCGCATGGGGTGACTGGGTGTCCTCACAGGCGCTGGATCCCCCGGGGCGAGTGACCAGGACAGAGCTGGGGGACCCCAGTGTCGTTTGTGACCTCGGCTTAGATGCCACCCCCACACCACAGAGGCATGCAGACTCGGTGGCACCAGGGCCTAAGCCGGGAGGTGGCCCGACAGTGGCTCCCCTGTTGCTCCGGGCGGCTCTCTGGGGGGTGTTTCCGGATGTGGAGACATTTGACTCTGAGGGAAACGCAGCGCCCTCCCCACAGCTCGGCAGGCCCCTGGGCACTGAGGGGACGGGCCGAGGAGGAGGCTCGCCCTCTGCCAAGGGTCCCAGGCCTCGGACTGCTGTGCACTGGGCTTGGACGTGGCTGGAGCCACCCCATTTGCTTTCCTGGGGCTCCGGGGGTCTGACCTTGGGCTTCTTGCCTCTGTGGTCACATAAGCCAATGCCTTAAAGTAAGTAGACGCCAGCCTGTTGGTTCAGCTCCCTGCAGGACCTTATGCGGGTCTGAAGACCACGTGGAGTTCAGCCACACAGGATTGGGTTTTACCAGAAGCAGGGTGCAGTGGCAGACATCTGTGATCCCAGTGACTCAGGAGGGATTTGATTTTATATGATTAAAATAAAGCAAAATTAAATTCAAAGTATTGCCAGATTCAGTGGTGCACACCTATAATCCCAGTGACTTGGGAGGCTGAGGCAGGAGATTGTAAGTTTGAGGCCAGCCTCAGCAGCTTAGTGAGACCCTGTCTCAAAATAAAAAAATAAAAAGTCCTAGGGATGCAGCTCAGTGGTAGAGCACTCCAATAGTATGAACCAGGTCCTGGGTTCAACCCCCAGTACCAAGGGGAAAAAGGAGAAGAAGAAGAGGAGGAAGAGGGAGGAAGAGGAAGAGGAAGAGAAAGGAGAGAGCAGGAGGAGCAGGAGGAGGAGCAGGAGCAGGAGGAGGGAGGAGGAGGAGGAGCAGGGGAAGAAAAGGAGGAGCAGGAGGAGGAGCAGGAGGAGAAAAGGAGGAGCAGGAGGAAAAAGGAGGAGCAGGAGGAGGAGGAGGAAGAAAAGGAGGAGCAGGAGGAGCAGGAGGAAGAGCAGGAAGAAAAGGAGGAGCAGGAGGGGGAGCAGGAGCAGGAGGAGGAGGAGGGGGAGCAGGAGCAGGAGGAGGAGGGGGAGGAGGAGGAGGAGGGAAAAGGAGGAGCAGGAGGGGAAGAAAAGGAGGAGCAGGAGGGGGAGCAGGAGGAGCAGGGAGGAGGAGCAGGAGGAAGAAAAGGAGGAGCAGTGGAGGAAGAAAAGGAGGAGGAGGAGAGGGGGAGGAGGGGGGCAGGAGGCAGGAGGAGAGGAGGGGAGGAGGGGGAGGAGGAGGGGCAGGAGGAGGAGGGGGGAGGAGGAGGAGGGGGAGGAGGAGGAGGGGGGGGGAAGAAAAGGAGGAGCAGGAGGAGGAGCAGGGAGGAGGAGCAGGAGGGGGAGGAGCAGGAGGAGGAGGAGCAGGAGGAGGAGGAGCAGGAGGAGGAGCAGGAGGTGGAGCAGGGGGCAGGAGGAGGAGGGGAGGAGGAGGGGGAGGAGGAGGAGGGCAGGGGGAGGAGGAGAGGAGGGGGAGGAAGAGGAGCAGGAGGGCAGGAGGTGGAGGGGGAGGAAGGAGGAGGAGGGGGAGGAGGAGGAGCAGGAGGAGCAGGAGGTGGAGGGGGAGGAAGGGAGGAGGAGGAGGAGCAGGAGGGGGAGGAGGAGCAGGATGAGGAGGAGGAGGAGGCAGGAGGAGGAGGAGGAGCAGGAGGAGGAGGGGGAGGAGGAAGAGCAGGAGGAGGAGGAGGAGCAGGAGGAGCAGGAGGAGGAGGAGGAGCAGGAGGAGCAGGAGGAGCAGGAGGAGGAGGAGGAGGGAGGAGCGGAGGAGGAGGAAGAGCAGGAGGAGGAGGAGGAGGGGGAGGAGGAGGAGCAGGAGGAGCAGGAGGAGGAGGAGCAGGAGATGCAGGAGGAGGAGGGAGGAGGAGTCGTTTTACAAAAGCCCTGGTTTCAGAGGTCAAGGCCCGCAGCTGGAAATGGCAGAGGTGCTGAGTCACCCCCACCCCCCACCACACAAGCCCCCACATTCTAGGAAGCCCACCAGGTGAGGCCTTCCCTACAGACCACCCCACGAGGCCCACGGAGTCCCAACTCAACCTACAGGAGGGGTGCTGGTATCACAGTCCTCAGGGCCGGGCACATGGGGAGCCAGCCCAGAGGATGGAGGGGGACACGGGGACAGTGAATGTGCCTCTGTCCCCAATCTGGAGAGGCACCAGCCTAGTTCCGGCAGGGCACCAAGTGGGAGGGAAAGCACCAAGCTGGAGGGGGGCGAACTTGGACCACTTAAAGTGACCAGAAGTTAGGGGACCTGCCCCAGGTGTCACGAGGACCCAGGAGGAGAGCTCCAGCCATCATCAGGCGGTGTCCTGGGCACCCAGGTGGCTCCACGGCCGATCGTGTGCACGTCGGTCACTGGGGGTGAGCTGAGGCGGTGGCCGCGGTCACTCTCGAGCGTCTGCCTGTGTTCTAAGGAGGCTGTTTTCATCCTGGAAAATACTGGGGGGGAGCCCAGAAACCCGCGCACACCGGCCTGCGTCCCTCAGTGGCAGCAGTCGGTCCTGGGATCTGCCTGTGATGGCTGTCCCCACGATCTGTGTCAGGGTAGAGGAGGCTCAGCAGCCTGTGTTAGAGCAGGCAGGCCTGCCCTGGCCCGGGACGGAGGGCCTTGCAAGGATCTGGCTCCAACCAGTGGGGAGAGGCTCAAGAAAGCCACCTTCTGTGGGAAGCAGATTCATTGTCCTCACTGCCCAACCCCAGGGGTGGCAAGGCCTGTTGACAATGGAGCAGATAGCGAGACAACTTTATTTAAATTCTCACAAAGCTCTAACCCCCTTGTTTTGGCTTCTGTAATGTGGAGATTTGGAATACCAATTCAAATTAACTGAAGTCAAAAAGGGAATTATTGGCTTGATGGCATCACCGAGCAATCAGCTTCAGGTATGGCTGGATCCAGGACTACTAATGATGGCCTCAAGGTTCTGCGAGGCAAGGAAGCCCACCCCTCCCGCAAGGCTAATCCCGCTGCATGTTTTAAACCTTCATCTGGAAGATACCACAGGAGCAGCCGAGACCTGGGGGTTGCCTGAAGACTCCTCACCTCATGTCCCCAGGGCCCGCTCCAGCCTCCAGTCAAGGAGAGGCTGGGCAGCCAGGAGAGACCATGCTGGCATTGTGCAAGGACCTGGTCCAGGGCTGTTGGCTCCAGGGCTGGGAAGGCCTGGCTGGGAGCCCCGGGAGGCTGCAGGGCCTTCCCCAGGGCACTGAGCCAACTAGGAGCCTGTCGCGACTCCAGGAAGCCACACTGGCCCTCGGTTGGGGCTGGCCGTGACTCGTAGTGGGGCTTTGCTTCACGGGCTCCTTGGTGCCTGCAACCCAAGGTCACAGTGCTGATTTTGTGCTCTGTCTGAGCAGAGCCGAGGGCAGGGACGGGCAGCCGCGGGCAGCCTCTTGCCTGGTGAGTCACTGCCCCGGCACCGCCTGGGCACCAGGTGCCTCCCCCACCCACGCCCTCCCCGGCTCAGGGCCGCAGGAGGAAGTCGGGAGATGTGACTTCCATGTTCCTTAAAGAGCGGACACGGCGTCCCCACTGTGCTTGGACAGGCCTGGAGGCCAGAAGTCACGCAGAGGACAGCAAATGCCTGCAGCCTGGGCTGAGGAGGGCGCAGCCTCCGCGGTGCCACCTCTGCTGTCACACGGAGCCTGGACAGGCGGTGGCCTCCTCCAGGCCTCTCAGAGCAGGGCTGTGCTGGGGACGCCAGAGCCAGGCGCGGGGAGCAGTGCCTGAGCCCCAGCCTCCCTGTGCCCGGTGTGCAGGGAAGAAGGTCTGCCCTCGGCTTCTGCACAGGCCCCGGCACGAGTCCCCCGGGACGGGCCGCGCTGCGAGGGCTTGCTGCGGCCGGCACGAGTCCCCCGGGACGGGCCGCGCTGCGAGGGCTTGCTGCGGCGCCCACCCAGGCCTAGGCTCCAGCACAGGCACACGTGCGCCGCTCCCCTGCCCGGGGCAAGCCGCGGGCTCCCGCTGCCCTCGTGCCACCAGGCACAGTCCTGGGCACCGCCCTGCCTGGCCAGCAGCTGGCCTGGGTCACAGCAGCCTCGGGGCCCAGAACCTCAGGGATGCCTAGGCATGGTGGTGGCCGTGGCAGAGGGGACAAGGCCCTGTGGACCCCAGGCCGCAGGAGTCAGTCAGCCTGGGCTGCAGCCAGGGGGCAAGGCCCGCTGCTCTGGAGGCAGCCTCTGTCCCAGGAGCACGGCACGCAGGCCCCTGCAGGCCAGGACACAGGTGGGCAGCCCCCAGCAAGGAAGGCCTCACCCTGTGGTCACCTCCCTGTGACCATCTCCTCCATCTCCTCCCTAGTCATCTTTTCAACCCAAAGTCACTTCTCCTCTAGTGACCTCCTCCAAGGTCACCTCCTCCAAGGTCACCTCCCCATGTGGTCACCTACCCCCTGTAGTCACCTCCTCCTATGGTCACCTACCCCCTGTGGTCACCCCTCCTATGGTCACCTACCCCCTGTGGTCACCCCTCCTATGGTCACCTACCCCCTGTGGTCACCCCTCCCATGGTCACCTACCCCCTGTGGTTTCCTCCCTCCAGGTCACCTTGCCCTGTGGTTGCCTCTCCCCGGGTCACCTCTGCCCTACGGCCACCTTCCCCTGGCGGACACCCTCTCCTATGGTCACCTCTCCCTGAGTTCATGCCAGCCACCTGGAGAAGCCCTCCCCCTCCCCCTTCTGCCAGAAGCTGGCCCGTGTCCAGCCAGTCAGCCAGGCTGTGCCAGGCTCGGGCACTGGCCTGGGGTCCCCCTGCTCGTCTGACGGCTGGCTGGCACGCTGGGTCGCCCCGTGCCTGACCCCCGCTTCCTCTACGACACGGGCCCAGAACAAGGTGCCCTTCGAGCCTGGGGCCACCCGAGTCGGAGCTGGCGGAGGGCAGACCCCAGGCCACCTGCACACCAGGCTCACGCGCGTGTGTGCACATGTGGGTGCAAAGCACGTCGGGTGGCCAAGCCCGGGGCTGCTCCGGGTGCTGCCCTCCAGCCCAGTGGCTGTCCAGGCTGCAGGGGCCCCCCCCCCTCCGGGGCAGGGCAGAGTCCTGCTGGGTGGCTCCCGGCTCCCCTCTTCCGCTTTCCACAGGCCAAGCTGGGCCCAGCCCCTCGTCTGTGCCCTGGAGCTGGCCGGGGATGACCTCAGCTCAGGTGCGTCACCTGGGAGGTGGGGACGCAGCCCACCTGGCCAGCGAGGCCCACCTGGCCGGGGCGGCTCTGCACCTGCGGGCCAGCTGCCTGCTCTGCAGGGGCGCTCTGGGGCTCTGGTGCAGGTGCGCGAGCACAGCCAGACCTGGTCACGGCACCGTGTGGCCCCTCACGACCCAGGCCCCTCCCACCCGCTGGCCATGTCCACGTGAGAGCTGCAGGTGAGCGGCCTCCCCGGGGCCGGGACCGAGGCGGCCTCTCTGCAGAGTGGCCCCGTCCCTGTGCTGCCGGTGCATGGACTGCTGAGGGCCACCCTGGCCACCCCAGGACCCGCAGCAGGGTCCACAAGCTTCTGGTCAGGGGTGTGTTGGGGACCCTGCTGGCCCCCCTGCCACCTTCTCGTCCTGGGTACGTGTGGTGTGCTGCCCAGGCGAGCCCACCAGTGCAGGAGGAAGCGTCTTCCCCGCAGAGTGATCCCATGTCCCTTCTCCAGCAGGGAGGCCACCAGCCCTCTGGCCGGGACAGGCCCCTCTCAACAACAGCAGAGACAGCTGGTACACAAGGCTTGGGCCAGCCTGGTGACCAGGGACACAGAGGTTCCGTGAAAATGACCTTCCTTGACACAAGGTCAGGAGGGAGCCACCGACCCCAAAGACAGGGAGGCAAGGAAGTGGCCATGTGCTGGGCCCCAGAGTGGCCGCTGCAGGCCCCACGGCCTGCTCCTCCTCAGGCCCAGCCAAGGCCACGGGCTACAGCTGTCTGCTGGCCCCTGGGTGCCCAGCGGACAGACCAGCAGGGGAGGGGAGGGGCAGGGCCTGCCACCAGACGCGCTGCCCTGGGAGACAGTGTGGAACTGCTGGGGAGGAGGGGACGCTGGGGGAGGCTGGGGGACGGGGGTCTCCGTGGCTCAGGAGGTGGGGGGTGGGGGTCTCTGTGGCTCAGGAGGTGGGGGGTGGGGGTCTCTGTGGCTCAGGAGATTGGGGAGGGGGCACCGTGGCTCGGGATCAGTGCACAGAGTGACATGCCTGCGTGGGACACCTCTGCGTCCCCTGCCACAGCCCCATATACCAGGGGACGCACCGGCTCTGACATAGCTGCCCGCCCCTGCCCCCCAGGCCCCTCGTGTGACTGAGGGGCATGTCCTGCGCAGGCGCCCCCTGCCCCCTGCCCTCTGGGCTGCCACTGTGCCCCTCTCTGGGACTTGTCCTCCAGTAGCACTCCCGCTTCTAGGCCCCGCCCCTGTCCTGGCAGGAGTGGCCCTGCTCACCCTGGGCACCCTGGCCTGCTGGCCCCGGCAAGGATCAGGCCGCCCCTCCTGCCTGAGCTCCGGCAGGGCCCGGAGGTCTCGGCAGCCTGGGGACGTCTTCTCAGGAAGGAGCCGTTCCAGGAGCAGGGCTGGGCGTCCCAGGCGGCCAGCTGTTTACCACTGCAGGAGAGGATGGCGCGTGCTGTCCGGCTGCGCGGGAGAAGCAGGAACAGACTGCCCGGCCTCCACGCGGGTCAGCCTCTGCTGCCCCGGGCGGTCCAGCCCTGCCCCTGCCCGGGAAGGCACTCAGTGACACTTCCTGCTGCCCAGCCAGGAGCCCCTGCCTGCAGAGTGACGGGAGGGGCCTGATCTCCGTGCACGGTGTCCCTTCCGAGGCTGTGAGGACAGGGCCTCTGGCACCCACCCAAGAGGAGGAAGCAGATGTGGGAGGGAAGGAGGTCGGGCGGTGGCTGGGGCCGTGACCAGGAACTGCAGCCCTGCACACAGCTCTGCGGCTCTCCACCGGCCCGTCCACCGGCCCGTCCACCCTCGGAGAAGGGCGGGTTGCCTGCAGAGGTGCCCTTCTCCAAGCAGAATGCCTGGCTGCAGGAAGTCACTGCTCCTCACGAGCCGGGACCCTGGGCAGGGGTGGGCGGGAGAGCAGAGGACATCACTGGCCTCGGGAACCAGAATGGGGGCCGCAGCCACTGGGGTCCGGGGCTGGTGGCGGTCTTCACCAGCGACCCCAAGCCCAGTGCCGTGGGTCCTTGGTCCTTCGTGGTGGGCACTTGCCTGTTTGGGCCTCCGAGGGAGGTTCTGGCTGTGAGTCCAGTTGGTGCACACTGAGGCCGGAACCACAGAGCTCCACTCCCAGCCCGCGGCCAGAGTCTGGCCAAGGTCTGGAGGGCTGTGCTCTCTCGGGGTTCCCGGAGACAGCCATCTTAGTCGTGTCCCTCCTTATCAGCCTCCACGACCCAGGAGTCCTCCGCGTGCAGTGGCCTGGCTCCGAGTCCCTGCCTCCACGTCACACGGCCTCCTGATGGCACATGCCCGTCTTCCTGTGAGGACATAGCATGTTGGACTTGGGTACCCACCCACTGGGCCAGTGTGGCCTCCTCGTAACTCACCTAGCCACACCCGCAGTGACCCCATTTCCAGATGAAATGGGTGCTTTGGGACCGGGACTTGTACACATTGTTTTGGGGACACAGCGACCCTAACTCACTCCTTCTTAGAAAGAATGAGTGACATACAGAAGCCACTCCCGATGCTGAGGCCAGGACTGGTCCTCCCCCACTTCTCCAAGGCAGAAGCCGCAGGAACGTGGCGGCTCCGTGGACGGGGCCCAGGCCTGCAGCGTCCCGCGCAGCGCCGGGGTAAGCAGCCTGCCCTCCGCCGTCCCTAGGGCTCGGCCCTCTGTAAGACAGGCTTGCAGGAGGCTTGGGGGAGACAGCACAGGGGCCTGGGGCACCCCACGGAACCCAGGGCCACAGGATTCCTACCCAGGCCCCTTCCCAGCTGGCCTCTGTTGTGACAGCCTGACCAGCCCGGCCCAGCTAGCCTCTGTGGCCTGTTTCCCCACCTGAACCCCGTGAGGACACAGTCGCAGCCACAGATGAGGCCTCACCCCTGGCTGGGAAGAGGCCAGACCCGGCCTGGGCACAGGAGGTAGACGCAGCTCAGCCACCCCACCTCCAGAGGCCGCACCTGCCTCCGCGCCAGGGAAGTGTCCCCTCACGTCCCCATGTCTGATGGTGGGTCCTGCAGCTGGGGACAGTGGGTGGGTCCACGCCCTGCTAATGCTGTCCTCTGGGCCTTGCCCCACTGTTGCCGCCTGAAGCGATGGCCGCTTGGAGCAACGAAGCCGCGGGAAGAAGTTCAGAGGCGAACTGGAAACAAACAGCTCTTTATTCTGATAACTTTTCTCTCTGGCTCTAACAACGACTAACATGCGCCACACACGCCACCAAAAATGGCGCTGACCCGATCAGCAATCTCGGCCAAGTCCTGTGAGATCCCAGGCCAAATCCCGTGAGACTACGGAAGGCAGCAATGCCCAAAACTCCATGGCCCATAGTCAACCGCAATTTAAGCCATCTCCCCAAACAGGGCTCCTGCACCCCACCCCTGTCCCCAGGCACAGGGTGACGCAGGCCCAGTCACGGTGCTGCAGGACCTCAGTGTCCTGACCTGTGAGACTGGGGGCAGCTGTGACAGTGCAGGGACAGGGCTCAGCGCGTGCAGCACACGGGCCACTGTGACCACTCTAGGGTAGGCCTCTGTGGCGGGGCCTCGGGGGAGCAGGAAGACAGTCACCGGCTCAGGAAAGGGGTGGGGGCTCCGTGCAAGAGCCTCCTGCGGTGAGAGCCGGGCAACCCTGGTGGCGTGTCCCTGGGTGGGCAGACGCCGCACGCGCCCACACACCCGAGAGCCCAGGCCTGAGGACGGCTGGCCCAGGCTGCCCTGCATACAGGCCACAGGCACAGGTGGCCGGCACTGCTTCCCTGTACCGGGCCACCCTCTTGCAGCTCCGCTCCTGGTCATGGCCCAAGGAGAGTGACAGGGTGGCCCGCAGCATGTGACAGAGGGGCCTCCGACATAGGCCCTGCCCCTCCCACTCTGCCCACCGCTTCTGACTGTGGTGGGCACAGGGGGCCGGGGTTTCTCCCCTCTGCCGGACGGGGTGGCATTGCCGAGGGGCCGCCCTTCCCCAGGAGGATCTGGCCTTGGACTCTGTTCACAAAGCGTAGCTCCAGCTGCCCCATAGGCTTTCCTGGGTCCCCTCCCCACCAGCCTTGTGACCGAGCCGTGCCTGGTGGCCACCCACCACACCTAGACCTGCACGTGGCTCTCGGCCCAGCTCGCAGGTGCTCGCGCTGGGCGGTGCTTCCTGAGCATCATGTGCCCCAACCGCCATTGCCACCCCAGCAGGGCAGGCACAGCAGGCACTCTGAACTCCGAGAGGTGGGTGGCAGGCCGTGCCTGCGAGAGGCAGTGATCGCCACCTGCCAGACAGGCAGAGCTGCGGGGCCCTGGCCTGTTTCAGGAAGGTCGACCACACCCCGTGCTGAGCGGGAGCCCGCCCCGTAAATGTCTTCAGCCTGCCTGCAACCCCAGGCCTGGAGAGGGTGGGCAGTGCCCAGGAGCCCCGGGTGTCCGAGGGCTCCCAGGTGGTGGCCAGCAGCACACCAGGCCCGCCCTCTCTCAACCACTGGAGCTAGAACTGCAGCCTCCACCCTGGGAGGCCCCTTTAAACTCAGACTGCTCGGTACCCAGGGGCCTGGCTGGGCCTGGCACGAGGACCTGCTGGCCCTGGTGTGGCCTTGGGAGGCTCGAACCTCAGAGGCTGGCGGTCACCACACTTGGGGCAGCCTGCCCTCTGCCCATCTGGACACTGGCCCTGCCCAACGTGCCTTTCTTTCTCCCACCTTCTCTCCGGGGTCGTGTGAGAGGGAGCCGGGCTCTGTGGCCCCAGGGCTGACGCACAGCTGAGGCCTGCTGTCCCCAGCAGGAGCGCACGTGCTCCTCAGCCTGAGCCAGCCACGAGGGTCACGGGACGAGCTTCACCACGGCCGCAGCAGCAGCTCTTGTCTCCTGGGTGTGCCCAGGCCGCACTCTGCTGGGACGGCCCTGCCTGTCCCGGGCACACGGGCACCTGTTGCTCTTATTCCCAGCAGGCAGACGAAATGGGCTCAGAGCAGTCCTGCCAATCAGCCAGCCTCACCCTCGCCAGGGGCTCCGGGAGCCGGCGAGGACAGGCCGAGTCCTGCAGGGAAGCTGGCCGCCTCCGTGCCAGGCTCGGGACTTGTGAGAACACGAACCCCTCTCCTGGGTGAGCCGTTTTCTGTACCCCCTCAACGGAGGCCGCTGCTTTAGTTACTGGTTCTCAAATTTTTATCATCATTGTTATGAAAACGAACAAATGACCATCATTCTACAGAGCGCGGTCAAAGATGGTGAAGCCCACAGCCCGCCGCGCGAGTCCCAGAGCTCCTTAAAAGTGAAAGAGAAGCCGGGCGCGGTGGCGCATGCCTGTAATCCCAGCACTTTGGGAGGCTGAGGCAGGAGGATCGCGAGTTCAAAGCCAGCCTCAACAATGGCAAGGCACTTAGCAACTCAGTAAGACCCTGTCTCTAAATAAAATACAAAAAAAAGGGCTGGGATGTGACCCAGTGGTCAAGTGCCCCTGAGTTCAATCCCCGGAACCACAAAAAAAAAAAAAAAAAAAAAAAAAAAAAAAAGTGAAAGAGAAAATCTGAACAGCTCTAAATTGAAGTCTAGGCCCAAAAGTAGAATTGAGAGTTTAAACAAAGTAACTTCGGCCCCACGTGCCTGCAGCTACGAATCCCATCAAGCAGTTACAGCAGAAATAGCAGCAACTCTACACGAACAGGTGAGCTCAGATCAATCTGTAGAAATTGACAAGACAAGTTAGAGTTCTGTGGACGTGCAAAGGACTTGGAAATGCAAGAATAATCCAGAGAACGTCGGCGCAGAAACGGATTTCTTAGTCAAAACATAAAAAAGAACTAAACAAAAATGAAATGATGTTAGAATTCATAAAGTTCATAAGTTAGACTGATTAAAAATCTTCAGCTCTTCCAGTGAAAGGCATGTCACAGAGTGAGAGACGCGAGTGTGTGCCTGCTTGTGCCCACGTGACAGTCCTCTGCAGAGCGTGTAAAGGACTCCCGCAGTTGGGGCACACGAGTGAACTGCCCGACTGAGGGTCGGCAAGGCCAGCCGCGGCTCCAGGTCAGGGCTCGTGCTCAGCCCGCTGGAGGCCGGGAGTGGTCCCGGCGACGCACACCCGAATCTTGCAATGAACCTAATAACTTGGAGAACAGAGTGGCTGGCAGCCCGCTACGATGCTAAGGTCAGTAGTCGAAGAAAAGTAAATACACGCACGGTAAAATACCACTGCCGAGGACCGGGATGGCTGAGAGGTACAGCAGGGGCCGTCCAAGCGTGGGCGAGATGTGGGCCTCGTGGGCCTGGTGGGGCTGGCTGGGGCCAGCGAGCAGCTGTGTCACCACCTAGGACCCGGCTGCTGCAGTGGAGAGGGGACCGCCCACTCGGGGACTCGCAGGCAGGTGTTTGGCGGCAGCACAAAACAGCCCGAGCTGGGATCGACCCAGATGCCATCACCAGGGCAGTGGATGAACAAACCGCGACACACCCACACACGCCCCGCTGGGCACCGGCAGGAATGGAGGGGAGGGGCAGGCCGCGTGAGGAAGCCACAGCACGAGCCACCTGGCTGCACTTGTGGAAAGCCCTAGAAACGCCAACCAGCCACAGCGACAGGAAGCAGGTCCCCAGTGCACAGGGCAAGGGGGCGCCCTGGGACGGAAACGCTCCGCGTGCCAACCGGGTCGGGTCCACGAACTTCACACTTAGCGCAGGGCCTGGGTCGCGACTCGGCCGGCCCTCGGGCGCGTGGCTCTGCCCTGGGGACCCTTCTCTGCAGATCTGCCTGTCCTGCGGCCTGCCGTGACACCCCGCCTGGCCCAGGGTTCTGAGCCTTCCACCCCTCCTGCAGGCTGGACGGGGACATGCCGGGTGGGTGAAGAAGGGGCCCCTTCCCCTTACGGGAGGCCCGGTTCCACCCCACCTGTCAGAGCCGCAGCAGAACGGGCCGGGGCGCCCGGGCGCACGAGCAACTTTAGGTCCGTTTGGTTTTCACAGGACTTGCCCTCAAAGGCACAAAATGGTGGTGACTAAGTGGCCGAGAGGCAAGCGGCCCCCCAAAGAGGAACTGGGTGCTGCCTTGGCCTTCTCTGCCCTGCGCTGCCCATGACCCTCGCCCGGGCACCCGCCCTTCTAGTTTCTGTTCTCCTTTCCCAGCTCCTACAGGAGTCCCCAGAGCAGAGCATGTCCCTGGACACCTGCCCGTGGACCCTTAAAGAAACCACCCCACCCCCGATGCTCCTGGGGCCAGGCTGCACCAACCCTGCCACCACCAAAGGTCAAGTCCCAGCAGGGCTGGCTCCGGGCCCTGGCCGGCGCCCTCCCACACGCCTGCCCTCACCGTCACCGGGAGGAGCATCACCGGGCCAGCTCTTCCTCTGCTCCTTCAAGTCCCTTCCTCCTAAGTCAGATTCAGTTCCTGCCCCGAGGACCCTGCCTAGAACTCCCTCTCTCCCTGTCCTGTGACCCTGTGCTGGGCTGGGACACACAAGCAGCAATCCCTCCTGGGACCACGTTGCTAGATGCCCAGAATGGCTCCTTCCTAAGCAGGGCTCCCGGTGAGACCGCGCTGTGGCCTAGCAAGCAGCGTCCCGTCCTGGCCGACAGAAGAGCCCGGAAGCAGACCCAGAGCTGCGGCATGAGGGTCACTCAGCAGGAGGGCTACGGCGCTGGCAGGCCTGGCGCAGCTGGTCAGCGGGCACCTGTCCTTCTCTGCAGACGTTCTGCGCCAGTCTTCCTGGTGTGACACTTGGGGACGCCCCTGTATCTACTGAGTGCCCACTGCCTGCCAGGCACTGTGCCAGCCCTTCCATAGGTGGGTTGGCATAGGGTCCACAGTACCCTACAGGGCAGACACCATGGTGGCGGGTGCCGTCTTGAGAACACCCAGGTCACACCATCTGCCCAGGTCACAGGACTAGGAAGATGCGCGTGAGGACGCAGACCCCAGTGTGGGACAGCACGGCCTTGTCCCTGGCCCCGACGAAGCCCCGCATGCTGGCCATAGACACAGGGAGGGCAGGGGCGGCAGGAGCTCGGCAGCAGGGCCTGCTGGGGCTGCCCCGGTCCTCGCCAGAGGCTCAGGAGAAGGAGACCGCAGAACCCCAGTGCCCGCGGCTCAGAAGCCAGGTGTGCAGCGAGGGTGTGCCCGGACACAGCAGGAGCCAGCCCCGCCTCAGCGTGGAGGGAGGGCACAGGCACACTGCAGAGATGTCCTTCTGTCCGGGCAAGACCTGGCGGGGCGGGGTTGGGCCCCTCGGGCAGGCTCACGGGGACTCACCCCCCGGCCCTTCAGCTCCTCCTGTCAGGGGACAAGGACTCCACAGTTTTCCCAGGGCAGGACTGGAGGCCTACGCAGCTTCTGGGAGCTCCCTAAGTGGGCCCCAGCTGCCACCAGAGCGTCCAAGGAGCCCACCATCGCCACACACACATCTCAAGTTCTAGAAGGACCCACGGGCCCACGTAGCTAACCAGGACTCACTGGGGGCCAGCGCCACGGGACCGTTCTCAGTGCCACGGGGCATGACGAGAATCACTCGTCCCCGGGAGAGTGACCATCTATGGGGAACGGGACACGTAGTCGTCAAATCAGCATTCAGCGTGACAGGAAGATAAAGCCAGGTGTGTGGAGAGGGCCAAAGACAGTGCCTTGCTTGGGGCTGCCTGATTTCCCAAGTGGGCCACAGAGGAAACGGACTCTCCTTGGCCTCAACCATCCTCAGACAGCAGAGGCATGAGACTTCAGGGGCTGGGCGCCCCCTCGGCCGTAACTGTGGAGAGCGGTGACTCGAACCCTGGTCTCTGATTCCCTCACGACTGCCTTTGCACTGGAGTTGACTGGAAAGTGCAGGTCGCAAGCCCCCGGTGCCCCGTGACACCAGCCGTGGAGGTGCACGTGAAGGCCGCGGCTCTGACAATCAGGACCTTGGATCCGGATGCCAACTCCGGGGGTAGAAAATTCTGGGCATAACAAGATGACCTTGAAGTCTGGCAAGTTTTGCTGCGTCCTTCAGACTGCCCGCTCCGTCCGCTAAAACTTCTAATGACAAAACCTACGTGACGAGCGAGCTGAGCTGCGGTGGTGGCATCAAGCCTCACCAGGGCAGGGCCGGCGTTTCTCTCCACGTGTCTGTGTGTTGTTCCTGGTCCTCCCACACCCCTTGGGTTCCTGAACCAACGGCCATGCTGGGCAGTTGGGGACAGGGCCCTGGCCCAGGGGCACTTCTCCCGGATGCTCCTGAACACACGCATGGGTTACAAGACAGGAGCCCACGTTTCCAGCCAGGCGTGGGGCACGGCGAGCCTAGGTTCCACTGTGAAGTCGCGCTGAGCTCACAGGCAGCCCTGCCCAGAAGGCGCGGTCACTGCGGGTTTTGGGATTTGTGACTGAAACGTGCCCTTGGCCCCCTGAGGAGGGACCGTACACACAGCAATGTGGGGAACACGTGATGACGAGCTGCGTGCCGGGTGCACAGCCGAGGGACCCGAGGGGACACCCACTGCAGGGTCGTCAGCACGAGGTGGCCTCGGCCCATCTGGTGAAAGTGTGGAGGGCAGGCTTCTGGCGGGACTTCGGGCTTCGGAAACCCCGGGAAGGCTGTGCGCAGCGACGCGTCCTCTGCCACGGCAGCTCCTCCAGGGCCCCGACCTGCTGGGGACGACAGGACCCGGAGGAGGAGCTGCCCAGGAGAGACGCACCGTGGGGACGGGGCTCAGAGGAGACTCGGCAGAGGGCCGGGGAAAGGGAGCTGTTCCGGCTTTCCTAACCTGACTCGGACTGCTCCTGCCCCTGTGCCTCGTTGAGCACCCACCACACGATCAAGAGCCCGAGGGCCAGGTCCACAGCGTCTTACCACCACCACAGGCCTCTGGGCAGTGAGGATGGCTGGGAGGACGCAGGAAGTTGGGGTGTGTCCTGGTTTGGAGCAAGCTGGCCCAGATCATCCTGGTCAGCCGCTGGATCGCGTGCCCATTGCTTCTGAGGCCTTTGGGACGGAGCCTGCGGCTCTGTGTGGCCCCACAGCTCCTCCACGCAGGTCTGTGGGAGACTCTTGCCAAGCAGCCTCACCACCGAGGGGCTGGACCACGCTGGCCACGCTGGTTCCCCAGGGTGATTGCTTGCTGTGGACGTCTGAGGGTGCAGCTCGCTGCGGACCGGAGGAGAGGAACTGGGATCCGGGGTCAGCGCTGCTCTGGAAATGCCGGCAGGAACTGGACACTGTGCCGATTTGCTCCGTCAGCTGAAGTTTGACTTACACACTTACCAACAAATAAACCAGTGTGCTAAAAAGGCGTGGAGAGAGTTGCCAGAGAAGGAGAAGAAGCTATGGATACGAGCAAGATCACGGGGCCCTGATGAGCTCTCTGCAGATTCTGTGGCCTGATTGTATCAAGCCTTTAACCAAATGCTGGTGATTTACTAGTTGAACAGTTGGCTCTTGAAAATGCCAAGAAAGTCTGTTGGGAGGCGATCTGTCCTCACAGAAGGAAGGGAAGGGTCTTGGATCGCACGGGTCTCTGTGCTGACATCAGTGGTGCCTATGTCCAGGGCGTAACTATGGCTATGGCCTTGAACCACACTTTGCAGCCTGATGGAAAAATAACAGTTCCCAAAGGGGAATTTTTTTTTTAAATTTATTTATTTTAGTTGTACACAATGCCTTTATTTATTTTTATGTGGTGCTAAGGATCGAACACAGGCTGTGCACATGCTAGGCGTGCGCTCTACCGCTGAGCCACAGTCCCAGCCCCCAAAGGGGAAGTCTTAACTGTGGCAAGCTGGCGCTTGGCCAAGCACTGTTGGCGGCTGCCTGGCCGAGAGACTACACCAGGGCTGTGTCCACACTGCCATCGAGGTAAACGCTGGGTTAATGAGTGTCGGTCACAGAGGAATGTGGACGGACAATTTTCACCTCCTCAATTGGAAAATGGGAGAAGGGGGACTTGTCACTCACTCCAACCCAGCCACGCCTGCGTCCCACCACCCAGGACCTCTGTGGGGCCACGCCAGGCTGCACAGCACTGGACCTCCGTCCCACAGCCAGGTGCGTATTAACCCCAGAAATAGAGCCCCCAGCTATTCCTGCAGGGTCGATGGCCCTCCGTCCCAGTAAGACTTACATTGGGATGAAGAAATTTAACTACAAAGGGATTTCAAGTATTACCAGGAGAGATAGATCTAGATTTTACAGGGGAAATACAGGTTATAGCTCAGACCAACAGTTTTATTGTCCAAAAACTTTCAGAAAATAAGAGAGCTCTTTTGCCTATCATTCAACAGGAAAAATTTTGTCAGATTAACCCAGATACGATAAAGGCTTTGGGTCATAGGATAGGGAGGGCACTGAGCTCAGTTAGTTAAACGAGAGCGACCTCAATTGAAACTTAAAATGAATGGAGAGTTTTTTCAAGGTGTTATAGACGCCGTGGGGCCGATGTGTGTATTCTATGGGGCAGATGTGTGTATTCTATCTACAATGCACTGGCCGAAAGGTCGGTCCTTACACAGGGCCTCCACTGATTTAGAAGGGTTAGGTCTTATTTCTCAGCCTGCACGGAGTACCCAGTATCTCCACTGGGAAGACTTAGAAGGGAATGAGGGCCTTTTCAAACCTTATGTCCTTGAGAGTTTGCCAGGAAACTGTAGGGTCACGATGCACTAAGAAACATGGGGCCACTGACGAGTGCTCATTCAGTAGTTACTCCTCAAACACTTGACCAAGCATTTATCCCCAAAAGGGCTAGGACAAACTCAACAAGGAAGATGTTCGCCTGTGGCACCATCTCCGACAGGGACAGTGTGGTCTGGGACATACCCTGATCAGTCTTTTCAGTAGGGGTCTTGGTCTCTTCCCGGACCCAAAGGACAGCAGGAAAAATGAATGGGCTTCCAGATGACCCCACCTGGGCTGATCAGCGGCCCCTCAGTGGGGAGCCGCTTCACGTGGCTCGCACGTTAGAGCAGGAACAGTTTCAAGCTGGTCCTGTTGAGCCTACTTCTAGTCCGAGGTTCACCCCTATTCTTGTAATTAAAAGAAAATCTGGTAAATGGAGATTGTTACAAGATCTGGTTAATCAGACAGCGGAGTCACGGTGCTCGGCAGCCTGGGCTTCCTTGTCCTACGGCCACCCCCTTGATCACCATTTCACAGCAACAGGCCCAGGCTTTGCACCAGGCCCGCACACCCGGCTGACAGTGAGGGCTTTGCACTGGTGTTCCAGCCACTGACGTAAAGAGCCAGTTAAAAAGATATCGTTGGCAGGTCTTGCCACAGGGAAGGCTAACAGTCCTACTTTATGTCAGACTTTTGTAGTCCAAACAAGCAGTTGCTTCCCTTGCGGGAGCAATATCCTGATGCATATATTATTCATTACATAGATGACATACTTATGGCACATTCTAATTCAGATGTACCTTTGAAGATTTTTGCATATTTGGAAACTTCTCCTACCACAGTGGGTTTGTGCATAGCACCTGAAAAGTTTCCCCCCCAAAAAATAAATAAATGAATTCTGCTTTTCAGTATTTGAGCAGTTTAATTGAAGGATGTATAATTCACCCACAAGATTTACTAATTAGAACTTATGCTTTACATACTCTTGCTGATTTTCAAAAGTTACTGGGCAGTACTAACTGGTTATGGCCTAGCTTACGATTATCCACTGCAGATTTGAGCCCTTTATTTGACATCTTGTGTGCAGATCCCTCTCCGGTCTCTCCTCGACAGCTCGCTCCAGAAGCAAGGGCCGCATTGGTGGAGGCTGGAGCTGCTCGACTCGCTGGAACTGATGGACAGGCGCCTGGGCGTGTGTTAGTGTTTCCTGCTTCTCGTGCCCCACAGGGGTCATGGGCAACCTTTAGGAATCGTCAGATGGCTCGACCTTGCTCCTCAAAAATCCTCAGCCCCACTTCCTGATTTTGTCACTCAGCTTGGTATTAAAGGCAGGAGTCGAGTCCTACAACTGGTGGGGGCTGAGCCCTCGCTCCCGAGGTGTCCTTTTCAGCCCACAGCAGCGTGGCTTTGGGGGTCCTCTCAGACTTGCCAGGTGGCTTTCGCTAAGTTTCCTGGTCAAGTGGAAAATCACTATCCTGGTAATAAGATTACTCAGTTTGCTACTGTAACTTCATTCATTTTCCCCAAAATTCCACGCCCAGCCCAGCTGAGGCAGTCAGTACGTACTCATAGCTCCAGTTCAAGTCAGGCTGGTCCCCATGGCCTTGCTCATACTAAGGTGACGCAGACTCCTTATACCTCTGCACAGTGAGCAGAGCTCCAAGCTCTCGTCTGTGCTTTACTGCACTTTGCTCATGACCCAGTTAATAGCCCCAGCGATGGCGCCTGTGCGGTAGGAGCTGCTGTGTGCATCGGCACAGCCACCATCGATGCACACAGCCAGAGGAGTCATTTCGTTTATTCCATACCCGACAAAAAACGACTTGAGTGCATCGGTATCCCTGTTTTATGGACACATCAGAGCTCACTCCCAACTCCCAGGCCCTGCAGTAGCAGGCCACGCTGTGGCTGCGAGGTCCTCGGCCAAACCAGTGGTGGCAGATGGCTGTGACTCATGTCCCTGAAGTTGGCCAACTGTGCTGTACTCATTTTACTATCGATACTTGTTCCCACTTCCTTTTTGCCACCACCCGAACAGGAGAAAATGCACACTGAGTCATCTCGCACTGTTCAGCTGCCTCTGGAGCCTGGGCTGTCTCTGCAAACTAAAACTGACAGCGCTCCAGCTTATGCCAGTTCTTCTTCTCAACAACTTTGTGATCGATACCATATTGATCACCGACCTAGTGTTTCTTAGAATCCCCAAGGCCAGGCCACCGTAGAGCGGGCTCACTTATCCCTTATGTTACAATTACAAAATCCAAAACGGGAGCTAGAGCCGCCCAGAGCTGTCGAATCCCGCTCTCTCTGTTGGAAATTTTTTACATTGCGGAGCCGAGGGTCCTGCTGCAGATGGGTGTCGTGGCTCCCTGCCCCAGGCCTGCCAGGGCTGGACTGGTGGAAAGACTTACAACAGGACATTGGAACGGACCAGACCCAGGGGCAGTGTGGGGTACAGGCCATGCTGTGTCTTTCCGGAAGGTACCGTTCACCCCGTCTGCATGCCTGGACACGCCATCCGTCACCACCAGGGTCTGCAGCCGCGGTTCAAACGACTGAAGCTATACCAGAGGGACGTGCTGGCCCCGACTGCCACCAGGAACGGATGCCAAGGAAGAAGAGGAGGGGTGCCAAGAAGATTGGCGGACCCAGAATGCCTGGTGCCAACGTGGGACGACTGAAGAGCCCGACCCGGCCGCTGGGAGCTCATCAAACCTCCAGCCGCCATGGCTGTGGCTGTGTCTGAGCTGACAGGTGGTGTGGCCGTGGGGAGACTTCCGGGGCTACTTCCCAGATCCACCTTTAGTGCATCCGACTGTGCGGACCGGAGCATCCATCCCAGTACGGCACACACTCGGGGGGGGGCGGTTCAGATAACTTATGACCCCTGTTCACACAACTGGGTTCAGTTATACTGTTTATAGTGGGAAACTACCTGTATGTTTGTTTCACAATGAAAATAATGGCTGTTTAAAAGTGGTCCAAGAGATAAAGACAGCATGTGGGGGACCCAGGGTAGCCATTAACACTGGCCCCTGGGACAATTAGAAAAATGGGACTCCCAGTGACATAACTATATTTCCCATGGAGCATCCACCAATACCTCATTGCCCTAATGATACTACAACAGAGTTGGGTGCCTTTCCTAACTGGGTGGACTGTGCCAATATTATGCCAGTGCAACATGTCGTCCCCGGCAGTAGTGGATTTATTTTGGATTGGTCTCTTAGATATGATGAGGCACCCACACTGAAAATTCGTAACTCCTGGAGGATTTGTTAGTGATATTCTGCCCTTCAGTGACGGCGGCATACAAAAAGATCTGTGGTGTTTGATAGCTGCCTCGGATCTCATCAGATATACCAGGAACACAAGAGCTGCACCCGTGGACAAGAGCTGTAAAGTGACTCCCCTGCGGCCTGCGAGCCTGTGCTGAATCTCCTTATGTTTTAATTTCTGGGAGTATAAAAGTAAACAGGGCAGAAGAAAAATACCCCGTGACTTGTCAAAGTTGCAATCTGACTAACTGCACTACTAGGCATGATGAAGGACATGGTGCGCGCAGGCTGGACTGACCCTCCTGTCATGATCCCAGCCAACTCCGCAGAGCCCTGGCACTCTGATGCTGGAGTTCAAGTCCCCCAAGAGGTGCACGTCCAGCTGAATGGGCACCAGCCTGCTCTTGGCCTTGTGGCATTTGGGGAGTCACTTTAACATCTGTGTTGGCCTGTGCCATGCCATCTTCTGTAGCCTTCTCTAAAAGTATTCAAAATGCTCATTTTCTTAATGATTTGCCTCAGAATGTTTCAAAAGCCCAACAGAATCAGGTAAATATTGGTGACAAGATAGAAACTAATTGGAAGCTACAGTCATAAATACAGCAAATGGACTTGCTGCTCATGGAGTCAAGCAGGGGCTTCGTTGCCACGCTGGCTACAAACACTTCTGTGTCACAGCAGGAGGATGATGCTCTCGATGGCATCTGGAGAACGCTAAGAATTACTCGACAGGCATTTGGCAAGAATGTGATGACAGTTTAGACCCTGTGAAGTTGCACCATCACATTCAAGATATTCAAGAGAGCGGGAACAACCTTGTGGATCCCACACAGCTTGCTAAACAAATACTTACTGACTTAAATGGGTTTGATCCTTAGAATATGTTAAAACATACAGTATGGTACATTTTTGGAATTATGTGTTTGCTACTAATATTCTTTTGTTGTTGTCGCCTGAAGCGATGGCCGCTTGGAGCAACGAAGCCGCGGGAAGAAGTTCAGAGGCGAACTGGAAACAAAACAGCTTTTTATTCTGATAACTTTTCTCTCTGGCTCTAACAACGACTAACACGCACCACACACACCACCACAAAATGGCGCTGACCCGATCAGCAATCTCGGCTCAAGTCACTCGAGATCCCGGGCCAAGTCCCACGAGATCCCGGGCAAGTCCCGTGAGACTACGGAAGGCAGCAATGCCCAAAACTCCATGGCCCATAGTCAACCACAATTTAAGCCATCTTCCCAAACAGGGCTCCTACATTTTGTGTTATGTAGTAAGAGGCTACATCTACCAAAAAGAAGTCCAACGACTTCAAATAATAGCTCATCACACGTGTTTAAAAATAAAAAAAGGGGGAGATGTGGAGAGCAGTGAATTAGCCCTGGTCTCTGATTCTCTCACGGCTGCCTTTGCACTGGGAGCTAACTTGCAAAGGCACAGGTCATAATGCCCCAGCTACGTGCAAAGACACAAGGCCCTAACAATCAGAACCTTGGATTCAGATGCCAACTCCAGGGGTAGAGAATTCTAGGCATAACAAGATGACCTTGATGTCTTGCAAGTTTTGCTGTGTCCTTCAGACTGCCTGCTTTACTAAAACTTTCTCTTAAATAGTCTTCTGATGACAAAACCTATATAATAAACGTGCTGAGCTTGCTCTCGTGTCAGTCAGTCCTCGCAAAGGCTTGGCTACCCACTGGGTCTTTTTGTAATCCCCCATCACCCCTCCGGTTCCTGAATTATGGCCGTGCTGGTCACAGCACATGACAAGGCTCTTGAGGGTGCAGAGTGCTGTGGGCCCCGTGGCTGCTCCAGCCTGGGTCCCTGTGCACAGCGAGGCACAAGTGAGAACCCAGGGGCCTTGGGCCTGGGGTTTGTGGAGCTCTCCTGGAGGGTGTGGTTGGCTTGGCCTTCCTGTCCCCACTGGGCCTTGTGATAGTCAAGGCAGTAGTAGCCACAACCAGTGAGTGGACATGCTCACTCCACTCCACTCCTGAGGGTGTCCCACATCCACCAAGCCTCCTCAGGACACAGGGGGGCCCCAGCCTCTCACACCAGTCCCGTTGCTGAAGGCCCCCTGCAGGGCCAGCTGAGGGCTGGGATGGCCCTGGAAGCAGCACCCCATGTGCAGAAGCCCCAGGGCCCTGGCCACGTGCAGAGGTGCTCTGGCCCCCTTGGCAAAGTCTACCCCAACTGGCTGGCCTTTGCCTTCCCTCCTCCTGGCTCTCTTTGTGGACACTACCGTCCATGCACTGGCCATCTTCCCGTGAAGATCCCTTTTAGTTTTGGTGCAGGGATTGAACCCAGGGATGTTTAACCACTAAGCCATATCCTCAGCCTTTTAATTTTTTTTTTTTAATTTTGAGACAAGACCCATTAAGTCCTTAGGACCTCCCTAAGTTGTTGAGACTGGCTTTGAACTTGCAATCCTCCTGCCTCGGCCTCTTGAGCCATGGGGGATCACAGGTGTGTGCCATCACGCCCAGACATCTCTGTGAATCTGATCAAGTCCTACGGAAGCTGATTCCACCTTTTGCCTGTGTGTACTGCAGCCAGCAACCCGTTTAGGAAGCTCTCTGAGACCCTGCTCTCCATGCTTTGGGTGTGGACCGGAGAGGAGTGCTGGGTCACTTGGGAGCCTTGTCATCCTGTGAGCTGCTGTGCGGTGTCCCCATGGCCTTCCCATCAGCCAGCACAGGGCTGTGTCATGATGTCCCCTACTGCATGTGGGGTTGAAATTGTTCTGCAAGGAACAGAGCCTGGTGTGTCCAGGCCACGCCTGCCCTGTTGCGGGAGGAGTGAGGACCCTGAGACTATGACGTGGTTTCTCCGCAAGCTTCTTCTCGATCCTGGACCTATAAGTGGATTCAGGGAACATCTGGGGGAGGGCAGAGCCCATGCAGAGACCCGCTGAGACCAGAGACCTAGAGGCTGGCGGCTGGGAAGGCTGGAGGAGCCCTCATCGCTGGGCCAACTGTCACTGTCCCTGGGGGGCATGTCCGAGGTCAGACACATTTGGGTCTGCGTGGCAAGGCCAAGGGCTGCACTGGCACCACAGCCTCTCTGGTTCCAGACGTCGGTGACCTGGAGGCTGAGGCCGTGGCCTCTTGATGAGGCAGCTCCCAGAGAGACGAGCAAGAGAGAAGTCAAGGTCCCCCAAACATTTTATTTAAATATTAAATTAAAAAAAATATGTCAACTAATCATTTGGCATACATTTATCATGTTAACAAAAGAAACAAAACAATTCAGTTATGGTAAAAAAAAAAACACAATGATTATATACATCTCCACCAGATCACGTAGTGTCTTAAATATAGGACAGCGCTGTGGGAAACCTAGAAAACACGCCGCACGCCTAGGACAGCGAGAGATAAAAACGCGACTCATCATCCCCAGAGGGTCTACAGCTTATGAAAAACCAGAATCCTCTATGAAAGTAAAGTGCTTGACGTTGCTTCAGAGAACACAGCGGTGGGCGGCCTCTGGTGGGCGCTGTGCTGCAGGAGGCAGAGGGCCTGGGCGTCGGCCCCGCGGGGACACGAGGCCCAGGCTGCGCCAGGCGCAGGCAGGCGGGAGACTTTGGTGTTTCTCTGCAGCCTGGCACCAGGCCTGCTGCCCCAAGGACAGTCCTCCACAGTCACTGAAAAAGCCGCGGCAAATGGCGGCAGCAGCAGACACAGGCAGGGAGATGGCCCCGCGGCTGATGGGCAGGGCCACAGGCCACGCAGCACACTGGGCGCTGGGTGCACCAGCCTCCGTGACCCTCGAGTAGCTCAGTCAATCTTTGGCTTTTAAAAACACCCACTTTCCCCTCGGGACGACCTCCGGCCTCTGACCCTGACCTCCGTAACACTGCAGGCTGCGAGCCCAGCAAGGCACCTGGTTGGGGAGGGACTGCACAAGCAGGGAGCAGTTTCCTGTCCCAGGGAGGCTTCGGGCTGGCTGGGCTGCACCTGCAGGCCAGGCTGCTCCTCGCCAGCTCCAGCCGCGGCCCCTTCCTCAACACCACCTGGCGCTGGGGGATGCTTCTCAATGTGCCCAGGGGGAGGTTCAAACCAGGAACACAAAATGTAGTATAAAATATAAAAAATAAGTAGTGTCTGTCTGTCTCCTGTTTACATACACATACAGCATCTGCTTAAAAAAGAAACCTACAAACACTGACCTAAGCTTCCCATTTCATTTTCCGTGAACAAAAGCCAGATGACCAGGGACTGAGGCCGCAGCGAGCCTGTGCCCGCCTGCCACGGCCCGACACGGCCCGACGTCCCCAGGCCGGGTGTTGCTGTTGGACCCTGATAATGAAATGCATAAACTTAGTAATTAGCAGCAGAAACGAGATGCGCAGCAGGAAGAAACTGAGGCTTCCTCGCAGTGCTGGGGCTGGCCGGGCCGCGCCCCCAGCCCTCCTCAGGACCCCCAGAGGACCCTGCAGCACTGCCTTGAGCAGTGTGTGTGCGACGCCCCCTGAAGGAAGGAGGGCTGTCCCCCAGCTCTGGTTTGGGGAGAGGACCCACCGCCTGCGGCCCTCGGGAGGACTGCTCTACGCCGGGGCACGAAGCAGCAAGTTCACAGTTTTCGTTACATCATAAATGTCTCCAGAGGTGAGACCAAAACCACGCCAACAGGACACCAGGGACAGGCGCGGGCAACGCACCCGTCACGGCCAGGGAGGACAGCCAGGCCCCGCCCTCGCCCAGCCCCACGACGCTCACTCCCCAATTATTATTTTTCTTCAAGAAGTTTCCAGTCCCTACTCAGAGTTGAGGTCACTCAGTGCAAGAAAAAAACATAATAATAAAACAAAAGTCAACCTAAAAAGCCCATACACTAACGTATTGCTTGTTTTGCTTCTAAACAGTTCTTGGCTTTGAGTCCAAAATGTCTTCACATACTCTGAAATTATTGCTTGGAAGAGTCCCTGGGCGCCCACAGCAGGCGCCGCCCTCACTGCACCAGGACGAATGTCCCCCGCTGGCCGGAGGTCAGGTCCTCCATCTCGCAGTCCCCCTGTGGCAGCCCAGCAGGGTCGCAGCCTGGGGCCAGCCTGGAGAGGCACGGTGGCAGGGGCCCCGTGGGGAGGGCCGCTGGGCCAGCGCTGATGTGCAGGTGGGCATCCAGAAGCTGTGCGGCTGACACCACGGGGGACACGCCGGCCTGGACGAGGGGGGCGGGCAGCAACGGGAGCCCCGACACCAGGAGGCCGTCGCAGGGGGCGAGCACGTAGGAGGTGGGGGGCAGCGGCGGGGCCTGCTGGCAGCTGGGCGGGGCGGCCGGGTGGTGCTGTAACTGGAGCAGCCTGGGGACAGAAAGCAGGGAGGGGACAGGGAGGGGACAGGTCACCCCACCAGCTCTGCTCAGAGGCGCAGGTTTCGCACTGCCCAGGCTGGTCCCGCCGCCCTGCGGAGCTGCCGGCCGGGGCCGAGGCCCACAGAGCTGTGCAGGCAGACCCTGAGCCACGTTCTCCACCCACGACAGGCCAGCTCCACTCACGGCCTTCACCCACTCACGTGTGACCAACTGACCCCTCACTGCCCCTCCACCACAGGCATGGGAGCAAGGCCCCAAGCTGCCGAGACAGGTGGACGTGAGGCAGAAGGCGCGTGGCCCTGCACCAGGGAGGGGACGAGCGGGCCATGAGCAGGGCCTTCTCCAGGAGGCGCGCGGGGGCCAGCCAGGGAGCGGGGACAGGGGACAGGGGGCAGGGCCCGGGGGGCAGGGATTAGGAAGCGGGGACCAGAAGGCGGGGACTGGGGACCGGGGCTGGGGGCAGGAGCCGGGAGCAGCCTACCTCTGCTGCTGCAGCACCTCCTCCAGCAGGCTCCTGCCCTCCCGGCCACTGGCGCCGCTGCCCTGCAGACCTGGGCTCTGGACGGGAACGTGCAGCGTGCTCAGGCCACCCCGGGAGGCCCGGCTGGAGGAGGCCTGGCAGGCCTGGCGAGCCAGCCCCTTGATCTTGTTCAGCCCCAGGAGCCCCTTGGTCCTCGCGCTCTTCCTCAGCTGCTGCCGGAAGGCCTTGAGCCCTGGGGAGAAGCGACACCAAGGATGTGGGCTTGCTCCTGGCTCGGCTTCCCAGGCCCTGGGAGGGGACGGGATGACCGCCTGGCTGTGCTGTCTTCCTACAGGGAGGCAGAAGTCCTCACTGGACCTCCTGACGGTGGGCCGGCTCCACCCCACTGGGCAGCGTCTGCACAGACGCTCCAGGGAAGACGGGCACGAGCAGCACTGTGCACCCACAGGCTCTGGGCCCATGTGGCAGAGTGCTGGGGAGGCATGGCGGAGCCAGGCAGCAGGGGACAGGGCTGCTACTGTCGGGTCCTCCCTGACCCTCCTGCAAATCAGTGGCTGCTGCCAGCACAGATGTCCCCAGCTTGTAGAACTAGCCACCAGAGGTCATCAGCCACACCCAGGCTTGAGCCCACCCAGGAGACCGGGATGCCCAGAGCTGGAGCGCACCCGCAGCCACCCAGGAGCACTGCTGGTCTCCCCACACCAGGCGAGCGGAGGCCACCTGCCACCGAGGACAGAGGCACCCGCTAGGGACCGCAGTGCTCCTGGCGAAGGGGGACGTGCACGGGGGCCTCACCTTGGGTCAGCGAGGTGTCTGACGCCCTCCGTCCCTCCTGGAAGCTGACGGGGAGCAGGACTGCTCCGCCCAGGCCACCGCGAGCCTGCAGCACAGGGGTGGCCGACTGTGCCCCCAGGAACGGCGAGGCCAGTCTGACTGGGGAGCAGGCGCCCAGCAGCCCCTGGTGGCCAGGCTGCTGCCAAGCCCAACAGGCCCTCCGCCTGCAGAGAAGGCCGGACAGCTGTCGGAGCTGGCTCCTTCTGCGGCCGTGGCCGTGGTGGAGGAGGAGACGACTATGCCTGTGGGCAGAGCAGGGTGTCGGCGGGGTGCAGGACGGCCGGCCTCCAGGCCACGGACAGAGGCGCTGACTGGCCACTGGCTCTGGCCCCGGTGAGGCCAGGCAGCGGAGCCTCTCCCAGCTGCACCCTCCCTGGGCAGGAGAAGGGTGTCTACTGATGGCTCCAGGCCACCAGAGCAGAGTCCTCACAGGCAGCCCGTGGGCACAAGCGCAGGGGGGCAGTTATCAGGAGGCTCAGACCCCAAAACAGGGAGGCCTGGGCCAAGCACCTGCCCCCCAGCCCCGAGGCAGCCCCTCCAGCACGTGAGCATGCACTCGGAGTCCTATCACGAGCGGGAGTCAAAGCAGACAAGCAATTCTGAGGATTACGGTCGATGGAGGTGACCAGGCAAAGAGGTCTGCTCTAAGCAAGGTGGCATGGCCTTAGCTCTAACCCCACGCATCAGGCCCTCGGGGACACTTACAGGGAGCGGTGACTGGGGAGAAGTGGGTGGAGACCTCAGCCAGCGTGTGTCTCCGGCCCGTGCTGCCAGGCAGAGGCTCCTGGGACTCCTGCTCCTCCTCCAGGCCAGGACCCAGCCTGGCCTCCTCGCTGATGGCCGTGTCCAGAAGGCTGCTGGGGGAGATGGGGCGGTGCTGGAACACTCCGTTGCAGTTGGCATCCACTGGGAAGAATAAGGGCTGTGGGGGGAGAGGCACAGTGACTGACTGGGCTCCGTGAGCACGTGGGGGCTCGGCCCCTCGCAAGGTGCCAGCCTGCCCTGAGCGTGGCTGTGGGCACTCACACACCTGCAGGGAGCTCTGGAGGTCACAGTCCATCTCGGCCTGCAGGACAGACTGCGCCAAGGCCTGGGGCTGTGGGCACAACAGGGAGGATCGGAAAGGGTCACCGGGGAGGCTTTCCTGAGGCACCTGAGGTCGACAGGGGGAGAGACCAAGTCAGCACCAAGACTGGGGACACAGATGCTAGATGCTAAATGGCTCGGGACATGCCCTCCTCTCTAAGGTCACGTGTATGTGCAGGTGACCAGGAGCAAGTGCCAAGACGCCAGCGCCAGGGACAAGCAGGGAACAAGGAGCAGCCCGCAGCCCGCTGCCTCACGCAGGAGAGCTGGGGGCAAGGGCTCAAGTTCCCCTCCCATGTCCAAGCAAGGGATTCATAGCCGAGGACACAATCCAAGGCAAGGAGCAGGAGCCGGGCTTGGGAAGGAGTCCCACCCTCACCTCACAGCTGCTGAGGTCTGAGCTTCTGGGCCGGGGCTGCCGTGCAGGGCCGGGGCGGGCCGAGGGCTGCGTGCCCCGGTACTCCTTGAGGCGCTCGAGCAGGAGGTAGTAGATGGCAGCAAAGTGGTTGTAGCTGCTATTCTGCAGTGACTGGGGCAGAGGAGAGGGGTCAGGCGTGGCGGGCACTCGCCTGGAGCTGCACCTTGGGTGCCCTGCGTTGGCTGCTGGGGTCCCCCACCAGGCTGCTCCCAGGTTATTCCCGGGTGGCGCAGACTATCTCTAAACTAAGCTGCAGTCCCAGGAACTCCACTGTGAGGGGCTGCCCCCAGGCCTGTCTGCACCCAGGGTGAGCCAGCTGCCGCAGCAGGCAGGCGGGCGGTGTGCTCACCTCCACGGTCCTCTGCCGGTCAATGCCAAGGGCCTGCATGATGCCCAGCACCTGCTCATTGTAGTCACCCAGGTTGGAGGTGTAGCTGTGCACAGAGAAGGTGGGGTCAGCCTGCTGAAGGAGGGAGGGGTCGGCCTGCATCCAGCGGTGCTGCCAGATCTGCGCGATGGTGATGCGCTTGGTGGGGTCCACCACCAGCATGCGGCGGATCAGCGTCTCGCAGTCTGCGGGAGAGGACATGGACACGCTGAGTCCCCGGGGCCAGGTGCACGCCTGCGTCAAGCACAGTGTGCACAGCGACAGTCCTAACAAAGGCTGTACCCTGGGCTCACGCCTGCCACCGAGGAGACCGGGGCTCTGGGGAAGGCACACTGCCCCGGGAAGAACCAGACCCCCATCTTGGTGCGACACGCTAGGGCAGCAAAGGGTCAGCATGTCGGCCTGGCCCTGGGGAGATGCAGACACCAGGCTCTTGAGAGGCAGCTGGAGGAGGCACCTGCCCGGCCATAACTGGGACACCTGTGGGTCAGGTTTCTGTGTAACCTGGGCCGGATGTGCCGAGCGACAGGGGCAGCCCGCAGGCAGGCGGACACCCGCCCCGCCCCTCCCCAGAGCCACCACCCGCTCACCGCCTTGAGCCACCCACCTTGAGACATGAAGAAGGGGATGCGGAACCGGCCCTCCAGCACCCGCTGCCGCAGCGTCGGAAGGTTGGGCCCGTCAAAAGGGAGAGAGCCACAGACGAGGACGTACAGCACCACACCGAGGCTCTGCGGAGGGCCAGCACAGTGTCAGTGCCCCAGGCCGCCAGGGGGCCTTGCAGAGGGCCAGCACAGCGTCAGTGCCCCAGGCTGCCAGGCAACAGCCGCGTCAGTGCCCCAGGCCGCCAGGGGGCCTTGCAGAGGGCCAACACTGCGTCAGTGCCCCAGGCCGCCAGGCGGGCATTGCGGAGGGCCAACACGGTGTCAGTGCCCCAGGCCACCAGGCGGGCATTGCAGAGGGCCAACGAGGCGTCAGTGCCCCAGGCCACCAGGCGGGCATTGCAGAGGGCCAACACGGTGTCAGTGCCCCAGGCCACGAGGCGGGCCTTGCAGAGGGCCAACGCGGCGTCAGTGCCCCAGGCCGCCAGGCGGCCTTGAGCTACAGGGTCCACGCAAGGCTCTTACCCAGACGTCCAGCTGAGGGCCTTCGTACTCCTTCCCCTCAAAGACTTCAGGGGCTGCGTACGGTGGGCTCCCGCACCACGTGGACAGAGGCTCTCCCGGGTTGTAGAAATTCCCAAATCCAAAGTCTGCAAGGCAAAGAAACAGATGAGGGAATCGCCCTAGAAATGCAGGCGCTGGGCTCAGGGAGCTCAGACCCCCGCGGGGCTCCGCACCCCGCCCCGCAGCCCCACCTGCCAGCTTGATGTCCATGTTGCCGTCCAGCAGCAGGTTCTCCGTCTTGAGGTCGCGGTGCACGATGTGGTGGCTGTGGCAGTACTCCACCGCTGACAGGATCTGCCAGAACTTCCTGCGCGCCTCATTCTCACTCAGGTGTCCGTGGGACGTTAAATAGTCTGCAGACAGGAGACAAAGCCCGTCCCGAGGTGCACAGCGTGGCTGCACCCGGGGACAGGAGGCACGGGGTCTGAGGAGTGTGGGCCCAGCCACACGGGCAGGTCCTGCCAAGAGCGCACTCTTGGCTCCAGTGGTACTCAAAACGAGGGTGGCTTACCAAACATTTCTCCATTCTTTGCAAATTCGGTAACAATGTAAAGCATATCCTTTGTTTCCATAACCTAAAATAAAACAAAAAAAGACCTAACATTTAACACAAGAAAAGAACACACCACGGGTATAGATAATCCACTGGGACCCCGGTCCATCTTTACCTTCTACGGGACGAGCTCAGTCAAAGGGGGAAGAGAAGCAGCAGTAGAGAAACCAGCCAGGGGCTCCCTGCCTGGAGCGACCTGCCGTCCTGCTGTCTCTGCACCCTCCTGCCTGGCCTACTGCTCAGGCTGCCTCACATGCCGCCCAGGGAGGGACTCTGGGGGCCACTGCACCTGATTCGGACCCCTAGTAGGTGATGAGTGATTCAAGTCAGCAGTCAGAACAAACTGAAGGATGGAGAACACTCCAGTCCTGCCGGCTTCGCTGGCAAGATAGAAGCCATAAGAAAACGGCTTTGCCAGACAAGCCACAGTGCACTGCACTTGGTATACAGTGAACCACTCAGCATATGCCAACGGCAACAGGCAGTGTCGATATACACCTTGAAAATTCATTTATCCATTGGGAACTTTATGTTACCTAAAAAAAAGGACTTCAAATGTAACTAAGAACAAGGCAAAATTCAAATCTTTTGTATTGAAACAAAACAAACTCATGCCTGTGTGTGTTTGAACATATTTTAGAGGAAGGGAAACAACATATTCTAGTGAGGAAAAAAATTTTTTCTGGTTCAAAAGACACTTTAGAGACAACTGCTTTGATTCAGAAATCTAATAAGAAAAGTGTTATTGATATTCTAGCTAAATTGCCAAGCTAGACTTTTAACTGCCCCCACCCCAGGTATGCAGGAGACAACACTGCTTATTCTTTCTCCCGATTAAAAAAATAAATAAAGAATCCGGGCGCAGTGGCACATGCCTGTAATCCCAGCACTTTGGGAGGCTGAGGCAGGAGGATCGCGAGTTCAAAGCCAGCCTCAGCAATGGTGAGGCACTTAGCAACTCAGTGAGACCCTGTCTCTAAATAAAATACAAAAAAGGGCTGGGGATGTGACCCAGTGGTCGAGTGCCCCTGAGTTCAATCCCCGGTACCACAAAAATAAATATATAAATAAATAAGAGGAGAAGAAGGAAAAAGATCCCAGAGTCCCTGTGTTCAACTTTTTAAAAACCTGATCGAAAGGATGAAGCAGCTGGGCAGGGTTCCCAGCCTGGGCAGCTGTTCGCACCTCAGACACTAGTGCCGAGACCAAAGGACTGCCGGTCCTCCCTACCCCATGCTACCCCACCCGACCCAGACTGCCGTCAATCACCTCCAGAGAAGACCTCCGGCATTGACGGCATGGGTGATATACTTCCTTCACTGAGCCAGCTCCACCCAGGGGACAAAGTGGAAGAGCAGGGACACAAGGAAGGACTGATGTTGTGGGTCAGCTCTTCACAAAGTCAGAGGCCACACTCAGCCCACTCGCGAGCAGCTGGGGACACACACTTTTCAGGCACCAACATCGGTGGCCCTGGAGTAGACTTCTTATCTCCAAGCACAACTTAAACATGATGACCAAATGAAACAGGAACTCTGAGCACATGGCCCTGAGCTCTGTGCTTAAAGACACTGGCAAACTGTCCCAGCAGGAGAGACACAAGCTCCAATAACACAAGTACAGGAGCCAAGTTGGGGGGGGGGGGGCGACACACATCTTAGATTACACTCTCCTACCACAGCACACGCAGCTTCCAACTGCACACACACTTCTCCAACAATCACCTGATTCACAGGGCTCCACCAGAGTCTCAAAGAGGAATTTACAGTCAACACGAGCAGATGAAATAGTGACCATCTGCAAAGCCTTTATTTCTCTGCAAAGCAGAAGTGACCTCATCCTTGCAACAGTGGTCATTATCAAAAGGAGGTACAAGAAGGAGTCTGCTTTGCTGTCCTAATTAATTACTTATTTCCCAAAGATATCATTAGTAAATTCATTTTAATACAAGAACAAAAAATAAAGTCAAAAACCAAACAACAGGTGGTTATAGTAAGTCATGCTCCTAACAGGTAGTAAGTGGCAAGTTTCTGTGGCCAAAGGATTTGCAAGTCTCCACTGTGCACAGAGGAGTTAAACAGGAAGAGGAGTGCTCCCTGCTGCCCTTGCAAAGGTAACTTCATGAAAACTGGTAAGAGCAGCTCTTCTAAAGTTTAATAATCGTGTGCAAAGAAGTTTCTAGTTGTACTCAAATTTGTCCTTCTGGACCACGTCCAAGATCTGCAGCAACACTACAGATGTGGGTCTCACAGGGAAGTCACCTCAACAACTGACCTCTACACATTTAAATCGAGAAATTTATGATACTAGAGAAAATTTTAGTGAAACAAATCTCCAATTATAACCCAAAAGCAAGAAAATAGTTGTAAATACATGTGCATAGTTTATAAGAATCACAACCAGCTCACTGTCTCCCACACACATCCAGAAAAAGGGGCACCCTTTAAAGCCACAGGCAGGCTTTGGTTGGCAAAGGACTACCTGGGCAGGGAAGGCAGGCTGACCTCACCTGGTAAAGCTTGATGATGTGCGGATGGTTCAGGAGCTTCATGAGCTGGACCTCACGGTAGATCTTCTCCAAATTGCTTGAATCTAATCGTGTTTTATCTATTATTTTTATTGCAACCTGCATATTTTAAAAAGGAAAAGGTTATTAGAAAAACAAACCACTTATCCACATTTACACATTTCATTTTTTGCAAGTTAATTTTGCAAACACTTTATATCTCAAAAAAGGTCATCAAAGTTGGGGGAAAATAATCAAATTAACCACTGATACTAAAGTGAAATGTCTTAAGTGTATGCCAGCTTTAGCTTTGAATCCAGGAACCACTAAGCTCTGGGTTGTTTGTTGATGGTTTTTCTTTTTTGTTTTTGTCTTTAGTTTGGTTATTACTCTCATTGCTATTCTTTAATATTTGTACAAATCATGTATAAACGCATCCCAGGGCATTTATTCTATGCCAGACTAGAGCGTTTACAATGACTGACAATCAACCCTGCAGGCGGTCAATCAGCCAGGGCCTCCGGGCCAGGCTCCCCACCCTCCCCCGCGCGCCCCTGCGCACCTGCGTTTTGGTGACTCGGTGCCGCGCCAGCTTCACCACCGCAAAATTGCCTTTGCCCAGGGTCCGCTCCACGTCGTAAAAGCCCACGCGGAGGGGCTTCTGCTGGCCCTGGCTGGCGCCCGCTGGGGCCGTGCTGAACTCTGACATGATCACCATGGCTCCGGGCCGCACCTGCAGACCAGCGAGGGGCGAGCTCAGCACCGACGCGGCCCAAGGCTGCGCACGCCCCAGCCCGCCGCCTGCGGTCGGCTCCATTCCAGCTTCCCGACCCCCTTCGGCCACTCGGTGGTGCCCGCCCGCGGTCGGCTCCCCGGGGACCTCTATTCCCCTTGGGACGTGCGGACCCGCTCCCACACCTGTCGCTCCGGGTCACCTCCAGTCTAGTCGCCCCGGATGGCATTAGCCCCGCGGGGAGACAGGACCCGCCTCCGCCGCCGGCTCCAGCCGATCCCGAGACCCCTTGCAGACCCGCCCCCCCCGCCGCCCGCGGCCGAACCGGTTCCACGCCGCCTCAAGGACCCCATCTCCGTGGGCTGTGCGGACCGGCTCCCCCCACCGACACCGCCGCCCGCGGTCGGTGTTCCAATCGGTTCAGAGACTCGGGCGACCCGCGGGCCGCGCAGACCCGCTCCTCGCCGCCCTCGCCGCCCGCGGTCGGCGCCGTCCCGACTCCGGACCCCGCTGCCCGCGATCCGCGCAGTGAGCGCGGACCGGCTCCTCTCCGTCCCCGCCGCCCGCGGGCGGCGCCGTCCCGACTCCGGACCCCGCCGCCCGCGGGCCGTGGGGACCCGCTCCTCGCCGCCCGCGGTCAGTTCCATCCCATCCAGAGACCCCCGCTGCCCGCGCCGTGCGGACCGCCGCTTGCGCCCCACACAATGGGGAGCCGGGCCGGCGCCCGCCGAGACCCCCGCGCGCCCCGGCCCGCCGCTCACCTCCGCCGCCGCCCGCGCCCCGGCCCGGCCGCCGCCGTCCCCGCGGCCCCGCCGCCCGCTCGGCCGCTCGCGCTGCTCGGGCGCCCGCCGCTCCGCCGCCGCTGCTGCCGCCGCCCGGGCCGCGCCGCATGTCAGCGCCGAGCGCCGCGGGCCGCACGCGGAGGCCGCCCCGCCCCGGCCCGCCCCGGCCCGCCCCGGCCGCCACAGCCCATTGACGTCGCTTTGACGCCAGAGCGACGCGCGGCCGCGCGCCAGGCGGAGGGAGCGGAGATCGGGCGGTTGCCAAGAGACGGCGGCGCTGACGCGCGCCGGGAGGCCGTCGCCCTGGCGACCGGGGCGGTGACGTCAGGGGCTGGGCCGCCCGCGCCGCCGCAGGCGCGCCCCCTGCCGGGCACCGGGGCCCTGCGGCGGCCCTCCTGCCCCGCTGGGGGACGGTTCCTGGGCGCCGCCGCAGCCCCCAGAGGCGGCGGCCCAGCCAGCGTCGCCGCCCGCCCCTCTCTCAGCGTCCGCGTCGCGGGGCACGGCCCCCTCCGTGTCCTGGAACCCCCGCGAGGGACGGGCCGGGGAGCCTGCGGGGGGCGCGGGAGGGCGCGTGGCGGGGCGCCGGGGCGCCGGGGCTGCGGCGCGCACGCCCCCTCCCCGTCCCAGAGAGGCTGCCCCAGCCGCCCCCGCCGGCCGCCGCGCTCGGGCACGCCTCGCCCGAGAAGCCCGAGCCAGCCGACCGCCAGCTACTTGGGTTCTGAAAGCATTTCAGTGTTGAGCAAGTTGGACACTCAGAACGCGAGCAAACGTGCCCCCAGCCCGGCCGGGCCCCAGCGCCCTGGTCCTGCAGCGCCCGCGGGGGCCGCGGCACAGTGAGGTGCTCAGGGTGGGGCGGCAGAACGACACAGCCCCTCAGTGGGCCAGGACCTGCGCCCTTGAAAGACTGGTCACTCTGCGGCTCCCTGGCGGTGATTACCTGTGGGCCGGCGGGCCGCCAGCCATGCCCCCAGAGCCCCCACCCGCAGCAGGGGACTCTGGGGACCTGTGTCTTCCGCACAGCACCTGGTACCTTCGGGCTCACCCTGAGGGCGACACAGAGGCTGACCGCTAAGAAGTAGGGACCATTAAAGGGGAGATGGATGGGGAGAGAATGGAAACAGCAGGTGCTTGGTGACAAACTGCGGCGTTCCTAAGGGAAGACAGGAGGGCAAGGGCAAATGGTGTTTCTCAAACATTAGGAAGGCAGCAGCTTGGAACGTAAATCAAAAATAAATCTCCACGTAAATCAAACTTCTGCATCTGCCTGGGATTGTTTTTCCTTGTGTTAGATAAAAACGCCACTTCAGGAAGGGGGGTGGGGAGCAAGAAGTAAGCAAAATTGATTCAGGACTAGAACCTTCTTCAGGGAGGTTTCCTGTGTGGGAGGTGACCAGGGCAGGCTGGCCTGGGAGAAGGTCCCTTGAGGAACTGTAGATAGCTCCTGACAAAGAGCCCAGCCCACCAGAGATCTCCCAGTCACCCCACCTCTCTGCTGGGGCTGTTCCGGGGTCAGCATGTTGAAAGGCACTCAAGGACACTACAGTCCCAGGGCTTCCTTAGTCTCTCAGAGTGCTTTCTTTATTTGTCCCAGGTTTATACACCAGAATTTGGAGGAGTATTTTTAGTTCCTTCCAGCTGAACAGTTTACAATTGCCCTTCCCCTGTTCAGGGAGTCCCAGCACCCTCCTCTGTCCCTGGACAGGGGGCAGGGGCGGGGCAGACCTGGTTGCACACACCGTTCCGCCCCTCATCCTGTGACTTAGAGTCTTTCCCTGGAATCTAATGCAACATCCGGCAGCCGCTCTCAGCACCCACGCACCGCCCACCAGCCGCAGGTCCAGCCAGAACCTTTCGAAAGGCCTGAGGTGTGTGCGCACGTCCCGTCCTGCTGGTGGTTTGGAAACAGTCCCTCAATAGCGACTGAAAACGGCAGGTCAAGGGGTGGGGGTCCCAGAGACAGACCCTGGGCCCCGGTGCCCTTGACCCCATCCCTCCTGAGCCCCTCCCCGCCTCCCGTGCCAGAGCCCTGCACTAGCTCTCCTTCCCAGCCCCCAGGACAGGAGCGTGCTCTGCCCAGAAAGGCAGGAACAGGGAGGGGGAGCCCGCGGAGGGCCGTCATCTGTCCCCAGTGGGTCCCTCCTGGCACCCCCCATCCCTTCGTGTCTTTACCACTGATGGGCCTCTCCTTCCTGTGGTGCCGGTTGTCCTCTGTCCTTGGCCCCTGCAGGCCGGCTGCCTCCAGAGTCCTGGCTTCCCTTCAGTCTTCGTCTTCGCAGTGGAAGCAGCGCTGTCCCTCCCGCTCGGCCAGAGGGGCCTGTCTTTAAGTCACTGCAGACTCAGGGAAAGTCGTGGTCAGTCTTTTCCACGTGGAATTTCTTACCCCTGCCCTGCCTGCAGTGCTTCTGGAGTTCATCTGATTGTTTTTGGACCTTGAGACTGGACGTCTCGCCCGCTGGAAGTGGGTCCTTTAACTCAGTGGCTCTGGCCACTGAGGCGACAGCCACGGGCATGCTGTAAACGTCTCTGCACGTCAATCACCCTGCAGACTGGAGTCCACAGCAGCATTGATCCAAGTGGTGAATGCACCCCGTCCCGGGCTGTCCTGATCCTGAGTCTGTCCCCTCTATACCGGGGAGGGGGCAGCATTTTCACACCTTTCCAGGGTGGCCTGTGTCACCACCAGGAGTAAGGTGAGGCCCCCCACCCCGCCCAGGCGCCCAAGCCTTGTTCAGTTTGGGCCTGTGCTTGGTGTCTTGTTCTCAGGCCAGGCCTCAGCACGGGCCCTGCTCTGTAGCCCATTGTCTGTGGGGAGTTTAGACAGAGCGCCGTGTGCACTGAGCTGGGGGCGGGGAGGGGGGTCTTCGCCCTGGCCTGGGGAGGCAGCTGGAGGGAAGCACCAGGCTCTCTGGCCCAGCTGACCTGGCTTGAGGCGGGAGCTTGCCCTAGGTGGAACTCCTCCTGCCCCGCCCCTCCTGACTCTGCTCCATAGCTGTCTCGTTGCCTGGACCCGGCTGGGGAGGTGCCCAGGTCAGCAGCCAGGAGCCACTCAAGCCCATCATGAAGCTGGCACAGCAAGCCAGGCTCTGAGCACACAGCAAGGAGCAGAAGTGGGGGGCAGAGAGAGAGTGAGTGTCTCGGGGCCTGGTGATGACAGGCGAGAGGGACTTGGGGGTCTGGAGGGACAGCCTCTGGTGGGCAGAGCAAAACTGGGACAAACGGGCTTTCGGCACCCCCCCCAGTGGAAACCTGGTGCTCACAGACCTAATGGCCCTGGCCTTCCACAGTTCTGGGGCCTCTGCTGTTCGTGACGGATTCCTGGCGTAGCCTGTGGGTCTGCTTGATACTCCAGCCAGCCAAACCTGAGGACCCAAGAGGTCTTTCAGTGTGTGTCCCTGTGTTCTAAAGTCCTGAGGACGCTGGAGGTGGGCGTAGGATAGGCCAGCATCAGTGAGGGGTAGCAAGGCCAGCAATGAGGACACTGGTACTTACTGGGGACTCATTTAAGAAAAGCAATACCAAACCTGCTGGGGGTGGCCACTGGCCCTGAGGGGCATCTTTAGGCAGAAACCTCCCATCCCTCTAGGTGAAAGGAAACCTCATCTATAAATGCCCATCTCCCACCATTTGATTAGAGGTGCCAAGCAACTGGGGGTGTCTTAGTCTGTCTTCTGTTACTATAACAAAGTACCTGAAACCAGATGATTTATGACGCATAGAGGGTTTTCTTTGCTCATGGTTATGGAGGCTGGGAAGTCCAGAGCACGGTACCTGCCTTTGCTCGGCACGTGGTGGGGCCTTTGTGCTGCATCACGACGCAGTGGTGGGTGTCACACAGGAGGCAGCAGGAGTGCCAGCTTGGGTCTCTTCCTCTTCTCACAGAGCCACTGATGCCATTGTGGGCCACCCTCATGACCTTGTCTAGCCCTAGTCACCTCCTCGGGCCCTGCTGTGCGTCCTGAGCATATGACCTGGTGGGTGCGTTTAAACCCCGAAGGGGACAGAGGCCAGCTCCCGCCACCGTGCAGGTCGGGTCCCGGAGCCCGGTGTGGGCCGTGCCGCGCTGCCCACCCTTCACTCGTCCTCGCGGAGGACGTCCTCACGGAGGACGTCTGCAGGCGCCCCGGTGGAGCCCGGGAGACCGTCGTCCCCCGTGACTTCCCATCACCGGTTCCAAGGCCCGCGGGTCTGTGCTGTAAGAGCCAGGGCACAGCAAACTGGGCCAGGCTGCGCCTGGGGACAGACACGCTGCTGGGGTCACGACGGGCAGGTCCCGAGAGCGGTGAGGCGGACGACCCAAGCCTGAGTTCCGGGAGGGTCTTGCACCTGAGAGTCCCCAAAGCTGGCGAGAGGGGTGAGCAGTCAGGCGTGTCACCTCCGGGGCCCTGTCCTGGGTGAGCAGGACGGCAGAGACAGGAGACGACCGTGACGCGGGGGGAAGCCAGGGCCGTGGGGCGGCGGGCTTGGCGGGGAGAGTGGCCTTGGGTGGGCGCTGCCCGGAGGCAGGGGTGGACATGGGACACGCCATTGGCCTCTTCCTGCTCTGGTCTCTGAGCAGAGGTTCTCAGCGGAGGGGGACGAGCGGAGAGAGGACCGCGGGTGAGCCCGCGGCGGGACGGGAACGTGGCCGAGCTCGGCAGCACCGAGGTCCACTGGCAGTTGGCTGCCCAGATGTTTGTGTGATCTTCTCCAGAGGTGCTTGGAGGGCAGAGGTGACACGGCTGGGCTCCCCCAGGGCTGCAGCATTGCTGGCACCGAAGATGGGGACGGAGGAGCCAAGGCTCTGGGCATGCAGGCCGCGGGAGGGGCCGAGGTCGGGAGCCAGTCCCCACGGCTCAGGAGGTGGGAGCCAAAGCTGTGACACCTCACGGCCCGCGTGGGCCAGGCGGACCGGGGGGGGGGGGGGGGGGGGGTGGTCCCCTGCTGGGGGGCAGGTCCCAGGGCAGGCCAAGGAGGGACAGGCAGTGACCACAATGTTGGGACTCTGCCTCCTTCCACGGCTTCTGGGTGATCCCCGTCATTTCATCTGCCTTGGAGGGAACGAGATGAAGTGTCCCCTCGCAGACTGGGCCTTCCCGTAAGAAAGGTTCCGTCTAAGTGTAAGACCACTGTCGTGCCCCTCGTCCACAGGAATGGGCTCAAGGTCCTCTGTGGAGGGCAGACTGAGGACAGCACCAACCTACAGACAGGACGCTTTTCCCAATACCTCGGATAAAGCGCACTTTATAAATTAAGCTTAGTAAGAGATACACATCAATAACTGAGGTTAAAACAAAAGAATTACAACAATATATTTTAATAAAGCTAATGAATGTGGTCCTCCCCCTCAAAATGCTGATTGTACCATCCTCAACCTTCCTACGATGATGCTATGGGATGACAGGATGCCTGTGGGACGAGATGATGGAGTGACACAGGCATAGTGACACCGCATGCTATGTGAGGGTCACTCGATCACAAGCACTACACTTCTGTGACAGTCAGCTTGATAGCCAAGACTGCTGCTAATGGGCAGGCGGTGCATACAGTGTGGATACACTGGTCAAGGGCTGGTTTGTGTCTTGGGCAGGACGGAGCAGGATGGATTGAGATTCCATCACATTACTCAGATGTCATGAATTATTTATTTCTGGAATTTTCCATTTAATATTGTCAGACAGAGATTGATCACAAGTAACTGAAACCACGGAAAGCAAAAACTGGGGATGAGGGAATGACTAATAGAAAATATTCAGCAGAAAATTTAGAAAATAGAGACACACAAACATGAAAACAGAAAGCCCTGGGGAGGCTACTGGCAGTTTGGTGTTTCCCATCGAGTCTTTTTACAAAAGCAGCACTATGTCATCGGATCCTGCCACAATTCCCTTGTGGAAATGGGTGAGCAGGTCCCCATGGCAGTGTTGGGTGGCCCTGCGTCTTTTCACCCTGGGGAGATAAGGGTCTTTTGTAGAGTATGTCACAGCAGAGGCCTGAGGCTTGGGGGGACAGGATGACCCAGTTCCAGCCCTCAGTGCCCTGCTCCTGCCCAGGCTGACAGGGGACCACTCTGGCCAGCCTTTTCTCCTCATTTCCTAGGAGATCTCTTCTGAGATGGTGTGACCGCCTCAGTGACGCCAGGTGGAGCCTGGACCTCCGGCCCAGCACCTTCAGGTGGCCCAGGCCCAGGGGGAGGGTGGTGCCAGAGACGGGGGCACCGTCAGGGACGGGGATCTGGAGACAGAGGCCCTCAGAGGCCTCGTGGGTCCTGGGATGAGGCCGGCATGGCAGGACTCCCCCTCAGAGGTGAGGGACTGTCCTTGGGGTGCCAAGAAATGCAGGAGCCCTGTTTGGGGAGATGGCTTGAATTGCGGTTGACTATGGGCCATGGAGTTTTGGGCCATTGCTGCCTTCCGTAGTCTCACGGGACTTGGCCTGGGATCTCGCGGGACTTGGTCCGGGATCTCGAGTGACTTGAGCAGAGATTGCTGATCGGGTCAGCGCCATTTTGGTGGTGTGTGTGGTGCGTGTTAGTCGTTGTTAGAGCCAGAGAGAAAAGTTATCAGAATAAAAAGCTGTTTGTTTCCAGTTTGCCTCTGAACTTCTTCCCGCGGCTTCGTTGCTCCAAGCGGCCATAGCTTCAGGCGGCTACAAGGCAGCATGGAGACCCCCACAGAGGTACCCGCCTGGCAGCTCCAGGCCTGTCTCCTCCGGGCCAGCAGGGAGCTTCCACTCTCTGCAACCTGGTTCCCGTGGCTTTGGGGACTGTTTAAAAATACGTGGGCTCGTGTCAGAGGAGGTGGGGGACCTTCCGGATCAGCTAGTGAAAATGACCCAAAGACCCTCCCCAGGGGTGGCCTGGCAGCCCCTGAGCCAATGCAGCAGGGGACATGGGTGGTGTCGAGCAGAGGCCAGGGGCATCGGCACTCTGCCGGGCTGGCATTGCCTCTGTGGCCCTGCAGAGAGCACGCTCCTGGGGAGACACACTGTCCTGTGACACACGGCTCACCCAGACTGCAGAGAGCATGCTCCTGGGGGGACACACTGTCCTGTGACACACGGCTCACCCAGACTGCAGAGAGCACGCTCCTGGGGGGGACACACTGTCCTGTGACACACGGCTCACCCAGACTGCAGAGAGCACGCTCCTGGGGGGACACACTGTCCTGTGACACACGGCTCACCCAGACTGCAGAGAGCACGCTCCTGGGGGGACACACTGTCCTGTGACACACGGCTCACCCAGACTGCAGAGAGCACGCTCCTGGGGGGACACACTGTCCTGTGACACACGGCTCACCCAGACTGCAGAGAGCACGCTCCTGGGGGGACACACTGTCCTGTGACACACGGCTCACCCAGACTGCTCAGGTGAAGGCGAGAGTGGAATTGGACGGAGCCCCTCAGGACCAGCAGGACCAGAAGGAAGTTCCAGCCAGCCCTTCCTCGGGGCCAGGAATCCCAGTCCCCTTGAGACCTGGAAGTTTCCAGAACCTTCTCACAGATCAACCACAGACCCGCAATCAGCAAGCAAGATTCACACCTGGGCAGCAGGATCGCAGCCACAGTGGCCTCAGAACCCCGGCCCAGCTGGGCTCCCGTCTCTCAGAACCAGCACAGGGTGCAGGGGGCAGCGAGGCCTGCAGGCTTCCCTTGGGGGGAGCAGAGGCAGGGGCGGCGTGCCCTGGAGGACGGCAGGTGAGGGCATGCACCCCATGGAATCCCAAGGAGGGCCAAGCACTGGCAGAAAGAGGAGCCGGGATGTGGGGCTGCCCGCTTCCTTCTCCACAGAGGGACCCGTGTTCTCAGGGACCCCTCACACACGCCAGGGCTGCTGGGCTCTGGGCTTGGCCCTGGACACAGCCATTCTCAGTTCACGAAGCTGGGAGCTGAAACTCAGGGGGACGCAGAGCCCAGCTCCTCGTGAGGGCTCTGGGGAGGGTCTTCCAGGCGCCTCTTTTTTTCCCACTTGCAGGGGTTTCTGGCGCTCCCTCGGTGGCTCCTGACTTGAGACCCGCTCTGCCCCCACGGCTTCTATCTTCCTGGGACATCGACTCCTCTGTGTCTGTGGCTTCACGCAGCCTTTCTACAAGGACAGCGGTCACTGGAGTTAGGTCCGCCCTGATCCAGTCAACCTCGATTTAACAATTACGTCTTCCAAGACCCTATTTTCCAGATGAGGTCACTTTCCACCGTTCCAGTGGATGTGAGCTTCAGGGAGACGCCACTCAGCCTGACCGGCCCCCAGCTGGGCAGGAGGCAGGGCTCCAGGCCCAGGACAGGCCATCCTAGAACACGGGGGTCAGGGCCGAGAGGCCCCCCGAGAGGCTGGCACTCAGGGACATCCGCCCGTGGGGCTCTGGGACGGGCGGGAAGAAGGCACTTCCCAGGAAGGGACGAGAGGCTCTGTATTCCAGGGAGGCGCAGCAGAGGGACCCGGACCTCGGGACCCAGGGGCGGGGTGGGGGAGGGTGTGGGAGCTGGACTGCTCCTGCTGCCCGGCCACGCTAGCTCCCGTCTGCCCTGTTCCAGGGTCCCCTCCTCCAGGCTCCCGCGTAGGCAGTGAGCGGGTGACCCCGAGGGAGGGGGCTCCGACTAGGCTGCAGGCTGCCACACAGGCCTCCTCCCCAGAATGTCCAGCCCCATCCCTCTTCCCTGGACCCCATTGAATTGTGCTGAGACCCTGTCCTCCTGGGCCTGGCCCTGTCCACACCGACCCCCCTATGCCTGGTGGTCACTGTGAGTCCTTTCTGGGACCAGATGTTCTCCTACCCCCACCCCCAAAATCAGACAAGAAAGGGGGAGGTGCGCCAGGGGCACGCTGGCCCAGGAACACACGTCCCCCGGGGCTGGCCCCCGCTGTGGGGTCCCCGTGGGTACAGGATGGGCTCTGTGGGGCTCACGTGGGCGGGGCCTGCTCTGGGGCACCCTCAGGGCTGGGCCGTGACCCTGGCCTTCTTCGCTTGGTCATTCGTCAGCACACTGACCTGTGGGTGGACGGCAGGAGGGCGGGCAGGGAGAGACGGCGTCCCCACTGGCAGGGGTGAGCGGCTCTGGGAACAGCCAGGGAGGGCGGGTGGCGGGGCCCTGGGCTCCTCACCCTGCATCGGGCAAGCAGAGCTGCTCCCCGTGCGCGCGTGGCAGCTGGAGCAGAGACAGGGAGGGAGGGAAGAGGCTGGGCTCCGTCTCCACCGAGGGCACGCCCGCAGCCGCTTCCTTCAGCGGGGCCCGCGTCCCCGCCACCTCCCGGTACCCCACTGGGCTGAGAATCCATGAACGGGGTGCTCTTCGGTGAGGTCACAGCTCCCCTGACCCAACGCCTCCCAAGTCCACCCTGAACCGCCACACTGAGGGCCAGCCCTGGACACAGGGACTTCGGGCGGACATTTAAGGTCTAAACCGTAGAGCAGTGGCCTTCGTAGAGACGGAAAGCAGCAGAGGGTGTGGGGCTGGACAGGGGAAGTGGCGCTAGTGTTGAGTGGGTGGGGTTTGGGAGGATGCCCCGTCGGGGAGGGCCGTGGCCATGGTGGTGGCACTCCACGGTGGGTGTGCTCGGTGCCTCTGGGCTGTGTGCCCTTGGCGCTGGAGCGGTCAGTCTCTGGGCTGGGTGATTACGCTCTACTAGAGAGAGTCTCAGTCAGGCCCAAGAGTCCAACCAGGTAGGCCCCGGCCCCAGCTCAGAGACCAGAGATGGCCCAGGCCCCAAGGGGAGGCTCATGGGCCATGCTGGCCCCGGGGGGCAGGCCTCGGCCTGCCTGCCTCAGCACCTGCGCCCGCCCCCCTCCACCCCAAGGCGGCCAGAGGACACCTCGGCTCTCCATCCACAGCAGCCGCTCCTCCACCCTAAGGGGGGCCGCCCGGCACCTCACATGCCAGGGAGTGGATCCGCCGTCCTCCGCCACCCCTGCCCCTGTGGGGCCCTGATTGGGGCCCTGGGCACAGCGGGCAGCAGCTGGAGAGGTGCCCTGGACCAGGCTGAGGCTGCTCCTCCAGGCCTGGGCCCAGCACAGCGGCTGCACCACCCCCAGGAGGCCCCGGAGCCCGGCCGGGACAGCCCTCCTTTCGCCTAGCCCTGCTCTTCATCACACCTGACACACAAGGTCACAGTCCTGTGCGGAACTCACCCGTCCAGGGAGGCCCCAAACTGCCTCGGCCAGCGGCTCACCTCTCCCAGACCTGCGCCTGCGCTTTCACTGTGGCCAAGGGTGGTCCTTGACCACTCCTGCTTGCTCTGAGCCTCTCTGGGGACGGACCCCCAGAGTGACCCACCCCGACTGCGGGACAGAGATGCTCCTGGTGTGACTGGCATTGGAGCTCCCTGTCGGGGCTCCCAGCTGCCCGCCCGCCACAGAGCAGGCGGGGGCTGCCTGGGAACTGCTCCTCCCTGCACAAGGGGTGGGGTCGTGGGCCGTGGGCCGTGGCCTGGCCTGGAGGGGCAGGTGTCCCTGCGCCACGCCTGGGCAGCCAGGCTCTGGCCCTCAGAGGCCCTTGGTCGGCTGCATCGGATCAGAGGGGCGACAGCCCCCTGGGGGCTGCCCCACGCGTGGGGCATGTGGCCGTGTGGGCTGGTGGGAGCGGGAGGGAGCCTGAGGGCCACAGTGAGGCCGTGTCCCTGTGTCTTGATCAATGGCAGCTGTTGAAAGCCCAGTTGGCCCGTAGCACCCAGCAAGGCCACAGAGCAGTTGACTGGGGCCCCTCCCCAGCCCCTGAGGGGGAAAGCTGGGCTTCTGGGGGTCCCTGCAGCAGGGCAGAGAGGACAGCCCAGAGCATGGCAGCGCGGCGCTGACTCAGTGCTGACTTGGCGCTGGAGGACCTGGGCGAGAACCTGGACTTCTCTGGGACAGTCCTGCAGCCCAGGGGCATCACCCACTGCTCTGGGGGAAGGTGGTCCCTGGGCTGTGGCACCCAGTGGGGCTGTTTGATGGTCAAGCTGCCCGGCCCAGGGCCAGCCCCTTCCCTCCAGATAGACCCCAGGCTGCAGAACGGCAGCAGAGACAGGGTCTGAAACCCGAGTGGCCTCACAGATCTTGAAGGCTTTTCCACCCTGAGCTGGAAGGAGGCAGGGAGGTCTTGGAGAGCTGGTCATGCCACTGGAGGTGATGTCAGAGACAGCTGGGTGACACTTGTGTCCCTGGACAGTGGGAGTGGGGACTGCACCTCCAGGGAGGGAGTCTCCTTGTGTGTCATTTCCCAGGCAGGGGAGTGGAGTGGGGACTGCACCTCCAGGGAGGGAGTCTCCTGAGCTGGGGAAGCTGGCAGGACCTGGCTCCCGTCTTGACTTTGTCCTTGACACTGTGTCTGGGGAGCCGCATGGCCTTGCTGGGCCTGGGCGCTCTGTGCAGCTGTCCTTCCCAACCAGACCCTCACAGGTCCTGGGGAGAAAGAGGAACAGGAGGGGGCCGCGGACCAGAGGCAGCCCAAGTTCCTGCAAGGGGGTGGTGGCGGCTCGGGCCCTGCCACGCCCGCCCGAGAGGGTTCAGAGGCACCACTGTTTGTTTTGCTGCCTGGCTGTCACTTAGCTACACCATGCCCCATAATTAGACCTTTGCTACCAAGTTTAAATTGTTTTATTACTTCAAACACGCATGAAGTTTGTTGGTTTTGCTTGAGCATTATTATCGCATCTTAGTTTCTCAAAGGTTGTTTATTCAGTGTCAGTTACAAACAAAGCTTAGTGCACATCAAGAGATCTGGAGTTTTAAAACTTTCTCCCAATGATAAAGCTGAGCGGGGGGGGGGGAGTGCTGGCCACGCCCAGTTGGGAGGCCGCCCCAGCCCAGGAGATTGAGGTCCACCCCAGCAGCACCGGGAGTCCCACCTCACAAAACCCCCAAACTCAACGTAAGATCATTTATAAAAAATACACGCGTGATACATAGGAAATAATCTTCAACAAAATCAAGATAGTTTGTAATTTTATCACTCGGATAATCAAAACTATTAATACTGTAGTGCATTTTTAGTCATATGAATGTGTATCACAGCCTTTAAAAATACATTTGGATTGTGACCTCTCTGAGCAGTTTCACATGCTGTTTTCTATTTATGTAAAAAGGATTCCTTCGAGTGTTGTATGTCACTCGGAGACACTGTTTTTAGTGTCTAGTGTTTCATTGTGTCCAATATTTAACATTTCCATTTTTAGACATTTGCTGTTTCTATACAGTATTATAAACAATGTCCTTGTATCCTTTCCAGATCTCTTGATTCCAACGAGAACTTCTCCTTGGATGAAGCGTTTAAAATGCAGTCATCCAGCGGAAGGACTCGTCTTCTCTCCAAGCTCGTGATATGCACGTGCTGCCGTGGGTGGGACCCTCCGGACCTTACACCAGGTGGACGTGTGAGAAGTTTTATTTAAAGAATTTTTGCTAAGTTCAGAAGTGAGAAGTATCATCTGTATTTGTCTCCTAGGCTGCCATAACAAAGAAGCAGGAGCTGGGCTCGAATGACAGAGCCGTGCCAGGGGCCTGGGGAAGGCTGTGAGTGACACAGGGGACGGCCTCCCTGCCCCCTGCAGTGTTGGGCTCAGGGACCCTTCGCCCAGGGACCCCTCTGTCACACAGGGCTGTCCTCGCCGTGTGTCTCTCTCTCAGGAGGACCCCAGTCCCGTTGGGTTCAGCCCTCTCAGTGGGACGTCACCTAGCTGGTGACACCTGCAGCTGTCCTGTTTCTGCCCCAGGTCACACTCCCAGGTTCCGTGGGACTGAGCGCGGTGGGAGATGGCCGTCCAGCCTGTGGCCTGGGTGTGCGTGTCCACGAGCAGGCCGCAGCCTCCCTGCGAGCCGACGTGTCTCCCGAGTGACGCCGTCTGCTCCCGAGCGCGGCCTGGGCATCCTCTGGGCTGACGCGCCTCCTGTGAACAGAGAAACGCAACGCAGAGCGGTCCACGCTAAAGGAAAGCCAGCGCTGACCACTGGAGCTCGAGCCAGAGGGGCCGCGTCTGCTTTCTCCTCGCCTCTGGCTGCGCCCACGTGGCCCAGTGGTGCTGCACTCCAAGGCCGCTCCCCTAGCGCGCAGGAAGCTGGCTCCCAGGGCTGGGTGTGGGGCGGCCCGCAATAGGGTGCCTCTGGCCCCTCCTGCATCCCCTCCCTTGTTGCCGCCTGAAGCGATGGCCGCTTGGAGCAACGAAGCCGCGGGAAGAAGTTCAGAGGGAACTGGAAACAAACAGCTTTTTATTCTGATAACTTTTCTCTCTGGCTCTAACAACGACTAACACGCACCACACACACCACCAAAATGGCGCTGACCCGATCAGCAATCTCAGCTCAAGTCACTCGAGATCCCGGGCCAAGTCCCGCGAGATCCCGGGCCAAGTCCCGTGAGACTACGGAAGGCGGCAATGCCCAAAACTCCATGGCACATAGTCAACCTCAATTTAAGCCATCTCCCCAAACAGGGCTCCTACACTCCCTCTTGCGCCCTTCCACCTTCTGCCATGGGGGATGTCCAGGACAGCCCTTGCCAGATGCCAGCCCGTCCATCTTGGATTTCCAAGACAGTAAACGTGTGTCTGCCATAGCTGGCCTGGTCTGGGGCCTTCTCTTACAGCAGTGCACAGTGGACAGACACAGGTGGCCACGTCTTCCCAGCCCTGGCCTGCACAGGCCTTCCCCTTGCTCCAGCCAGCGTTTTAGGGAAGCCCTCTGGCCACCAAGGATGTCACATTTAGCCACTGGAGGTGAAGTATAGGTTGGTCACCCTGATTACCTGAACAACAGGTGGGAAACGGGTAGCTCCCAGGAGCTGTGGCCAAACATAGGAGTCACAGACTTCTTTGGGTGGGCAAAATCCAACGATGTCCCCGGAAGGGTAAATTCTTTTCTTATGTTTTTTTTTTTCTTTCTGAGAGCTCTTTATATATGAAGGGTGTTATCCTTTATATCTTTCTTACCCACATTATAGGTCTGCCTTTGTGGGTTTCGCCCCAGAGGCCACGGACTGCCTTCCGAGCTGGTCCTGCCTGCAGCACCCTTGCTGTGCCGTGTGGTTGCATAATCGGAGCATTTCATCCCTGGGGATGAACAATGCCATCGTGGGGAAGAGAAAAAACACCATGCTTAGTGCTTCAGTAAACCAACTGGCATTTAACAGCTTATCGTCATTTGTACAGACGTCACAGGTGAATGCTAAAGCAAAGAAGCCATCGCGGGCCCTAATAAAAGAGTGGCGGGGCTCATAAAAGTTGCGGTGTTTGTGCAGTGATAAGAGCCGACGCCAAGGGCCACTCGTCCTGTGTGGTTTCAAGTCCTCACTCGGTCTTGAAATCGTGATAAGGAATGTGACTTTGAACTCGTGACCCTTGTGATCAGGCTGTGAACTGAAGGCAGAGAGAGTGGTGGCCTGACCCCGGCTCCCCTCCCAGGGGCTGGCACCACCTGTGGGAGGAGCCGCAGCGGGCCCTGGGGGAGGGACAGGGCAGCTGGCAGAGGCCCCTGGCCTCCTCCCACAGGGCCTGGCCCACGTGCTCCGGCCAATGCCTCCCTCTCCGAGGACGGAACAACCCCCACCCCAGGGATGGCAAGTCACACCCTCACGTTTAAATTCAGGGGCAACAGGGTGGCGGGGGGAGGGGACTCCTGATGGCGGTGTGCGCTGTGGTCCCAGGGAGAACCTGCTCCCTTCTAGGGGTGCCACAGGGGGGGTCTCGGGTCCAGTGTGGCCCAGGATCCTGCCCAGACCATGCCCCCGCCCTGGCATCCCTTAGGGTGCCGCCAGCTCTGGGTACGGAGGCTGAGCCTCCAGCCTCCCCCCAGTCCCCTGCCCTGGGGAGGAATCAGAGCAGCAGCAGTGCCTGAGAGGTGGCGTGGAGGGTTTGGCAGGGGCAGCACAGGGCCGTGCACAACGGGGAAGGGCCGAGTTAGAGAGGAGGCCCTGGGTTCACTCCCCACCGGAGATAGGGAGGAGAGGAGGGGTAAACACAGGCACCCCCTCAGCGTGGCCGCCCGAAGGAGCACTCGCCACGCGGTGTGGTGCGTGCGGCTCCGCGCTCAGCGTCCCCACGTGCACCTGTGCACGTCTCTCACACACACACACACACACACACACACACACACACACACACACACACGAGCAGGGGCGGCTTGGGCCTCCTCCTTCCCTGGGCGGCTGCGGAGGCCCTGCACGAGCTGCCCTGCACACCCGTCCTGGCCCTGGTGCTGCCCCCACCCAGGGCACAGATCCCAGCTCCCCGGGGGGGCAGGCCACTGGAGGGTGAGGGCCTGCCCTGCTGGGCACCGGCTGCTGCCTCCAGCCCCCGGGCCACCAGGTCACGGGCTGGTGAAGTGGAGCACAGCCGCAGGAGGGGCTCCTTGTCACCTGCCCGCCCGGGACCTTGGCTGACCTGAGCCTGTGTGCGTCTTCCTCATTCCACGGGGGTTCGCTCAGCCTCTCGGGGCCGCGGCTCCCTGCCCGGGCAAGGCTGAGGTCGACGCATGCCTCTGGGAGCCCAGTGGGTGGCCCTGTGGGGCTGGGTCACACCACAAACCCCCAGTGCTGTTCGAGGACAAAGGGCAGGAGGCAGAGCAGGAGGAGAGGGCTGAGGGGCTCTGCGCCGCGGGAGGCTGTCCAGCTGACCACGCAGGACACTGTCCTCTCACAGCCCTCTGCGGCTCTGTCCCCTGTGGCCAGGGAAGTCAGCTCTGAGAGGATGTGGCAGCGTGGCCAGCTCTGAGCTGCTCCTTCGATGGGGCCCCAGGAAGCCTGTGCTGCCACCCCTGGCCCGGCAGGACGGAGCCCTGCTCGGGTCTCCAGGTGTGCTGCAGCCGGTCTGCTCCCTGCGGGGCCTGCACCCCGGACGCAGCCTGCCCGAGGAGCCTCAGGGACAGTCAGTGAGCAGAGGAGCCCACACCTCTGTGCTTGTGTGCCTGTGTGTGCACGTGTGCCCTGTGTGTGCCGCTTGTGTGCCTGTGTGTGCCTGTGTATACGCGTGTGCCTGTGTGTGCTTGTGTGCCTTGTGTGCCTGTGTGTATGTGTGTGCCTATGTGTACACGTGTGCCTGTGTGTGCTTGTGTGTACGTGTGTGCCTGTGTGTACGTGTGTGCCTGTGTGTACGTGTGTGCCTGTGTGTGCCTGTGTGTGCTTGTGTGTATGTGTGTGCCTGTGTGTATTGTGTGCCTGTGTGTGCTTGTGTGTATGTGTGTGCTTGTGTGTATGTGTGTGCCTGTGTGTGCTTGTGTGTGTATGTGTGTGCTTGTGTGTATGTGTGTGCCTGTGTGTATGTGTGTGTGCCTGTGTGTGCTTGTGTGCCTGTGTGTGCTTGTGTGTATGTGTGTGCTTGTGTGTATGTGTGTGCCTGTGTGTGCTTGTGTGTATGTGTGTGCTTGTGTGTATGTGTGTGCCTGTGTGTGCTTGTGTGTGCGCGTGTGCCTGTGTGTGCTTGTGTGCCTGTGTGTACGTGTGTCTGCATGTGCTCATGTCTATGTGTCTGCAGATCTGCGAGCTTGTGTGCTGCGTGCTTGTGTGACTGTGCGCGCGCCCGTGCACATGTGCGTGAGTGTGTGCGCTTGCTTTGTGCAAGGGTGCTTGTGCCTGTGTGTTTGCCTGTGTGCCCACCTGAAGGTGCACACGCATGCAAGTGCGTGCAAGTGTGTCTGTGCGTGTCTGGGTCCAGTGCACCTACGTGCTCTCCTCCTCGACCCTCAGTCCTGGCCAGAGCCCCTCAGCACCTGGACCGCTGGACTCGGGCGAGACGAGGGTGGGCCGGTCACGTTGGAGACATCCGGGAAAGGGTGGCTCCCTCCAGCTGGACAGGTCAGATGCCCTGGCCAAGCGGGCCCGCGGGGTCAGCACTGTGTACTCGAACTTTGTATCCAAGTAGGTCCCAGGGACAGGAGTGTGACAGCGAGTGCCACCCCCAGGAGCTCACAGTGGACACACCAGGCGACTGGGCAGACACCCCCTCCGTCACCAGTGCCCCAGGCCAGGGGAGACCCTGTTGGGGGCTCCAGATGCCAAGGAGCACGCTCGGCCCCTCCTCTCCAGGGCCTGCTTTTTGGGGAGCCCCAGCTTGGCCAGGCTCCGTTCGGACCAAGGGGCAGCTCTGAGTGGCCAGCACATGGCCAGTGGCCCAGGCCTCCTCCAGCACATGTGAGCCTGGGGACAGGTGGGGTAGGCAGGGCTGGGGCCGAGTCAGGCTGTCCCCTGCCTGTGTCATTCAGACAGCAGGACAGAGCAGGGCAGACCCAGCCCACGTGGGCAGTGCAGCCAGGAGGGCCGACTCGGGGGGCCCCGCCCGTGTCCACTCAGGACCCTCGTCACGGCCTGGCTGCCTGCTCCTGGTCATGCCTTTCTCTCTCAGAGCTGATCCCTCGCCTGCCTTGTCTGCCTGGGGTGGAGGCGACCTCCGCTGCAGCCCAAGGCTGACCTGACCAGCTCAAGAGTCACAGAAGGCACTAGGACTCGGGCTGGCCGGGAGCCCGCTGCCTGCAAGTGGCAGTCAGTGTCCTCTGCCCTGGCCGTGGTGCAGGGGCTCGGTGTAGGTGTCCCTCCTAGCCCTAGTGGCAGCACGCCCCACCTGACCTGCGTCCCCACCTGACCTCGGGGTCTCCTGGGGGACCCACCTCAGGGAACACAGCCCAGTCACTGAGGCGTGCTGTGCTGTGCACCGTGGTCCAGGAACCTGGAGTGGTCTGGGGGACAGGGGCCTGGTGTGCCCGTGGACACTCTGGTTCGGGTATCACAGCATGCCAGCACGCGAGCAGGTGTCCCTGCCCCAAGAACCTGGCAGACACGTGGAGAGCATGTGTGGGCACGTGGAGAGTGTGTGTGTGTGGGCAGAGGAGAGCATGTGTGGGCACGTGGAGAGCATGTGTGGGCAGAGGAGAGCACGTGTGTGGGCAGAGGAGAGCATGTGTGTGGGCAGAGGAGAGCATGTGTGTGGGCAGAGGAGAGCATGTGTGGGCACGAGGAGAGCATGTGTGTGGGCAGAGGAGAGCGTGTGTGGGCAGAGGAGAGCATGTGTGTGGGCACGAGGAGAGCACGTGTGTGGGCAGAGGAGAGCGCGCGTGTGTGGGCACGTGGAGAGCGTGTGTATGGGCAGAGGAGAGCACGTGTGTGGGCACGTGGAGAGCACGTGTGTGGGCAGAGGAGAGAGCGTGTGTGTGGGCAGAGGAGAGCACGTGTGTGTGGGCAGTGGAGAGCACGTGTGTGGGCAGAGGAGAGCACGTGTGTGGGCAGAGGAGAGCGCATGTGTGGGCACGTGGAGAGCACGTGTGTGGGCAGAGGAGAGCACGTGTGGGCACGTGGAGAGCACGTGTGTGGGCAGAGGAGAGCATGTGTGTGGGCAGAGGAGAGCATGTGTGGGCACGTGGAGAGCACGTGTGTGGGCAGAGGAGAGCGTGTGTGTGGGCAGAGGAGAGAGCACGTGTGTGGGCAGAGGAGAGCACGTGTGTGGGCAGAGGAGAGCATGTGTGGGCACGTGGAGAGCATGTGTGTGGGCAGAGGAGAGCGTGTGTGGGCACGTGGAGAGCACTGTGTGGGCACGAGGAGAGCACGTGTGTGGGCACGAGGAGAGCACGTGTGTGGGCAGAGGAGAGCACGTGTGTGTGGGCAGAGGAGAGCGTGTGTGTGGCAGAGGAGAGCATGTGTGGGCAGAGAGAGCATGTGTGGGCAGAGGAGAGCACGTGTGTGGGCAGAGGAGAGCATGTGTGTGGGCAGAGGAGAGCGTGTGTGTGGGCAGAGGAGAGCGTGTGTGTGGGCAGAGGAGAGCACGTGTGTGGGCAGAGGAGAGCATGTGTGGGCAGAGGAGAGCATGTGTGGGCAGAGGAGAGCATGTGTGGGCAGAGGAGAGCACGTGTGTGTGGGCAGAGGAGAGCATGTGTGGGCAGAGGAGAGCATGTGTGTGGGCAGAGGAGAGCATGTGTGTGGGCAGAGGAGAGCGTGTGTGTGGGCAGAGGAGAGCACGTGTGTGGGCAGAGGAGAGCATGTGTGGGCAGAGGAGAGCATGTGTGGGCAGAGGAGAGCATGTGTGGGCAGAGGAGAGCACGTGTGTGGGCAGAGGAGAGCACGTGTGTGGGCAGAGGAGAGCACGTGTGTGGGCAGAGGAGAGCATGTGTGTGGGCAGAGGAGAGCGTGTGTGTGGGCAGAGGAGAGCATGTGTGGGCAGAGGAGCAGCATGTGTGGGCAGAGGAGAGCACGTGTGTGGGCAGAGGAGAGCATGTGTGGGCAGAGGAGAGCATGTGTGGGCACGTGGAGAGCACCTTGTGTGTGGGCACGTGGAGAGCATGTGTGGGCAGAGGAGAGCGTGTGTGTGGGCAGAGGAGAGCGCGTGTGTGGGCAGAGGAGAGCATGTGTGGGCACGTGGAGAGCACGTGTGTGTGGGCAGAGGAGAGCACGTGTGTGGGCATGAGGAGAGCACGTGTGTGGGCAGAGGAGAGCACGTGTGTGTGGGCAGAGGAGAGCACGTGTGTGGGCACGTGGAGAGCACGTGTGTGGGCACGTGGAGAGTGTGTGTGTGGGCAGAGGAGAGCACGTGTGTGGGCAGAGGAGAGCACGTGTGTGCGGGCACGTGGAGAGCACGTGTGTGGGCACGTGGAGAGTGTGTGTGTGTGTGTGTGGGCACGTGGAGAGCACGTGTATGGACACGTGCTCAGCTGGTGCCCAAGGACCCAGCCAAGGGTCAGGCGTGGCCAGGGCAGAGGCTGGGCATCAGCCCTCAACCGTGCCGTGGCGGGGAGGGGTCCGTCCTTCTGCCCCGGACTCGAGCACCAGCTGGCAGCCGTAGCGGGCAGGAAGCACGTGGGGTCCAGGAAGGGCGAGGGCGGCGCGCACACTTCCCCCATGCCACCTGTCGTCAGGGGGGGCGGGCACCCTGGGCACTCGCCCAGCGCCTGGCGTGGCAGCGTGGTGAAGTGGGCCCGTGCCCCGGGGCTGCGTGGTGGACACCCGTGAACAGAGCTCACAGGCTCTTCTTGAAGTTCAAGGGTCAGAAGCCCCAGATCAAGGCGTGGCGGGGCCGTGCTCCCTCCGCAGGCTCCCGGGAGACCCTTCCTCGTCCTGCAGACCAGGTGGCTCCTGGGGGCCCCTGGCTTGTGGCTGCGTCCTCTCGCCTCTGCCTGACTCCCGTGGCCTCCGCTCTCCCTGTGCTTTCTCCTGTCGCGAGGGCACCTGGTGCTGGAACCTGGGCCCCCCAGACAACCCGGGATGACCGCGTCTCTAGATCCTTAACTGGATCCCTGTCAGTGGGGTCCCTTCAGATCAGGTCATCTTCACAGGTTTGGGCACGTGGATGGACCTTTGCGGGACACCACACGCCCACCACACCTTAACCACATCGCCCCTCGGTTCCGTGCCCGCGGGGCCGGGACGGTCGTCACAGCTCAGAGGGGTCGTGCACATGACGACCAGCTGCGGGGCTCCGGTGGACGGCGAGAGCCACAAGGCGAGGCCCCGCGAGTGTCCGCGGTCCTGCGGTCAGCGCAGCCTGCCGGCCTCCTGCTCCCCGGGTGTGGGCTGCAGCTGGACGCCAGCCTCCTCGGCCTGGGGGTGGCCGCACACGGTCCTCGCCACTGCAGGGGCCACCAGGGTGCAGACTGACCGTTGTGGACTCGTGGTGAGAATCTGCTGGGCCCAGGTGGGCAAGCCATGTCACAGCGGCAGGTCCCCACACACACCCTGAGGCACCTGACAAGGGGCTGTGGGGCGAGGGGAGGGGTGGGGCACTGCAGAGCAGCTGGTCCTGGCCCACGGGGCGTACAGGGGGCACCAGCACCCCGAGGGCCCACACAGTCACCCGCACTGCCCCGCCCGGCCCTGTGGGGTGGCCTTCAGAGGCAGGTCCCCAACCTCCTGCACGCCCTCAGCAGCGTCTTCACCTGGTGACTCCCCGGGGTGCAGGGGACTGCGTCCTCCCAGCCAGGGGGACCGCACCAGGGCCACGAGCAGAGCAGGGGGCCCTGAGGAGCAGGCCGATGGGCACCGTCCAGCCCACCAGGGAGGGCAAGCCGTAGACTCGCCCTTGCCCTGGGACGGAGCCCATTCTGCCAGATGTGTCCCTGTCTAAAGGGGGACGCACCCCACTGCCCTCGTCACTGTGCTGGGGGTCACACGCACAGAGGGAAACTTCTTTGTACACTGTAACGTGACGACTGTCGCGAGCCCAGGGCCACGAGCAGACCACAGACCAGGCGGCTGCACCAGCCACGCTGTGCCTCGCCCTGAGGGACAGGTCCCAGGAAAGGCGTTTGGGGGCAGGTCCCTCCTGAGCCCTGTCCTTGGCTGGCAGGTGACATCTCCCCCCGCCACCCGTGTCCTCACAGGCTGTCCTCCCTGAGTCTGAGTCCTGATCTCCTCCTACAGGGACTGCCGTGTTGGAGCGGGGACACCCTGATGACATCACTGTAGCTTAGCCACCTCTGTGAAGACCCCGTGTCTTAATAAGGTCATGTGCTGAGGTCCTGGGGGGACGTCAAGGGGACTTGGGGGTGCGTGGGCCTGGTGCAATGCACAGGTGGGAGGGCCCACGACAGCCGCTGGACAGCTCCTCCTCTGCAGGCTCAAGTCACGGCCGGTCCTCAGGTAGAGGACAATTCCAAGCGGCGGGCCCCGGCTCTGGGCCTCCCTGAGCAAGGCGAAGGCCACTCCTGCCTCCTCAGAGCCTCTCTGTGTGCTTCAGCCCAGGCCCATGGTGGGCAGCGGGGACTCTGGCCTGGCCTCTGAGACTGGCATGACTTCTCCTGCAGTGGGTGACACGGCTGGAGGCCCTGGCAGGGGAGGGCCTCTGGCCAGGGGGCCGGGCTGGACCTGGCCGCAGGGCAGGGCCCCTCTTCCTCCGGCTCACCTGCTGACTACGTGGAGGACGACCCGTTTCCAGCAGGACTCTCGGGTGCCTCCCTGGGCCACCGTGAGCAGAGCCCGGCCGCGCCTGTGGACGCGTCTCCGTGTCCACTCAGAGCCGTCCTCCTGCTGGGCTCCTACCAGCGCGCAGGGTGCTGGCACCCCCGCCTCTCCTCCTGCCCAGCAAAGCTCTGACAAGGACAGTCCTGGCAGCCCTGCGAAGACGGGGAAGGTCGCGGGCGCAGGGTGGCTGAGGACCCTGCTGCGCTGAGGGGCGGGCGCAGGAGCCCCAGTTCCCGCCCCTCCACGAGCCAGGCCGCCGGGCTCTGCTTTGAAAGCTCTTCCTTGCACAACAGCTTTGAAAACAATCGATTTGAATGAGCCAGCGTGTCAACAGGGGACAGTGGTCACGCGGAGCCAGTGGTCACCGGCCATGGCTGGAGCCCATGTGGGCAAAAGGGCACCTGGGAGGACGGGGCCTGTGAGCCCGGCCTTGGTCAAGGCTGCAGGCGGAGGCTCTCTGGGCCTTGACGCCCGCGGGCCCCTCTGCCCGCTGCTTCTGCACAGAGGCAGGGACCTGCCCGCCAGCCCCTCTGCGGGGTGTGGGGCAGAGTCGGAGGATGACACGTTTCCAGAAGGTTCCTTCCAGGCGTGGAGTGGGACATGAGGTGGGGTCGGCCAGGCCTGCTGGGTGGGGTGGGGTCAGTTCCTCCCTCCCTGTCTGCGGAGGCCAGGCCCAGGCTGGGTGCACAGTGTCCTTCCGCAGGCCGCCCTGCTCCCGCCTGGCTGGGAGGCACCCGTGCGACAGCTGCTGTTTACTGACACCTACTTCCCTGCTCTCCCCCACAGCCCTGGAGAGCTGCTGCTGTCGCTTCTGCTTCGTAGAGGAGGAGGCGAAGGTCCAGAGAGGACCGAGACTGCGCGTAGCTGACAGGCACAGCCAGGATCTGCACCCACGTTCCCGCCCGCCAGCCCAAATGCGCCAACGGCTTCCGTGCGGGCATCTGTCTCCAAGAGACCGTCTGGCGGGGGTCTGGCGGGGCCTGGCGGGGGTCTGGCGGGGTCTGGCAGACGCCGCTGTTCACTCTCTCCGTCTGCTGCCAGTTCAGCGCCTGCTGGTGTGCCCCCGGACTCACGGAGGAGGCCGGTCCTCCAGTCTGCCCCTCGGCCAGGCCGCCCGCTCCAGGCCCACTGGGACCCGACTGCTAGTGTGACCCGGACACCTGTCCCCACATCCTCCACTGAGGCTCAGGCCCCTGCCCTGGGGGAGGCCCCAGCCCCTCCAGCCCTGGCCCAGTCCAGTTCCAAGCCATCGAGCAGGGGATGGGGAGGCTGAGACAGAGAGGCCATCCTTCAGGGAGGAGGCCAGGAGGACCAAGGAGACTCCTCAGCGGAGAGGACACCACTTCTGGCACCAGCCCTGCCCTGGGCTGCCCGGGGAGGGTCTGCTCATCACCATGAGTCCCAGGGCGGTTGGTGGTGAGGCCCAGCCTCCCCCCCCAAGAGCCTCCTCATCAAAGGTGCACCGGGGGCTCCTTGGGGGAGGGGTGAGCAGATGGGCCCCGAGTGCCCGTGGGGGCCAGGCCAGATAGGGCAGGTGAGCTCGGGGGGCATCTGGAGGTAGGACTCTGGCCAAGCCCTGAGGGGACCAGGCAGGGCAGGAGGCTCTGCAGGCTGGCCACGCCCACTCTGGCCACCTCCCCTCCGACCACTCTGGCCTCCTGCCTCCCTGTAGTGACCACAGCCTCTCCTTTCTGCTGGTGCTCAGACACGTGGGCCCCACTGTCCCGCAGGGACGGTCTCTCCCAGCCTGAGCCTAGTTCCTAGAGATAGCAAAGGGCCCACCTGTGAGGTGTCCTTCAAAAGCACCCCCCAATCCACAGCCCACAGCCCCACCAGGCACCGCCCCCGCCCTCATCACCTGCAGGGACAGTCCTGTCCCCCCGGGGCCTGTGACCTGACTCACCAGCCCTTCCCCGCCGCTGCTGCCTCACCTGTTGCCGCCCACAGAGACCACGAGAGGCTCCTGCCCGCTGCGGGCTCCGCTGCTGCTGGCCCCGCTCCCCGTGTGGCCCCCTGCGGCCCTGCCTGGCATGCCCTTGAGACCTGTTGGCGAGCAGTGGCCTCACCAGTGGCAATCGCCTCCTGGTGTGTCGCCTCGCCACGCCCGAGGATGGCCCCCTGTTGGCACGCAGGCGCCGGGACAGGCCTGGGGCTCCGCGCGGCCCCTCCTCCCACTGGCGGACACCCCGAGGCACCACGGACTCTGCAGGTCACTGCTCCCCAGGCGGCCTCGCCCCTGCGTGCCCCTCCATCAGCAGCCACACCCGGCGGCCCCGGCCACGCGGGCTCCCAGGGCTCCACATGGGCATCCTGAGAGCACTTTGCCACGTGTCCTGTGCCACCTGAGCGCCCTCGACACCAGCAAGGGAGGGAGCCTGGCCGGGCACCTCAGCCCGGACGGAGCTGTCCTTCCCACTGCAGCCGTCCACTGCGCCTCCTCCTGAACTCGGCACATCCGGGGTGCAGGAGCCCTGTTTGGGGAGATGGCTTAAATTGCGGTGGACTACGGGCTTTGGCTTTGGACATGTTTGGGCATTGGCGCCTTCCGTACTTGGCCCGGGATCTTGCGAGACTTGGCCGGAGATCTCGAGGGACTTGAGCGAGATTGCGGATGAGGTCTGCGCCATTTTTGGAGGTTAGAGGAGCGTGGACAGTGCGTGTCGGGGTGTAGTTAGAGCCAGAGAGAAAAGTTATTAGAATAAAGGGCTGTTTGTTTCCAGTTCGTCTCAAAACTTCTTCCCGCGGCTTCTTTGCTCCAAGCGGCCATCGCTTCAGGCGACGACACCGGGGAACCTGCAGGAGTCCCTCAGCCAGCGCAGCCTGGTCCAGACACAACCCGCGCTCCCTCCCGGCCTGGCCTGAAGCCCCCTCCCCGGTCATCCCGCCGCCCCCACCAGCAGCCGGACTCAGCTCCCCCACCAGCTCCGTCCTCCCGGCACCTGGGCTCCCAGCCGGCCTCCTCCGGCCTCACCCAGGCTGCGCCCAGCTGTGGCCGCCCCACCCCTCCCGGCCTGGGTCTGCCGCCCCTGCCTCCGGAGTCCCTGGTCCCATGGCCACCACCGGCTCCTTCCAGAAGGACCAGCTTGCTGGGCACCCCCTCCGCCCAGCCAAGTCTCAGGAGCCGTCTCCCAGACACGTGGGGACAGAGCCAGCCGCAGCAGGCGGGGCGGAGGCCCAAGCCTGCCCTGTGGAGGCCCCGCAGCCCGGGCTCTAGGGGCAGGACGGGAGGGTCTTTCTCCAGAGGAGCAGGCGGGAGACGGCTGCGGGGACGGGGCGGCCCCTCCCAAGGGCTTTCTGAGCCCCCAGGGGAGCCGAGTCTCTGGCAGGTGGCCAGCGTCCTGCAGACTCCCTGTGGGGCAGCGGGGGTGCCCCAGTGGGCCCCGGCCCAGAGCCGGAGAGCGCCTGAGGCGGCGGCCGACTGGGGAGGAGCAGCGTGGGCTCTGCTCACCCTGGGGCCTCTCCCGCTCCGTGGCATCTTGGTGGCACGCCCAGTCGGGGCGCGGTGAATGCGAGGGGCAGCTTGGACTTCCGCGGTCAGCAGCTCTCACCTCGGAGGGGAGCAGCTCTGGCCGTTCAGCGAGTGGCCACCTCCCCGCTCTGCGGGGCCACAGGCCAGCCCGACGGGTGCTCGTGTGAGGCCTGAGAGGAGCGGGCAGTGCCAGGCTCTCCTGGGAAGGCCCTCAGCGGGCACCCCACGGGGACCAGCCCTGGGCAGCCCTGGCCGCCTCCCATCAGGGAGGGCACCAGCTGCTGAGGGGCACCAGCTGCTCCACACCCCGCACGACTGGGAAGGGAGTGCCTGCCCCCCACTGCAGACCCCCATCGGGCGTGGACGGCAGGGCACAGCCGCCTGCCTCCACCCCTCCCTGCAGCCTCCCCAGAGGCGCTGAGGTCATCGGAGCCTCAGGTCTGTGTGCATGAAGCCTCGAGAGATATAGAGCTCAGTTTCTCTCGTCTTAGAACTTTCTGCACATCAAAGCGCGTGGCAGGAAGCACCTGCACTTAGGCCCTTCACGCTCAGTGTGGAGTTTCTCAGATGGCCACGGCATTGCAGCCTGGTCGTTTTTTCCTGCTGTGTGATATTCCACCACACACCTCTTACACATGCAGAGTCCCCAAAGGCCAGCAGAGCAGCAAGGAAGTTCTTACACATGCATCCTGGCACACGGGTGGGTCTGTGACCGACACTCAAACAGGCTCCTCCTCCTCCCTCATTCTCCAGTTGACTGGAGTATGATGGCATCAGGAGGAGGAACAGGCCCTGGGTGACAGCAGGTGGCCCTGCGGGTGAGTGTGCTGCGACCTCGGCTAGCTCCTCATGGTCACTGCTAGGTCCTGTGTCCTCATGGCCTTTCCTACGTGGGGCCAGGGGGCACGGCATCAAGGCCTCGTGGTGAGGGCCGCGGCTCCCCAGAGCCTGTAAGGCCGGCGTGGGAAATGCCAGCGAATGCCTGGAGCATCGGGCCCCGCTGCCACGAGGAGGAAGGGCCTGCTCTTGTCTGTGGCCTATGGACGGAGGCTCTTGAGAAAGGGAATAAAAGCAAAGATGCGGAGATCACAGAAGCCGCGGTCACGGTTCTGCTCCGGGGCGTTCACCCCTCCGTCTGGGGCCGTCCGCCTCCGCCACGTCCGAGCTGGCCTCGCGGTGCAGTGTGGTGAGCGCTTCATCTTCAGGGGCTGGCCCTTGGCCACGTGCCCGGCTTTGGCTGCCCAGGCTGCTGCAGTGCACATCTGCTGCCGTTCCCGCTGCCCCTGGGGAGAGACAGCCCAGTGCCCGGCTCAGGCGCGGGGCTCCACGGGTGCCGCGAGCCCTGGAGAGGGGCAGGGCGGCTGGTGAGGGCCGGCCTGGACAGACGCGGCCCTGGCCTCCGGGCTGGGTCCTGACTGCAGGCTGTGCCGTTCCGAGCGCGCCGGGCCTGGGAGCGGGCTCTACACCCCGGCGGGGGCTGGGCAGTGGCCGCGGGGACTCAGGCGGAGGCAGAGCCTGAGCGTGGGCCTCGCTGGGAAGGAGGCCTTTGCTGACTCGGCTGGTGAAGGTGAGGTCTCGGGGCAGGGTGGCCCTAGGCCACGGGCTGTCCACACGGGGACTCCGACGCAGAGCCCGCCACGTGTCAGTGGAGGCGCAGGCTGCCATGAGCCAGGGAGCCCGGGACCACCAGAGTGGGAGCGGCAGGGAGAGCCTCCCCGGAGCTTCAGGAGCGAGGCCGGCAGACTCTGTGACCGCAGACTCCCAGCCTCCGCCTCCGCGAGAGGAGCCCGAGGGAACGCGGGTGTGCGGCGTCTGAACGACCCTGCGTCAGGAAGAACCCCGGGGCTTGCTCTGCCTCTCCCTCGACGTCTGCAGCCCTCTTCCCACAAGGGCCACCTCTCACTGGATGGTGACAGTCACCATCCCTGGGGAACCTGCCCTCTGTCCCCAAAGGCCTGCCTGTCCCGGCACCTGCCACTTGGGCACTCACCCACCGGCCCGTGGGCACGGGGCCTGGCTCTGGGGGGTCGGGGGGCGGAGGACTCCACGTGGGCCCCTCCTTGCCCCAGCCTGCAGTAACACTGCCCCTCCCCGCGGCTCCCAGCGCTGATGGAAAGCTCTGGACAAACCGCCAACTCCCCTTATGCCGACGGAGCTGACCGGGGCCTGCTGCTCCCAGCACCACGTGTCCACACCCACAGTCTGGCTAAGACCAACAAGACTGACAACAGCAAGTGCCGCCACTGCATCTCCACCCCTGGGGGTGGGGCGAGCTGACCCCCCCCCCCCGGGAACTGTCTGGAATGGTCAGGACTGCTGGACGTGGCCCCTGGCCCAGCGCGCCCACTGCTAAGTCCAGAGCCCACAGAAGCCAGGGGACTTCTGGGAAAGGTGGGCGAGAGACCGTTGCCCAGCACAGCTGGACTGGACGCCCGCCCGAAGGCGCCCAGCAGAAGGGCCGAGGAAGCCCAGGCCCCGATGCCCACCGTCATGCGCTGGGCGGGAGGTCGGGCCCAAACAGCACAGTGGAGGCCGGAGGTCACCAGGGAGTGGGCCTCTGGGAGAGCAAAACCCCCCGTCGGGCCCGCAGCGGGCAGGCAGATCTCCGGGCCCTGCTAGGGAGACCGGTCCATCCTGTGGGCCTCCCACAGGGGAGCAAAGCCCCGTAGGCACCGCAGCCTCCACTCCCAGCCTCCACTCCCAGGCAGCAGGGGGTGTGACTGCATGTGTCAAGACCTCAATAGCACGCGTCTCATCAGAGGACACTGACCTCACAGTGACCCCCACGGCCACGGAGGTGGGCTCTGGGGCTGGGGCACAGAGCGGGCTCTGAGGACCCCAAGAATGCTTTTCTTCCTGGGGCAGTGAAGAGTGAAGAGTCCATGAGCAAGGAGGCAGGACAGCCAGGGGCTCCCAGGGCAGAGAGGAGGGGACACTGCTGAGCCAGGGGACGCGGGGTGCCAGGGGCCTCGAGGGGCTCTGGGGACGAGATGGGGCCAGGTGTGAAGAGCCCACCACATGGACATGACCCCACGGACATCCCCCCACTGTGGACACGCCCCATGAACACGCCCTCCACCCCCACGTGCCCCCCCCTGGACGTGCCCCCCACCTGGACGTGCCTCCCCCGTGGACGTGGTGCCCCCACGGCCACCCACCTGGACGTGCCCCCTCTGTGGACGTAGTGCCTCCCCACGGCCACCCACCTGGACGTGCCTCCCCCGTGGACATGGTGCCCCCACGGCCATCCCCACCTGGACGTGCCCCATCTGTGGACGTGGTGCCTCCCCACGGCCACCCACCTGGACGTGCCCCCTCTGTGGACATGGTGCCCCCACGGCCATCCCCACCTGGACGTGCCCCCTCTGTGGACATGGTGCCCCCCACGGCCATCCCCACCTGGACGTGCCCCCTCTGTGGACATGGTGCCTCCCCACGGCCACCCACCTGGACGTGCCCCCTCTGTGGACATGGTGCCCCCACGGCCATCCCCACCTGGACGTGCCCCATCTGTGGACGTGGTGCCTCCCCACGGCCACCCACCTGGACGTGCCTCCCCCGTGGACATGGTGCCCCCCACGGCCATCCCCACCTGGACGTGCCCCCTCTGTGGACATGGTGCCCCCCACGGCCATCCCCACCTGGACGTGCCCCCTCTGTGGACATGGTGCCTCCCCACGGCCACCCACCTGGACGTGCCTCCCCCGTGGACATGGTGCCCCCCCACGGCCATCCCCACCTGGACGTGCCCCCTCTGTGGACATGGTGCCCCCCACGGCCATCCCCACCTGGACGTGCCTCCCCCGTGGACATGGTGCCCCCCACGGCCATCCCCACCTGGACGTGCCCCCTCTGTGGAGGTCCCGTTCAGCCAGGGCCCTGGTGAGAGGCTGGCACAGGCCCCCCGCCTCCCTGCGACTCAGTTTCCCACTGGCGAGCGTGGGCAAGTGAAAATCATCTGGAGTGTCCAGCCTCGTGCCTGGGCCACCAGGACCAGCCGTGCGCCTCACCAAGGAGACTCAGGATGTTGTACCAAAGGGCGCAACCCTGGTCGCCCACACACGCCAGCCTCGAGCGAGCCTGGGGCCTCCCTGAAGGCCCGTCTTCACTGACCCCGCAGAGCTACAAGTCCCCAGCCCCCACAGCAGAGAACCCTCTGGAGCCGGGACCCGTGACCCTGTGAGCAGCCCAGGGAGGAGGTGGGCGGCAGGCTTACCGGCCACTCCGGGTCTGCGTGCCTTTCTAATCAGGGCGCCCAGGCCTGGATCCATAAATGGCCAAACACGCCTGGTGGTGCCGCTCTTATCAGCTGTCCCCAGGCCTGCCACATACATGGCTGTCTCTGGCCCGGCAGGTGGGACCCTCCCACCCCAACCCCGTGGCCTTGCCCACAGCACTTGCTGCACCTCACCACCCTCAGCCCTGACCGCTGTGGGAACAGTCCCAGCGGCTCCACATGAGAACTTCCCACTTGAGAAATCGGCTCTGCTCCCTTGTAAAAGAGACCTTCTAAACTCCAGGAAGACTCCAGTTTGAAAAGGCAGGTGATTGACCTCAAGGTTCCAACAGAGTGGTCACAGGTTTGCAAGTTGGGCCAGGTGCCCTCAGTGGCCCTGAGTGTCCTCCCAGGACTTCATGCCCACGACAGGGATCAGGGGCCTTGGGGCCACGGCCAGAGGACGCTGCCCTGCTCGGCAGGACTCCAGTTCCCAGGACCTGCCCTGGTGCGGCTGGTGCTGCCCCCTCTGTCTCAAGGTGCTCTGGCTTTTTGTGATGAACTGTGGAGTCCCCACTCAGAGCAGGGGGCCCTGTGACTTGGAGGTAGCAGGACCTGCCCCCGGGGTCCTCCTGGGGAAAGAGAAGGTTGAGGACCAGTCTCACGCAGAGCAGTCAGGGTCGCCCCCGGTAGAGGCTCCCCACACAGCCAGCACCCCCGCTGGCCAGGGGCTCAGGGAACAGGACGCAGGCTCCCTGTGACAGCTTGGGGCCCGGGTGAGGTGGCGTTGCACGTACCCACCACACATCTGGGCCGCCAGGGTCTGGCTCTAGGACCCCCACCCCAGAAAGTTTCTGAGCACAGCTTCCAAACTAGATGGCCACAGAGGGCCAGAGCTTGGACAGCGTGCAGCCTGCCCCAGCAGCAAGGTCCTGCCCCACCACGTGGGGTCTGGGCACCCAGGTGCCCCCTCCATCAAGAGAGCAGGGGCTGATTGATAGGCTAGGCTGCTCTGGGGGACCAGGGAGCCCCGCCCTGTGGGTGCCCACTGTAAAGGCTGCTGCGGTCCTGTGGGCACGATGAGATCCTGGCTTTGAAGAAACCCCCATAAACTCCGTCCTCGTGGGGGTAGATGGCTTCCTGCCCTCTGTTCCCCTTGAGGGAAGCCTCTGTAAGCTCCAAGGAGCGCCCTGCCTGTGTCTGGTCTCCCTTCTCTTCCGTGACCCCCAAGCTGCTGAGCCCAGCTCTGACCCTCTGGCCAGAGCACCACCACTGCCCATTGTTGCCGCCTGAAGCGATGGACGCTTGGAGCAACGAAGCCACGGGAAGAAGTTCAGAGGCAAACTGGAGACAAACAGCTTTTTATTCTGATAACTTTTCTCTCTGGCTCTAACAACGACTAACATGCGCCACACACACCACCAAAATGGCGCTGACCTGATCAGCAATCTCCGCCAAGTCACTCGAGATCCCGGGCCAAGTCCCGCGAGATCCCAAGCCAAGTCCCGTGAGACTACGAAAGGCGACAATGCCCAAATCCTTATGACCCATAGTCAACCACAATTTAAGCCATCTCCCCAAACAGGGCTCCTACAGCCCATGTCTGTGGGGACAGGGCCCCAGAGCATGTACCCTGCCCTCTCAGCCGCCTTCCTGGAGTCTGGGGTGGGCACTGCTGTCCACATGCAGGGTGTCCCCAATCCACCCCGCTCACGACCACCAAGTTGGGCCGGGTGGGGAGACTCACCCCGCGCCCCGCCGGAAGGCCCGCGTGCACCTTTCTGAGCACCACCAGCAGGAGGGACAGCCCGGGGACACGTCCTTCCTCCACCTGCCGGCTTCCCCGGCAACCCACCCCCCAGCTCAGGGAAGCCTGCTGCCACCTCACCGAGTGTCTTCCCGGGAACTTCCTCCCAGGGAGAGTGAAGGAAAGCCACGCCGGCCACCCAGACACGACACAGCAGCACAGCGGGAGGCGCCGCCGGCCCTTGGCCCTGCCCCACAGGCTCCTCGAGGCTCGTGTGCTGGCCCGCACTGTCCTCAGCCTGGACTGAGTGGCTGGCTGAGCACCCCCTCCCCAGGCTGAGTTCTCTGCCCAGGGGGCATGCAGAGGAAGCCCAGGTCTGCCCAGGGCCTTCGGGGAGAGGAAGCACTGTGGCTGCTCTCTGACCTCATGGACCCAAAGCAGCCACACAGGTCCTGACATGGCCTGCTGGCCCCCTGGCCGGGCCGCCCTGCTCCACCCGCTGAACCTGGCCCCCGCACCGGGCTCCATGCGCCACTACCCCTCTTCAGGGACCTGAATCATGGCCACAGGGCAAGAGGTCCCCCAGAGCTAGAAGAGGAAGGAGGACTCTATTTTCCACCCTGCCCTGGACACATTCTGAATCTCAGTGATGAAGAGTCTCTGCTTCATCAAACTCTATCAGGATCTGGAGACTCCTCCAGGGCCATCTGGGACCTTCCTGGTAAAACCCAGCGTCAGCAAGAGCTCTGCAGAGGTGGCCTGGCCAGAGCCCCTCCGCCAGACCTGACCCTTCTATATCTGATGGAGCACCACCCTCAGCACCCCAGGGAATGTCTAGCCACCCAGCCTCCAGCAAGAGAGGTCAGCTCACGCAGCCAAGTCCCCCACGGTGCAGCCAAGAGATTTATTCACCAGCCTTTATGTCTGGTCAGATGTAGAAGAAGTACGGGGAGAGAGGCGACAGGGAGAGGGGAGTGTGCAAGCTCTGGTGAGAGAGAGGAGTCAGGGGGAGAGAGGAGTGTACAAGCTCTGAATGGAAGATGGGTGCCTGGTTGCACTGGCTGTGATCTCTGGAGCTGTCGGCTGGGGCAGCTGCCGTCAGGCTGGAGGCTGGAGCTATTGACTGGAGCAGCTGCCATTGGGTTGGAGGCGATGGGTCTGGATCTGTTGAAGTGGCTGCCTCCTCTCAACAGGGATGAGCTGCTGAGACTGAGCTCCAGGCAGGAGTTTAAGTAGGGATTTCTGGTGGGGGGGTGTACCAGAGCTATCTTTAATGCTATTGGCTCTTTGCCTGGGGAACAGGGCGATCTTCAAGCCTATTGGCTCCTGCCCAGGAAACAGAGCAACCTTTAAGCCCATTGGCTCCTGCCTGGGGAACAGAGCGACCTTTAAGCCCATTGGCTCCTGCCCAGGGAAAATGAAACAAGGTTGCTTCTCATGGAAATTTCCATGAGGGAGGTGGCCCATGGGCCCAAGCCTGTCTCTCATTCCCCCTTTTTTTTTCCTTAGGAAGTGGGATGTCATGTGTCTGTATGGCTACTTCCTGCTGAAATGGGGTGACATAGGGTGTTATGGGGGGACATGACAAGACAGGTAGGTCACGCTCGAGGGCAAAAAAGGATTCTCAGGAGGCCAGCGCCAAAAAGATGAATCTCTGCAGGTGTGGATGAAGGTTCCCTGAAGCCATAGGTCAGTGAGGGTGTCCTCCCAAAGAGAGGAATTGTAGGTATCGCTAGTTTAAGGGCAGCATCTTACAACAAAGAGAAATAAGAAAAGAGGGATTATTGTCTGTCAGCCTGTATTCCACTGGCGGGGCTTATGATGAAGAGGCTAATGGAGAGCAGGAGGCCCATGAGCAAGGTAAGGGCCCCTCAGAATGAGCCATCCGGGGTGTAGTTGATCCCTTTAGAGACTGATAAGTCCACCTCGAGGTGATAAATAACAGGTGATCCCTAAGGAGATGCTGGTTAAAAGTTCAGAACAAGAAAGACAGAAAAGATGATTTTGAGTTGGTACCGGAGATATGAGAGGAGCGAATTTAGGGGATCAGCGGGAAGGGAATAACAAGTATACTTGGGTAGGTGTCTGTCGTCCTTTTGTGGATCCTCAGCTGGTTGAGCAACTGGTTTCAGTCTGGAGATAAGAATCCAAGATGTCAAGTTCCCTGAGGTTTCACGAAGCTTAGCAGCCGTGGGTGTGCACAGCACAACCTGGAAGGGGCCTGTCCACTTCAGAGCAAGGGAGACTGATCTGTGTCCTGGGGAGGGGAGAAATATACCCAAGAACCAGGTGTTAAGGGAATGAAGTGGAGAGTCTACCTGGGTCCGGCAGGATGTAATCTTGGCGCATCCATAGCTGATGTCTGATGAAGGACAAGAGGGGAAGAGAGAGGTCTTTGGGCAAGGGTCCTTGAACTGGGGAAATTCCAGGTGGAAAGGCTGGCCACCCAAACATAACCTCAAAGGGATAGTGAGGAAGGTTTCTTTGGGAGGACTCGGAGCCTAAAGAGGGCAAGGGGAAGTAGCTTGACGTAGTCCAGGTGCAGCTCCAGGGAGAGTTTAGTCAGACTGTCCTTAAGGGTTCTATTAGTCCTTCCTACTTTCTCTGAAGACTTGGCGTGATATGGGATGTGAAAATGCCAAGGAATGTTAAGGGAAGTAGATATATTTTGAGTGACATGAGAGACAAATTCAGGCCCATTGTCAGACTGGATGGACGTGGCAACCTGAAGCGGGGAAGGATTTCTGAGACTAAAATAGAAGCTACTGTGGAAGCCCTCTTGTTGGAAGTAGGGAAGGCCTCCACCCATCCAGAGGAGGTGTCTACCAAGACCAGGAGATGCTTATGTTTCCGGACAGTTGGTGAAGTCTATTTGCCAGTCGGCTCCTGACTGACCCTGAGCTTGGTGAGAGGGAAATGTCCTGGTTGAAGAGGAGTGCAGGGATTGGTGCGCGGACATGCAGTGCAGTGGAGGTGGGCCCGTGGAGGAACCGTGCGTCCTCTGGAGTCAGGGTGAGGAAGGAGGTAGCAAATGTTTTAAGAGCCTGAGGGTTAGGATGGAAAAGAGAGTGAAGATAGGAGAGGATTGATTGTATGGGAGGAGATGTGGAGGTAAGCAGCAGCCAGAGCCCGAAGACAGGGGGCCCATCCGTGAACAGTGGGGTCAAGCTGTTTAGAAAGGTAGGCAATGGGAGCAAAGTGGAGGCCTTATGTTGGCCTAAAACACCTGGAGCCAGACCCGTCATCTCATGGACATGAAGGGTGAACGGCTGAAGAAGGTCTGGGAGGTGAAGAGCTGGGGCCTGTAACAGTGCCTGCTGCAGATACCTGAACTCAGCCCAAATGCTTTTGGGGAGGGCCTTTTCCTCAACCCTCTTAGTTGCCTCATATAGGGGTTTTGCATAAAGAGAGAAATTGGGAATCCAGGCACGGAAATATCCTGCTAGCCCCAGGAAGGAAAGAATCTCTTCCTTTGTCTTGGGACATCGGAGAGCCCTGATGGGAGGGCCTTTTGGTCTAGGGTAATGGCCTTTGATTGATGGGAGATCTGAACTCCTCAATAAACCACCTGGGGTCTGGGCAAGTAGTGCCTTAGATGGTTAAACGCGATACCCACGAGAAGCAAGAAAATTTAAAAGGGTGTAAGAGTCTACGTGAACTGTGAAAAAGGAGGGCTTCAGAGGAGAAGGTCATCTACATATTGCAGGAGAGTGGAGTCAGAAAACTCAAGATCCTTGAGGTCGGCAGCCAGTGTCTGTCCAAAGATATGAGGGCTGTCGCGAAAACCCTGAGGGAGGACTGTCCAGGTCGGTTGTTGGGACTGTTGAGTATCAGGATCAGTCCAGGTAAAGGCAAAGAGGTCTTGTGATTCCTGAGCTAAAGGGACAGTGAAGAAGGCATCCTTAAGATTAATGACCGAGAAATGGGTAGATAAGGAAAGAATTAGGGAGAGAATAGTATAAGGATTCAGAGCCAGAGGGAGTGTGGGCCTAACAGCCTCATTGATGAGACGAAGATCTTGGACTAGCCGGTACGACCCATTGGACTTCTTGACCACCAGTATGGGAGTATTATACGGGGAATGGGTGGGTCAGAGAAAGCGTTTCCGCAGGAGGTCTGAGATAATAGGTTGGAGACTCCTGAGGCTAGCAGCCAGGATTGGGTACTGGGCTCTGTTGGGGTAACAATGGGGTCTTTAAGGTGTATGTGTACAGGGTTACAGCGAGCAAGGGAGGGAGTCTGAATGTCCCAAACTTTGGGGTCTACCAGATGGGCAGGGACAGGGTAATGGGAGGTCTTTTCAGGGTTATCAACTTCTAATGCAGTGAGGAGAAAGACGGAGGAGGAGACGGAGATGAGTCGGGAGCACAACTGTGCGAGGCGGGTCAGAGAGCACAACCGAGGCCTGAAATTTGATCAGTATGTCTCGGCCCAGTAAAGGCGCGGGACATTGAGGCATTACTAGGAACTGGTGGACGAAGGGATGGAGGTGGAGGCAGCAAGACAGCATGGGAGTCTTGCAGGGGCGAATGGTGTGCCCCTCTATCCCGACAATAGGGGACGATATGGTGGTGGACCCCCAAAACTCCCTCAAGACCGAGAAAGTAGCTCTCGTATCTAGTAGGAAATTTATGGGATGGCCATCAACAAGAAGGGCGACCCTAGGCTCCTGTCGGGAGAGGAACCCCAGGGCCCTGTCAATCTTCTGCAGCCAGTCCCAGCAGGTCGGGTTTCACGACTGATCCAGTCCCTCTGCGGAAACTGGGGCAGTCGAAACTCCAGTGGCCCATCTTGGAGCATTTAGGACATGAGCTCGTAGGGGCCCTGGGGTTGGGGCAAGCTCTAGCCCAATGTCCCGCACCTGAAACAGGGCCCTGGAGGTCCCCTCTGCGTGGGGTCATGACCCCGTTTGTGAGGCCTGAGCATCAGAGCCCCGTAAGGCCTGGGCCAGCATTTAAAATTTTGTTCATTTGGCCTTTACATATTTCTGAAACCTACAGCATTTGGTATTCTCATCTCTGTTATGATAGGCCTTAAAGGCCGTGGCCAAGATCTCGGTTTGAGGTGTTGCAAGTCCTTGCTCTAATTTTCTCAATTTAACCCATATGTCAGGGTAACTTTGGGACATAAAGTAAGTCATAAGGACCTGACGTCCCCCTGGAGATTCAGGATCTAAACTTGTATATTGTTGGAGGGCTTTTGTCAGCCGATCAAGAAATTCAGAGGGGGTCTCTTCCCTTTTTTGTATGATTTCCTGCAGCTTGTTGAAATTAACAGCCTTTTGTGCTGCACGCTTAAGACCAGCTAGTATACAAGTGACAAACTGATCTCGCAAGGCCACGTCCCTGGGGAATTACAGTCCCAGTTAGGGTCCCTTTCGGGGGTGGCCTAAGGCCCAACGGGATGGTCAGGGTCGGTTCTATGGCTCTCCTCAGCATAGGCCCTCGCCTGCTCCCAGACTCGCCTGCGCTCCTCAGGAAGGAGGTATTCACCAGAATCATATAGATGTCATGGGAGGTGAGGCTATGAGCTCGGAGGACCCATGGCAATTCCCTGAGGTATGTAGTGGGGTCAGTGGAATAAGAGCCCAGCCGTTTTTCAATTTGCACTATCTTGGTCATTGAGAAGGGAACATGGACACGGACAATTCCTTCTGGCCCCGCAACTTCCCAGAGGGGGGCCAGGACTTGGGCGGGAGCATGGGAAGGAGGGCGAGCAGACACTGAGCGAGATCGCGCGAGGGGTGGGCTGAGGGAGGAGGGGGTGGCAGGAGTGGGCAGAAGTGGGGCTGGAGGGGCCGAGGGAGGGGGAGAGGTTTCAGGTAGAGTTCAGGGGGCAGCTTGTCCGTGGGATTGAAATCAATAAAGGAGGGGGCTGGTAGGGGAGCAGCCGGTTGACAGGCGAGGAGGATGTTTTCGGGGTTGCAGCGGGTACAGAGTGAGGGATTTGAACAGAGGAGGGAGAAGGCCTGAATATATGGAATCTCTGCCCATTTTTTTTATTGCTCACAGAAGTTGAAAAGATCTCTCAGTATAGAGGGATCCAGGGACCCAGAAGCAGGCCATTTGTTTTGGTTATCTAAGGGGTATGTGGGCCAATCTTGGGTGCAAAACTTGATGAGCCTTGTTGGTTGTATATCGAGAGTTAGGCCAAGAGTGGCGAGGCTGCTTAAGAGGCTGTAGAGGGGAGTCGGCTGGGAAGGATGGGAGTGGGTATGAGAGTGACAAATAGTGAGTGATGGCAAAACCAAAGAAGAGAGCGAGGACGAGAGTGAAGAAGAGAGTGATCAGAGGGTAGTTGGCCAGGAGGGATAGGAGTGGGTCACCTGGGAGGGATAAAGAAGCCCCCATTTCCCCGTTCTGAACAGGAGAGAGATGTTGTCCTGAGGAGTGTCCCCCTCAAGATGCATATCAGAGAGATCCAGGTCCGTGAGACCCACTGGAGTCAAACAGACACGGGGTCCAAAGGGACCAGAGGACCATGGGCCACCCTGCACAGGGGTTTTTTGTGTCTCGTTCTGAATGGGAGAGATGAGAGCCAAGTCCGGACGAGGCCAGAGGCTGGAAAAGGGCTTGCTTCAACTGTTCCCAGGGGAGGGGAAGGGGGGAAAGAGAAAGAGAGAGAGAGAGAGAGAGATCTCCGTGAGGTCCACTGTGACCATGAAGGTCTGGGTGGGGTGCGGTCCTCCTGGGCCTCCAGCAGGATTGCCGGACGATCGATGGTCAGTTCCCACTGTGAAAGTCCCGACAGATTTACGAGCTCTAGGGTGGGGGTGGGGGGAGGCTTACCAATCCAATGGCCAGTGGTGGATGCATCGGAGCGGCGATCGGAAAATGGGCACAGGCTGACGCAGTCCTGGGTGATTATGCCCTTCGGCTTGGGACAGGGCCCTAGGTTTCAGCACCAATGAAGGGCAAACATCACAGCAGAGACAACCGTGCAGCCAAGAGGTTTATTCACCAGCCTTTATGGCTGGTCAGAGGTGGAAGAAGTACAGGGAGAGAGAAGTCAGGGAGAGGGAGTGTGCAAGCTCTGGACGGAAGGTGGGTGCCTGGTCAGGCCGGCTGTGATCCTTCCATGGGGAGAAGGCCCATTGACCCAAGCCTATCTATCAGCCACCCTGGAGGAGCTCAGGCCTGGAGGAGCTGAGGCCTAGAGGAGCTCAGGCCTGGTGGAGCTCAGGCCTGGAGGAGCTGAGGCCTGGAGCAGCTGAGGCCTAGAGGAGCTGTGGCCTGGAGGAGCTGAGGCCTGTAGGATCTGTGGCCTGGAGGAGCTGTGGCCTGGAGGAGCTCAGGCCTGGAGCAGCTCAGGCCTGGAGGAGCTCAGGCCTGGAGGAGCTGAGGCCTGGAGGATCTGTGGCCTGGAGGAGCTGAGGCCTGGAGCAGCTGAGGCCTGGAGGAGCTCAGGCCTGGTGGAGCTCAGGCCTGGAGGAGCTGAGGCCTGGAGGAGCTGTGGCCTGGAGGAGCTCAGGCCTGGAGGAGCTGAGGCCTGGAGCAGCTGAGGCCTAGAGGAGCTGAGGCCTGTAGGATCTGTGGCCTGGAGGAGCTGTGGCCTGGAGGAGCTCAGGCCTGGAGGAGCTCAGGCCTGGAGGAGCTCAGGCCTGGAGGAGCTGAGGCCTGGAGGAGCTGTGGCCTGGAGGAGCTCAGGCCTGGAGGAGCTGAGGCCTGGAGCAGCTGAGGCCTAGAGGAGCTGAGGCCTGTAGGATCTGTGGCCTGGAGGAGCTGTGGCCTGGAGGAGCTCAGGCCTGGAGGAGCTCAGGCCTGGAGGAGCTCAGCTGTAGGATCTGTGGCCTGGAGGAGCTGTGGCCTGGAGGAGCTCAGGCCTGGAGGAGCTGAGGCCTGGAGGAGCTGTGGCCTGGAGGAGCTGAGGCCTGTAGGAGCTGTGGCCTGGAGGAGCTCAGGCCTGGAGGAGCTGAGGCCTGGAGGAGCTGTGGCCTGTAGGAGCTGTGGCCTGGAGGAGCTGTGGCCTGGAGGAGCTCAGGCCTGGAGGAGCTGAGGCCTGGAGGAGGAGGCTGGAGGAGCTGTGGCCTGGAGGAGCTGTGGCCTGGAGGAGCTGTGGCCTGGAGGAGCTCAGGCCTGGAGGAGCTGTGGCCTGGAGGAGCTGTGGCCTGTAGGAGCTGAGGCCTGGAGGAGCTGAGGCATGGAGGAGCTGTGGCCTGTAGGAGCTGAGGCCTGGAGGAGCTGTGGCCTGGAGGAGCTGTGGCCTGTAGGAGCTGAGGCCTGGAGGAGCTGAGGCATGGAGGAGCTGTGGCCTGGAGGAGCTGTGGCCTGGAGGAGCTCAGGCCTGGAGGAGCTGAGGCCTGGAGAAGCTGTGGTCTGGAGGAGCTCAGGCCTGGAGGAGCTGTGGCCTGGAGGAGCTGTGGCCTGGAGGAGCTGTGGCCTGGAGGAGCTGTGCCTGGAGGAGCCTGGCCTGGAGGAGCTGCAGCCCTGGGTCTCTGATGGCGATGGGAAGCCTGGAAAGAAGACCCAACAGGCTTGTGCAGATTCAAGTGCAGGAGAAGGAGGCTCCCGGGGAGCCTGGAGGAGGCCACGTGCCCGTCCTGCTCTGGGGTCCACATGCTGCCCACTCAGGGAGAGCCAGGCTGGCTGCACACTGTGCACCGTGACCTCTGGGAGAGGCCAGCCCCAGGGACTCTGCAGCCAGTGGTGCCTGGGGGCCGGGGCATGAGTTGGGGGGGACAGAAGACTTCTGGGTGGACATTACTATGCATGGTGGTGCTGCCGTGGGACTCATGCACATTTGTGCAAACCCAGAGAACATCCAGCCCACTAAAAGAGCCCTGGTGTAAACCACGGACATGGGTAATACTGCTGCGTCAGTGTCAGCTCAACAGCTGTGACAAATGTCCGAACCAAGCAGGCGAGCACTTCATGGAAACTATGTGGGGCCAGGCGGGGCCCAGAGGGAACCTCTGTGCTTTCTGTCAGTTACTCTGTAAAATGAAAGCTCTAAAAAATTAAGTCTCTTAAAAATAAAGAGGAGTAGGAGAATGACCAGGCCTGGCTTGGCTACTTTCTGAACAGATGCAACTCTGAGGGGCATAGGCTGTGGGTGTGGGGGTTCCTGCCTGCGCCCCTCAGACATGGACCCCTGGGCCTCTCCCAGCCTGTGCTCAGGGCTCTTGCTCTGTGACCCCACGACCTGACCAGCTGCCTGACCTCGTCAGTGGGCACCTGGGCCTCCCCGGCTCCCTGACTGTGGGCAGGCCTGGGGCCGGAGGCCAGGCTGGGGCCTGCTTGGCTCGTGGCTGCTTTGACAAGTCACTGCTCAGCCTGGAGGTGCCAGGAACCCATTCATGGACACACCAATGACTCAGATTCCTTAACTGTCTTGGCATTCTTGGGGGGTGTTGCCACAGGGCATTGCTAGCTGACTGAGGCCATCAGTGATCTGGCTGAGGGTCTGTCCGCTCGCCTGCCCACTGAAGCTCCTGCCCAGAGGCTAACCCTGAGCCGCAAGGACCACGTCCTGTTGACGGTGGCCACCCCATGCCCAGACCCACCTTGGTGAGGCCCATATGCTGGGGAGCAGATGGATAGTGCTGGACTCTCCTCTCAGCGATCGCTTTTCTGAGCAAACTTGTTTTTCTAAGCAGATGCCCTGTGCGCACATGTGCCCGCACGCAATCCTTAACCACCTCCCCAAACACTCTTCTGCCATCTTGCTCAGCCAGGACTGCGGGAGAGAATGAGGCTTACGGGAAACTACCTAAGTGGCTGTGTCCTCGATTCGCCAAGCTGGTGAGGAGCCAGCACCTTCTAGGTACAGGAGAAGGAAGGAAACCCAGGTACCTCTCAGAACCTCAGCTCCACTCCCTCCAGGACCCCTGGGGAGGGCCTTGCTCTGCCAAGTTCTCAGCAGTGCTCCTCTTGGAGTCACTGGAAAGTGAGCTGGCTTCCCTGGTGGACAGGCCAGAGGCTACAGGGGGGAAGGACCTGCCCACATCCTACTATTGATGGCAGGGCCAGCCGGAACCTTGTTCTCAATTCATGCTGTGATGCTCTCCCAATCAGCCACACAGGAACTTGCCCAAGGCCGGGGTGCCATATGTCATCCTAGCAGCCACCCCAATTACCTTCAAGGGATAAACTGATGCCCTTGGTGGCCTAACTATGCCACTTCCTTTTCTGATTCCTATACCCCAGCAGCAGGGACACCTTGCAATGCCCAGGACTGACCCTTCGCGTTAGCTTATTTTAAAAAAATCTAATAAAATATGTAACCAGGCAACAATTTCCAAGGTCAGCTAAAATGGTCAAGTGATAGAGGACATACCACTATAAGGACATTTTACTATTGGTATTGTTATCATCACCACCATCAACATCACCACATCACCATCAATATCCCCATCACCACCATCAACATCACCACCATCACCATCACCATCGTCACTATCACCACCACCAGCACCACCATCATCATCATATCACCATCATCGTCACCATCACCACCATCAACATCACCACATCACTATCATGACCACCACCATCATCATCATCACCATCACCATCACCACCATCAACATCACCACATCACTATCATGACCACCATTATCACCATCATCACCATCACCATCACCACCATCATCATCATCACTATCACCACCACCACCACCACCACCACCATCATCATCTGTTGCCGCCTGAAGCGCTTGGAGCAACGGAGCCGCGGGAAGAACTTCAGAAGCAAACTGGAGACAAACAGCTTTTTATTCTGGTAACTTTTCTCTCTGGTTCTAACAACAACTAACACACGCCAAACACACCACTAAAATGGCGCTGACCCGATCAGCAATTTCGGCCAAGTCACTAGAGATCCCGCAACAAGTCCCGTGAGACTACAGGAGGCAACAAAGCCCAAATCTCCACGGCTCATAGTCAACCGCAAATCAAGTCAATCCCCAAACAGGGCTCCTGCAATCATCATCACCATCATCACCATCATCGTCACCATCACCACCATCAACATCACCACATCACTGTCATGACCACCATCATCACCATCATCACCATCACCATCACCACCATCACCATCACCATCATCACTATCACCACCACCATCATCATCATAACCATCATCATCACCATCACCACCATCACCATCACATCATCACTATCACCACCACCATCATCATCATCACCATCACCACCATCAACATCACCACATCACTATCATGACCATCATCATCACCATTATCCCAAATATCATGGCCATGTTGAAGTCTAATTAAGCCTCTGGATCAATCCGATTTACAGGAAGCTGGGGATGGAGGAACACAGTAAACAGCACTACAGTATGCAGTCAGCAAAATCCAGAGTGTGGGAAATTCTACAGGACAAAAGACCAGGTTTCTTCAACCAAGGAATGACAAGTGAAGGAGGGAACAAGGAAGGAGGAAGAAGAAAAGAGGGGAGGGGATCGGGAGAGGTGGCACTCTCCACGTTCAAGGGAGATCTGAGTGACATGGAGCTGTGGGCTCTGTGCCCAAACAAACCACTCCAGAAAGACAGGAGACAACCAGGGAACTTCCAACAGTGACTGCACGTTAGATCACATGAAAGGATTGCCAGTGTTCGGGTGTGACAAGGACATTATGGCTACATTCTTTGGAAGCGTCCCTATTCTGGTGAGTGACGGACCCACTTAAGTATTTTTCTCATGAAGTAAGGTCAGAGGTTGCTTTAAAAGAATGCGGGAGGAGGAGGGATTGGGGAGGGGCGGGGCATTGGCTGGGATACTGCTCCAATGTCCTTGACGTTTGAAATAAATACGTGATAAAAAGTGTTGAATACGTGGCCAGAAACGCACAACACGAAGCCAGCCCACACGGTGAGACCCGGCTGGCTGAGCCTAGCCCAGGGCCCGGCAGGCACTGACTGGCACATGCTCATTCTAGTCTCATCCCTGCAGAGGGTTTAAGGTGGCTCTATTGTATGATCAATGTCCCTTTTCAGCACGCTAGGCCACGAGATATGTTAGAGACAAATGCTCGTACGTGTACCTGCATCGTTAAAGGACGTGAAGTCCCCAGCCTGGGGCTCGGCCCCAAGCCATCACACCAGAGCGCACCGGGCTCCCAGCGCCAGCTTTGGCCCTCCACACTGCCATCACCCTGGTGGTCTTCCAAAAGCCACGGTCTCCCTGGAAGCTTCCCGGGGTCTGGGTGATGCCTTCCCAATGGGACAGAAATGCCAGGGCTACAATTTGAGTCACCCGTTAAAAGCTGCCAACAGAAAGTTCAGATCCGAATCTCTCTGACACCATCCAAGATGTCCCCCAGGAGAAAAGAGTGAGGGGCTGCAGTGTCCCCAACACTGCCTGTTGCCTCCACCCACAACAGGGTCCCGGCCTCTCTGACCCCCACTCGCACGTGCGTGGATGCACGTCTCCACAGAGCGTGCCCAGCACCCGGGGCACGGGGAGCAGGGGCACCCTCCCAGGACGGAAAGTGCCCGGAACCCACCGCCCCTCCCCGCCGGCACGCCTGCTTTGATGTGATTTTCAGGTTCAGGTCACAAAGGCCACACGCGGTCAGTCTGAAGTGTCCAGAAAGTGTCCAGTGGAGCTCCGACACGACGCACCTTGTTCCACAGGTGTGTGCCACCTCGTCCCCAAGTCACGTGCTCCAGGGTGGCCCTGACCCCAGTGCAGCAGATGAGCAGAGAACACAGCCAGCTTTTATTAAACCGCACAGGGTGGGCCACCCAGCCCAGGCTGGCACGTCCCCGGCCACTGGGCGCTGGGTTTGGGATTTGTCAACTCCACACCTGGAAGGACCCCGAGAAACGGCTCCTGGCTCCCGCTGGATGCCAACCCCCAAACCAGCACCCCCATACCAGCACTGCAGGGTCCTCCTGCCCACAGGGAGGGGGTGCTGTGGAGAGCCCGCGTCCACCCCCGGGCAGGGGACCCCAGTTCTGGGTGGTGACTCCCTGAGGGACTTGAGGCCTCATGGAGCTGGGGAACAAGTCTGCCAAGGCTGCAGCCTGGCTCAGGGAGGAGCACAGGTGGCCTCCTCGGGGCCCAGAGAGGTCCTGCGCTGGCCAAGGCAGGTCTGGGCCAGAAATACACAGTGACCCGTCCTGACCTCGGATGGCCACTTGGAAGCACTTAGCAATACTTGTCAGCCAAATCCCTCACCGTGGGGACGACAGTGAGATGCAAGTGAACTCCCTCTCGATCCCAAGACACACTCCAGGCCACACCAGGGCCGCGGCTCAGGGACGTGCCCTCTCCCTGAACTGGGAACAGGGCGTGCGCGGCAGGTCCCTGGGGCAGAGCGTCTACACCTGCATCAGCAGAGACCAGAGACCAGGCAGGTTCTGTGGGGCGCACACACACACCACAGCTCACGTGTCCACACACACACACACCACAGCTCACGTACACACACACACACACTCACATACACACACACACACCACAGCTCACGTCACACACACACACACACAACACAGCTCACGTACACACACACACACCACAGCTCACGCACACACATGCACACATACCACAGCTCATGTACACACACACACACCACAGCTCACACACACACATGCACACACACCACAGCTCATGTACACACACATACCACAGCTCATGCACACACATGCACACACACCACAGCTCACGTACACACACACACACACACAGACCTTACCCAGCACACACACACACCACAGCTCACGTGCACACACACACACACACACACACACAGTGACAGCGCACACTCTCTGCTGACCTGTCCCCATGTGCCCACACCCCTGCTGCCCCAGTCCTGTGACAGACCCCCAAGTTCAAGGCCACCTGCCCTTCATCCCCACGTGGCTCTTTGTACCCTGACGTCACCCCTGTAGTGCCAACCCAGCCCCCCACGCCCTTAGGTCAATGGTCAGGAGGACCTGTTCGTGTCCCTGGTCCTCAGCAGGCCTTCCTGCCGCCCTCCCCCTCGCCTGCTCCCCGCAGCCCTGCTGTGCCTCCTCTCCTGGTGACAGGGACAGGAGGTGGGCTTCCTCCCCTGACTCCTGGCCGCACACCAGCCAGCCCTCGCCTCTCGGGCTCGGCTGCCAACTCCCGCATTCTTCAGCCGCGCTGTGACCTGGCCGCCCACCCACCACCGTCCATCTCTCCCTCCCTCCTGCCCCGCCTTCCCAGTGGCCCTTGGAAACAGAACAGGCTTCAGAGAGGCGAGCCCAGTGCCTCACACGGGCTGGGCAAGCACCCTGCCTCCGAGCCCAGCAGAGCCCCCCAGCCCGTGTTGATCTTTCATTTGAGGCTGGGTCTTCATCAGCTGCTTTGCTGGCCTCAAATCTTGCCGTCTTGCTTCAGCCTCCTGAGCGGCCGGCTGCAGCCCACGCAGTGCCCATATCCATCTAACTCCTTGAGGAATTGCCAGGTTGTGCGGGCGGACAGGGCAGCCGCGGCCAGCACTTGCCGGGTGTTGTGCGCAGGTGTGTGCTGTGATGTGCGTGCGAGCGATGGTGGGGGCGGAGCTGGGAGGGTCTGAGCGGGGGTGTTGGGGACCTACTTTCTCCTGCACGCCCGCTCCGTGGCAGTCCTCCGCTGTCTGCCCAGCTGGCCTTGCTGGACCACAGGTGCCCAAGGAGAACCTGATCTGGGTCACTGGCCCCTGGGAGTCTGAATTTTTAAACAATTGGAAATGGCAGGCGTGTCCATGACCCAGTGCCCTTGGCCACACAGGCACAGCTCTTGCCCAGTGGACGATGGATGACAGAGGAGAGGCTGTCCCCACTGGGCACTGACCACTCCACACAGGCACATGGTAGTGGCAGCACCACCCAGCCTAAGCCAAGCCCCAGGGCCTGCTCACCTGGGAGAGGGGAGGCCCATCACAGGACCACTACCCAGCAGCCCTGAGGGCTGGCTGAGGAGCAGACAGGGGTATGAACCTGCCCCAAGATGGGTGGCCACTCCACTACCCACCACAGGGGCACCGTGGGCTGGGCAGGCCATCCAGGGCCCGCAGGGTACAGGTGGCGTGGGCCAGAGCACACGAACCTCCCTATCTCTGCCCCACGCCCTCTCCCATCCTGAGCCCCACGCACTTGTCTGCAGCAGGGCAACGCCTGCCCTCCGTCTCCCTGCCCCTCCCAGGAGGACTGGCCTTCCTCCCCGGGCAGGCCCTTCTCAGAGGGCAGGAGGCCTCGATCCGCCGGCTCTGCCCCTGCCCTGGTGGCAGCTTCCGTCCATGCGCACTGGAATTGAGCCGGTCGGGGTCCACCTGGTCCAGGTTCACCAGCAACAATGAAATGGCCTTCACGTAGCCATGAGCGTCCACGGAGGGACAGTGAGCGTCTGCCTCTGGAGACTCACGGCTGGGAGGACAAGGAGTCGCTCCCCAAAAGCAGGGGCCTGAGGCTCCATATGGGGAAGGGGAGCCGGGCCAGCCCGAGGCAGCAGGAGCCAGGGCAGGGTGCAGGAAGGAGGAGCTACTGGGCAGCAGCTGGCCGTCCTGTGTGTCCCTGCAGGCCACAGAAGCCTCAGGACACCTGGGGACGTGGAGCCACCTCCCCGTTAGACCCAGGGCCTCTGCACATCTCTGGCCACGGCCAGGACAGTTTTCAGCCTGCCGGAAAGCAAGGGTCAGCTGCCCCACACCTCCCAGCCACCGTGTCCCTGACCCCTTCCCAGCCAGCACTGATTCCACCTCTGCCAGGGTCCCTCTCTGGAGCCTGCCAGCCCCGGGCCCCCCTCCAGTTCCCATCGCCCCATCCCAGGCAGGAAAGTGCAGAGGCCCCTGCTCAGGTGCTGGCAGCGGGGGCCCGCCTGCGTGCAGAGCCTCCAGGCTCAGGAGCTCCGGCCGCTCCCTCCCACCCTGGGGACCCCGCCCCGCCCAACAGCCCAGGCAGAGACCCCGCTGTCCCCAGAGGCTTCACCGTGTGACCGATGAACCTGCCGCACCCTTCCCCTCCTTTGCTCCCCTGCCGGCCTGGCACAGCCCTGCTGACCTTGAAGAAGCCCTCAACTGAACCAAGCACTCCAAACTGCTCCCGCAGAGAAGCGGCCGGCACCCCAGGTGGCTGGAACCTGCGTGCTGCCCAGGTCGCCAGGATGGCGTCCACACGCCCAGAGCCCTGGCTCCTAGGTGAGGGTCCGCACGGTCCTCTGCACCACGACTTCCTCAGGACCTCACCCCAGGCCAACCTGCGAGCACCGGAGCGGGCTTCATGCATGCGCAGCTCGGGCGTCTGTAGCTGACGCTCAGTCCTGAGCACAGCCAGCCTGGCTGCGCTGCACCCCGAGGCCTGGCCTGCAGAACCGCTCTCCACGTGCGTGGGGAGCCAGCCGGGCCGGGCAGCTGCTCTGTTCGCCGTCAGGTGGAGTAGAGGGTGTGTCCAGTGTGTGTGTGTGTGTGTGTGAGTGTGCGTGTGTGTGTGTGTGCTCATGTGCGTACGTGTGACCTGGTATATGTAGGTTCGTGTGTGTCTTTGAAGCCACAGTGACCCTCGTCCACGGCCAGGTGTCAGGCCTTCTCCGTCCTGGGTAAAGGCAGGCTCTGAACATGCCCCCAGGGACAGGTCTGAAGCGAGATTGGGAAAGCAGGTGTGCACAGGGTCACTTGGCTGTGTGAAGCAAGCTCCGGGTCCTTCCTTCCAGCAAGAGGTGGCCTTGGTGCCAGCATTCAGGGAAGCACGCCTGGAGCCAGCCAGGCAGTGACATTGGAAGGGCAGGTCTCCTTGCTCTCTGGGGCACGAGGCCAGAGCTCCAAGGCACCAAGCGTGAGGAACCCCAGGACGCCCTGCGGCTCCCGAACATGGCTGAGATCAGCATGGCCCAGGGCTGTGAAGACCCAGGGTCTGGAGTCCCAGCCCAGCCTGCTGAATCAGGGAGACTGGGTGACATCTGGATGAGCTGGCCCCAGGGCAGCCCCATATCACTCGCTCTGGGGACCTCCTGCCCTCAGGTCCCTGTGCCCATGCCAGGGAAAGCAGTGTTCCCAAGGCCCTGACCACATGGCCAGCTGTGCTCGGAGAGGACAGGCTGTCTCGGTCTCCCAGGAAGGGCTCAGCCCCTGTCTGTGCGCAGGGTCAGCGTGGAATGGTGGAGGTTCTTCACAAGCCTCTGGAGACACCTAGATAAGGAGAGCAAGCTGGCATGCCCCAGGGCCAGGAGAGGGTGCGGACGAGGGAGGGGACTCAGGGTGGACAGCAGTGACCGGAGGACAGATGCACCACCTAAACAGCCATGACGCAGCCCACTGTCACTGTGTGGAGCGTGGGCCTGCAGCAAACCATGCTCAGAAGAGCCACGTTATTGTGGTGTAGCCAATGCAGGGCGCGATGCAGCTCAGTGGTAGAGCCCGCGCAGCCTTGGTGAGGCCCTGGGTCTGATCCCAGCCCTGAGAATAAACAGATGAGGGCGAGTGGTTAGATAGGATACCTCATCCAGCACCTTCAGGACTAGCAAGGCCACCACCGCGACCCATCAGCCCCCTTGACCAGACAAGGAAACCGAGGCTGAGTGGACGGGCAGTGCGCTCACGGTCACCCAGGACCCCTGGGACGTGGGGCCTCGAGGCCCAGCTGGTGCGTCCAGTGCCATATTCGCTCCGTGACACTGGCTGCCTTTGGTCCCTAGGAGACAAGATCAAGAGCACCCTTGTGGTGTGTTGTCCAGAACTTCAGTGGTCCCCCAAGGAAGGGAGGGAGCAGGCTCCCCTGCCCCTAGGCTGGCAGGTGGCGAGTTCCTGCAACTTTCCTCTGCCCACAGGGAAGGCAGAGGCTGCTCCGCATCAAGGCCCGTGACCTGTGGCTTCATCGCTGTTTTAGTCCCCTTTTTTGCTGCCGTGACTAAGGGACCCAACCAGAACAACTGTAGGGAGGAAACGTTTATCTGGGGGCTCAGATTCAGAGGTCTCAGTCCATAGACAGCAGGCTCCCTTCCTGGGCGGAGGTGAGGCGGAACATCATGGCCGCAGAGTGGGGTGGAAAGAAGCAGCTCAGGGGATGATCAGGAGCAGAGAGAGACTCCCCCTGCCAGATACAAATATGTACCCCAAAGCCATGCCCCAAGGCCCTACCTCCCCAGCCACACCCCACCCACCTTCAGTCACCACTCAGCTACTCCCCACTGGGGAACAGATTCACTGATTTGGTTAAGGCTCTCGTAACCCAATCATTCTCCATCTTGCATTGTCTCACACCCCAGCTTTTGGGGGACACCTGACATTCCAACCATAACAATCTCCATCTCCCCAATGCACCTGCTGCTCAGTGGAACCCTGCGTGGCTCAGCCCAGCCCGTCACCCACCTCCACGGCTCAGACGGTCTCTGACAACATCCTGGGGCCACAGCCAAACCCATACCCCTCTGAGCCTCACCTGGGCCTCCCTCCCCAGGTCCAAGTACAGTCCGTAGCCACCAGCCACTCCTGCACTCCCCCCTCCTGGCAGACCCGCACGGGCTTGCTGCCGGGCGCTTGCCCCTCCCTCCCGGCAGGTAGCTCGCTAGGTCTGCTGCTCTGCGCGAGGCCTCTGGACAGCTCTGTGTGGTTTGCATCTCTATTAAACCAGTGTCTGCTCCATCTGCTGGGGGGGGCTCGCTTCTGGGTCCCATCACCACCCACCATGTCTGCTTGGTCTCACGGTGACAAAGGGCATCCTCGACAATCCCGAGACACAGCCAGCTGTCGTGGCTCACGGGCCCAGCTCCTGGGGCCTGCAGCAGGAAACCCCTTACTGCTGCTTTGCTGAGAACCACAGGTGCACTGGCTATCTTTAATGCAGTAAACACCCTCAGTTTCTCTTTGATTATTTACATGAATGTGATATTTTGCCAGCTTATGTTTGTGGGAGCTTAAGCAGCAATGTGTGTGTGAGCAGAGATCAACTTTTATTTTCTACTCTAATAATTCTTTTTTAGTTTGACAGCTCACCTTTTGATCTCAGTGCTGGAATAGCACTGCCTTTCCCTTAATAATGGATGCTTGAGTTTTTAGGTAGCGGGCCCTGAAGATTTGCCGGTGGAAATTGTCATAGACATAAAAAAGACGGCTGCTGCTACAACTGCAGGGACCCGCGGTCGCTGCAAGCATCCTTGACTGCTCAAGCATCAAACAACCTAACCAGCAGTGTGGCCTCTGATCTGCATGCATGGGGCCTCCTGAATCTATGTGTTATAACTTATGGACATTTTGATTTTCCATTATTTTGGGACATTACGGGACAAAGGCTTGCGGGTATTTGTCTAAGAGAACTCAGTTGCGTTACTTGATGAAACTAAGGGCAGCTGATTGATTGCTTAAAGAACTTGATACGCTATGGAAACTTGGCTCGTCAGCCTTAAAGCCGCAGCAATTCTCCTAAAAATTGGACGGCTGTTAGTCAACACACAGTCGATCCTGAGGGCTCTATTGGATGGCTGGTTTGCCTATGACGGGTAAGAATCCCCAGAAGGGGACAACCTAAAGACACGGCACAGTCGCACGGGACTGTCTAATGTGGCCGGCATGTCAACCTAAGCCAGGAGTCAGGACAGCCTAGACTCCCATGACGGGTAAGAATGTCGGTTGCACATGGACGTAACCTAGAACATCCCCTCTTTTAAAACTAAAAGGGGGAAATGAAGGAGCCTATAATCAGAGGAGATAGCTAAAGATTGCGGTTAGCTGAGAGCCATAAAAAGATGTTCTAGTTTCCACCTGATAGTAATACATTATCCAAAAGAATCTTTGTATGCCCGTGAACACTGCGTGACGCAAAACCCTTGAAATGCCCCGCTGGGCAGGGGACAGGCAGGTACATCCCCAGCAGCGTAGTTGGAGCATCCTGGGGCAGTTAGGGGATGTTGACACGGACCTGGTGGGAAAACGCTGACAATCCCATGATTCTGCCTGTGACCCTAATGGCAAGAGGGAAGGGCTAGTGCGTTTTCCAGGGGAAATGGTGCCCAGCTTGCATCAGATTCTGGTTTTCATCAAAAAACGTGGAGGGCACGAAAAGACATGGAGGAAACTTTGATGTGTGTCCCTCTGTGGAAGATGCTGGTCTGAAAAGACAGCATGCCGTGCACATCTAGCTCCATGGCATCTGGGAAAGGAAAGCCTCGGAGGCCGCGAGGGAGCCACAGCTGTCGGGGTGCGGGGTGAAGAGGCAGAGCACAGAGGGCTGTAGGGCATGAAACCAGGAGTGCTCCTACAACGGCGGGCACACGTCATCACACGCTGGTCCAGAACCATAGACTGCAAGACACAGGAGTGAGCCCAGCACAGGCCGGGCTTGGTTCACCGTGACGTGTCAGTGTGGGGTCACTGACGACTGAGATTCCACGCCGATGCCAGAGGTTCCGCAGGGAGGCCGGGGCGGAGCAGAGGGGCTGAGTGGGAAGGCTGTACTTTCTTCTCACTTTTTCTGCAAACCTAAATCTGTTCTATAAATCTATTGACTTAAAAAGAAATCAGAGCTGGGGTTGTGGCTCAGCGGCAGAGCGCTCGCCTTGCACGTGCGCGGCCCGGGTTTGATCCTCAGCACCACGTAAACATAAATGCATTGCATTGTGTACAACTAAAGTAAATAAATGAATATTTTTTTAAAAAAAGAAATCAGACACAAAACAAGCAAGCACAGAAATTTCAAAAACAAAATCAAAAATAAAATGAAGGGGCTGGGATTGTGGCTCAGCGGTAGAGCGCTCGCCTAGCACACGGGCGACCCGGGTTCGATCCTCAGCACCATGTACAAATAAAATGCATTGTGTACAACTAAAAGCAAATAAATAAAAATATTTTTAAAAAATAAAATGAAATGAAATGAAAAACAAAACGTGGAGGTGGGAAGAGAGGACCTGCACGTTTAAGGAAGGAGGGGAAGGCGTGGACGTCACTGAGGACGCCCCAGAGGGAAAGAAACCCGAGACCAAGTGCCACAGAGACCCGCTCTGACAGGAACACTGCAGGACCTGCTGGGGCTGAAGGGCAATGGGAGCCCAGAGGCAGGCGGGGAGGAGAGGCAGCCGCCAAAGTCCCCGGGCACAGCTCTTAGATCATTTTTTTATTTTAAATCATTTTTAATTCTTTAAAATACGTGTGACTGTTGAGCCTAGCCGCGTGGCCCTGCGTGGCGAGCCTCTGAGGTTCGCAGGGAGGCTCGGGGACAGCTCCACCAGGGCTGCACGAGAGACCCTCGGTCTCCTTGGAGCAGCGGAGGACCACAGAGGTCAGGCTTGGTCATCGCAGTCTCCCAAGCCCAGCTGAAAGGCAAAAGAGGGACTCGGGCCAAGAGCCTGCCACAGATCAAGTGGGAAATGGCAAAATGTTAAAAGAAGGAAGTGGCTGCCGGGCAGAGGGACGGCGGGGGAGCCGGCCAGCCGCAGACCCGGCTCCAGCCACACAGTGACCACAGCACGACTCTGTCCCCAGACTCGCCAACTGAAAGCCAAGTGACAGCACACACTGATGTGAGCCATGCAGGTCAGCCACCGACGGAGAGCAGCAGGACGTGAGGAACCAGGGAGCAAGGCCACAGGTCACCAAGTGCTGGCAAAAGGGACCAGAGACACGGCAGGGCTACACGACCCTGGAGGCCCAGGGAGGCCCAGAGGCTGGAGAGCTGAGGAAGGCGGTTCCTGGATCCCCCCAGGGACCGGGGTCCACCCGACACCTTGGTCCTGGACTTCTGACCTGGATCTTCAAGTCAGTCTGCGCTGCAGCTGGCCCAGTGGTGTAACAGCAGCCCCGGGGGACACCACGCCCTGCCTCCTCTCTCCCTCTCGGAGGGGCCAGCCCAGCGGGACCGAGGCCTTTCCCAGCCACTGGAACCCTGTAAACAAGTGCCGCTGCAGGGCGAGGGAGGCAGGGAGGGGCACAGGGCCAGAGCCTTCCACACACAGGCCAGGGGCGAGCTCTGCCCAGCTGGCCCTGCTGCCACCTCTGTCCTCTGTCCACCCAGCCACTTTCTCTCCAGGGCCGCTGCCCACCCTTTCCTGCTGGGCTTCCTCCCGGGCTCGCCCTCCCGCCTTTGTCCTTCCCGGCCTGCTGGGCTGTCTTGTGCTGGGGTCAGTGCCTCGTCCTCGCCTGGCTATGAGGAGCAGGAGGCCAGGCAGGGCTGGAGGGCACTGACACGTGGGAGCCCAGAGGCAGGCGGGAGGAGAGGCAGGGACAGGCCGGGGACAGGCCGCAGTCCCCAGGGCTTGGCAGGATCAGTGCCCACCAACTCCCTGTCCAGCTCTGCCTTCCACCCCACCTCCGGCCCTGGGAGCAGAGCAGCAGAGTGGCCCAGCCAGGAGACGGGCCTTCTGTTCCCCCTGGACAGCAATGCCCAGAGAACCCAGAAGGAAAGGTGGGCAAGGGTGGCTGAGAGGTGGCAGGGCTAGGCCAGCTTGCTGGGTGGTCCCCAGGGGGGCAGACACTGAAGGTAGGTTCCAGGCCACACAGAGGGGACCCCAGCACTGGGAGGGGCGTAGGGAAGGGCAGGGGCTCACAGAAGGAGCAGGTCGCCCTGTGGGGGGCTCGGGGACTGAGTGTGGGCACACTCAGTGTTGCCCCACTGACAGGGAGAACCTGGGCCACTTACCCTCCAACTGCCACCTTCCCCTGTCAGGGGCTCCAGGGGACTTTAACCACCCAGCAGCTGTGACCTGGCTGGAGGGAGCCCTCAGGCAGAATGAACCCACTGGCCCGCTCTGAGCAGTGGCTGACCAGGAGCTGCAGAGCCGCAGCCTCCGCTTCCGGCCCAGGAGGTATGCTGCGGGCACCCACGGCCAGGGGCCCCGCGGGAGGAGGAGAGAAGGAAAATGCCCGGCCTCTCCTAGGCTCCCACCCGCATGAGCGCTGGCCAAGCCCACTGGAGGGCCATGGACCCCAGAACTACACCCAGAAGCTCGCAGGCCCAGCGCTGCCCGGCGCATCCGAGGAGGGGCTTCACGCGAGCCCTGGCTCGGCCCCGGGAGGGGAGACCCGAGCCTCCGGCCAGCGCAGAGGACACCCAGCGGCCTGGCCGGGTCAGGGCGAAACCCTGGACCTGGCTTGGGCCCAGACTCCCGCTGATGCTCAGGAAGAGCTCTGCAGCGTCCAGCCCGTCCTCAAGGGCGAGTCCCCCGGGGCAGGTGGCGCGGGCCGGGGCTGATTGTGTGAGCCCCAGGCGGCCAGCTCTGACGTGCCCAGCTGCGCTGGAGCCCCGGCCCCGTTTGTTCCCTCACCAGGAAGCCAGGGCTTCCCCTTCCTGGACGCTCCTTGTCACTTCCCAAATAGGAAGTCCTCTGAGCTCCTCGCGCCAGCTGCGTGGAGGGGGCTCCGCGGCTCCGAGATGGACGTGCAGGAAGCGTCCCTACCTAAGAGCACGGCAGGCTGGTGAGGGCAGGGGGAGGCCGCGGAGCAAGCCAGCAGGAGGCCCGCACGGGCTCCATCAGAGCCCTGGCTCAGCCCAGCGCCTCTTCTGGCCTGGACGCTGGCCTCCGCTGGGCTCCTGGACACACTGTGGATCCACAAGGGCCGGGGAGCCTGGACATGAGAACGAGTGCCCCCCGACGTCCCCACGTGCTCGTGCTCAGCAAGCCCCCAGGCCCTGGCCCCGACCCTTTTCACTCCTAGGCTGGACACGGTCCCAGGGCCGGCTCCTCTGGTTTTCCAGCAAAAATAAAAGCAGAGGGAGCCGGGCGCGGTGGCCACACCTGTGATCCCAGCGGCTCAGGAGGCTGAGGCAGGAGGATCGTGAGTTCAAAGCCAGCCTCAGCAAAAGCAAGGTGCTAAGTAACTCAGTGAGACTAGTCTCCAAATAAAATACGGAACAGGGCAGGGATGTGGCTCAGCGGCTGAGTCCCTGAGATCAATCCCCCGCATTACAAAACAAGTAGAGGGGACGGTGGGCATGGACACACCTACAATACAGTGACCACTGACCGCCAGGAAGAAGGTCTGATGAGGAACCACAGGAAGGAGTGGGAAAGGCCCAGGCCGGGGCTGTGGGGCATCTTAGGACAGACACCCTGCAGCAGCGTGGGGCACAGGAAGCCGTGAGCGTGCCCAGTGGTCTCCGGGGAAGCCTGGGGAAGGCAGGAGGCAGGCAATGGGAGTCCCCACTGCTCAGCAGGGCCACGCGGAACTGCCAACACTGCACCCTCCAAAGCAGAGCCCACCTTCCAACGGCTGGGCCTGGCGTCTCCACAGTGGGGAGCAGCTCTAAGAGAAAAGGTCTGAGTTTTAATCGTGCATCGACACTTCTTGGTGACAGCTGGGTGGGGTGGCACGAGCCTGTGGTCTCAGTGCCTGGGAGGCTGAGGCAAGAGCAACCCACAAGCTCAGGAGTTCAAGGCCAGCCTGAGCAACAGAGGGAGCCCACCTCAAAAAAATAAAGAAGTGAAAAATAGGTGAGAACCAGCCCTTCTTGGTGGAACCCTGCAGTTCAGCGGAGGAGTTGGGTGGAAAGGACCCCACGCACTGGGGGCACGTAGAATGCAGCACCGACATCTGGAGGGTCGCCGATGTAGGCCGCTCCAGAGGAGGGCAAGACTAAGCGCCCTGGCGGCACCCCACTCCCGTCTTCTCCCCCAGTGCAGGCCACCGTCCTAGGTGGGATGGCTGCGGCGTCCCCGCGGGGCCTGGTGCACAGGAAGGCGCCTGGGCTCGGCAGGCGTACACACGGGGCCGCAGACGCGTCTCTTCTGCTGTCATTTCCACAGCCCCTGCTTCCTGGGGTCCCACCACCTACGCTGGGATCAAATCCACCGAGGGTCCCTAGGAGGGGCCCCATCACGGCCCTCTCGACGGACTCACTCAGCCCTCAGAACAGAGCCCCGGCTCGGGCTCTGGGCCAGGCCTGTGGAGGACGCACGGCCCTCTGCAGCGGACGGCCACCTCTACTGGGAGAGGGACGTGTGGGGACCAGTCCTCCGCCCTGGCCCTCGTCTCTGGAAGGGTTCATGGCAGCAACGCTGTCCGAGCCCAGCGGGCAGCTCCAGCAGTGGGCTCCACACAGGCCCCGCGCCCACCTCAGCCACAGGCCACTCACGGGCGCTTGTTTCTAGGAGGTCCTGGGCTGGGGGCAGCGCGTGAGGGTGGCAGTGACTAGGTGGGGCGAAGGCCCTGGCCAGCCGCAAGCCCTCAGGAGGGGCAGCACCTGGGAGGGGGCGCTCCGGCCCCGTTGCCTGGGTGGGGCCACTGTGCCCGGAGCCGGCCCCTCCTGGGGGCGGTGCATAAAAGGACAGGGGAAGGCCCTGGGTACAGGGGGAGGCACCCAGCGCTGGGCTAGCAGCTCGTCCAGGAGGGGCTGCGGGGGGCTTCAGCAGCGGGACTTGCAATGGCCCCTAGATTAGAGGAGTTGCCAAATGCTCCACAAGCCTGCACCCCCACATCTGCCCCCCGCCAAGTGGCCACGGACCTGAGGCTCAGGGCCACTTCAGTTCTGCGGGCACTGGCTGGGACCCAGGGGAGCCCACGTGGCACCAGTCCCACCACACTCCTCAGGTCAGCACCTGCTCACGATTTCCCTGCCCGGCCAGAGGGCAGGCCACCTGCGCAGTGGCCACAGTCCCAGTCAGGCCCAGCGGCCCAGCATGGGACGCTCCAGTCTTTGCCTCTGGAGTCATGATCTCATGATGTCACCAAGCAGAGTACGGGGCTGAGGCTCATGAAGGGCAGGGACAGGCCAGAGCACTGGGGCCAGGCCCAGGTCAGGCCCGGGCCAGGGTGGCACAGGGACCTGCTGAGGGCTGTGCACAGGCCGTGTTGCGGGGACACCCCACGCTGCACCCATGGCAGAGAAGACAGGGAAGACAGGGAGGGAGCCCCAAGACCCGCTCACCCCCTCCAGGTCTGCACAGTTAAGAGACAGGGAACAAAGGGTGGGTGCCCGGTGGGGGCAGGGCAGGCAGCATGGCCGAGGCTCTGAGGTTCCTCCAGAGCCCTCCAGGGCCAGATGACCCCCCACAGCCCAGGCCCACAGCCCTGGGAGGTGGGCGCTCCTGGCCCTGTTGCCTAGGTAGGAAATGGTCCCGGCTCCCGCCTCCCCCCCCACCCCTCCGCACACAATGGGGACCCAGCAGGCATTAGCCTAGGGCGGCAGATGGGAACCATCTCGCCACAGCGGGGCCACCAGCCACCCCTGCAGAGGGCAAGGTGCACCCTGAGACGCCTCCCCGCAGCTGTCCATGAACTGCCCCAGCCTGTGAGGGTGCAGCTGCAAGGGTGAAGTCACCCCGAGGAGTCCTGTGATGCCAGCCCCTCCCCAGGCAGCATCAAGAGGAAGGAGACGTGAGCCCGCCTCCCCGATCCCTGGAGACCCTCCCTGCACACCCAGGGCTCCTGTGTGTGGCCAAACAGAGCCAAGCAGGCGTCACTGCCAGGGCAGAAAGACGTTCTCCCTGGGTGCCGGGAACCAGCCCTGGGCTGTCCCCCCAGAGCAAGCCCAGGGCTCCCAGGTGAGGAAAGACCAAGGCACCCTCAACACTGGGTCTGAGACTGACCCAGAAGGGATCTGGATACAACGCCAGCCCCTCGAGGGCTAAGGAGGCAGGGTCACAGTGGGGGCTGAGTGGGTCCTCAAACGCACACACGGAGGCCCTGGGCCTCAGGGGCCTCAGCACGTGGCTGGATTTGGAGACAGGCTCTAAGGAGGTGTTAAGGTTCAATGAGGTCACTGGGGTGGTCCCTTGTCCAGCATGACTATGTCCTTGTAGGAGGACATTAAGACACAGACGCACAGAAGAATGACACTGTGAGGACACAGAGGGAAGATGCCATCTGCAAGCCAGGCCGGTGTAGCCCCAGGAGGAACCATCCCTGGGACCCCTGGGTCTGAACTTCAGCCTCCAGAACGTGACCAGTGAACCCCTGGTCTCAGCCCTGGTCTCTGCGGCTGTTACGGGACCCAGCAGCTCGTAATGCGCGCGAGAGTGCACCCTCCGCCTCTGCTCAGCCCTGGCAGCGTCAGGAGGGCGCCACACACTGGCGTGAGGCTTCCCCGCACAGACTTCTAAAGACCCCAGCCAAGTGGAGTCGAAGTGCGGGGCTGGGGGGTGGATGGAAGGCTGGGGGCCACAGATGTCCGGGCCGGGTGAAGAGGCCCCCAAACCCAGCAGCACCCGGGAGGGCAGGAAGTCTGTGCCCAGGCGGTGATCTGCAGGGGAGCTGCAGGAGCTGGGTCTGCAGCAGGGCAGGAGGCCAGGGCGGGAGCCCTAGCGTCAGCCACGCACCTGGCCTTGCAGGCAGGGCCCAGGCTGGACACGCACAGCCCCACAGGGAGTTCCAATCTCCCTCGGCCTCCACCATGTTCCCTGCCCTCCTTCAGGCCCCAGCAGGCAGGCAAGCTGGCTCTAGGCCCCGGCTAAGGCCTGGCCTCCGAGAGCTCTGGCTCCCCATTACCTCCAGGGCCCCAGAGCCCTGAGCTGGGAAGGGAAGTTCTGAAATCGGTGGCCGTCCACCGCCCACATGTGAACACGTGGGGCCAGAGGGGTGGGGTGCGCATCGGCGCCTCCAGGGACAGGCCTGGCTCGCTGTCCCTCCTGGACGGCAGGAGGGGGCCTCCAGGGAAGCGTGTGTGCTGTAGCGCACCCAGGACCCCGCAGACAAGCCCAGGCCTGCCAAGGCCCTGCACACCCTGGAGGGAAATCGGTTCTCTAAACCATCCATTGACCCAAACTTCGGACCAACATTCTAAGCTGGTCTGAGCAGTTGGCTGCTGCCATTTGCCAGCAGGCTCAGGAGCAGGGGCTTGGGCAGGGTGGAGGGTACGTCTGGACGACAAGCCACTGGGGTAAGGCGGGCCACATGCACTGGCAAAGGTGGGCACGAAGCAGCAAGAAGGGAAGGCTCCACAGCTCAGGAAGTAAAGGCAGAGTCAAGACGTGGGATAGCGTGAAGTTAAAAAGCTCCTGCCCAGCAAAGGATCAGCTAGAGTGTGAAGGGAGAGCCCACAGAATGGGGGGAGAGCCCACAGAATGGGGGGAGAGCCCACAGAATGGGGGGAGAGCCCACAGAATGGGAGAGGACCCACAGAATGGGGGGAGAGCCCACAGAATGGGAGAGGACCCACAGAATGGGGGGAGAGCCCACAGAATGGGAGAGGACCTTACCAACCACTCTTCTGACAGAGGATTGATATCCAGAATCTGTATAAAGAACACAAAAAAACAAAGAATCCACTTAACAAATGGGCAAATGAATTGAATAGACACTTCTCAAAAGAAGAAATACAAATGCCAACAAAAGCATGAAGAAATGTCCAACAATCATTAGCAGTTAGAGAAATGCAAATCAAACCTACACTAGATTTCATCTCACTCCACCTAGAATGGCAGCAATTAAGAACACAACTAATGGCGGGGCGCGGAGGTGCACACCTGTAATCCCAGCACCTGGGAGGCGGAGGCAGGAGGATCGCGAGTTCAAAGCCAGCCTCAGCCATGGCGAGGCGCTCTGTCCCCAGGACTCAGGGGGGCACTGCAAACCTACACACAGTACCAACGAAGAGGGTGGGCCCCTCGTCTCCACCTGTGCTCCTGGCCAGTGACTGGCCCAGGGCCTCCCCTGGCTGAGGTCTGCCACTGTGCCTGCTCCTGCTGCAGGGACGGCAGCTCCAGCAGGCCCGTCACGCTGCCCCTGGAGACACAGGCAGGGGACACAGGGAGCACGTCGGCTCTAGGGCTCCCACTCGGCAGCTGCTGTGCGGCGCTGGCCTCGGGGAGCTCCTGCTGTGCACAGGCCTGTGGCGTCCACTCCACCGGAAGGGCAGTCAGGGGCACCCCACTCGTCACCAGTGCCACACGGGGCAGAGCCTGCTGGCCAAGCTTCGGACCCCATTGTGTGGTCTCCCTCGTCACCATCCCGCCCTCGCCGCAGCTCGGGGAGCCCGAGGGCTGGGACGCTTGCTGTATGCACAGGGCCCTCCAGTGTCTGTCACCTCCCCCTGTCTGGGTCCTAGGGCTGCTGGAACAGAATGACACACCTGGGTGGCGTCTAAGCAACAGAATCTGTTTCCTCACGGTTCTAGAGGGTGCGTCGAGGCCAGGGTGCCACCAGGTTGGGCTCCGGAGAGCCTGCTCCCGAGCAGCCGAGTCCCCACTGTCCTCCGGGGGCAAGGCGGCCCTGGGGGCCTCTCGCCAGGGCGCTAGGCCCATTCACCAGGGCCCACCCTCCCTCCCAGCCCTCCCAGCAGCTCACTCAGCCTGAGGGGCTCAACATGGGAGCCGGGACACAGGCGTCCTGACCCGCGTCACCGCTCCTCGGACCCTACAGCCCCTGCTGCCCTCCTGCTCCACGCAGCTGCCCAGTGCCCGGGGCCTCCACTCAAGGTCAGGAGGGGACCCGACTGTGCCAGGAAAGCTCAGTCCACGGTGGGTTCCGCCCAAGTCCCGGGAGGGGGCTGGAGCTGGTGTCACTTGTCAGAGGAACGAGCGTGAAGGTGACCCCGAAGGCGGTCTGCCTGCAGCACCTGCGGGCTGCCCGCCTCCACCCGCTCGGCACACGCAGGTGCTCTGCCTCTGCCAGCCCCTAGTCCCCATCCCCAGGGCGGCCGCCCGCCTCCCCCGATGGAGCCCGCCTCCCCCACGGCCAGCCATTTCCTGGAGTTGGGGGACAGACCTGGGCAGGGCATTTCTTGGAACTGGCGAGACTGGCCTGGGTTTCCCGAGGGCCTGGCCCCTCCAGGCCGCGCACTCCAGTCCCGCCCGGGCCTGCAGCTCCCACCAGGAGAGCCCTCCACCACCCCTCCGCCACGAAAGCCAAAGTCCTCGGCACTGAGCGAGTCACCCGGAGGACACGAGGAGGACCGGCTCCTGACCTGTCTTACCAGCGTCTTGGCTTCAACCCCACCTGTGCCCTGGGCCCACGGGCTGCTCCTTGCCTCCGAAGTGAGCTCCAGGGCGCAGCAGCAGGCCCGTGTGTGGCCAGGGGCCAGTGAGCCTTCGGGGTGGACGCACAGGCCCTGCCTTTCCAGAGCACAAATCCAACAGAAAGACGGGGGGCGCAGAGAGCAGGTGGCTAGAGCTTCCCCGAACCCTGGGCTCCGACACCTGAACCCTGTGTGGCACCTGGGCCCCCAGGCACCAGATGGCCAAGGGTCTCTCCCTTCTTAGGAGCATCTGCCCATTTCTCTGGGCTGCTGCCAGCAAAGCTGGACCCATGTGCTGGCCACCTCTTTGTGGGCACTTGTCCCAGCCCAGGGCCCTTCCAGGGAGCTGAGCAGATGGGCCACAGCCACACAGCCCAGGGGGGCTCGCCACTCAGACAGCAGTGTGTGCTCCTTGCTGCTGGGGGCGTGTGACAAGGACATCTCCCAGGAGGGGCCTGGCAGTCTCTCAGAACCAGCCCACGAGGGGCTCAGGGCCACGCACCGCGGCTCGCTCCCCGCTCCTCCTCTCCGCTCTCCTAATGCGCAGCGCGGCTCAGACAGCGGAGCTGTGAATGCACAGCACCCCCCTCGCATCGCGCCTGTCGACCGCACGTCACCCGCCGCCGCCTGACCCCTGGGGCCCTTCAGAGTAGACTATGGCAGTGTTCCCTGGAGAGGAAGAAAACACCTGCGTGTCCACCAACAGGGGCAACAGGGAGCCAAGGCCAGCACGTCCACGTGAGGGCCTGCCCACAACGCGCGCTGGAGTGCAGTCGAGACCACGGACACCTGAGCCCTGGTGTAAGCGCAGCCCCCCACAGCGGCACTCCAGGTACCACGTACAGCCGCGTCCTGGAGACTGACCCGGTGACTCTGCAGCCAGTGGCTTTGTGCAAGGACAGGCCACGGTGTTTGCCCGGATCCTCAGAACGTAGCCCACTAGTGATGTGTGACTGTACCTGTGTCCCTCGTCCCACCTACAGGCAGGATGTGGGGTAGTGCCCCTGGGGCCCGCCCGCAGCCCAGAGCCCTCAGCTACATGACCCGACCTCCCGTCCCTGGAGGCTGACCCTCAGAGGTGCCAGGAAGAACGGAGCCAGCCCGCCCTGGGCACTCACTCCGCACAGACCCTCCTTTCCTGCCTCCCTCCCCACTGTGGGCTTCCTGGGGTGGCCGCCAAGCCGTCCACCTGCCCCCGAGTCCTGGCTCAGGCCTGCTTCAAGGGAACCCACGCTGAGCATATCCCAGCTAGAGGCCGGCGCACCCATCACTGATGGAGGTGGGGGCCCTCGGGAGAAACCAAGAACCTGTGACAGTGACAGCCTCGGGAGGCCGCCTGCAGGAAGTTCACCTCCCGCTCCTGCTTCTGCTGCTCTGTCCCTCGTGACTCCCACGTGCCAAGCACCCCTGATCTACTCAAAAACGTGCTGGTAGTCAGCGGCCACACCCGGGCGGCCACCAGAGGCTCCGCCCCTCAGCCGAACACAAAGCGCCAGAACGTTCCACAGCTTCATTTGACAGCAGCAGCAAGTAGGAGCAGCGCAAGTGTCCACAGACGCCGCTGCGGTTCACTCCAGTGGCCCATGTGCAGGACGGAGGGTCCCGGCCACGGAGGACACGAGGCCCCGACACCTGCAGCAGCCGGGGCAAAACTCACACCGCCCGGGGAGCAGAGACCCCAGCCCCGGAGTGGCTCCACCTCCCAAAATATTCAGAATGGGCCGGTCGACAGAGCAGAGACAGATCAGTGGTGACTGACGGCAGGGGACGCGAGGGGCCTTTCTGGAGACAGGCCAGCATTCCACAGTGGCGGCTGATCTCGGCACATTCACAGAAATCACCGAGTTGTGCGCCTGAAACAGGCGACATACAAATTCTACCTCAATAGATCCGTGTGGAGATGAAGCAAAGCCAGAAGAAGGCGAGCAATGCACCCACAGGCACACCGGAGGGGGCGGCCGGCGCGCACGGCCAAGCAGACGCTCAGGCCGGCGCTGGTCCCTCTGGGTCACGCCGGTCACGCGGACACAGCTGTCTGGGTGAGCAGCCCCACAGCACTACCTAGGTTGTGACCAGGCAGCCAAGAGTCCTCTTCCCCCAGTGTCACTTCTGCAATTCAAACAAGAAGAGCTTAAACAAATAAATAAACACAAAGGCCACCCAGCGGGCAGCCATGCCGGTGCTCCCAGCCGCAGTGGGAACATTCCGTCCCCAGCCCCACAGGTCTCTGTGCAGGCGGGGCTCTGACGCCAGCACCGCAGCTGGCAGCTCTGCCCGCAGGCCCTCGTGCCACGGCCCAGCCCTCCCTCTGTGGGCTGTGACCCCAGGAACACATGTGTGGGCACTGCCCTGCAGGACAGAGGCCAGGGTTAGTGCCAGGCCAGGCTGAGCCCCCCACATCCGTGAGGACGCCCTGCTCCCCCAGGGGTGGCCAGGACACAGCCAAATCTCTCCACGAGGACGCTGAGGATTCTCCGTCTTGGCCTCTGCCCGCCCTTCCCTGGCCACCCCACGTCCATCCACCCTCCAGCAGGGAGTGACACCAGGTCCCCACCTCAGTGCCCAGCCCAGGGAGAGACCACCTGAGCAGACAGATTAACAGACCCACGGTCGGGCGTAACCCAGGAAGGCCCTGCGGTGAGCTTCCCTCTTCTCAGCGCTTTATTTACTAAGCTTAGCGTAGGAATCAGGGAGCCCAGGGTGCTGCGTTCTTGGCCACCTAAGTCTTTTTTTTTTTTTTTTTAATATTTATTTATTTACTTTAGTTGTACTAAATGCAATGCATTTATGTTTACGTGGTGCTGAGGATCGAACCCGGGCCGTGCACATGTGAGGCGAGCGCTCTGCCGCTGAGCCACAACCCCAGCCCCTAAGTCTTGATTAAAGGTCTCCAAGCCTCAGGGTTGGGGCTGTGGCTCAGCAGTCGAGTGCTCGCCCAGCACGCGCGAGGCTCTGGGTTTGACCCTCGGCACCACGTGTAGATAAATAAATAAAATAAAGGCAAATACAACTTAAAAAAAAAAAAAGGTCTCCAAGCTTCAAACCTTGAAGCTAGGACCTCTAATCGAGAATGGGAGATTCTTCTGCCACTCCCAGCTTCCGGAACACTTGCCCCGAAACACGTCCCAGACACCGTGGGAAGGAGGGAGCGTCCATTCGTGTTCCCAGGCCTTCCCAGCTAGGAGTGCTGCTTGCTTTGCAGTCCTCCTGGGGTTTGAGTCAGACTATGTCGCGTCTTCTCCGGGATTATGGAAGTCCTTTGTGACCCAAAAGAAAAACATCACCTCCCCAGAACAACGGCGATAGTGGGCAGGTGATCCAGTATCGACCGTGTCAAGTCAGACTAACGTTGGCCTGAGTGGGCCTCCGTACTTGGGCCCCTCTGTTGGGACTGTGGCCTGGCACAACAAACCCAGGGCAGCTGGGTAGGCGAGCCCTGCTGCAGGCCCCAGCCCCAGCCCCCAGCTCAAGCCAGTCACAGGTGGCCCACGCTTCCAGTCAGGCCCAGAAGAGGGGGCGCCTCTCCTCCTGCCCCCCGTGGGTCCAGGAATGCTTGCAGAACTCTGCACCCTCCTGGCTGGGAGGCCGCCTGCTTCCAGAGGCCGTGGAGGCGCTCACCTGCGTAACCGCGCCTGCTGTGGTTTCTCTCTTAATGCTCGACGTAAGCCGGGCTCAGTGGTGTGCACCTGGTCCGAGCCACTTGGGAGGCTAAGGCAGGAGGGCCCCTTGAGCCCCGGAATTCGAGGCCAGCCCAGCCTGTACAGCGAGGCCCCATCCCACAGACCACAGAACAGCTGAAGTGCTGATTCGAACTATTAGAAAATCGCCAAACGCCCCTGCACGTGGCGAGCACCAGCTCACACACACGTGCACGTGCACCCCTCCCCGGCGCCACCGCCAACACTGGCCGAGGACGATGGCCTCTGCTCTACACCCACCCTGGCCATGTGCCCCACCCCAAGCCCACTGGTTTGTTTTGAAGTAAATTCCTCATTTCAACCCTCCGCAGCATTGTAGCATCTCGGGACCACAACGTTTTATTTATTTATTTTTTTTTAATAAATTTGCTTTTAACTAATGCCCAACGTGGTGCTGAGGCATCATACACAGCTGAAAATCAAGTCACTCAATTCAAGTCACTAATTTTGCTTTCCTCTGAGCTCACAGTCCCTCCGTGGCTGCTGGCATCCCGGGTTGACGGAAGTCAGGTCCAGGCGAGGCCCAGTGCTGCATGTGGCCGCCCAGTTGCCTGTGTCTTCTCCTAACCCACCCCCAGTAGTTCCTGGCTTTTCTTTCCATGTGGTGTTGACGACACCGGCGGACCGGATGGTCTGGCTCCCAAGGCCTGGAGGTGGTGTCATGCACGCCATTCCTGTCCCCCCGCCCTGCCCACAAGGGCTGGACCCGCAGCCCTGGTCTGCGGCTGCTCCGAGCAGGACTGGGCCTTCCACTGTGTCCCAGCCCAGGGGCAGTGTCCAGTTGCCCCTCTGCTTGCCACTGGGTCGACCGGGCCCCAAGTGTGAAGTCCCCGTGTCCTCGTCCCCTTCCTCCCAGCAGCCTCGCCACATCTACACTTCGCGGCCAGCCACGAAGCATGGTGCTCTAGCTGCCTTCTCCCCCTTCATCCGCCAGGACAAACCCCTGCGCCTGTCCCTGTACGCATCGGTTTTCAGAACAACAAGTCGGCTCCCAGCATCCTCTGTGGGGACAGTTTATTTATTAATTAAAAAATAGACACAGTGACAAGGAAGGTGGGGGCTGTGAAGCAGGCGAGTGGGACAAAGAGCGAGGGCAGCCACCGCGCCCACGTCTTGAGGTGCAGAGGCAGGAACCCTCTGCAAGGAAGCGACATCAGTGTGACACCCAGCGCGGGGAGGAAGTGGTCCAGGGAGAGGCTTCCAGAAAAGGGACTGTGCAGAGTGTGGGCGGGAGCCACCAGGCATCCGCTAGGACGGAAGTGTGTGGAGCAGGTGGGCGGGCACTGGCGCCCAGGCTGGGTCAGCGCAGCCCGCAGCAGCCCCCAGAGCTGAGCTCACCCCAGGGACTCAAACTGAAAGTGTCCTTGAGACTGTGCTGCAGGCGTGTTCCAAAGCCCCCGCAAGGCGTGGGCAGGGCGTGGACAGTGCGTGGGCAGGGCCTGGGCAGGGCGTGGACAGTGCGTGGGCAGGGCCTGGGCAGGGCGTGGACAGGGTGTGGGCAGGGCCTGGGCAGGGCCTGGGCAGGGCGTGGACAGTGCGTGGGCAGGGCCTGGGCAGGGCGTGGACAGGGCCTGGGCAGGGCCTGGGCAGGGCCTGGGCAGGGCGTGGACAGGGCGTGGGCAGTGCGTGGACAGGGCCTGGGCAGGGCGTGGACAGGGCGTGGACAGTGCGTGGACAGGGCCTGGGCAGGGCGTGGACAGGGCGTGGACAGTGCGTGGACAGGGCCTGGGCAGGGCCTGGGCAGGGCGTGGACAGGGCCTGGGCAGGGCCTGGGCAGGGCCTGGGCAGGGCGTGGACAGTGCGTGGGCAGGGCCTGGGCAGGGCCTGGGCAGGGCGTGGACAGGGCCTGGGCAGGGCCTGGGCAGGGCGTGGACAGGGCGTGGGCAGGGCCTGGGCAGGGCGTGGACAGAGCCGGGGCAGGGCCTTGGCAGGGCGTGGACAGTGTGTGGACAGGCCTGGGCAGGGCCTGCGCAGGGCGTGGGCAGGGCCTGGGCAGGGCATGGACAGGGCGTGGACAGGGCGTGGGCAGGGCCTGGGCAGGGCCTGGACAGGGCGTGGACAGGGCCTGAGCAGGGCCTGGACAGGGTGTGGACAGTGCGTGGGCAGGGCCTGGCTGGGCAGGGCGTGGACAGGGCGTGGACAGTGCGTGGGCAGGGCCTGGGCAGGCTCTTTACTGAAAGGCAACTCCGCTGACAGATCAGCCACAAAGGCAGCGAGAATGACCCACCTGAGGGACCCCTTCCTGACAGAGACGCCGCAGGCGCTTGCTGCTGCCTCACAAAGACACGCAGGGTCACACGTGGACATCTACGCCCGGTGCACACAGAGGCCAGCACACACGCGTGGCATCTGCTCTGCCAGTCAGGAGGGCTGAGAAGCACGTCCCTGTGTCCCAGTGCTGGCCTGTTGATTGTCACAGGTGCCCCCTGCCAAGGCAGGCGGTGACAGCAGGGCCCTGCAGGGCTCCCTGGGCACAGCTGACCTCACAGGGTTCTGCTGTCACTGCGGGAGTCAGATGGACCAAAAAGAGGCGGACAGCATTTGGAGAGCACGAATTCAAACTTTACCCCCTTGGCCCAAGAGAGATCAGACTTCAAATCCTGAGCCCCCATTGAAGGGCAAAAATCACACCAGAGACAGCCGTGCAGCCAAGAGGTTTATTCACCAGCCTCTACGGCTGATCAGAGGCAGAAGAAGTACGGGGAGAGAGGAGTCAGGGAGAGGCAAGTGTGCAAGCTCTGGACAGAGGGTCGGTGCCTAGTCGTGCCGGCTGTGGTCTCAGGAGCTGTCGGCTGGGGCAGCTGCTGACGGACTGGGGGCTGGAGCTATCGGCTGGGGCAGCTGCTGTCAGGCTGGAGACGGTGAGTCTGGAGCTGTCGCGGTGGCTGCTTCCTCACCGCAGGGACCAGCTGTTCTGTCTGAGCTCCAGGCAGGCAGGGACCTAAGTAGGGATTTCTGGTGGGGGTTGTACCAGAGCGACCTTTAACACTATTGGCTCCTTTCCCAGTAAACAGGGCAACCTTTACGCCAATTGGCTCCTGCCTGGGGAACAGAGTGACCTTTAGGCTGATTGGCTCCTGCCTGGGGAAAATAAAACCAGGCTGCTCCTAATGGAAATTTCCATGGGGGAGGTGGCCTGTCGGCCCAAGCCTATCTATCACCCATCACCAGTTTCTCGTGATATTTACAGGCTACCTGGTGCCCTAACATTTCTAGTCTACAGGATAGAAGGCCATGCATTCTAGGAAGCATGTTTTACAGACACAGAGTGGGATAAGGGGAAGAACTGCCCACACCCCCATGAGACCGTCCGTAAATCTCTGCTTGGGCCTGAAGCCTCAATAGGTCGTTGACACTTCCAAGGGGAGAAGTTAGGTTCCTAGAGGAAGTCATTCACCATCCAAAAGGCAGGGTCCCCCCTCTCCCAGGCTCTACTCCTCAGGACAGAGTTCTTAGAGTCTATTCACATCCAGGCCTGGTTTTGGCATCCACTACACTGTGAATCCACAACTGTCTTAAAATTAAAAAGTGTGTTTAGAAACCAAAGGAAGCCTGGACGTGGCTCAGCAGTAGAGCAGGTGCCCAGCATGCGGGGGGCCTGGGCACCCTCCCAGCACCGAAGACAAAACAAAGACAGAATGACAGTCAGCTCTGAGGGCTGCCGGGGAGCTGCCCGGAGGCGGTGGCAGCAGGTGGCGGGCCTCCTGGGCTGGGGGGTGTGGACAGACAGAGGTGAGGGCGCTCGAGCAGCCAGAGATGAAGCAGGAACACCAGTGAGCGAGGCTGGCCTGGGCCGTGGGACCCCCAGGACTCTGGGGGAGCGTGGGCACTGTGGCGGACAGAGGCAGAATTTGAAGCCATGCTCTTGGGAGAGGTGCCCGGGATGGGTGCAGACACAGGGAGGCCCGTGGAGCAGCCCTGGGTGTCCACCCCGGGGGTGGAAGACAGCCACTGAGGGTGTGTGGGTGTCCTCAGGGCAGGAGAGGGGAGGCCACTGTGCCCAGCGCTCCTCAGGACTGGCCACTGCTGACAGACACTGAGGCTTCCTCGGAGATGCAGGACCTGAGTAGAGAGAAGCAGGAAGGGGGACGCTGGCCTGGGTGGGCAGCTCTGCTGGGCATGGGGAGCTGGGCCAGGGCAGGAGAGGGCAGGGCTGACGTCCCTGGGAAGAAGGGGTGCCCACACACATGGACACGTGGGACAGGCCACCTGACCAGAGGAAGGGCCGGAGCCCACGGATGCCGTGCAGGGCTGCGCAGGCCTCACCTGCTCTGGCTGGACTGCTGCCCAGCACAGGGGGGACGGAGGGCGAGGGCACGAGGGGGATCTGAGCAGTGACTAATGAGGACCTCAGCGACCCTTTCTGGGTGAGGAGGAGGCCCGGGCAGCAGCAGCACTGGGCAGGAGGGCAGGCGGCTGAGCTGGGGTAAAGGCCCTGCAGGCGCCCTGGGGCAGGCCCAGGGAGCACCCGAGGCGGGGAGGCTGCGGCACTGAGTGTGGCTGCAGGTGGTAGCTTCTGGGGCCCTAAGTGGCAGAGCCACCCCTGGGCTGCAGCCCCGTCTCCCTGTTGCCCACCCAGGCTGCCCCACCCCAGCCCTTCCGATAGGCCAGGATTTAAGGACATTCACACCGACACTTGCGTTTTTTATGGACTTCCTTGAGACTGCTTCCTGAACTGAGAGTGACAGCCACACTAAGGGCTACCACCACGAGCTCCGCTCTGTACTTGAACCCCAGCCCTCACACTGACCTCTCCACTGAGGACAGAGGCTGAGCTGACTGCCCAGACCCTGTGGGGTGCAGCAGGAGCTGGGTCTGCCTGAGCCCTCCTCTAGCACAGGCCTGCCTGTGGCTGGCACAGGAGTCTCTGGCTCAGACAGGGCCACCAGGGCAGGGCAGGCAGCAGCCATCAGGAGAGGCAGGGGCCTCCAGGCGTCAGGGAACATGCCTTCCCAAAAGGCAGCTGGGCGCCGCATGTGGTGGCTTGCGCGCCTGTAATCCCAGCACTTGGGAGGCTGAGGCAGGAGGATCGCGAGTTCAAAGCCAGCCTCAGCAATGGTGAGGCACTTAGCAACTCAGTGAGACCCTGTCTCTAATAAAATACAGAAAAGGGCTGGGGATGTGGCCCAGTGGTCAGAGTGCCCCTGAGTTCAATCCCCAGTACCCAAAAAAAAAAAAAAAAAAAAAGGCAGCTGGGCTTCCACCTGCAGCACAGGATGGACACCAAAGATACCGGTCTCCTATGATGCCCTCCAGATGTCGCGAGAGCCAGCAGACCTGCAGGAGGAGCACAGCCAGGGCTGGCTGTCACCTGCGTCACCCTGTCCTCCGGGTAAGGTGAAGGGGCAGAATGTTCTCCACTCAGGGCCCGGGTGCAGGTGCAGGGGGCCTGCCCCGAGGGCCTTGGTGTGGGGGCTGTTTCAGGGGGCTGGGCAGCCCGCCTCCCTCAGTGCCCTCCACTTGCCACGCAGGGGCTTGGGAGACCCTGGACAAGACGCCCTGTGAGCCACGATCGTCCACAGCAGTTCTTCAGGTAGAAGTCACCACAGGCAGGTGACCCCCCAGGCTCTCCCTGAAGTCACCGTAGACCAGTGGCCTCCCCAGCTCACCTCCCTGTGTGTGAGCCACTCCCCGTCCTCCAGGGCCGCATCCTGAGACGCTCTGGAAGCTGCCCCCCGGGGCTGTGCTCATCCACACGGTGGCCACGCCGCGCTCGCCCCAGAGCCGGCCACGACGCGTACACCAGGACGCCAGTGCATCTTTAGGGACTCCTCAGTCCCCATCCCAGCTGCCCAGTGTGGCGAACTTGTGTGGCCCACAGAGAGGTTCCAGAAGGATCCCTCATGCTTCTGTGGTGCCGAGGCCTGAGGGCCACTCCTGTGGGGCTGAGGTGGGGCCGCGTCTGCCAGGCCCCCCCTTGAGAACAGGCCCCAGGGCCGTGCAGGCCAGAGCAGGGAGAGGCGGGGGACAGCTCAGCTCTCAGGCCCTGCAGGGCCTCCCGGGGCGGCCACCCAGTGCCCCTGCGCGGGGCCAGGCCCCAGGCGGGGAGGGAGGTCTGCGCATCAGAACGCGCACTCTGCCCATTCCGCGGCTTCCGCCGCCTCCGCTCCTCTCCCCAGCCCGCCCCTCCCTCCGTTTCTCTCTCTCTACCCAGTGCACACTCTGGGACAAGGACTCTGCTTCCTCGTCCTCTGAGCATTCAGAGGACAGGCGTGTGTGTCATGGTGACTCACCCCGTGGCTGCCGGGGCTGGTGGAGTCTGTGCTGAGCCCCAGGGCGAGGCTGACGCAGGAGGCGGTGCGGCTGCCTGGCTATTTGAGGGCTGGCCAGCGTGGGCAGCACTGCCCAGCTGTCGACTCTGATCCTGAGCTGCCCTGACAGGTGCCGTGGTGGGGACGTGTGGGCATGGAGTGCCTCTTGGGGCTCAGCCTTCTTAGAAAGTAGGATGGGGTGAAGGGCCCAGGCAAGAGGGCTCTGGGGCGGGGCTCTGCGTGGGGCGGAGGCCGAGGGACGCCCCTCTGCTGGCGTGAGTGGGCATGAAGAGAGCTGTGCTGCTACGAACCCTGGAGGGCTCTGCCCATGCTGCCGGGGCCTTGGCTCTGCTCGGGCTCCGCCATGCTCCACAGCCAAAGCAGCCGCAGGGGACTCTGCCCAGGAACGGCCTCCCCAGGACCGAGCCCTTGGGCACCAGAGTCGGCACTCGAATCTGTAATAGCTCCGCGCAGCAGCCCCGTAACGGCCACATTCATGAACGTTCAACGGCCTCCCCAGCAAGCAACCCTGGGGGTGGGGACACAGCCCATGTGCTGGCACGTCCCCACCGGCCTCCACTGGTTTGCAACCCCCCCTCTCGGATTCCCTCTGTGTGTGGAGCACCGCAGGCCTTCCCCGAAGGGAATGTGTGGTGGAGACGTTGAGAACGTGGTGCGTGCTCCTGGGAGGCCAGCCGTGGGATGGAGCCAAGGTCCCCGGCTGAGTCAGGACTTCCACTCCCTGTGCCACCTGGCCTGGATGAGCCGCAGGTTCCAACTGAGCAGGGAGGGGCCGCTGCTTGCCCAAGGGAGGGGCGCACCCCAGGCAGAGCGGCCCAGATTCCAGAGCAGGGCGGCACCTCCCTGAGATCTGGTCCCAGATGGTGATTTTCTGCCAGGATGTGTGGAAACGTGAGCCGGGCATCTCTCAGGAACAGTGGATCTTTACAACAGTTAAAACAAGCCTCCGCTCTCCGGTTGGGACCTGCCCACGAAAATCCAGAGACATGAACGAAAACAACATTCACGTGAATCTGGTGCTCAGACTCCAGCTCACCCCTCGTCCCATGGGGCAGGGGCTGCGCCCCTCAGCAGGTGGCAGGACCCACCTCACCCCAGGACAGCCGCAGGCCAGGCTCTCACACACACATCTGCAGATGCACACCCGCCACACACAGCTCTCACACACACACACACACTACGTGGCTCAGGTGTGCTCACATCAAATGGGAAAGGAAAAAGTAAAATCATCTCTGTTTACATACAGAGAACTTAAAAAGACTCCAGACCAGAACAAAACCCAGAACCAACCTGTTAGACCTGATGTGCAGGAGGCAAAAGCAGCAGTTTTTGAAGATATAGAAAAATCCATCCTAAAATTCATATGGAATTTCAGGAACTGAATAATAGCCAAGACAAGCTGAAGCACTCCTCCTTCCTGATTTCCAAACCTCCACAAGACGCAGCAGCAGCAGTGGCTCCCCCATCCTGTGGGCCAACGGAACAGAATAGAGCCCCAAATCAACATGCCCACACGTGGCCAGGTGATTTCTGACAAGGGTGCCAAGACCATTCAGTGGGAAGATGGTGTCTTCAACAAAGTGCTGGGACAACCGGAGGTCCCCAAGCAAGAGAAGGAAGTTGGACCCTGATCTTACACCATGTTTTAAAATGTACTCACAATGGATTAAAGACCAAAGCAAGACCCAAACTATCGAATTCTTAGAGGAAAGCAGGGCCAATCTTCATGACATTGGATTTGGTCGTGATTACTTGACGTGACACCAAAGGTGACAGTGACAACATGAGAAACGGGAAGCAGCATCTCCGCACACGCAGGCTGCAATCGGCTGCTCCCGGGGAGTTGCCTTCCAGGTTTTCGGGTTCAGCACTGAGGTGGGGTGGACGAGCAGCTGCTGCCCTGACAGGCCTCACCCCAAGCCTGCACCGTGCCTTGAGTCCTGGCTAAGGAGACTGCCACACACTCGTGATTTGGATATATATGCGCATATGTCAGCGGGCAAAATCGCAACAAACCTGAAGATCTCGCTTGGCTTTATTTTTGATTCTAGAATTGAGAAACACCCCACTTCATAAAATAGGACAGGTGTGCCAGTAAGCCCAGCAGGGGGGCTGGCCCCGGGGCTGACCGGTACAGAGCAGAGCAGACCGGGTCCAGACGCGTCCACGTGAGGTGCAGCAGGGACCCCCGCGCCAGGCCCCTCTTCTCGGGCAGCACTGAAGCAGAGGGTTCCGTTATTCTGTGACTGAAACTGGCCTGTCTGGGAGGCGAGGCTGTCCCCCCCGCTTCTCAGAAGGTCGCAGAGAGCTTAGTTCTGGCTGGATGATGTGGAGCATCAGCATGGTGACTCCACTTTTATTTTTAGCCTGGTCTGTGGGGACAGAGCAGGAGCTTAGTCCAAACCAACAGCCTCCTGCAATTCTTACTGAACGTAGAACTCAGTGTGCGAACATCTTTTACTGGTAGATACATGATCAAAAGGCCTGGAAGACAGGGCCTCCGAGTCAGGGTGGGGTCTGCCGTACCATCCCAGCTGAAGGGGCAGGCAGGACAGAAGGCCTGTTCCCAGATAGAATTGGGACGAATGTCCACTCACTCTAGAGGGCCTGGGGAGGGCAGCCACGAGTCCAAAAGAGGCAACTGTCTACATTCAAGGCGCTATTCTTGGTGGCCACATGTCCCCGCTGCCCACAGGGCTGGAGGGCAACTCCGGGCATGGCCAGGCTGGGGAGGGGAGCAAGGCGGGTACTGTAGGAGCAGGTGACAGAATGCCACAGCCAGGCTGACTCAGGCGAGCCCTCTGACAGGTGGCCAGGCCTCCCTCTCCACTGGCCCCTGGTCCTGCCGCCCTCCACTGAGCAAGAGGCGCCTGGTCACAGGCAGGGGATGTTGGCCACCGCACCCTCACCTGCCCTGGGCAGGCCTGGCAGGGCCTGGGCCATCCCTGTGGGAGGAGGGACGCCTGGAAGCTGCCTCCAGGCACTTCCGTTTTCGAGGACTTTAGGATCAGCCGAGAGTCCTGCAGTCTCCCCCCAGTCAGTGACCGTCCCCAGGACGCTCTCGGGCCAGCGCCAGGGCAAGGGGGCCTGGGGGGCCAGAGAATACAGGTGGACATCAGCTCCCCGACACCAGGGCTCGCCACACTGGCTGTCCCCTGCAGGTGGACATCAGCTCCCCGACACCAGGGCTCGCCACACTGGCTGTCCCCTGCAGGTGGACATCAGCTCCCCGACACCAGGGCTCGCCACACTGGCTGTCCCCTGCAGGTGGACATCAGCTCCCCGACACCAGGGCTCGCCACACTGGCTGTCCCCTGCTCTGCTCAGACGCCACACAGAGAACACACGCAACAGCAACAGGCCCACTGCCCCCACCACACACACCACACACACATGCACAGGCATGCACTGCACACACACCACACACACACCATACACACACAACACAGACCCCAGACACCACACACACCATGCACACTCAACAGGCACAGAACGCACACGCCACCACATGCCCTACACATACAAGGACAGACAACACACAGCGCCCTCTCGGCCCCCGCACACACACTGCGTCACACACACACACACTCGGCCTGTATCCTGCACCTCTTGGCTTCAGGCTGTGGGTGCTGGCCTGCCCAGGACCCCGGGGCCCACTGTGCCCAGGGGCTACGCCTGCCTGAACTGGATGCAGCAATGGGGACAGGTGGTCTTCCCCCAAGAGCCCACGCCCAGGGTCCTGCCATTCCTCCTGCAGATACTCCCACAGGCAAAGCTTCCTGGGGTCCCACAGTGTCTGTGGAAGGGACCCGGGTCAGTGCAGTGGGGTCTGGGCTTGTGTGAGGAGGAGCAATGTGTGCCCAGTGCCTGGAGGGGATCGCAGGACCCCCAGGCCCCGCCGCAGGCACCTCGTGGCCCCGGACCTCTGCCTTCCCTCCCAGGGAGCCCTCGTGCTAGCCCCGGCACCCAGTGCCCCACAGCAGTCACGGAGGCAACTGCAGATGCCCCGGGCAAAGTACCCAGCTCAGAGCACCCAGGGAGCCAGGCCAGCCCTGCCCAGCCAAGAAGGCAAGGACAGTCCTCCACCCTCTGCCGCGGACCCCGCCAGGACAGAGCATCCAACAGCCGGAACACGCGCGCCAACAACCAGCAGCTCTACGTCCCTGTGTATCACAGGACAGCTCTCGGAGACAAGGGGACACTGAGGCAGCCTGAGGGCAGCTTACGCGCCCACCCACAGGAGAGTGAATTAAACCGCCGGTGCCCGCGTCCTGGTGCAGGACGGGCTGCCTGGTGCTGGCCTGGCACGCATCCAGGGGAAACTGCACTTTGAATTCCGAGTTTCCATCTTTCCTTGGGCTAGGATAGACAAGGCAGTCCTGTCACAACGCTTGGTGGCAGCGGCCGTGGCCCCCAGCTGGCCTGTGATTGCAAGGGAACCAGGGCGCTGGGCAGGGCGCTGGGCCGCTGCGCGGGGGCGGTGCGCTCCACCTCGAATGTCCTCAGTCTCCAGTGGGGTGGGCGTCGGGCAGCCAGGGCCAACAGAAGAATGCCCCAGGGCTGGGGACACAGCCCCAGGGAAGAGCGCTGGCCTAGAGGCCCTGGGTCCAAGGCCACAACAACAGAGAGCATGCAGCAGATCTTGATGTTGGCAGGCAGAAAGGCGCAAGTGTCACCAGCACACCGTAGGTGGGGATGTGAGTAGTAAAGGTCGCCTCCCTGCAGGGGTGGGCAGTCACAGGCGTCCCGGGCAGGGCCAAGGCAGAAGTGGAGCCCGGGGCAGGAGGCAGGAGGGCAGGAGGCAGCGGGGCAGCGTGAGCCTGGGCTCCAGCCTGCGAGGAACAGCGAGCTGGGAGGACAGTGAGCAGGTGGCACAGGCGGCATCAGCTCTGGTGGCAGAGGCGCCAGGCGTCTCAGCCTCCCCATACCCGCCTGGCTTTCCAGACCTCTCAAAATAAACAAAACAAGAGGAGGAGGAGGCGGGGAGGCCGTGGAGGAGGCGGGGAGGCCGTGGAGGAGGTGGGGAGGCCGTGGAGCAAGGCGCTGGGCTTGCGGCCGGGCCAGGGCGGGAGGCTGGCCTGGGGAGCTGGGCTCACTTCAGCCTTACACGCTGCTGGGGGCACACCCTGCACCTCCCCGTGCAAGTGAGAAGGTGAGGCTTGCACAGGTCCCGCGGGGGGGGCAGCGGGAAGCTGGGGACCAGGGCCACTGAGCACTCAGGCACGCGCCACCGTACCCAGAACACAGGGGCTCCAGCAAGGAGCCGGCTAGGACCCAGGGTCCACATGGCCCTCGCGCACAGAGGTGAGAGCCTGCGCTCCCTCTGGGCCCACGGCCAGCTCCGGGGGGGCCGGAGACAGGCTCGGCAGCTGCCTCCCGTGCCTGCGCTGGTGCTCAGCCGCTGGCCATTCTTCTTCACTCTGGAACACGGGGTGCCCGGAGGCCACGCCCTGGGGCTGGATCAGAGCCTCAGGGCACACAGCGTCCGCACCCCTGCCTGCTCGCAGTCGCCACCCTCCCTCGAGTGCCCGGAAACGTCCACGGGTGGAACTTGGAACCAGGGTCCTTTCAGCAGGCAGGAAAGCCTCGGACCAAGTGTGGGCGCTGCTTGTTTCCGAAGCCCTGGTGGACAGCCCGGAGCTGGGGTGTGTTTGGACCTTCAGGCGAGTCAGCACGGGCTGCCCCACTGCTTGGGTCCGCTCCCACAGCCTGGGGAAGAGCTGGCCTCTCTGCACGGGACGGCCATGGCCAGGTAGCCAGTCGCGGCTCCAAGGCGGGAAGCTAGTGGTCATGGGCACACCAGCGGAGCTGGAGATGCTGGACACGGACCCGACCTCAGGAGGTCTGTCCTCCTCAGCCTCCAGAGTGGGCACCAGCTGACCAGACCTCCACAGCAGCTCCTGCTCCTCGCACCTGCCCTCAGCAGATGGCAGATGGTCTGGCTGAAATTCCTCCGCCAGGCAAAGCTGGCAGACCTGCCTGTGCCCACAGGCGACCACAAGACAGCATCTCCACACACAGGAGCAAGCCCCCCTCCGCTGCCGGCCTCCTCCCTCTGCACGGCAGCTGCCTTTGCTGACCTCGGGAGGGGGAGGCTCCTGGAAGGACCCCTTGCCACCCTGTAGGAGCCCTGTTTGGGGAGATGGCTTGAATTGTGGTTGACTATGGGCCACGGAGATTTGGGCATTGTCGTCTTTCGTAGTCTCACGGGACTTGGCCCAGGATCTCGTGGGACTTGGCCCGGGATCTCGAGTGACTTGGCCGAGATTGCTGATCGGGTCAGCGCCATTTTGGTGGTGTGTGCGGCGCGTGTTAGTCGTTGTTAGAGCCAGAGAGAAAAGTTATCAGAATAAAAAGCTGTTTGTCTCCAGTTTGCCTCTGAACTTCTTCCCGCGGCTTCGTTGCTCCAAGCGGCCATCGCTTCAGGCAGCAACACCACCCACCAAACCTCCACCTGGCTCCCAGCCCTGCCGCGGGGCAGGAGAGGGCTGAAGCCTGTCCTGGCCGCTCACCCGGAAGGGCAGGGCAGCCAGGCTCCTTGCCTGGAGGGGACAGGAGTCACAGCAGCCCTGTGCTTGGGACCTGTGGGCCCGTTTGCACTGGATTGATTCTCAATCGACGGCACATTTCCCGAGGCACGTGTGCCAGACCCGGGGAACCTGGTCTTTGCAAGTAGCTGCTGCTGTGGGCAGAAGTGGGGGTGTGGGCCGGGAAGACTGGTGGGGGCTGCCTCTGCTCTTTCCTGAGGACACCGCTCAGAAGGGGAGCCTTTCCTGTGCCCTCGCTGACTTCCTGCTCCGTCACCCCCATGCCCCTAGTGTGGGTTTCCCAGTCATGGTGGCCCAGAAGGCCCAACCAGGAGCCTTCAGGAGGAACCAGCCCAGGAAACCGCCACCACCCCGCACCCCTGCACACCCCTGCACAGGACAGCAGGTCTCACGGGCCTTGAGGACGGCTCTCAGCGGGCTCAGGCCCCCGATGTGAAGGGCAGGCGCGGGGCTGGAGGCCCTCCCTGTTGCCGCCTGAAGCGCTCGGAGCACCGGAGCCGCGGGAAGAACTTCAGAAGCAAACTGGAGACAAACAGCTTTTTATTCTGATAACTTTTCTCTCTGGTTCTAACAACTAACTCACGCCAAACACACCACTAAAATGGCGCTGACCCGATCAGCAATTTCAGCCAAGTCACTCCAGATCCCGCAACAAAATCCCGTGAGACTATGGGTGGCGACAATGGCCAAATCTCCACGGCTCATAGTCAACTGCAATTCAAGCCAATCCCCAAACAGGGCTCCTGCATTTCCCCCTTTTTGTTTTAAAAGAGGTAATGCTCTAGGACGTCTATGTGCAACCAACATTCTTACCCGTCATCGGATAATCAAGGCTGTGCCCTTGACTCCTGTCTTAGGTTGATATGTCGGCCACATGAGACTGTCCCGTGCAACTGTGCCTGTCTTAGGTTGTCCCCCTCTGGGGATCTTACCCGTCATTGGCTAACCAGCCATCCAATGGAGCCCTTTAGGATCGACTATATATGATGACTAACAGCCGTCCAATTGTGAGGAGATGTTGTGGCTTTAAGGCGACAAGCCTTTTGGTGATGAGCCAAATTGCATAGCATATCAAATTGTTTAAAACAAATCAGCTGCCCTAAGTTCCATCAAGTAACACACTGAATTCTCTAGACAAATACCCGCAAGGCATTGTCCCGTAAAGTCCCAAACAATGAAAGATCAAAATGTCCATTTGTTGTAACATGTTGATGTAGGAGGCCCCATGCATGTAGAGCAGAGGCCACACTGTTGGTGAGGTTGTTTGATGTTTGAGCAGCAGGGATGCTTGCGGCGGCCGCGATCCCTGCAGCTGTAGCAGCAGACGTCTTTTTTATGTTTAGACAATGCCACCGGCAAATCTTCAGGGCCCGCTACCTAGAAACTCAAGCATCAATTATTAAAGGAAAGGCAGTGCTATTGCAGCACTGAGTCAAGAGGCGAGTTGTCAAACTACAAAATAGAATAATTAGATTAGAAAATTAAAGTTGATTTTTGTTCACACACATTGCTGGTTGAGCTTCTACAAACATAAGTTGGAAAAATATCATATTTAGAACAAAACAAAGAAAGACTGAGGGTAATTACTGCATTAAAGATAGATTAAAGAAAAGGTAAAGGCACTTTAGAGAAATAATTTGTTAGCTGGAACCCTTGAGTCTCTGTATACAGAGCAATCTTTTACCTGTTGAGATAATTGAAATTAATGAGCTATTAAACAAATGAAGTTAATAACAAATAAACAATCTTAAGTCAAAACACCAAAATATCAGGTTATATAGCACTAGTCATATTGTTTGCTAAAGAGAAGTCCCAGGGACACCTATAAATCAAAATTGAAAGTACCTTCATTTATAAAATTATTTACCTAAATTGAATACTCTAAACCTAAAATGAATTAAAGTTATTTGGATCCATATATATATATATATATATATTTTCTTTTTCATAAGCGCTTTGTTCTATGTGACGTCACACTGGACAAACAAACATACAAACATATATTTGTGACGTCACATTAACATGAAATGTAGACAAATGTACAGACATAAAGACATGTATAAAAAGAAAAAAAAAATACAATTGTGTGCACACTAAAGAGAGATCTCCTTGTCCCGGCCGGGAGAAATGACACTTAAGCTGTGAAATATTTTGAAGGACTCTTTTGAGGGAATCATTCTATACCTTCATCTTGGTCCTCTTGATTTTGTACCTTTTTTTATTAATCTTGATTCTTCAATAACTTCATCTTGATCATTTTGATGTGGTACCTGTTTTATTAATCTAGATGGTATCCATATTGGAGAGGATTCGTCTTTTGGAAAAACACAAACAGATCCTCTTCCCCAAATTAATACTGGATCTGGACCCTTCCATGTACCTGAAAGAACATCCTTCCAGTAAACCAAAGGTTTATGTTGTTGGTGTGGATTCCAATATCTGTCTCCAGCAGAATAACCATTAGAGTCTAAAGTTAAAAAAATTTAAGGTAAACAGGGCAACTGCCAATCTGTCCTTAGGACTTTTCCAATTTCCTTCTTTTTGTTTTAATAACATAATTTTCAGTGTTCGGATTGCTCTTTCAATAATGCCCTGACCCTGAGGATTGTATGGGATGCCTGTTTTATGGGATATATATTGAATTTTGCGCAAAACTCTTTGAAAGATGAGGACGTATATGCGGGCCATTATCTGTTTTAAGCATTTTGGGGATGCCCAATGCAACAAAAGCTTGCAAACAATGAGATGTAACATCTTTAACTTTTTCTCCAGAATGTAAGGAAGCAAAAATCATGCCTGAACATGTATCTATGGTCACATGAATAAATCGCAATTTTCCAAAACTTGGCTCATGAGTAACATCCATCTGCCCACAAATGATTGGGCATCAATCCTCTAGGGTTAACGCCGAAATGAGGATTGGGCAAATGTGTCATACAAGATTTACAATCTTTTACAATTGTTCTGGCTTGCTCCTTTGTGATTTTAAACCTACGTTGCAAGGTGGTGCTGTTGACATGAAAACTGGGAGTGAAATAAAGTAGCTTGTTGTAGCGCTGAAAGTATAAATACTGTTTTTGTAAGTTCATCAGCCTTTTGATTACCTTCATGGAGGGGACCAGGCAAATTAGTATGTGCTCTAATATGGCCTACGAATAGAGGTTCTTTTCTTGCCCACAAAAGTTTTTGTATTTGATAAAACAATTTAAAGGCTGGAGTATGAGGTGCTATTGGTCCTGCTAACTCTAATTTTGGGACGGCTTGTACAATATAGTGGCTATCTGAAAAAATGTTTACGGGCTGGTCCCTAAAATTTTCCAGAGCTCTTACCACAGCTTCCAATTCCACTAGTTGAGCTGATTTGTGTGCAGTTATGTAAGTCATATTTTCTTTTTTAGTGACTACTGTAGCAGTACCATTTGAGGACCCATCTGTAAATACATTAAATGCCTTAGGAATAGGTTGATTTTTTATTACCTGTGGAAATATAATAGGATGATTAATACAAAAAGATAATATAGGGGACTTAGGAAGATGATTATCAAAATTTGCAGAAGTAGAGCATTTAGCTATAGCCCAATCATTATCATTGAAGCATAAGTATTCAATCTGTGATGATGAATAGGGAGTAATAATAGTAGCAGGGTGAATGCCAAATATTTTAGTAGAAGTCTTAAGTCCTTGAAGAATAAGTTTAGCCACCATGGAGGTATAAGATTCAATTATACTTTTAGGAGAGACGGGCAAATGTATCCATAATAAAGGCCCTTGTTGCCAAAATACTCCTGTGGGTGTATATTGTGAAGAAATAATAATCAACATCAGCGGTTGAGTTAAATCAAATCTATCACAATGAGCTCCTTCGATGGCTTTTTCTACTAACTTTAAAGCTTTCCTAGCATCAGGAGTCAATGTTCGTGGTGAAGATGGATCAGGGTCTCCACGAAGGATGTCAAATAAAGGTTTTAGTTGGCCAGTAGTGAGATTTAGTGTAGGGCGAAGCCAATTAATGTCTCCCAGTAGTTTTTGGAAATCATTGAGGGTGGTCAAATGTTCTTTATTTATTAAAATTTTTTGGGGTCTAACAAAAGTATCCATGATTTTAAATCCTAAATATAATATGGGAGATCTGGTTTGAACTTTTTCTTCTGCTATATATAATCCATATTTTTTTAAATTTTCTACCACATCACTGAATATATTAAATAAGATTTTTTGATTAGGGTGGGCCAATAAAATATCATCCATGTAATGTAGACACATGAGGTTTGGATATTTATTTTTAATGGGTTGGATAGCCTTGTCCACATATATTTGGCATATGGTGGGGCTATTAGCCATTCCCTGTGGTAAAACCTTCCATTGATATCTCTGATCAGGGCCATTATTGTTCATAGAAGGAACGGAAAAAGCAAACCTGGGGGCATCCAGAGGATGTAGGGGAATAGAAAAGAAGCAATCCTTTATATCAAGAGTAATAAGATGAAAATTTTTTGGAATAGCTACAGGACTAGGAAGTCCAGGTTGAGTAGGCCCCATAACTTGCATGGTTTTATTGATTTGTCTAACATCATGTAACAATCGCCATTTTCCTGACTTTTTCTTGATCACAAATATGGGGGAATTCCAGGGAGAGGTGGAAGGTTCTATATGTCCTGCTTCTAATTGTTCCTGAACTAGTAGGTGGGCTGCTTGTAATTTCTCTTTAGATAGGGGCCACTGAGGGACCCACACTGGCTTATCAGAAAGCCATGGTATTTTCAAAATTATTTTCTCAGTGGCCCCGAAAAAAAATATCTTTTTCCTTTATGACAATGATTACTTTTAGGGTTAAGATTACTCTGTACTTTTTGATAATGAGTTCTTTTATGGTTAAGATTACCCTGTAGGTTTTCACATTTAACATCTGCAGGCTTGGTTGCAAGGTGTACTCCCATTTGTTGCAAAATATCTCTTCCCCATAAAGTAACCGGTAGATTAGGTAAAACATAAGGCTGAAATGTTCCTTTATGGCCTTCATCATCCTCCCATTTTAAAATTACTGCACTTTTATCTGGGAGGTTATTATATCCCAAGCCTCTTAAACTGGTTGAAGCTTTTTGCAGAGGCCAGTGCTTGGGCCATTGGCGTAAATTAATAATGGAAGAGTCAGCTCCAGTATCTATTAATCCCTCCATTTCTATTCCTTGGATTTTTATTTTACACATAGGCCTCCTTGAACAGTCTCGAACCCAGCAAGCCATGGGACTTGAGTCAGTGGAACAAAATCCTCTATTGTTCCCTTCTTGAGGCATACCCATTTTAAATGAATTATGTAAATTGGGAAGGAGAAGCAACTGAGCAATTCTATCTCCTTGATTAACAGAAGTTATACTTTGGGGTGAGCTAAGCATTATTTTTATTTCCCCTTTGTAGTCTGAGTTTATTACACCTGGGGTCACTTGCAAACCTAATAAGCTTTTAGGACTACGCCCGATAATAAGTCCTACAGTCCCTGAGGGAAGAGGTCCCCTGACTCCTGTGGGAATCAGTTGAACCCCCATTTCAGGTGTTAACACTATTCGGGCAGTGGAACAGAGGTCTAATCCTGCATTTCCTCTTGTTCCTCTGGCGAGGGAGTGGATGGGTAGTAGGGATTGTGTCGGGGAAGCATCTGAGTGGATGCTTGAGGATACTCCTTCTGCAATGCCCCGTACATTTGTGGGCCCCGGGGTACTGGGCCCCGTGCCCCGTTTTTTGAATTCCTGAACAAAGGATTTCCATGGATGTCAAATTTTGAATAGCATTTATTGGCCCAATGATTTCCCTTTTTACACCTGGGCAGCGGCCTGGGGCACGGTATGAGCTTGATCTTATTTCTCTTTTGGGATTTTGCCTAGAATTGCCTGATTGATTATAATATCTACGTTTAGCCTTTGTGAAATTTCGAGAGGAAGCACCTCTCATTGAGGCTGCAATCACATTTCCTGTGACAAAGGCGCCATTTATATCTTTACATAGTTGTATATATACGGAAAGATCCTTTTTAGTTCTCCATGGCCTGATGGCTGCTTGGCACCATTTATTTGCATTTTCATAAGCTAATTGAACAACTAATGGCATAGCTTGGTCAACATCTGCAAACACACTACCTGCAGTTCTCAAAAGTCGATCAGCAAAGTCGGCATACGGCTCATTAGGTCCTTGAATCACTTTTGACAAGCTACCTTGTAGATCCCCAGGTCCTTGTACAGTTTTCCATGCCTCTAAGGCAGCTGCATTTATCTGAGCATATATATCTGGGTCATAATCTGTTTGAGCCTGTAAGTCTGCGAATTGCCCTTCTCCTGTGAGCATGTCTATATTATAGTTTTCAAACCCTGCAGCCGCGTTTCTTTTAGCCGTTTCTATACAAAGTTCTTGGAATTGCGATCGCCAAACCAAGAATTGCCCCCCGCTTAATGTTGCTTTACATAGACTTTTCCAGTCTGAGGGGGTTAAGCTAAAGGTGTTAAGGGACTCCAGCATACTCAACGTGAAAGGAGCTTGGGGCCCATAAGTCATTACTGCCTCTTTGAGATTTTTTATTGTTTTGAAATCTACTGACTGATGGACACTCTGTCCATTTTTCTTTTCAAATGCTGGCGGTTCCCAATGTATCTGTGAGTTGTCCTCGAGAGCGCATAAGCGATCAGAAAGACTTTTTATTTCTGTTTCTAGGGTATGCAAATGCCTAGTAATACCCTTCATATTTTCTGTAATGGATTCCACCCATGGGGGAGTAGAGGACACAAGTGACTCCTCTGCCTGACGGACCTTTTTCTCGGTCTTTTTAAATTTCTTTTTCCTCATTTTCTCAGGATCACTTTTACTAGCTTCCTCACCACTGCTAATTTCACTGACAGCAATATCCTGAGGCCCAGGTTCCAGTGAGAGCAAGTATCCTTCAGCTTTCGCCAATAACTCCCGAATAGCTTTAATAGCTTGGATTTTTGTCATTTTGGGGTCTCTTCTAATACTCTCTTTACTGGTCTCAGTTGGCCCAGTGGAATCTACACTTTTTTGATCACTTTCACTTTTGTCTATATACTCCTCACTGAGAACAGAGTCAGGTATATCAAGGAGTCTTTGCATAGCCTCTATCACTTGGGATTCAGTTATATTCGAACCCATCTTTAGAGACCTTTCAGTTCTTACCTGTCCGCTCCGAAGTTCCCCGTACGGGCCGCCACCTGTTGCCGCCTGAAGCGCTTGGAGCAACGAAGCCGTGGGAAGAACTTCAGAAGCAAACTGGAGACAAACAGCTTTTTATTCTGATAACTTTTCTCTCTGGTTCTAACAACTAACTCACGCCAAACACACCACTAAAATGGCGCTGACCCGATCAGCAATTTCAGCCAAGTCACTCGAGATCCCGCAACAAAATCCCGTGAGACTATGGGTGGCGACAATGGCCAAATCTCCACGGCTCATAGTCAACTGCAATTCAAGCCAATCCCCAAACAGGGCTCCTGCACCTCCCCAGCGTTGGTGCACAGCGGCCGGCCCGCACATCCCGCGTTCAGCTCAAGGAGGCTGGAGACGGACAGCCGGTCGGGCAGTCCCAGCATCAGGCAGCAAGCAAAGCCCCAGGGCGTAGGCAGCCGCCCCAGGCCTGCAACCCCTCCCTCCTGGAGTCCCTGCAGGGAGGCCCTGGCCCAGAGGCCCTCGGGTCCTTCACACACATAGTCTGCAAACTCTGCTGGTGCCTCCTGGGACCAGGCCAGGCTCAGGGCTCTTGGTGACGGTACCAGGATGGACACGGCTGCTGCCTGTGTGGAGCCTGCAGTAAGGAGAAGCAGGCGCTGGGAGTGCTTGTGTTGGTGTGGCTGGGGGACAAGGAGCAGACAGAGGCTCTCGGCGTGGCGGCTGGAGTCCGAGGGCAAGGACCGCAGGAGCCCTGCCGAGGGGTGAGGGAGAGTCTGCTCCAGCCCCTGCAGGCTCCTGGGGACCTGCTGGCAGCCCGCGGGGCCGGGGCTTGCAGGCGGAGGCCCGACCTCCACGCGGTGCTCACGTGCGTCTCCTCCGTGCGTGCCTGCAGGTCTCCTCAGACCTCCTCTACATGCAGACAGGAGTCCCGGGCCTCCCAGCCTCATGCCACCGAGAGCACTGTGAAGACCCTCTTCCAGACAGGCCACGGGGGTCAGGACCTCAGCACGCTGGGGGACACCAGGGAGCCCGTGACAAGTGAGTTCCCAAGTGAAGGTGGGACTTTGGACAGTGAGGAGCACTTTGAGAACGGGGCTTCGGCGAGGCGCCAGTCACGTGTGTGCCGAGCACCTCCCGCCCCGCGCGCTCCTGTCACTCTCCTGCCACGTCCCTGTGGGCTCAGTGTTGCGCTCCTTGCTGCCACACAGGGCCCTGGAGCCTGTCTGGGGAGCCCCTGGCAAGCTGGACAGCAAGGGCGGGCGCCTCACAGTGCGCCCCTCCTGCAGGCCAGCCCTCAGCCAGCGTCCTCACACGGGCCTCAGTGGGGAGAGCCCCACGGCGTGACCTACATCCCTGAGACAAAGAGAAGAACACCCCCAGACTCGTCTTGTCCTCGGCCCCCGTGCCTCTTGCCTAGACCACTCGCAACCCCCTGCAGGATCTCAGTCACCGGGAAGCGTGGGGCCTCCTCCACCGGGAAGCCCCAGACACAGGTCACGCCATCGGCACTGCGCCCAGCAAAGCCTGCAGGGCAGGGACCTCTCAGCTCCCCTGGCCAGGGCCCCGGGGACACTGCTGAAAAGGGAGGCAGTGAGCAGACATCCAGCTGCCAGGACCCTCCGCGCCGGCCTTCCCAGGGACAGCAGAAGCTTGGGTTTTCCACGTGAGCCGCAGTTCCCTTCCAGGACCCGCTGGTCAACGGCCACTTCCAGACGCTGCGGGCAGTGCCCTCCGACCTCTCCCACCTCCCCCCAGGGGGCCAGTTCTGGGAAATGCTGTCACCTCCTCTTTACAGAACAAATGTGCCAGCACCCGGAGGCCAGCTCCAGAGTGCGGGCTGCTGGGCGGGGAAGCCCGCCTCGCCCCCCCAGGGGAGGACGCCTGGCGCAGCTGCCGGGGGAGCTGGGGGAGCGCGTGCAGGGTCGCACCCTCCGCCCCGCCTCTGAAGCCCAGCGGGGCGCGTGTTGCCCTGCTGAGACAGGACGAGGGTCTGAATCCAGCTCCCCTGGCCAGCACCCGCGGTCCTGCGGAAGACGTGCAGTCAGGCACTAGGGACAGCGGGCCAGGCGGCACCCACAGCCTCCGCGGCTTTCTTCTCTTTGAAATATGTGCCTCTTTGCACAGCAATTCACCAAATCGTGCAGAGGCTTCGGGGAAACAAAGAGATATGTAATACGCATACTTACACACTTACACACACACACACACACACACACACACACACACACACACAGAGAGACACAGGTATTCCCTGAGAAAACTCAGTGTTCCCTCGTTAGGGGTTTTGTTTATATTTAAAGAACTTTACTGAGGTGTAAACTGCATATAACAAACTGCACATATTTAAAGTGTGCAGTTTGATACATTTTGACATAAGTGCATGTGGTCAAAGGGTCACCACCACCCAGCGGCTCCCCAGGCCCTCTGGGGTCCCCTCTGCCCTCTCCCCCTCCTCCTCCAGCTACGCTCCAGCCTCCAGAGACAGGCCTGCCTGTCCTGCAGTGTCCACCTGGAACCTCCCCCTGCACTGGCTGGCTCTGCACTGGCAGGCCTGCGGCAGAAGCCCATCCCTTCTCCTGCTGCTTGACTCTCCTGCCTCCTGCAGGCACGCGTCTCGCTGCCAGTTCTGAGCTATTATAGCCAACAAGGCTGCTGCAGCACCGCGTGCTGGGTCTCCATGTAGCCAAGACTTGTTTCTCTAGGACTGGAATGGTGGTGTCACGTGGCAGCTGTGCGTCTTGCTGCGGTGCCCAGACTGGCCCCAAACTCCCGATCCTCCTGCCTCAGCCTCCAAGACAGCTGGGACCACAGGCACGGTCCTTCTGTTTAATGTTTTTTTTTTTTTTTTTTTTTTTTTTTTGGTATGGGGGATTGAAATCAGGGGGTACTCGATCACTGGGCCACATCCCCAGCCCTGTTTTGTATTTTGTCAGAGACGGGGTCTCACTGAGTTGCTTAATGCTTCACCATTGCTGAGGCTTTGAACTCACGATCCTCCTGCCTCAGCCTCCCCAGTGCTGGGATTACAGGTGTGTGCCACTGTGCCCGGCTCTGTTTAACTTTTAAGGAAACTTCCAGACTGTTTTCTAAAGTGGTTTCACCAGTTCATAGCCCCACCCACAGGACATGAGATGTCCACTGACCCACAGCCTCATCAACACCTGGCATGCTGCCTCAAACTAAGCCACTCAGTACACAGTGGTACACAGTATGGCTTTACTTTGCATTTCCCTGATAACTGATGATGTTGAAGTTACTTGCTCAGGTGCCACCCACGTGTCATCTTTGGTGAAATTTCTGCTCAATTTTTTGCCCGTTTTTAAGACTGTTTTCCTGCTCTGGGGCTGGGGGAGTTCTTTCTTTTGTATTCTAGATATAAGTCCTTTATCACACATGGGCTTTGCAGAAATTTTCTCCTGGTCTGTTGTGTGTGTGTGTGTGTGTGTGTGTGTGTGTGTGTGTGTGTATGTATATATATATATATTTTTTTTTTCTTTTTTGTTACCAAGGATTGAACCTAGGAGCACTTAACCACTGAATCACATCCACAGTCCTTTTTCATATTTTATTTAGAGACAGGGTCTCACTGAGTTGCTTAAGTTCTCACTAAATTGCTGAGACTGGCTTTGAACTCATGATCCTCCTGCCTCAGCCTCCCAAGCCACTGGGATTACACGCATGCACCACTGTACCTGGCTATTTTCAATTTCTTGACAGTATCTTTTTTTTTTTTTTTTGGTACTGGGGATTAAACTCAGGGGCACTCAACTGCTGAGCCACATCCCCAACCCTATTTTGTATTTTATTTAGAGACAGGGTCTCAACGAGTTGCTTAGTGTCTCACTTTTGCTTAGGCGGGCTTTGAACTTGCTGTCCTCCTGCCTCAGCCTCCCTAGCCACTGGGATTAAAGGCGTGCATCACCGCACCCAGCTCTTGACAGTATCTTTTGAGGAGTCAAAAGTTCTTAATCTAATGAAGTTCAATCATCCATTCTTTTATGCTTTGTGCTTTTGGTGCCGAATTTGAGAAATCCTTTCCCAATAGAGGCAACAAGGGCTTTTCTCCTGTGCTGGAAATTCTAGGTTAGTCCATGCACTTGGGTCTACGACCTGCCCTGGGTCCACGCCTAGCCTGCAGCGCGAGGCATGGATCTGAGCACCACTTCTGGCCACCTTCTTCCAGCTGTCCCTGCACCACTTGTCACAGGGTCTGTCCTGTTCTTGTTCTGATGACAGTGTCCACCATGAGGCCAACACGGCATTCTTTGAGGGTGGTAGCCTTACTGCAAGTCTGAATATGCGTCCTCCAAATTCGCACTTCATCAGCTGTATTGGCCTTTCTATTTCTGTGAGAATCTGAGATCATCTTGTTACTGTCTACAAAAGACCCTGACAGGACTTTGACTGGGTTGCTTTGGACGGGCAGATTAACCTGGAGAGGGGTGACATTTCAACTGTACGGTGTCTTCCTGTCCAGGAACATCCTCTCTCCCTTCACTTACTTCATCTTCACATCACCCCGGCAATGGTCTATGATTTTGAGTTCAGGACTTGCACATTTTTTTGTAAGATTTATGATTAAATGTTCCATATTTTTTGGTGGCACTTTTAATCCAAATTTGAATTAGCGGCTGCTAGTAAAGAGAACACGTGTTTTCCTGCATGTTAGCCTTGCACCAGCCTTGCTAAGCCTCCGGGTCTAGGAGAGCTCCTGTTCATAAGACTTCCCAGTGATCTGCATCAAGAGCAGGTCTCCTCGCTTCCCAGCCCAGATGCCTCTTCTTCCCCTAACCACACGGGGAAGGGTCCTGAATGAACCTGAGCCAAAGTGATGAGAACAGACGTGTTTGCCCTGCTCCTGATTGTGGGGTGGCATGGATGGAACTGGGGCCCCAGCAGGGCGGCTGCAGTCCAGCCTTGGGCCGAACACAGTAAAGACAAGGCCACACTGGAGTCGGGTGACCCCAGTCCAGCATGACTGGCACCATTGTGAAAAAGAGACAGACAGGTGAAGATAGGGCGGTAGTCAGGTGATGCTTCTGCAAGGCAAGGAAGGACAGTGGTGGACAGTGGTGGCCAGCGGTAGCCAGCAGCACAGCAGGAACCCGGAGAGGCCTGTGGCCGACTGTGCTTCACAGATCCTGAAGGAAGCAGCCCTGTTGACTCTCGGCCTCCAGAGCTGAAAGAACAAGCCCATCTGATTCAAGCTGCCCAATCTGTGCTTTGTCACAGCGGCAGCCTAGCAAACCAATGAGGGAAGAGCACCCCCCTTCCCCACACACTCTTGACATCAGCTGTGGTTCCTCCTGGGCCCTTAATTATGTTGAGGTGTCCCTCAGAGTCCAGGCTGCTGGCCAGTTGGCATCAGACTCGGTCAGACCTGTGCTGCTGCATTTGCAGGTCCTGGCCCACCCAGACCTCGCAGCGGAGACACTGGAGGAGGCTCTCTGCCCTCAAGTAGCTGGGTCTGTATTTCCTCCGCCATGAAACACAGGGGAGAGTTCTGGAAGCCTGCAACTTACCTCCCCTGTACCTTGTGAGGCAGATGCCAGGAGAGGCCTAGGCACCAGACCTCCGTGCAGGCGGCTCTCCCTGCAGACACACTTGCTGAGGACCCTCTGTGGCTGAGCAGAGAACTGAGACTCAGCTGGATGGAGGGCAGGGCTTTGAACAGAGGCCTCCTCTCTTCTCGCCCAGCCCCAACCCCTTGCTCTGTCCCTGACTGCGGGGACATGAGGCTGGGATGTGGGGATGACCTCCCGGCAGCTTCCCACCAGGCCTTGCCAGACCAACTCAGGGTCTTCTCCGAAGGTAAGAACTCCTGGCCCTGGAAAGAGCCAAGTCTAGGCAAGTGGAGGGACCAGGACATCCTAAATCTAGCAAGAAGTGCATGGAGGGTCACAGCATCTTCCTGACCCCCTCCCTACCCCTGACCCACAAGGGCCCCAGAGATCACAGCTTCTCTGAGTGACTTTGCCGCTGTGGCCCAAACACTCGTGTGGCAGCTCTGGGCAGTACCCTCTGAGCACCTGCCTCCCCACTCCCAACCAGGAGCGTCCTGTGGTGGGCCAGCAGTGTCGGCCGTCTGCCCAGCCAGGAAGAACTTCCTCCGATACGAGTGCCTCGGGATCCCGCCCAGCTCACATTTCAGCCAGTACGACCGGTAATGGAGGTGCTGGCCAGAGATGCCCTTAAAAGGCCGTGGCCAGTCCAGTCTCCCAGCTTCCAGGAGGGAGGGTGGGGGCTGTGGGGGCTTCTTGGCGCCGTCACACTGGACACCGTGGCGACAGCTGCTCTTGTCCATTTATAACTCCCAGCCCCAGGATCTCTGAGACCCTGGACAGCAGATAGCCCTGCCCTCCCATGCCTGGAGCTGCGGGGAGCTGAGGCGGGGTCTCCCTGCGCCTGCAAGTTTCCCGCTGGAGGAGCAGGAGGGACGAGGCCATCTCACTTGCCAGTAGACACACTCGCTTGAGCCTTCAGTCATCACCTGCCAATCACGGCCCTGGGGGAGCCACTGAGACAGTCCAGATCTGGGCCAAGGGGAGGTCATCCACCCACCTGCTTTTGACCACCTGCCACCTCAGCAATGAGAGTCATGATGAGCCCCAGTGGCACCCGAGTCCCATATGCAACCCGAGCACTCCAGCCCCTCCTGTCTCTCTGGCGCATTTCCCCCTGTGCACCGGGCACTCTCGTGCCTCGGGGCCTTAGCATGTGCCTCACCCAGCCCTGGGGTCCCCTCTCCTGTGCGGAGCTCATCTGGCAAGTGCGCATCGCTGAGTGACTTCTTACCTCTGCCCCATCGGGATTCTGCCAATCCCACCCCAGATGCCAGCCCTGTCCAGTCCCCACCACCACCACCCACCACGCCTGGCACACGAAAGGACAAGCGCAGAGGCAGCAGGTGGCTGCGCTGAGGACAGAGCATCCGCTGCCTCCCGTGGCTGGCCTTGCAGAGATGCGCCACTGCTGCCCTGGGGTCCGCAGGCCCAGGAGGGCAGGCCCTGGGTTTCTGGAGCTGAGCTCCCCTGGCCCAGTCTGCCTCCAGCCCTGCAGCGGCCTCTCCTTCCTGGCTGACCTATGCTGTGCCCCAAGGTCTTCTGCCCAGAACTTCCTTCTCGTAAGGTTCTTCTTTTTTTTTTTTTTTACTTGGGCTCATGGAAACCTGCAACTGCTGGAGGCCTCTGGCCAGTCCTCACCCTGCCCTGCACTGCCCTGACAGTGACCACAGAACAATGCCCACTGGGAGGCAATAGCACCCAGTGGCACCTGGAGGGCAGAGCTCTAGGGTCACCTAGAAGCTGCCCCTACTGGGCAAAGCCCAGGTGGCCACCAGGACCAAAACAGGGTACCTCCTGGATAGAAGGCGATGGGGTGTGGGGCCCACCCTCAGCCCCACGGTCCCTCTGTATCGTGGCCACCTTGTGAAGAGACCCCGGAGGCTCTGCCTCATCTCAGAGTGAGACTAAGGCCCGGAAGGCCCAACCAGGCAGAAGTGGGTTGGGAGTCCTGTTTCTGAAGCCCCTCCCCACATTGCCCTTCCTTATAGGCGACTGATCCGCTGACCTGAGGCTGACCAGCAAGCCCAAGCAGGAGCCAGCTCTTTCTCCGGCCAGCTGGAGCCTAAATTCGATCCTTCCTTTTGAAATCAGCGGATCAGCAACAATAGTGGCTGGGAGTTTCTGGAAGGCAAGCATCTCTCCTGGGGGATGGACAAGGCCAGCCGCCCACAGCCTTGGCCTGGCCCCAAGCCCTGGCTGGAGCCCCCTCCCTGGGCCAGTTTCAGGAAGCCTGGTCACTGGCCCAAGTGTTGACGGAAGCTGCTACCGGGCAGCAGCTCCCTGGAGACAGAGGGAGGTGCAGCACTCCGCTGGCCACTCCGATCCTTCTCCACCTGTCCCTGCTCCACAAGGTCACAGCCCAGGGAGACTAGGTCGGCTACCCCAGGTTTGCTTGTTATTTATTTATTTTTTTGGTGGTGCTGAAGATTGAACTCAGGGCCTTGTGCATGCAAGGCAAGCACTCTACCAGCTGAGCTGTATCCCCAGCCTCCTCAAAGGTTTGCTTTTAACATGGGTCTGGGTTTGCCAGGCCAGCACAGCTCCTGGAGAAACTCCCTAGGGAGCTCCTCCTCTCCTGTGTTCCCAGAACCACAGGAACTCAGATGAGTAATGGGCCCTGCCACGCAGCCTGGGCCACCAGCACCCCACACCTCATTTCCCATAATCATAGGCCAGGGCAAGCCCCCCCAAGCCAAGCACCAGAGAACCAGCTTCCCCCATGTCCATCCTTAGACCCAGAACCTTCCAGAGAGAAAAGGCTGAGAGCTTGCAGAACCTGTTAGTCCCAATACCCGCTGGCCGTAAGAGCCTCAGGTGAACTTTTGAAGGGACTGATTTTAGGCCTCAAAGGGTGGGCCTGGCACAAGCATTGGTAAGATTTTTCAGAAGTTGCTTGTATATCCCAGAGGTAAGAGGGCACCGGGCCCACCCACCATCCCTTAAGGCACAGCCCCTCCTGTCCCAGATCCCACCTGTGCAGGTGCAGCCAGGCCAAAGGCATTGGGCTCCACCCTTGATGCAGGTCCCTCATCTGGGTGGGTACACACCAGGGCCTGGTGAGCCTTGCTGTGTGGGGCAACTAGCTTGAGAAACAGGCAGTCCACCACATCCACCAGGTCTCCATCATTGCTTCCCCCAGCCCCACCTCACAGGTGAGGAGATGGGGCAGAAGTTGGCTACTTGTCCAAGTTTGCAGGGCTTCATGTTTTGAGACAGGATCTAAGCTGCTCATGGATGGTGTCCTCACCAAGTGCTCTGAGGAGCTGGCCATCGGCTGAAGCCTCCCAGGCACCATGCTGCAGCCGCTGGGCCACAGGAAGGCTCCAGACAGAGTTCAGTGTCCACGGGGAGCAGAGGTCAGACCCTGGACTCCCCAATGCCCCAAAGTGCCCTCGCAGGTGTGGCAAGCAGGGGACCCGGGGGCCAAGGCACGGGTTGCTCGCTTCTTGCCCTGCAACTGGGCTGGAAGGGACACTGGGAGCCACAGGAGCTGCTGTCCCTTCAGGGCCTCTCCCTGCTCCTGCCTCTCTCTCCTTTCCCTTCCTGGGAGGATCCAGGGACACGGGAGTGACAGCACAAGCCCAGGTCCTCATTAGTCCTTGTAGGACTCTTGTGTTTTATACCACTCACTCACTTTCATAATGTGATGATGTCCCAAGAGCCTGTCCAAGGACCAGAGCAGTGACAGGACAGGGCAGGGAGCTCCTTCCTGCCCTGCCTCGCTGTCCAACAGCCTCTGCCCCGAGCCTCATGTTCTTGTTCCTTATGGTCTTATCACACATCCACGTGTGGCTGCGTTGCCCATTTCCGAGCTGCAGGGGACAGGTCCACACTACAGGTCTCTAGGGACTGGTCCTACCACTTGATCCTACATTACAAATGGCATTGGCACTGCCACGTGTGGCTGCAGTCACGGCAGGTAGACTCGAGTGACAACAGCCCCTCCACTCCCTCTTCCCTCTCATGCCGGGCACGGGCTCGTCTCGTTGGGGCTGTTCCCAAGAGCCAGTGGGCACCGGAGCACATGCTCTAGCTCCTCGTGGGGCTCTAAGCGGACCCCTGCTGCAGAGGCGGCATGACGGCGACTCCAGGAGCAGTGCCCGGCGGCTTCCCGTGTTTGAGCCACTGCTCTCCAGCGCACAGGATGGGCCCCAGCACCCGCTCCGCCAGGACAATGGCCTCAGCTCCTGCCGATTAGTGGATGTGATGGTCTCCAATTGGGCCTGGGTTTGTGTGTCCCCAAACATGAGTGTGACTTGCCTCTCTTCCCATGCTTGGTGGTCAAGTCCCCTGGTGTCTGCTGGTGACCTGGGCCCATCTCTCCCTTGGGCTGGTGCTCCTTCTTGCTGGTCTGTGGGACTCTCTCTTTTCCTGTAGCTATCCTGTCGGTTTTGGGAGTCAGAGGCATCCCGCTCCAGTTTGCGGCTTTGCCTTTCACACTTCTTCCAGGTGGTTCTGATAGATCTGTGTTCTTTGGTAACCTTTTGGATTTGGTCTGTCCTTTCCTCTGTGACCAGAGCTCTCAGATCATGTCGAGAGCCTTGTGCTCCAGGTCCCGAGAGTCACTGGGTGTGCTCTGATAATCCTTGCTGCGGGCAGGCCGCCCATCCCTCTATCCAGCCCTCCGCACACAAGACTCTTCTGGAGAGTGTCCCTGACTCCCACTAGTGACTTCAGGGCAGACCACAAGCTCTGAGGGACCCCTCACCTCACAAGACCCCAAAAGGACACTGACCTCACAAGAGAGGCGAGGCCTCAAGGGACTCCCAGGACAAAGCAACAAATGTAAGCTGAACTCAAATAGACAGAAGTACCTGGGAGTCAGGAGGCCAGTGTGCACCAGAGGCAGGGGACAGCTGGCCAGATGATGGTGACTGCAAAGCCAGACTGGAAAGTGAGCAAGACGCACCATGTGACTATGAGGACAGTGTCCCTCGGCCGACCCTCAAAGGTCAGAGCTGGGGGTAGGAAAGTCAGCCGTCCTCAGGCATGTAGCCAGCAGGGACACAGGCTGGGGAAGCAAACGAGACACAGAGGGAACCTCCACGGAGGCCCGGAGGGTGTCACACATGGTGCAGCCCACGAAGACAGAGCAGCTGCCGCTGCCTCCCAGAGTTCCCTCCTGCCCAGCAGGGCGGCCAAGGTCAGTTACAGCCCACCAGAGTCACTGCGCTCACAGAGCTCTGCTTCCCCTGCGGCCTGGGAGATGGTGGCCGTGCCCCACCAGGACCGTTGCTCTCCACGCCAGGTGAAGGACACGGTCCCCGCTGGCACAGCACGTGCCTGGGAGGGTCAGTGAGCACATGTGCATGTGGCCAGGCAGGGCCCCTCCTGCACCAGTGGCCACACTTGGGAGCACTGGTGGGGCACTGTGATTTGGGTCCACACTGCCCTCTAGGGACCATCTAGGGATGGTCCAGCTTCTGGACGCACTTCTTCACACGGCAGCCTCAGTCTCCCTCTGTGAGCCTGGTGGCTAGTGACAGCACCTCCCAGGGACAGAAGGAAGGTGAATAAAACACACCAGCCGGCTCCGAGGAGGCAGTGTCGTGGACCACTCCTATGTTGAAGGCCAGCCCTCTGCGCCTGAGAATGGGACCTTATTTGGAGATAGGGCTATATTTCCAGAGGTGACTAAGGTGCAGTGAGGTCATGGAGTGGTCCTGGTCCAACGTGACGTCAGGATACACACACTCACACACCACAGCCCTGTGGGCCGAGGAGAGGGCTCAGGAGGGACCAGCCCCAAGACACCTCAACCTAGAACTCCAGCCTCCATGATGGGAGGTGACAGGCGACTGCTGTCTAAGGCCAGGCTGCGCACCTCATCACAGCAGCCCCAGGACACTCCCCCAGGCTACAGTGGACCCTCCACCTCCCCCGGGGCCCTGCAGAGGGCCACGACATGAAGTGCTCACAGGCACACCTGCAACAGGGCCTGTGGCTTGGACGCCCCCAAGGGGCCCCGTGCACTGGGCCAGGCGAGCTTTCCCTGCTCGCTGGCCCCAGAGCCAGGCCAACAGGTGCCTTGGGCCCATCACTCTAGTGGGAGGGCCTTCCTTGGAGGCTGTGGCCTCCTCTGGGTACTTGCTGACAGCTGTCCTTGGAGTCTCCTGGCCATCCTCCACCTCACTCCCAACCAGGTCACAGCACCTTGCCTGCAGGTCCCTCTGTGACTCTGCTAACGTGTTGTGAGCTGGTGACAAGCTTCCCCACCCCCCACACACCCCAACGACCCTTCAGCTCCCAGTGGCCTCCCCTCCGCAGCTGGCCTGGGCCGGCAGCACTCATGCCTGGAAGATATTCTTCCAAATTCAATATTGAAACTACCCCTCAAAGTGACAGCGTCTAAGAAATAAAACCTGTGGGAAGAGATTAATTAGCTCATGAGGTCTGCACCCCTTGGGGTGATGAAAAGATGGTGGCTCCCAAATGGAATGGGGGCTGGGTCAACTGGCCCTGCTCGAAGGCCCCTACCCCTCAGCAGCCCTAGGTCGCACTGTCTAAGGGATGAGGCAGGAGGCCAGCTGAGAGAGTGCTTCCTTCTAGAACCAAGCCTGGAGAAAGGCTCCGAACGGGCACTCAGGGAATGGCATGGATACGCACGGACGGCCACATGGCTGAGCGACCCACAGAGGTAGCCTCAGGCTTCTTCATCTCCGAGGAACCCTCGGCACCAGCCGAGGACCCCGAGGGTGTGCCCTGAGGAGGAGGAAAGCCGCAGTGGGCTCTCGTGGGAGGCAAGGGGTGGGCCGGCCGCCACAAGGGAGCCAGGTCACTGCTCTCCAAAGCCCACAGGGTCCCCTGGCTCCTGAAGGCAGGCCACAAGTGACCACATCCTGGGCGGGTCTGTGGCACCCCACAGAGGGAACTCTGCCACAAACTCACATGTGCACACAGGCGCATGCTAGTATGCGGGGTCACAGGTTCACAGCCGTGACATGGAACCCGAGTGACAATGGCTGGGGGGCCTTGCCTGGTGGAGCGGCAGGGAAGGGCTCTGCTGCGCTCCCCAGGCCCACATGACCCTTCCCAGGCAAGGGCAGACTACAGACCCACATGCTCAAGTAGTTGAAGGGAAGAAGAGTGCTCCCTCAGAAATGTGGCCAAGAGCCCTCTGCACCAGCCGAGGACCCCAGACAGGGAGAGAGCATCTGGCAACCAGAGGCTGGCACTGCAGACACGGCCTGGCATTCTTACCAGCCTCCTGTGACGTGTCACCTGCTGTCTTTTCCATGCCCTCCCCTGCACCGGCCCACAACAGAGGCTCCCTGATGTCACGCGGGCTGGCTCCTCGGTCACCACCAGGCACTCCCAGCCCGCCAGGCTCCAGGCAGTGCAGGGACCTTCTATGAAGAGCAGAAGTGACCCTCTCACTGCTGACTGGGCCGAAATGGAATTCTAGGTCATGTTCAGGACACCAGAGTCTTCCAGTACCTCTGGAGGGGACCATGGTCCACAGAAAACCGCATCGGACACCCGGGACGACGTGAGGCGCCCACTGTCTCACCCTGTTGCAGGTGTCCCCGAGAGCCAGAGGAGCCTTCAGAGCGCAGCCTCCTGCTCCTGGCCAACACCTGGAATCTGTGCCAAGTGCTTCCTCCGTGACAGCATCCCCTGCTGCCAAGCTGGGGAGCTGACGCCAGCAGAGATGCAGGAAGCAGGAGGGTTCTTTTGGATCCTGTGCTGTTATTGCTGTGGCGACAGTGCTTACTGACTCACTTCCTCCGCCCCAGCCTCACAGAGAGGATGACGGCTCAGTGATTAATGCTCTGGCCCACTCTGCAGGGCTGAAGCACTTGAAATGTTCAAACTGGCTTTCCCACCTTCAGGGACATCTTGGCCGACGTGCGGCGTGGGTAGCTGGTGGGAACCCTGAGACAGGGAGGCCTCTTCACAGCCCCTTCCAGCTCCTTCCCACTGGAGTGAGCAATGCCTGGGGAGGGCCTCCCTCCAGCCCTCTCTCCAGAAGCAGAACTAGACCCATGAGGCTCTCAGGATCCCAGGCCAAATTCCTATGAGCTGGAGTGCCCAGGGGGCCCTGGTGACCAACAGTGCCATGTTCACTGTGCTGCTCTGGCACTGACCTGTAGGCCTAGTGTCCCATTTCATTTCCTAGAGAGAAGGGGGCCCCTTAGCCACCCAACAATTGCCACCACAGGTGTGTTCCAGGAGATTCCAAGGGAGAGACAGAGGCCCCTTTTCCCTCCCAGAGGGCATACATGTTACACGCATGTCATCTGCTGTCTTTTTCACACCCTCCCCTGCACCGACCCACAAGAGAGGCTCCCTGATGGCACGCGGGCTGGCTCCTTGTTCACCACAAGCCTCTCCCCCAGGAGCCCCCACGTGGTTCAAAGTGGCTGTCCCGAAAAGGTCCTGGCCTGGGAGCACAGGGCTTGTGGGCCAGGGCCAGAGTATCCACAGATGTTTCCTCTCTATGGACCGGGCCCCTCCTGCAGTCAAAGCCACAGCCCAGGGGCTCAGGGACTGCATGCTACAGGGAGCAATGACTTCTAGAGTCACTTCCAGGCCTTTGCCCTCGTGTCTCCGAGAAGCACTGCTGCTGGTGGTAGGAGGTGAGGGGGAGACAGCAGCTTCTTCAAATACTGGGAGACCTGTCAAGGGTGAGTGGGAGGCTCCGTGGCTCCACGAGACCCAGCCAGGACCAATGGTCACCGTTAGAGGACTGTGCTAAGAACCCTAGAACAGTGAGAAATCCCCATGAACATGAGGAGATGGGCTGAGGTTCCTCTGCCCCGTGAGTCTTAGGCCAGCAGCTCTACATCAAAATGTTCCTTTCCAGCCCTTACTGTCCCCTGAGCACAAGAGCTGGCTGCCTGCCTTGCCTCTTCCACAGGCTGCTGCAATGCCTACTGCTGCCCATACAGCAGCCGGGGCACGCCCTCCTCTGCAGCACATCATCCCACCTGATCAGTGACTTCCAAGTCATGCTCCACAAAGAGGAGGAGCTGGCTGGGCCAGGCCAGGCTGGGGCAGCCAGGTGGACAGAGATGCTGGGGCGAGCCCCTGCTGAGAAGCTGAGAGCCACAGGGCTTCTGGGCTGCTCTGGCCCTGGAGCCAGCGGAGCTGTGGAACCAGTCAACACCTTAATGCCACATCTGCAGAAATCCTTCAGCATCCCCTGGGCTCTTCTCTGGGCACCAGCCAGGTAATGAGGGCAGGAAAAGCAGGGGGTCTGCCATGGGGCTATCTTCAGGGGATGCTCTTTTCTTGAAGGTGCACAGGGTGGGTGCAAAATGCAAAGCAGAAAATGTGAGGGGCCCAGGTGAGATCCCCAACAGCCACAGAGCCAGGTCAGGTCGGGTTCAGTCAGTGACTGGTACCTGTCAGCAACACAGGCCTGTCTCCACTACAGCCCCAAACTAGCTCAGGTGGGCGAGCTAGAGGGATGACAGGCAGGAGCCCACGACTGAGTGACTGTCTCGCCCAGGACATATCGTTGGTTGTTCATTAATGTGAGGTCTGCCACTCAGAAGCATGCTGCTCATTGTCTATTCCTCCAGCATTCAGTGCCCATCAGCCTGTGCCAGGATCCATGCTGGGTGCTGGGACAGCAGTGAGCAAGAATAGTGGGGCTGGGGCTGAAGCTCAGTGGAACAGCACTTGCCCAGCGTGTGTGAGGCACTGGGGTCGATTCTCAGCCCCGCATATAAATAAATAGAACAAAGGTCAGTCCATAACTAAAAATATATTTTAAAAAAGAATGGTGCTGGCTGAGCCCAGAGGAGGGGGTGGTCTAGGATGAGAGCAGCAGGTGCTGCACTCCTGGCCCGAGGTGCCATGGAAAGTCACCGAGGAACTTAAAGGAACTGTGATATGGTGTGATGCACATTTTACAAAGATCCATTTGGCTGCTGGGCAGAAAATGGGCACAGAAAGGGAGGGTCTGGTGAGATGGGAGGTAGGCACAGTGGACGCCACATTTATAAGTCCCTGTGTCCAGGCCTTAGATGCCTGTTACTTACCACGCATCTAGGAGGGCACCTGGTGGGTGAGGCTAACACCAGGATGAGTAAAGTAAGGGAGGCCTCATCCAAACAGGAAGGCCTTCCTGAGGGAGGAGAAAGACACCCTGCAGCCCTGGCCCCCACTCTGGCTAAGTTCCCAGCCTGCCCCCCGCAGCTCTCAGCCTGGCCTGTCCAGCCCCACCGTAGCAGGCGACAGTCCCTTGCTGTGGCCACATTAACCATGAACTGCCTCACTAGCATCAAGTGTGCTCAAGAGAAAGACTCACTCACACTGATCAGCTTTAGGTGGCCTTTCACAGAGGGCTGGGCACAAGATGCAGAGCACCCAAGGAAGGAGAGGCCCCAAAGCACAGAGAGGCAGGGCAGGGCAGGGGCGCTGAGAGTGCACTGGGGTACAAGGCTGCAGGAGGCCGCAGACTCCAGCGCACCATGTGGGTGGGGGGCAGGAGGGCAGCTGGCATCTGGAGTGGGAGTGACGGGGGACATGTGCCGGGGCTGCCTATTGTTCCCTGGGTTGGACAGACTGCCAGCGGCTGCTCCAAAGGGGCTGGGCTGAGTGGCACCAGGGCCGGGGGCTGCCAGACAAGCCTGACAGTGACTAACAGCACGAAAGTGAGGGGCTCCTCTAAGGGAGTGACTCAACGTCCTGGCGAGGAAGGCCAGGGCAGGCCTGGGAGCAGGGCTGCTGTTGATGGGCAGAGGCTCAGTGTAGGAGCCCTGTTTGGGGATTGACTTAAATTGCAGTTGACTAAGAGCCGTGGAGATTTGGCCATTGTCGCCTCCCGTAGTCTCACGGGACTTGTTGCGGGATCTCGAGTGACTTGGCCGAAATTGCTGATCGGGTCAGCGCCATTTTAGGGTGTGTTTTGGCGTGTGTTAGTCGTTGTTAGAACCAGAGAGAAAAGTTATCAGAATAAAAAGCTGTTTGTCTCCAGTTTGCTTCTAAAGTTTTTCCCACGGCTCCGTTGCTCCAAGTGCTTCAGGTGGCAACAGCTCAGGCCCTCTGCCAGTGTGCTGGGGGACCTAGAGCCCGTGAGCAGGATGACAGGAAGGCACAGGCAATGGACACCTGAGGGGTCTTCAGAGAGACGACAGGCCACGAGGCTGAGTGACCTGGACGGGACACCAGGACCAGTGCAAGCTCTGCAGATAGCAAAGCCCTCCAGACTGGCGTTGGGAGGTGGTAGTGACGTTTCCTTTTCCTGAGCTGTCACTCCTCAGGTGACACAGGGTGAGTGACCTACAGCAGCTCCTCCCTCGAGTGCATGCAGAGCACAGCCCATTTCAGAGAGCCATGTAGCAGCATTCCAGGAGAAGACCCTGAGGGGCGGGGCTTAAGCCCTGCGGAAGCAGGCACACACGGACACGCTTACTTGCTCGTGGATGCGTAGGCCTACACACGAACACATGGACACTCCTACACATACACACACAGGACGTGCACGCGATACACTACACACATGCATGTATGCACACTGAGACTCCTGGGTGGCCACCTCCAGCCTCCTCCAGCTCACAGACCCCTCCCCAGTCCCCAGAACAAGGGCCGGTCTGAGCCAATGAGTATGAGGAAGGGGAGTCAGGACAGTGCAGAGGGCTGAGAATGCATGCCCCCAAATGTCACCAATCCAGGTGGGCCTGCAGCCCCGGAGGCGAGAGGCTTGAGTAGTGAGCTGCTGGACACAGGCACACCCAGCCCTCCTGGCCCCCTAGAAGGCTATGCAGGAAGAGAATCCCCAGTGACACGAGGTCTCAGGAGCTGGAGTGGGGTGCCTATCTCCAGGAAGGGGCCTACTCCAGCCAGCAGGAGACCTGTAGTGCAATCTGGAATATTCCACCCTCTCCATCAGAGGCTGTCCCCTTCCCCACAGGCTTCTGCCAAAACAGGCCAGCCAGCTCTGCCCGTCTCTCCTGCAAGGCCTGTCTCCCACACGTGGCCAGAGTCACAAACTTCTCCACTCAGTCCTGCCAACAGAAAAGCACTCAAGGCAAAGCGGTCTCTGCCACAGAAGGAGGCGACTGTGGGCCTATTTGTGCCCTCCCTGCCAGACCAGCCTGTCACACAGGACAACCATGGCTTCTCAGGTGGCAATGTGAGAAACATCAGTTGGGATGCTGGCCCAGGCAACCCCAACCTTCTGAAGACAGCTCTGCCACCTCGCCCCTCCTCTTTCCTGGCCTGACAACCCAAGAATACCTGATCACTCTTCTGCTGTGGCAAGGCGTCCACACTGGGTGACCACAGAGGTCAAAACTCCATTTCACCCACTCTGTGCCTCTGTCCCATTACGTGGGCATTCAGTGTGGCTCAGACCTTCTTAGAGTCAGGAACAACAAGGAACAAGGAACAGCCCTGATGCCGGGCAGCGCGAGGCAGCCCGACCCAGAACTCCATCCTCCTGGGAAGTGGCCTTCTCTTTATTTCAGCAGCACTGAATGGACATGGCACTTATTAATAGGTCCAGACACCAGGTACACAGACGACAGTTCAGCAAGGGTGCAAGGTACTGAAACCACGAAGCCAATGCTGGGCTCTCCCAATGCCACGCTATCTTTCCTCCCAGGACCCCTACTCCTTGTCAGAATCCTGTGTGTCCCTCAGAGTCCAGCTGATGCCACCTGGCCACCAGACTCCCTTTCTGCAAGACGCCATCTCTCCCTTATCCATACCCCTTCCAAGCCCCCCAGATCCTCCTATTGTGACAAGGATCTACCGTCCAACTGCCAATGCAAAGTCCAACCTACTCTAGAACTCGACCTCAAAGCCCCTGGTCCTCACCTGGGAAATAGTAACAATTGGAAAGCGTTTGCCCAGAGGTTGGGGGAGGCTTACAGGACCACATCCAGGTGGCACATCAACCTTAGCATGTGCTAGACAAGGGGACGGTTGCTTGAGTATTCTGCTGACTGGTTTGAGCCCAACACCCTGATTTCCAAATTCCTGAATCTTCAGGGCCTGGCCCAGGGCTGGAGCACAGAGGTTCTCATGCTCGACCATGCCCAGCATTCGGGAGAGCCTCGTGGAGAGGGGGAGGGGCCTGGGGGCCTGGGTTGCAGCCTGTGTTTGTGTATGTCCTTCACTTACTCATCCACCATGGTCAGGGACAGGAGGACTTCCTCCTGGACCACCTGGACCCTGAGTGAAGCCTGAGGCAAGACCTCTGTGCAGGAGGACCTGCTGTTATCAGAGCACAAGGTAGCAGGCAGAAAAAAGGGGAGGCCAGTCCCAAAGGTACACTCTTGGGTTGGCCACCTCCATGGATAGCTGAGGATCAGCTGTTCTGTTCTCCAGCTGCCTGGAGGGACATGTGCCTGTTGTGGGAGAGCTGGCTAGGTGGAGGCCAGCAGCCACCCTGCCTCATCTGAGGAGCCCAGGGAGGACAGGGGCTAGAGGCCTCATCTGTGTACAGCAGTGGCTGCAGTAAAGATGGACCCATAAGATGTAAGCAGACGGGGCTGGGGTTGTGGCTCAGCGGTAGAGCACTCACCTAGCACGCGCATGGCTCAGGTTTGATCCTAAGCATCATGTAAATATAAATAAATAAAATAAAGGTATTGTGTCCAACTACAACTAAGAAATAAATATTTTTTTTAAAAAGATGTGAGCAGACAAGGTGGTGTCTGGGGTTCAAACCAGCACCCCACAAAAACGTGGCTCTTTGTAGTCTACAGAGAAAGGCCTTGAGGCCCAATGCCGGCCATCCCCCAACCCGCATTCTCTGGAAGACTGAGGGTGGAGGGCAGAGGCATCAGTGGAAAAGGCTAGAACAAGGCAGCTACAGAGAGCCAGGTGCAACCCCAGATAGATCCTAAGCAGGCAGGCAGGGGCAGGGTGCCAGCTGGAGCCCCGAGCCCTGCTGGGCAGGGGTGGCCACGTGCCCCAACTCTGTGCTGTCTGCAAGCACCCCCACGGCCCTGGCTGAAATCTTCCCCACTCTTTTGTGCTTCAGGTGCCAAGGACACACTTGAGCAGGAGTTCAAACTAAGGGCAGTCTGGGGGAAAAAATGTAAATTTAGGCAAAAACCACATGACAAGTTCTAAGGTCAGAAGTGAAAGCCGCTTGGGTTGTGACCACCAGGCTCTTGGATATAGTCCTGCTCTTTCCATCTTGCTCTGAAAGTGGACTTTCTCAGATGAAAAGCTGTCAAACCTGAAGGGAAGAAGGGCCTGTGGCAACCACAGTCACTGTGGGAACAAATTCTCCTCCTCAAGGGAACCCAAACCTATCACCTCACTCCCCACTTTCCATGGGTGTGCTCTGGGTGGGGTTCCAGACATGCACCAGCATGGAAAGCACAGAGCCACCTCTACAAAGGCGGAGTCCCAAGCCGTGCCCAGGGGTCTGCAGCAGATCTGGGAACCTTGAGAGATGCTCTATTTCACGTCCCGTGCTGCTCAGAGCCTGCTGCAACAGATCACTGAAACAACAGGAGCAACTTGAACTCTGGCCTGTGCACATACTCCCTGACCCCCGAGGACCCCGAAGCATCATGCTGCCCACCTTTCCTGTTCTCAGTGGTGGTGCGATTGGTCCACATGGCAGACAGACCTGGGCTCGTGTGGCCCAGTGCCATCTGTTCTGGACCAGGAAAGGCCAGACTTCTACTGCACCATAAGCACACAGAGAGACGGGGCCCCAGGGTGGAACTGCAGTCGCTGGAGAGGGGCCAAGCCCTCCCCAGCACAGCAGCTCTTGAGTCCCCGCCCTCTGAGGTGAAGGCCACCTCTCCAGAACAGCACAAGGTATAGCCCAGGTCAACATGTTCTGGAAGAACTCAGAAATGAGGAAACGCGTGCTAAGTAACAGCAGAGGTTGCAAATTACAGGAAGAAACACCATCTCACAGCCTGGAGTTGTGTTGTGCAAGTCCCACTGGCTGCTGCATGCCCTCCAGGGCCAGGGATCAGTGCCAAGAACAGACAGCATGGCCCAGAACTGAGTGTGACTAATTGAGAAGACAAACAGGAAGGCTTTCCACCTGCCCAGACATCGGTCAGGGTTTCCTACGAGACAAGACGATAGCATCAGGAGCTGGGGAGAGGACAGGCAGTTTTGTTCCTTGCTTGGAGCCTCCGAGATCACGTCAGCTGGGCATAGACAGTACCCCTGGAGCTGGACAGGATGGGGAGGAGAGAAGCACTGGTCAGTTGGCACGTGTGAACCTCAAGAGACAGACTTCTCACCCCAAAGCCTGGACACCTTGCCCAGGACAGGGTGTGTTCCTTTCCCCTGTGAATCTAGCTCCTTTGACCTGAACGGAGAGCTTTTATTCTGGCAGCTTCCAGGAATGGGGTTCTTTCTAGCAGAGAAAACAGAATGAAGAAAGAGCTTTTGGTCCAGAGATAAGTAGGAAGCGAGATGGCCACACGGTGCAACGACTCTGCGTCCAGCTGGCCTTCTGCTCTGGTCTCTGGTCGCTAGATTGTTGGTTTGTTTTTAAGAGAGAAATGCAAATTTGACTAACACTCAGCTGGACTCTCCCGAGTAGGGGTTTCAGATTTGTCCTACTGGGCTCGAGATAGCTCTGTCACGTGTCTGACCTTCTGCAGACCTGACCAAATGCCTGAACAGGTACATTTGGTCTATGGCCAAAAACAGTTAAGCAGCTAATGCAGTCCCAGAAACCTGGCCTTGTCGTCAGGGTCCACAGAGCCAGTGTACCTCCTGGGCCCATGGGGTCTGGTAGCCATGGTGGCCTCTGGCCACGTCAGATGCAGGGGCACAGGTGAGGGCAGAAGGGTAGGGAAATACTCACCTGCACCCTAACTCTAGCCACAAAGACTGAGGCCGGCACTCGAGAAAGCCTTAGCTGGGGCTCCCACACACCACAGTGGACTCTGGAAACACTCCAGCTGCCCTTGGTCACTTATTCAAGATGCAGGAGCAAGGACAGCTCTGGGCCACACACTGGCAATGTGCTCAGCAGCCCAACTCACATGACATGAGAAGATGCCCTGGAGGCCACCGCCTCTCAGAGAGGCCACCTCCCACACACAAAGTCTTCTGGAGTCCCGTCTGTGTATGCTTCCCTCCTCTCCTGGAAAGAAGTCCACAGGGGGAGCTCAGGCTTCTTATTTGCGGCAAATTCCTGACAGTATTTCATGGGACTTAGGACAGGTGTAAGAGTGTGCCCCGGCCAACACACATATCCCAAGGCATCAACACAGAGCAGACCTGGGGCTGATCCCACGGAGCTGCCAGAGACATCATTGGAAAGGCTTGACTGCGTCCCCTCCTGACTCACGCAAACAGTGTCAGAGAGGTGTTGGGGCTGTGAGGAGGCCCCTTGGTGTGCGTGGGAGGCACAGGAGCAGTGCAGCGACGCAGAGGCCTCGAGGGCAGGATGCAGCCTGGGAAAGGCCCCTTTCTCCTTGGCTCTCAGGCTCTGGTGGGTCAAGTTAGGCTGATGGAGGGCAGGTCCAAGGGGCTGCCAGCAGCGTGGCAGAGCTTGAGCCAGCCTGGGTGTTGGGGGCTTTCCCTTCCAAGGTGAACCAGTCACGGGACAGGGCTCTCTGGGGAGTGGGTGGCACAAGCAAGTGCCCAACTACTCTTTTTTTTTTTTTTTTTTTTTTTTTTTTTTTTTTTTTTTTTTTTTTTTGTGGTACCGGGGATTGAACTCAGGGGCACTCGACCACTGGGCCACATTCCCCAGCCCTTTTTTGTATTTTTATTTAGAGACAGGGTCTCACTGAGTTGCTAAGTGCCTCACCATTGCTGAGGCTGGCTTTGAACTCGCGATCCTCCTGTCTCAGCCTCCCAAAGTGCTGGGATTACAGGCGTGCGCCACCACGCCCGGCCCCAACTACTCTTGAACAGCTCTCAAGGGCACCTTTCACAGACCAGAAAGACCCGCTGTAAACCAGCAGGCCTCGGTTCCCTAACACAGCACACCTCAAGCACAGCACGGAGCACCCTGACGTTGCACACGCGCACATGCCCCAGAGGCCGCACTCCAGGCAGGACCACAGCTCAACCAGGACACTCAGGGACTCCCTTCCTGTCCCCTGCCCAGTGTAAAACTGTCACCACCCCAAGGGATGTAGGTAACACATGCCTCCCCTTTACCACCACCACACAGAGCTGTGGTTACGAGGTAGGAAACCTTGTCCAAAAGTGAGACACGGCTGCTACTCTCAAAAGCAGGATGGGTGCTCAGGGGCCAGAACGTGGTGCTCGCACAAAATGTGGAGAGCTCACCTCCCTGGCTCAGCTGTTGGAGGCAGGACGCTGACTCATCAAGGCAAGAAATGTCAAGCACGTGCGTAAAGGCTCAGGTATGCAATGCATTTTATAAGGAGTCCATGAAGACAGTACTGCTCAGAAACAGCTTTGAGGCTTAGAGGTGGGCTTCAGCTCCCTCTAGGACAAATACTCATTTGATGAATTTCATGTCCCATCCTCCCTAAGTGATCTCTTCTGAGCACCCGCTGCCCTCTGCTTCTCCTTCAGCAGCATTTGGTTACAAAACAAGAAAAAGCAGTAGCACAGCCATCAGGGGACATCTCACCTCTGCCCCTGGGACCTGGGCCAGGTCTGCCTGTCCAGCAGTGGGGGAGGCTCCCTGTATTTCCAGTATAGGGAGGGGAATCTCACCTGCTCCTGGACTCATTTGCCTCAGCTCTGCAGAATCTCAAAACAAAACCCTGAAAGATAGGTGCGCTCGATTTTTCTAGGCAAAGGAAACATATGTTGGTTTACAGCAATCCATGAGCAAGTAGCTCACTGAAACAGGAATAATTATTAATTTTATAAGCTGACCTGCAGATACTAAACAGAACCTTTTAAAAACCTGTTTTTAATACGGATGATTAATCTACATACCTCCTGTCTTTTCTAAATGCTGTCATATGATCAGGCAGCCCTGGGAGCCTGTCATGGATCAACATGTGCTGAGTGCAGGCCTTGGGCAGGGAACAGAAGGGCTGCTGCCTATAGCGCTGTCTGCCCCCACCTTCCTCCTTCACTCTCAGAGTAGGCATGCTGGCCAGTGAGGCTGCAGACCCTCTGTCAGAGGGTCTAAACTGCTCATCAGCAGAACTATAAACACCAAAATCATGAGCCTGGAAGTCAGTGGCCTAGATGAGGACACAGGCCAAGGAAGGGGTTTGTGACATCAGCTATGAACCAGGGCCTCCATGGAGAAGTGGAGGTACAAGGAGAAGCTCTGTCACACAAGCGCCAATGTCCTCTCCCACAGTGTGTGGCTGGGAGTGGTGACGTCACAGGTGGCCATGAGTACTGAGTGAGCTTCAGCACATCAAGGACAGGCCTCCACTACCAGCAGGAAGCCAGCACTCTGTGTCCAGCTACTGGGCTGCACATCACGTGGGAACCTGACATTCCAAAGAAGGCGTGACATTATTAAATGCTTTTGATGCTACAGTGCTTCACAATGTGCCTGGCACCACACCAGGCCACACATACTCAACAAATGTGACTCTCAAGTACAGAGCAGAGGGCTGCTTACCAGCAACCTAGCAATCCCAGGATCCTACAAATTCCCAGAAATTGTATGTGAGATGGTGGATACATGTTTAAGAGCATTTCTGTGTAGAGGAGATTGATCAGATTCTCAAAGTGGCCCATCACTCCACAAGAGCCAAGATATGCTGTTTTAAGAATTTATAATTCAAGGAAAGAGCAGATATGAGGCACAACTGAAAGCTATGTCTGCTGGTGCAAGAACGGAGAAGGCAGCCCCAAGGAGGCACTTTCCTGCATGGTGGGCAGGTGGATGGGCAACACATTCCCTCCAGAAGGGACCTGTCACCTCTGTGCTGGCCACTGTGCAGTACCCCTGTATGCAAGCAGCGAGGCAGAGACCATCCAGTGGGAACCCAAACACTGGGTCTCAGGCTGAGTGTGGCAAGTCTGTGGGGAGAGCAAACACTTCACCCTGGGGAGATGCATTTGGAGACTGACTCATCTGCTGGTGTTGGTGTGGTGGACTCTTGCCACTTCAAGTGGGAAGGCTGGAGAGGGCAACGTGGACAGAGGCAGTGTGCCATCTAATGATCTTAAGAATGTAATTAAGTTCTTTTACATTTGAAAATGTAAATCCATGTTCCCCTGGCCCCACCTTCCAACATCCGGCTGCTTACCACTTGAGAGGCACCAGAAGGCCTCCCGGCCTACACCAGAGCGCTCCCTCCCTGCCACCTCAGACACACCTCAGACAAGGACTCTCAGGGCCTCCGCTCCTCTTCCTGCTTCCTGGGAAGCTTCGGGGAATTCACAGAAATACTCTGCATCCAACTGTTTAGTCTTAAAACTGAAGCTGCAAATGTGCCTTCAATTAAAAACCATAATAGGGCTGAAGTCATGGCTCAGTGGTAGAGTGCTTGCCTCACATGTGTGAGACACTGGGCTTGATTCTAAGCACTATATATAAATAAATGAATAAAATAAAAGTCCATCAACATCTAAATTTTTTTTTAAAAAAACATGATAAAGTAAATGAGTGAACATCATTTTTCTAACTGACAGTCACTCTGTGTATATTCTGAGAACACGAAGGGTACCTTTATGGAAGGAGAAGCAGCACCACAGGGAGCTCCTCTGGAACAATTACAACTCCTATGATAAAAGTTATATGTGAAATAAAATACTTTAAAAATACTGTGAGCACATTATATAAAATTTTTTCAGTTCTGAATATCACATTTGTAAAAACATTTTAAAATAACAATTATAAAATTCAACAAATGGTGAAGGTAAAACTGGAATATGCACATGCAAAAGAAAGACATTAGACACTGGCTTCATAACAAAAGAAAAATTAACTTGAGCTGGCACAGTGCCATGTGCACCACAGACTCAGCTACTCAGGAGGCTGAGATGGGAGAATCACAGGAGCCCAGAGGCTGAGACTATTCTCACAACAAAAACACAAAAATTAACTCAAAAGGGACCAAAAATCTAAACTGAAGAGAGAAAACTTATGAAATACAAGGAAAAAAAGGGGGAGGGGGAAATCTTCATGACCATGAATTTGGTAATAAAAGCACAGACACCAAAAGCACAGACAAGAAAAGATAAATAAATTGAACCACTTCAAAATTTACAACTCCTGAGAACCAAAAAAAACACCATCAATAGAGTAAACATGCCACCCACTGTAGGTGGGACTCTCAAATCTTATATCTGATAAGGGGCAAATAGAAAATATGTAAAGAACTCCTGCAACTCAACAACAAAAAGCAATAACCCTCTTAAAAATGAACAAAGGCACAAACGGTGTGAAAATACTTTGTGTAGAGACAGTGACTTTAAAAACTGTGCTCTATATATATAAGATGAGATGAACTGCATTCTGCAAGCATGTATAAAAAATTAGAATAAATAATTTTAAAAAATAAAACTATGGGCTGGGGTTAGGGCTCAGTGATAGAGCGCTTGCCTAGCACGTGCGCGGCCCAGGTTCGATCCTCAGCACCATGTAAAAATAAAGGCATTGTGTACAACTAAAACAAATAAATATTTAAAAAACTGCAAAAAAGATAAATAAAGGTATTGTGTCCATCTTAAAAAAAAATAAGCAAAGGACCTTTCTCCAAAGAAGATAAATGGCCACTAAGAACAACACTCAGCATCGTCATCACCAGGGAAACGCAACCAAACCCACAGTGAGCCACCACCTCGTCCCATTATCAATGGCTTTCATCAATGAAACAGAAGATAAAAGGTGCAGAGGTGGAGAAGTTGGAACCCCTGGGCATTGCTGCTGGCTGGACGGTAATATTGTGCAGCTGCTGTGGAACACGGTTTGGCAGTTCCTCAACACGTTAAACACAAGGCTGGGGTCATGGCTCAGCGGTAGAGCACTTACCTACTATGTGTGAGGCCCTGGGTTCGATCCTCAGCACCACATAAAAACAAATAAATAAAATAAAGGTATTGTTGGGGGGGGGGGCTTAAACACAGGCTACAGGGGGGGGGGGGGGGGGGGGGGGGGGGGGGGGGGGGGGGGGGGGGGGGGGGGGGGGGGGGGGGGGGGGGGGGGGGGGGGGGGGGGGGGGGGGGGGGGGGGGGGGGGGGGGGGGGGGGGGGGGGGTATGACAGCAATTGCACTTCTGGGTACACCCTACAGAGTTCAAAGCAGAGACCCAAACAGATATTTGTACACTCAGGTGCTTGGCAGCCAAGAGGTAGGAAGAAACCCAGTATCCATCAACAGACAAATGGACAAACATGACATGGCACATACACACAATGGGTCATGTGGCCATGAAAATGAATGAAGCTGACACATGCTACAACGCTGGTAAAGCTTGAGAATTCTAGGCTCAGGGAAATCAGCCAGACCCAGGAGGACAAATACTTTATGATTCCACTGACATGAGCTGCTCAGAATAGTCAAGTTCATAGACGAAAACAGGAGGGAGTATGATGGGAGGGAGGAGAAAGGTGTAGGGAATGGGAAAGTCATTTAATAGGTACGGAGTTTCTGCTTGGGAAGAAGAAAAAGTTCTATAAACAGTGTGATGGTTACTGGTGGGTGGCGCAGACTGCTGGCCTGCCAGGTTTCACATCTCCACACTTGGAACACACTTGATGCCACTGAATTCTATACTTAATAATGGTTAAGGTGGCAAATTTTTACATTAGGCATATTTTATCATTAATAACACATCACAAATAAAAAACAGAAAAACATTTTTCCTTTTGTAGCATGTACCAGAGCATATTCAAATGGCTCCAATCTCTTATTCTACATCTGGAGATACATTTAATTGTACACACTCCTAGAGAAAAGAGACAGCTGAGGGTCTACAAGATGAATCCTTGTGAAGACCTTTCAGGGGGCTTACGCTGCCTTCTGAGCTTGCCACTGCCCTATGGGATCCAGACACTGTGCCCTACACTAATCAAGTTCTTTACCCAAGATTACATACTGAACAGAGGAGTCCTTCTGAGATACTTGATGCACCTATACCACCAAAAAAAAAACAAAACACCCCAAACAAACAAACAAAAATAGCAAACTTCAACTTCAGGACTCTTAGAAAATTAGTATCAACCTTTCCAATTCATAGTGATGTTATGGCAAAAATAGGTAGTGGCAAGCTTGGGGAAATCAGTGTAGAGGGCACATTTACAACCATTTCTACAATCCCTCCTTGGCCTTGGCCCAACTTTCCCCAGGCCACAGACCCTATGCTAAGTACTTTCACAACTTACAAACCCTCTGGAACAGCAAGTGTGGTGGTGCATGCCTGTGATCCCAGTGACTCATGAGGATGAGGCAGGAGGATTACAAGGCCAAGGCAACTTATTAGTAAGAACCTGTCTCAAAATAAAAATATAATACAAAGGGCTGGGGATGGAGCTCAGTGGTAGCATGCCCCTGGGTTCCATCCCCAGTGCCAAGAGAAAAAAAACAAAAAAGAAATCCTCTGGAATAAATGAAGGACACAGCATAGAGCTAGCAGAACTCTAAAACTTCAGGCATATCCCAGATCATGCCAGGTCTCCAGGCAACAGAGACACAGAGCACTCTGCACCTTCCTAAGGACCCTCAGCTCTCATACTTGACAGAAAGCAGGAGGATGGTAAGGCACAGGGAGGCAGGGCCATGTTGGTTCTGCACCTTCACCTGCCAAGTGACAGTGCCAATAAGGGAGTGCTCCCTAACTTAATAAAGTAGGAGTAATTCTCTGAAAGTCAAATTTAAAAATATATACAATAACATACTGCTTTTATCTCTGATTTTAAAATTCACAAGAGTTGAAAGACTGCAAAGCACATGCTTCTATGGATTTTTTTTTTTTTTTTTTTAACCAAGTGGGTTGTCTTTAGGTTGCCAGATGCAGAAAACTTAAGGAAGCTGTGTTTTCCTATTGGCCTTGCTGTGAAGAGCAGGGACACTAGAGGAAAATGCTCCTTGAGACTGGCCTCCAGCATAGTCCATATGACACCGGTTGAGGGCCAGCCTTTGTCCACACCTCCTCCTGAGGGGAACTGCCAGGAACTCTTCAGCACTTCAGAATCAGAGGAAAGAACAGACCTTCCTAGAACCCATTTACTAACTACAAACTATGCCGTAATAACAGGCCTGGCCCTTTTCCCCCCTCTACACACTGCTGACCCCACTATCAACAGGAAAACCCCTGTAGTTCTAGAGGCAGCACAAACTAACTACACTAGTTTATCACCTGGTTACTCTATCAAACTAGCAGCAACCAAAAAGATGACAATCCATGCTAGAGTAAGTACGAAGATGCAACATCCTCAATTTTATTTGCCAGTAATCAGGACCTACAGAACCACAGGGCACAGGAGGAGCCTGTCTATTGCCAAGCACCTTGAACTACCCTTTACATTCCGTGGCTATGACAAGCTGGAGCTCCACACCTCGCTGGCTCGTGGAATCCAAGCAACTGTGCTTCCTCTATGCTTTGCACTCAGCCTCAGCCACAAATGGCATGCTACCTCTAAAAATCCACCTAAAAGAAAATGAAGGTACTCTACGACACACGCAGCAAGAACAGCTTGTACGCGTGTTCAGGCTCCCACTGCAGGGGGACATCTGCATTTGTTTTAGCTCTCACAGGAAGTCCAGAGCCCAGCACCCTGCAGTAAAGCACTGAAGGAAGCAGCTCTGGAGAAGGGAGAGAGTATGTCCCCTACTGTGGCTGTGAGAGTGGACTTAAATGGCAACTGTCTCTCACAGGAATCATGGGATCTGAGAGGTGCTGCACATCCTCCTTTGTCCTCTACTGGCAGCCTCGAATAAGCCGGATGGTGTGACCAGAGACAGACAAGGTACACACACAGCAGGAGCCGGGTGCACACACACACTCCTACGAAGGGGAAAGGAGTTAACATTTAAAGACTCTCAACTAACCGCACATGTTCTGACCCATGAGGCCATTTCCTATGTTTTCTGTAAGAAACACTGGACTTCTCAGTTAACAGTCAAAGGACAAAAAAAATGTAAGAAGTCTGTTCTACCAAGCAAGCATGTGCACCCTAATACACAGAGACCCACGTCCTAATGCTGAATGTACATTTCAGAACATAACAGTGGTCACACATTGACTCATCTGACTTTTTTTATTCAAAAATAAAAGAGGCACAAAAAAATAAAGAGCTAAAATGTCCAATGTCATCTGAAATAGCATGGTCACCAAAAGGTCACAAAGGTAAACCTGCACTCTGGAGATTTTATAATTACTAGAGAGAATGAATTGCTTTTCAAAGAAATGTATCTTAGGAAAATGCTGGCCATGAGGTAGAGGGTTATCTAATCTCCATCTCTGTGGTGACCTACAGGTCAGGGCAGTCTACTGAGCAGCAAGCCGCTGCTCTAAGAAAAGCTCTTCTAGGTAGCACACATGTGAGATACATATCATTCACGTCCATCTCTAGTCCGTCACAGATAGCTGTCTCTAACACACAGCACACGGCGATGGCTTTGAATACAAAGTGAGGGACCTGGGAGGGGAGGGACACTGGCATTCTCACCAAGCCCCATGGTGGCCAAGTGCACCTATACATCCTGCTCCAGGGCGCGGAGGTCTTCCAGGAGCTCCTGGGCTGCGGTCTGCAGATGGGTGTTGCGGCTCTCGGACATGGCCAGAATGCGCTGCAGGGGCAGGGAGCTGCGCAACTCAGAGGCTGACTTGGAGAAGACTTCTGGCTCCAGAACCACAGACTGGACCAGCCTCAGTACGTGAAGACACACTTCTGCATCTGGATCTAAGAGAAGAGGTGACACTTCCGGTTAATAAAAACTTCTCAGTGACCTGTCCCACAAGGGTTCTTTCTGAATGACATGCTTGACAGCTGAGGAAACTCCAGGCTAATCCAGAAAGTCACTTCTTGATGTAAAAGCAGCATGATGAAACACAGTCATTGTCTACTTAGTAGCTATCTGCCTTCAAAGATGACAACCATTAGAATTTTAAAACTAGAACTATGAGGGCTGCTGTGGGGGCTTGGAAGTGTCCCCACAGGCCCATGTTGAAGGATTGGTCCCCACAGCATTAGCAGGAGGTGGGAGAGCATTCAGGAGGCAGGCCCTGTGGAAGGAGGCTAGGCATCAGGGGGTGCCCCTGAAGGGAATGGAGGGCCCCAGCTCCTTCCTCTGCTTTGCTCTCCAGCTGCCATGCGTGAACAGCCCCTCTGCCTCGCGTTCCCACCATGACTTACCACCTCATCACAGGCCCAAACAACAGGGCCAGAGACCATGGACAGAAACTTCTGAAACCTTGAGTCAAAATAAATTTTTCTTCCTTTGAATTTGATAAACTCAGGTATTTTGCACAGCGATGTATAGCTGACTAACACAACATCTCCATGTTGTTTGCTACAACTCTGCCTATTCACACAATTGTTTTAAAAGGTATTTCATTTTTACTCGAACTGCAGCAAATCCCCCAGAGACAACATAGAGATAGATTCTGTGCAGGGCCACTGAGTTCCACAATGTCAGAGGCTGCAATATTCACACCAAATTCCATTATTTTTCACGTGAATTCTCCCAGAGTCACTAAAGAACAGTTGGACCAAGACAACAGTGCAATTCAAGACTATCATCTCCACCAGGATGGAGCCGACTCTCGGCCATTTCTCTAATGGGGACCTCTGACATGCCATGATTTCACTTTTTGACAGTACTATAATTGGAGCCAGGCTCAAAACTAGCACAGAGAGGCTACATTTTGGGAGAAAATTTTTGCCACACACACATCAGATAGAGCACTAATCTCCAGGATACCTAAAGAACTCAAAAAACTTAACACCAAAAAAACAAACAACCCAATCAATAAGTGGACTAAGGAGCTGAACAGATACTTCTCAGAAGAAGATATACATTTGACAACAAATATATGAAAAAAAAATGTTCGACATCTCTAGTAATTAGAGAAATGCAAATCAAAACTACTCTAAGATTTCATCTCATACCAGACAGAATGGCAGTTATCAAGAATACAGACAACAATAACTGTTGACGAGGATGTGGGGGCAAAGGTGCACTCATACATTGCTGGTGGGAGTGCAAATTGGTGCAACCACTCTGGAAAGCAGTATGGAGATTCCTCACAAAACTTGGAGAATGGAACACCATTTGACCCAGCTATCCCACTCCTCGGTCTATACCCAAAGGACTAAAATCAGCATACTATAGTAATGCAGCCACATCAATGTTCATAGCAGCTCAATTCACAACAGCTAAACTGCGGAAGCAACGTAGATGCCCTTCAATAGATGAATGGATAAAGAAACTGTGGTATATGTACACAATGGAATATTGCTCAGCATTAAAAGAGAATAAACTCATGGCATTTGCAGGTAAATGGATGGAGTTGGAGAATATCATGCTAAGTGAAGTAAGCCAATGCCAAAAATCCAAAGGCTGAATGTTCTCTCTGATAAGTGGATGCTGATCCAAAACGGGGAGTGGGGAGGCATGGGAAAAATGGAGTAACTTGATTGGGCAAAGGGCAGGGAAGGTAGGGAGGGTGCATGGGGGCAGGAAAAATGGTGGAATGAGATGGACATCATTACTCTAGATACATGTAAGAGTGCACATAGGTATGAAGCTACATTGTGTACAGCCAGAGAAATGAAAAGTTGTGCTGCAATTGTGTACAATGAATCAAAATGCATTTTGCTGTCATATATGCCTAATTAAAAAAAAAAAAAAACTAGCAACTCCTTCTTAGCACTACATTTCAAGAAGCCAGTGGGATGGACAATCCTTCAGTGGGAGATGCCACACCACCACACCCTTGAAGAACAAGAGGGGAGGCTGTGGCTGGGAAAGATTGAAAAAAACTCTGCTCCTTCCTAAGGAAGGGGCAGGAAACCATTCAGAGCCCAGACCACTGGAGTCCTCCTACTCTGGACAGATATGAGAAACATTCTCTACTTGCCGAGGCACAGGACAGGATGGTTACCACAAAACCAGGACAGGATTACGGGAAACACCCTCCACACAGGCACAGGTGGACATGAGAGGAACCACAATAACATGTCCTCCCCCAGCAGGCAGCAAACACCTCCTAACTATACCTGGGACAGGAGCAAAGGATGGCAAGAGGCCCCTCTGAGATACAGACATAGGAAGGGCTACAAGCCGAGGATGAAGACAGGACAACGCAGTGCTCCTCCTGAGCTCAAGGAAAGGCTAGAGGAATTTGACTCCAGCTGAACAGATGGTAACCATGGCAATGCCCAAACCCAAACCAACTCCACTAGACACGACAGCCTAGCAGAACAGAGGCGTGGCCATTCCCAGGTGTAAACACCACCCGCCTACACCATGCTCCTCTACAGGGTGGTATAAGAGGGTCTAGAGGCCAAGTGCAGCACACAACCTATTTCTGTATAGGCCCTGGGCTAGGAATGACTTCTAAAATTTTAAAGGGATTTTTTTTTAAGAAAACAATATGCAACAGGGACCATCTGTGGCCACAGAGCTCAAAATATTTACTATCTGTCCCAGTATGGAAGAGTTGGCTGAGGCTGCTGCCTGCTCTCGAGGAGGCCTGGCTTCTCCTCTCAATGTGTATTCCTGCTGCACCACCAAAGGCACATCTCGCATTCCCCCTTGATTCCCCCTGCTTTCCCCAATCTGTCTGTGCCTCTAAAAAATAAGCTGGCTAAACCCCTGCCCTACTGCCCTACACAAAACGCCCAACGCTTAATCGGCACTTACAATGAGAAGTCAAGTAAACAGGAGACCCAGGCAGGAGGGTCACAGGGCAACTCAGTGAGACCCTGTCTCAAAATAGAAGTAAAAAGGGCTGGGAATGTGGCACAGCACAGAAAGCTTGCCTAGCATGTGTGAGTCCCTGCATTCCATTCCTGGTACTGGGAGGGAGTGGGGAGTCTATCAAGTGGTAATCAGCAGAACCAGATTCAGATGACCCTGAGAAGCAGGAGTGATCAGAACAGAGAGTGAGAGTGATTAACACTGGGGAAAACACTGATAAGGAGTTTATGCTGCACCTGAAGCAGTATACTATTAATTAAAGGTATTCTAATTAAAGACTGTATCATCAACCCTAAGGCAAGTACTAAGAGAAAAAAAAATTTAAGTGTAAGTAATAAGCCAACAATGCAGGGGAAAAAGTATTAAAATAATCCACCAGCAGACAAAAAAGAGGAAAAACATACTTCTACATTCTTTTCTGTATTTCAATAATTATATCAAATGAAAACATTATAAACATATCAAAAGACAGAATGCACATAAAAGCAAGACCAAACTATATGCCTTTTATAAGAAATCCAAGACAAACTTAAAAGGCACAGGTTAAAGGTAAAAATACGTTGATATATGTCACACCAACACTAATTAAAAAAAAAAAAAAGCTGACTCAAGATGGCAGATTAGAGGGAGGCCTCAGTTACTCCGTGGCTGGGGATTCAAGCCGTGGGAGCCCTGCTCTCAGGGAGGAACGTGAAAGAGGGATTTCATTAAAATTCAGTATTGGACAGTCAGAGTTGTCTTAGAGACACAGAAAGTTGGGTGCATTAAACAAAGAAAACTACACTGGAGCCCAGCTGGTTGCAGCACTGGTTCAGCACAGAGGGAGGGAGAACATAGAGAGAAACGTGATGGACAGATTAGTATAGAAGCACCTGAGGTCAGAAAAGCAGCCTGAACTTAGCAGATCCAGAGGCTGCACTGTGCACTGGTGCTTGAAAAGTGCTCTCAGTTTCCCAACTGGCTGGAGGAGCCATCTTGAGGCGGCCATGCTGCAGTCGCTGCTGCAGGAGCCAGGTCCCAGCAAGCGCCTAGCACACAGCCAGGCCACCTAGCAGAACACGAGTGAAACAGGCACAGAGAAGACTGTACCCAGGGGAATCCGAGGCAGAAGATGAACGGGGAGTCCACCTGGCTTCCCTTCAGTCTAGCAGTCTACGTGACCAGCTGGAGCGGGTCGGGAATCCCAACAGGTGGTGAGAACACACGCAGGGATCAGGCCTGGGAAGGCTGTGCTCATGCGCAGCAGAGGTGTGGAGGACTGGCTCCCCGGCCCCAGGAGTAGAATTCTTGGGAAGCTCCTGAGATCCAGACTCCAGACAGAATTTGGCAGCTGCCAGGCCCTAGGGGTGTGTTGCTCTGATCTCTCCAGAGCAGTCACCACCCAATAAAGCCCCTGGGGCCTGATCAGACCTGAGCCCCAGCCCCAGAAACTCCACTCAGAACCCTGCAGCAGGCCCACCTGGGATGCTCCCACCTGGGCCGGGTGGGTCACACTCCACCTGACGCGCTCCCTCCCATTCTGCCCTGGTCTGGTGAGAAGGGAGCCCGAGAGCCACTTCAACCCGCTTTGGTCGTAGCCACTCCAGCCGCAGCTTGGTGAACAAGAAAGAGGACGGGGTTGACCACCCCCAGCCCCTTGCTCTCCCTCACAGTGCACAGCCCAAGCAGCAAACGGAGAGGAGGACAGCTGGGCGCAGACGGTGAAAATCCAATATATACATATACAGATATAAATTTATTTTTTCTCATATTTAGCATTTTAATGTGTATTCTTCTTCCTTGCCTTGTCTTTTGGGGGGATAGGGTGTTCAGTTTGTATACTTTGGTTTGGTTTTGTATTGTTTTTATTTGTTTCTATTTCTCTCTCTTTTCTTCTCCTGCTAACAGCCAAATTCTATTGTTCTCCCTTTCTTTCTCCCTTTATTTCTGTTTTTCCATCTCCTTCCTTATAACCATCATCTGCTACATCTCTTCTGCATCTACTTTTTGAAATTGCATATTCTTTTCTACCTTCCTAGCACATTTTCTTTTCTATTAATTGTATTCTTATCATTTTTTAGCACTAGTTGGTTTATATAACTTCTGCCCCTGCCGTTAATGCCATTGCAATTATTACTGCTGAGGATACCATAGTTGACACCTGTTGTTTGCTTTAATGCCAGATCTAGTTCATGGTTACTTATTCTTTTTGCTGTTGGCAACTACTGACCCTACCATTTCTGTTTCTCATGGCAATTAACATTGTAGATGTCACAGTAGGAACCAGAAACTTATATTTTTTAAGTTTTTTTTTTAGTTGTTGATGGACCTTTATTTTATTCATTTATTTACATGCAGTGCTGAGAATTGAACCCAGTGCCTCACGCATGCTAGGCAAGCGCTCTACCACTGAGCCACAGCCAAAGCCCCCAGTTACTTATTTTAATGCTGTATATTGTTTGCATTGGTTGTAGCTGTTCTTTGTTTCCCCCTGTTCTGTGAGGTGCTGGGAACCTACAGAGATACTACAAGTTCACAGAGTAGAGACTCTGCTTTTGAACTAACCCCACCAAAATAGAGAGTACACTGCTCCACACACAAATTAATGAGAATCTTCAGCTATATTTTAATACAAAGAATAGAAGAGACAAAAACCCAAACTAATGACCAGGCCCCAAGCAGAAATGGTTAGGGGTGGGCCCCAAGGTGGGCCCCAAGGTGGCCCCACCTATGGACATCCACTAGTACAGCAAACACAGAAAAAGGTAACACAAAGGCTGCGGACACCACACATACAAGGAAATCTCAATCTAGATAACTCTACAGCCCTTTGGCAAGTGAAGGCTGTGCCACAAAACAAGGACTATAAATTAGTACAACTACTATGGAAACCAATATGGAGGTTCCTCCAAAGACTAGGCATGGAAACACTGTATGGCCCTCTCTTCAGTATTTATTCTAAAGAATTAAAGTCATCATACTGCGTGATACATGTATACCCATGTTTACAGCAGCATAATTCACAACAGCCAAACTTTGGAACCAGTCTAAGCATCTACCAACAGATGGATGAAGAAAATGTACGTATACACAATGGAGTTTTAGTCATACATAAAGAAAAATGAAATTATGTCATTTGCAGGAAAACAGAAGTAGAGACCATTATGTTAAAAGAAATAAGTCAAATTCAAAATGGTCAATGGTTGTATGCCTTCTCTCATATGTGGAAGCTAGAGAAGAAAAAGGAAAACAAAGGCAGGGACAGATCTCCTGAAAATCAAAAGGAGATCAGTAGAGAAAATGGACCAATGAAGGAAGCAGGGGAAGCACGGTGAGTTACATTGGCCAAATTATATTGTTACCTTATTGCACGTATGAATATATAACAACAAATCCCATCATTATGTACAACTACAATGTGACAGTAAACAAAAAGTGGAAAAAGGAAAAGAAGGCTGCAGAGACTGTATTATCATCAAAATAGATTTCATAACAAGTAGTAATACCAGGGATAATGAGGGACACTGAGTAATAATATAGAGATCAATGCACTCAATTATGTACCTACCTAACCCAGAGTTTCAAAAGTCACAAGACAACCTATGATAAAACTACTAAGGGCATATAAACATTCACAATGAGAGCCAAAAACTTTAATATTCTTATTTCTATTATTGTTTTTTAAAGGAAGAAAAAAATTAGTAAGCATATAAATACCTGCACAATGCTATCATCCCACCTGCCCTTGGCATTTGCAGAGTACTATGCCCAACATCTAGCCAATATGACTACTCCCCAATGTCCAAGGGCATCACCAAGACAGACCCAGGCAGGACCACAGAACCCATTTCAAAAATCTGAAAAAATTCAAGTATGATCTGTGATCACAAGGGAGCAAATCAGAAACAACAGAAATGCATAATAAACAACAGCAACACATCTTAAAAATCCCTAAATACCTGTAAATCAAATAACATACTTCTAAATAATATATATGGATCCAAAAGGGAAACTAGGAAATATTATGAATGAAAACATAACATTATAAAAATCTGTGTTTGCAGTTAAATCAGTGTTTAGGGAGAAATTTATAACATTAAATGTTTATGTTGAAGTTGGACACAGTGGTGCATGCCTGTAATCCCAGCAATTGGTGAGGCAGGTACAGGAGGATCCAAGTTGACCAGCCAGTCTGAGCAATTTAGTGAAACCTTGTCTCAAAAGAACTGGGGACGTAACACCCCTGGGTTCAATTCCCAGTACCAAAGACCTCAAATTATCTTTGCTTTTGCCTTTAAAATATTCACAGCTGGGCACATGGTGCATGCCTGTAATCCCAGCAACTTGGGAGGCTGAGGGGGGGGGGGGGGGGGGGGGGGGGGGCAGGAAGATCACAAGTTTGAGGTTTGAGGCCAGCCTCAGCAACTTAGTAAGGCCCTAAGCAACTTAGCGAAACCCTGTCTCAAAATAAAAAATAAAAAACAGGGCTGGGGATGTAGCTCGGTGGTAAAGCAACCTGGGTTCAAGCCCTAGGGTCTCCCCCCAAAAAAACTGGGAAACAGCAAGTCAAACCCAAAATATGCAAATAATAATAATAATAATAATAATAATAAATAATAAGCAGCAGTCAATACAGAAGAAAAAAAACTAATTTTTTTTTAAAAAATCAATAAGACCAAAGGATTTTTTGTTTATTTATTAAAAAATCTACAAAAATGATAAATTCTAGCCAGATCAATGTAAGAGAGCAAAGGAGAGAGGAGGTCAAGGAGAAATTACATATATCAGGAATAAAAATGGGGCCATAATTATAAAACACTACAGCCAAGGGAACATTATAAGCATCCTTGTGCTCATAAATTTTACACCTTAGAATAGACAAATTCCTTGGAAGACATAAACTGCCAAAGTCTACTCAAAAATTTAAAAATAAAGATAATCTGAATTAGCCTATGTCTATTAAAGAGGCTGGGTTTGCAGTTAAAAGTGCTGAAACAGGTCTGGTTCCTGCCTGTCATGAGGTCAACAGCTTTCCTCTGCTGTACACTTCTGGTAGGATGCTCCAGCTCATCTCAGACCCAGAGCAAAGGAGTCAGCTGACAATGGACAGAACACCTGAAACCATGAGCCCCAAATAAACTTTGCCTCCTCTAAGTTTTTCTTGTCATGTATTTTGGTCACAGTGATGAAAAGTGGACAAAAATTAATGGCAGGAGTGGGGCAGCTGCGGTAACTAACCTGACTGTGTGGTTTAGAAGCCTCAGAAACTAGTTTGCAGGAAGAGTTTGGAGAAGGGTGGGGGTGCAGCTAGAGAATGGCTCAAGGGGCTTGGCTACTGCTCAGGTTGGCAGCAGATCTTGGCATTGTTCATGTGATGCTTGTCCTGCAGGAACACAGGATGCTGGAGTTAGGGAGTCTGGGAGGCTTCCACTGAGATTTCAAAGGAAGGCAGGCAGGCCAAGCAAAGTGCAGCAGTGTTGGAATCCCTGCAACAGCCCCTGAGAAATCAATGTCTGAAGCTATAAAAGGAAGTCAAAGCTGCAGTGGAGACTCCAGGATTAAGAGACGCTAGTAACATGGATCCTCCTCTGCTGAGAAGAGCTACTGGCTGCACACAGAAAAAAAATTTTAATCTTTTTTTTATTTTTGGTAAAATGCTTTTTCCCACCAGGCGCAGTGGCGCACGCCTGTAATCCCAGCACTTGGGAGGCTGAGGCAGGAGGATCGCAAGTTTAAAGCCAGCCTCAGCACTGGCGAGGCACTTAGCAACTCAGTGAGACCCTGTCTCTAATTAAAAAAAAAAAAAATGGCTGGGGATGTAGCCCAGTGGTTGAGTGCCCCTGAGTTCAATACCCAGTACCAAAAAAAAAAAAAAAAAAAAAAAAAAAACCTTTTTCCCGTCATTTTTATTGGCTTATTATGGTCATACATAATGGTTGGATTTATTGTTATGTATATGTACATGCACACAATAAAATATGATTTGGCCAATATCACTTTCCAGTATTTCCTCCTTCCTTCCCCTCCTCCGCCCCCAGGCCCTTTCCTCTACTCTACTGACCTCCCTTCTATTTTCACGAGATTCTCCCCTTTCTTTTCCTTTTTCCTCTAGAGAGGAAAACAAAAGACACTTGACTTTTTGAGTTTGGCTTATTTTGCTTAAGATAACGCTCTCAAGTTCAACCATTTTCCTATAAGTGACACAATTTCACTTTTCTTTATGGATGAATACAACTTCACCGTGTATATATACCATGTTTTCTTTTTCTTTTTTTTTTTTTTTTTTTTTTTTTTTTTGAGACAGGGTCTCACTAAGTTGCTGAGGCTGCCTTTGTGCTCATGATCCTCCTGCCTCAGACTCCCAAGTGGCTGGGATTATGGCATGTGCCACAGTGCCTAGGTATACTATGTTTTCTTTCTATTTATCCACGGATGGACACCTAAGCTGGTCCCATAGTTTGGCTATTGTGACTGTGCTGCTATAAACATGGAAGTACCCATATGACTATAGTATGATGACTTTAATTCCTTAGGATAAAAAGATCCTTAGGAGTGGTATGGCTGTGTCATATGGTGGTTCCATTTCTAATTTTTGAGGAACCTCCACACTGATTTCCATAGTAGTTGTACTAATTTACAGTCCCATCAATTGTTTTAAAAAGTGGGGTTTTTTTTTCCACATCCTCTCCAACACTTGTTATTGTTTGTATTCTTGATGACTGCCATTGTGATTGGTGTGAGATGAAATCTCAGTTTAGTTTTGATTTGCATTTCCCTAATTGTTAATGTTATTAAGCATTTTTTCATATATTTGTTGACCATTTGTATTTCTTCTTTTGAGAAGTGTCTGTTTACTTCAATTGCCCATTTGTTAATTAGATTATTTGGCTTTTTGGTATAAACAGTTTTGAGTTCTTTATGTATTTTGGATATTAATCCTTTGTCAGAAAAGTAGCTAGTGATGATTTTTTTCCCATCCTGTAGGTTCTCTCTTCAAATTCTTAATTGTTTCCTTTTCTGTGCAGACACTCTTTAATTTGATGCCATCTCATTTATTAACTCTTGGCATTATTTCCTGAGCTTTAGAGGTCCTACTGAGAAAGTCACTGCCTGTGCCTGTATGCTGGACTGTTGACCCTATGTTTTCTTCTAGGATTTGCATAGTTTTGGGTTCTGAGGTCTTTGGTCCATTTTGAGTTGATTTTTGTGCAGACTGAGAAATAAGGATCTAGTCTCATTCTTCTACATATGGATAACTGATTTCCCCAGCACCATTTGTTAAAAAGGTTGTCTTTTCTCCAACTATGTTTTTTGGTACTATGTCAAAGATCAAATGACTACAGATGTTTGTTTCTGTATCCTCTATTCTGTACCATTGCTCTGTGTGCCTGTTTTTATGCTAATACCATGCACTTTTTGTTACTATAGCCCTGTAGTATAATTTTTTTTGGTGTGGGGGTGGGTAATCAGGGATTGAATTCAGGGGCACTCGACCACTGAGCCACATTCCCAGCCCCCTTTTTAAATATATATATTTTATTTAGAGACAGGTCTCACTGAGTTGTTTAGCATCTCACCATTGCTGAGGCTGGCTTTGAACTTGCAATCCTCCTACCTCAGCTTCCTAAACGGCTGGGATTACAGGCATGCACCACCACACCCAGCACTGTAGTATATTTTGAAGTTGGGTATTCTGATGCTTCCAGCATTAGTTGGGGTTTTTTTTTTTTTTTTTGGGGGGGGGGGCGGGGAGCTTAAAGTTGGTTTGGCTATTCTGGGTCTCTTATTCTTCCAAATGAATTTTAGAACTGTGAAAAAAAAACTTGCAAATTAAAACAATGAAACAAACAAACAAACAGCAGGCTCAGAGTGCTACATTTGCAAATTCCACCAAACATTTTAAAAATAAATAATAATAATTCTACAGATATCTTCCAGAAAATAGAAAAGGAGGGGATGAATCAACTATTTTGAGGCCAAAATTACCCTGACACAAAAACTAGAAAAGGATATTATTTAAAAAAAAAAAAAAAAAAACAGAGTTGTATCCCTCAGGAACAGACACAAAAATTCTAAACAAAATATTATTAGCAAATTAGATCCAACAATATATACACACAATACTTCATATGCACTTACTCTAGGAATGAAAATATGGTTTAACATTTGTAAATACATCAACATACCACAGCAACGGACTAAAGAAGAAAAAATAAATTACCTCTTCCATAGATGCAGAAAATTCCTTAGACAAAATTTAACAACTAATCATGATAAGAAATCTCAGCAAACTAAGAGTAGAAAGGAAGTCCTAAACCAGATTAAAAGCATTCTTTTTTAAAAATGTACAGCTGATAACATCTTTCTTACAATTAAAGAATGTCCGACCTTACCACTCCTATTCAAAATCATATTAGTGATACTAGCTTGTGTAGTAAGAAAAGAAACAGAAGGCTTATATATCAGAAAGGAAGAAATAAAATATCTTCATTTGAAGACAACAAGACTGCCTATACAGAATGTCCCAAAGATTATATAAAGAAAATCACTAGAACTAATTGAATTTTTCGAGGTTGCAGGATACGAGATCATCTGTATCTACATAATAAAAATTTAAAACTGAAATCATATTTTTAAGAAATACCACTTACAATAGCACCAAAACCATGAACCCTTTAAGTAAAAATCTTGTATGTATAAGATTCAAATGCTGAAAACTACAAAATGTAAGGATTCAAAGAAAACTTAAATAAATGAAGAGATATATGTTTATGAATAAGAAGATTCAATCAATAATGTTAAGACCTCAATCTTCCCAAATTCATCTATATATTCAATGTAATCTCAACCAAAATACCATCAGAAATTTATGTGGGAATAGAAAAGCTGATTCTCAAATTTATTTGGATAAGAAAAGAAATTGGCATAGCCAAAACAATTTAGAAAAGAAAATTGTGTGAGGACCTGCAGTTCTAGGTTCTAGGTTCCAAAAACCCCAAATTATAAAACTTCTGGAAGAAAATCTTTTATGACCTTGAGATAGAGATTTCTTAAGATATAAAGCCACAGCACCATCAGTAAGAGAAAGAAAACTTATAAGCCACATCAAGATTCTTTTTTTTTTTTTTTTTTTTTTTTTTTTTTGGTACCAGGGATTGAACTCAGGGGCACTCGACCACTGGGCCACATCCTCAGCCCTTTTTTGTATTTTATTAGAGACAGGGTCTCACTGAGTTGTTAAGTGCCTCACCATTGCTGAGGCTGGCTTTGAACTCACAATCCTCCTGCCTCAGCCTCCCAAGTGCTGGGATGACAGGCGTGGGCCACCGCGCCCGGCTTACATCAAAATTCTAAATGGGTACTCTTCAAAAGATATAGTTACATTAAGGTGGTGGCACACACCTATAATCCCAGCTATTTGGAGGCTGAAACAGGAGGATCATGAGTTAGAGTCCAACTGGACAGTTTAGCAAGACCCTGCCTTCAAAATAAAATTTTAAAAAGGGCTGGTAGAACACTTGCCTAGAATACACAAGGCCCTGGGTTCAAGTTTCAGTACTGGGGAAAAAAAGATACAGACAAGGCAATGAAAAGACAAGCCAATAGACAAGATACAGATACAAAAGAAAAAAAATACAGATACAAGATGCAGTTAAGGCAATGAAAAAAGAAGCCATTCTGTATCTTACAAATGACCTAAATGTAGAATAGAGAATACATACACATCTCCAAAAACTCAATAATAAAACAAACATCCAATAAAAATGAGCAAAATATTTGAAAAGGGACTTTACCAAAGAAAATATACAAGTAGTAAGCACACTAAAAGATGCTCAGCATCATTGGTTATTAGGATAATGCGAATTAAATCCACCATAACATACCTCTACATACCCATCAAAATGGATTTTTTTTTTTTTTTTTTTTTTTTTGTGGTACCAGGGATTGAACTCAGGGGCACTTGACCACTGGGTCACATCCCAAGCCCGTTTTTGTATTTTATTAGAGACAGGGTCTCACTGAGTTGCTAAGTGCCTCGCCATTGCTGAGGCTGGCTTTGAACTCGTGATCCTCCTGCCTCAGCCTCCCAAGTGCTGGGATTACAGGCATGCACCACTGCACCGGCTTAAAATTTTAAAAATTAAAGTTCTCTGACAAAAACAAGTATTGGCAAGAATGAGGAGCAACTGAATTCTCGTACATTACTGTTGGACATTTAAAAAGGTTCCACACATCAGGAAAATAATTTTGACATTTTCTTATAAATTTAAGCATATACTTACACAACTCAGTAATCTAACTTATATTTAACCAAGATCTTACATTTACAAAAACAAAACAACAAAACCAACTGTATACAGACGTTTACTCAAAAATGCCAAAAACTGGAAATAGTCTAAACATCCTTCAACAGACTAAGTGGGTAAACCACTATTTATAATGGAAAAGTGCTCAGCAATGAAAGGAAACAAGACAAATGATACAAACAGTAACATGACAAATCTCAAATAAATCATGCTAAGGAAAAAGCCGGACCCAAAATCTATTTACTGCATGACTCTGTCTATGTGCTACTCCAGAAATGGCAAAACTATATAAGCAGAAAATAGGATCTGTGGTTGCCAGGGCTGGTGGGTTAGGGATGTGCCGACTTCAAAGGGGTGCAAAGGAGTCATCTCAGGTGACAGAACTGTTCTGTCTTGATTATGGTGGTGATTACATGGCACATGCACCTGTCAACCAATGAACAAATTTTACTCTATGTAAATTATAACTCAATAAACCAAACTTTATTTTAAAAAACAACAGAAGCATCAACTAGATCCCTGGGTCCTCTCTGCCACTCCCTACTCCTTGTTCCTTGACAACTGCCTCTTCCCTAGAGGACTGGAAACTTATTTTTGAAAGAACTTCTGGAGCAGGTACAATTGAGGATAAAGGCTCTGTCTGGATAACACGGGGATCAGGTGAGCACAGAACAATAAGTCACCAGATGTTCCCCCTTTCTGTGCTGTTTTCAACTGAGGCCTTCACACTCTAGGTGCAGACTGAGAAGTCCTCTCTGGACCATCCAACCAATCCAAAAGGACACACTCAAAGATCCTGACCTGTGGGTTCCTAATGAATTCTGCACCAGCACACGCTGTAGGCAAGTTCATGAGCCCTCACACGAGCTCAGCCCTTCCAGTTGGCATTAGAAATCCCTCTTTTCAACACAAGCAGACAACCCCACATTACCAGAACCTGAGAAGAGACAGGTGGCTGTCACGTGAAACAGAAACAAAAGAGGGGCAAAGGAAAGAGACTGTGAAGTGCACAGAAAACTTTTTAAAGCTCTTACTAACATCCTTGAGGAGATAAGAGAAGTCTGTCATCCACTAAGCAAGAATGGAATGCTGATTTTAAAGACATTCCCCCCATAAAACAGTAGTCTTGGAAATTAAAACCATGATAGAAATGAAGACCTTCATTAGGAAGTATGGAAAACACAGTCGAGGAACTGTCTTAAAAGTAGTGCTACAGAAGAAATGGAAAACCGGACAAAGAGAAGAACAGATCAAGGAATTCTAAGTCACTCCTTAGTAATTCAATAACATAATTACAAAATGACTTCCAGAATTGAAAGGCATCCATTTCCACACTGAAAGGACCCTTTCAGCTTCCAGCCAAATTCATAAAAGATAAATTTAACACACACAGGCACAACAATGTGAAATTTCAGTTCAGAAAATGAAATAAAGATGATTCTACAAGCTTAAAAAAGACCTCATAAAGAATCTTGAATCAAAATTCAATAGCATTGAATGTCAGAAAATAATGGAATGAGTTCTTCAAAATTCAGAAATAAAAACAAAATCCCACCTAGAATATTATCTCAGTCAAACTATGCCCATCATAGGTGAGAGTAAAATAAAGACATGCAACGTCTCAAAATCCCACTCACTCACTTCCCAGAACGTACTAGAGGGCCTGCTGTACCTAAGGCAAAGAGGAGGCGCCGTGGAGCAGAGGGTGGAGAAGGGACACTCGATCACAGCTGGGCAAGGTGGCCCACTGACAGAAGCAGACACTTCCCCCTCAGGAGTGCCAGACCACCAGCACACCTCGAGTGAATGGACACCTCGAAAGGAGATCCAGACAAAGGGCGGAGAGTTTGGGGTTAAGTGAATAAATAAACACATAGAAAACTAGGAGAAGAAAAAAACAAGAAAAATGTTATCTAAGAGGAACAGAAATTGGAAGGAAACAGTTTGTGGCACAGCTCTGAATAAGAGCAATCATAATAATAGAAATGCTAGATGCTAACCTAACCCAAAATGTGACTGGAGGACAGGGAGACTGAAGGAGAATGAGGGAGACGATCCTCTGACCACAGTCAGCAGGCAAGGCTGAAAGCTACCCCACACACAAAGCCTGACATTTGGGGAAATGCTTCTTAAACCTTTTCCTGATGCTTGATTTAAAAAATGGCAGTATTTGTAAGGCACGTGAACAGAAACAAGGAGGGATCTGGGAATTGATACGTGGAACCTGATTTTATATAATTAAAGCAGAATAAAATTCTAATATTGCCAGATGCAGTGGTACATGCCTATAATCCCAGCAACTCAGGAAACTGAGGCAGGAAGATGGCAAGTTTGAGGCCAGCCTCAGTAATTTATGAAGACCCTGTCTCAAAGCTCCGGACTCCAAGGGCTGAGGTGGAGCAGAATAATGGAATGCAGTATATAATAAAAATCCATGAGTAAGAAGTGACAATGGCAGGCCTCCTAGATCACTGCTGGTGGCCAGATGTGAACGCATGGACTGGAATGAGCGGGGAGGTGCCGTGGCTTCTGGGATGCAGGCATGTTGTTTTCCACAGGTTGGTGGCTCACGATTGGCGCAGCCACGGTCTATCCTAAAGGAGACAGTCAAACATCCTCAGCCAGAGCTTCCCACACATGTGGTTGTTTTCCACATGGGCTCTCCTCACTTGAGCATGAAGGACAGTGCTGCGCTGAATGCCCAGGTATGCAGTGACAGCTATGGGAGCAGCTGTTTCGGAAGAACAAGTGCCTGAGTTTGCCTCTTCATTGGTTTCGTGTTGATGTTTGGGTCTCTTATTGCTTCCAGTGGATTCTTTTTGGTGCGTGTTACTCAAAATAATTATTTTCATCCAGGACTAGCTGTGTTTTTTCCAAAATGCTTTTACATTTTTCAGCACTCTCATCTACAAATTTGGAATAACTGAAGAGCTCTGGACCTGAGATCATTTCTTGGTTTTTTGTTTGTTTGTTTGTTTTGTTTTTTGGTACCAGGGATTCAACTCAGGGGCACTTGACCATTGGACCACATCCCCAGCCCTTTTTTGTATTTTATTAGAGACAGGGTCTCACTGAGTTGCTAAGTGCCTCACCATTGCTGAGGCTGGCTTTGAACCGTGATCCTCCTGCCTCAGCCTCCCAAGTGCTGGGATTACAGGCGTGCGCCACCACGCCTGGCTTCTGATATCACTTCTTAAGTCACGTTTTCCTTCTGCTAATATTCTATTTGTAGATAGGTTTTTATCTCTTGATATAATTTACACATTGCCAAATGGAACAGACTATACATTAAATGTTTATTAATTTTTACATTTTTATGCCTTAGTCTGGAAATAGTTTTTGTGAAATCTGTCCCTTTTTTCCATTGACTAGATTGTTAAGTGTATATACTATAAGACTGTATAGACTGGATGATGAGTATCAGTTTTTCATTCCAGAGACTTTAAGCTCCTTGATCTATTCCCTGAGCCATGACTGTGTCCTCATGTTTAGAGGTAAATACTGTTATCAGTGTCTCTAATTTCTGAAGATTTGCAAAAAATACAGCTCCGTATACACTGGCATAAGAATTGAGCTATTTAAAAAGGTATTTCTGCAAGTTGTAATTTATTTTGGCTTACAAATGAGTTTTTTAAAGGGAATAATTGTTCCTATATATTAAAGAAGTGGACTTTTGTGTGTGTGTGTGTGTGTGTGTGTGTGTGTGTTACCAGGGATTGAACTCAGGGGCACTCGACCACTGGGCCACATCCCTGGCCCTTTTCGTATTTTATTTAGAGACAGGGTCTCACTGAGTTACTAAGTGCCTCGCCATTGCTGAGGCTGGCTTTGAACTCGTGATCCTCCTGCCTCAGCCTCCAAAAGTGCTGGGATTACAGGCGTGCGCCACCGCGCCCGGCTAGAAGTGGACTTTTATAGTACGATTTTTTAAAAAATATTTATTTTAGTTGTACACAATGTCTTTGTTTTTATGTGGTGCTGAGGATCCAACCATGGCCACACACGTGATGGGCGAGCGCTCTACTGCTGAGCCACAACCCCAGCCCTTAAGACTGGTTTAACTGCTCAAAGGACTAGTTTGAAAGTTACTTTCAAAAATAATCCTCTAGGGCTGGGGTAGTGGCTCAGCAGTAGAGCGCTCGCCTAGCACGTGTAAGGCCCTGGGTTTGATTCTCAGCACCACATAAAAATAAATAAATAAAATAAAATAAAGGTATTGAGTCCTTCTACAACTAAAAAAAAAATATTTCTTTTTTTAAAAAATTCCTCTAACATGACCATTTGGGAAGGGACAGTATGTCACCAAATTAACTCAAGTTTGTGTGGTTAATGTAAAGGTTTGCAAGGCAGCTCAGCAATGCTCTTCCCATAACAGGAGCTCAGAAGATCCACTGGTTATCTTGACAGCCCACTGTTATCTGACGTTAAAATGGTTCCATAGCAAGCAAGCTAGAAAACAGCTGCAGTGTAGAAGTATGAACATTTTGTTTTTTTTTTTTTTTAATGAAACAATTAGTTTAAAGATAAAGCACTTCTTCCCGAAGGGGATTATTATGACCTAGTGAAAACTCGGGCCCTTCATCCATTTAGTGACAGACTTTTGCTAGGCCCTTAAGCTTTGGGTGAACAGTTGCTGAGAAATTTGTCTTCAACTAAATTCACACTCTGATCCAAAACTTGCTCCTACTGAGTATGAAATACCATATTTGCACTGTGTATTCCTATGGGCCTTTTTTGCCACTTTTGCTCTCCTTTGCTATAAAGATTCCATGTTGCACTTTTCCCCAGAGGGGGTTTATAGAGCCTTTTGTTACAAAACAGAATGATACAAAGGTGGTCTATGCAGCTTCTAAAGCCAGACTTATTTTGCCTAATTCCTCTCTCCTCTCTCAGAGGACTTGCTGTGGGCAGGGAAGGAAGCAGCTGCGACTGCTGGGCCTTTTACCCAAACAGCATCCTGCGTACTTCTTTCTAGTTTCCTTAAAACGTCACCTGTTGCAGAGCACATGACTGCTCACACGCTCTAATGCTGTGTGGAGAAATCGGACATAATGATTGGTTTGTTTTTTGCTTTTCAGTTATTCAGGTATACTGAGCAACAAAGCAGTTCGTCCTTATAAAACAACGAGAAATAATGGCCAGACTCTAAAATGCCAGCTGAAAATGGTGATGGTTGCTTTTCTGTTCTTGATTGTGACATGAATTTGTTTTTTAATAGTGAGAAAGTCATAATTTCCTGTGTTTACTTTCTCATTGAAGAAAAAGAGAGATGTTAGTACACACCTCACAAAGATTGGGAGTTTGTGGAATCCTTGGTAATCATTTAAAAGCACATGTAATCCCCTGAATAAAAGTCTCACTGTTTACATAGAGACCCTGTCTCAAGATAAAATTAAAAGGGCTAGGAGTGTAAGTCAGTGGTAAAGCACCCCTGGGTTAAATCCCCATTTCATAAAAGGAAATCAAAGTGTTATAATGAATTTGTACAGCTTTCAAATAAAATATTATCAAATTTATGAGAAACTCATTTCTATGAGCTCATGTTGCCGCCTGAAGCGATGGCCGCTTGGTGCAACGAAGCCACGGGAAGAAGTTCAGAGGCGAACTGGAAACAAACAGCTTTTTATTCTGATAATTTTTCTCTCTGGCTCTAACAACGACTAACACGCACCACACACCACCAAAAAATGGCGCTGACCCGATCAGCAATCTCGGCTCAAGTCACTCGAGATCCCGGGCCAAGTCCCGCGAGATCCCAGGCCAAGTCCCGTGAGACTACGGAAGGCGGCAATGCCCAAATCTCCATGGCCCATAGTCAACCGCAATTTAAGCCATCTCCCCAAACAGGGCTCCTGCAAGCTCATATATTAGATTTTATGTTCCAAATGACTCCATACAATCCCTACTTGAGAAGATGCAATATATTGTAATAAAAATTCTTGGCAACCACACTAATATGGTTTCTGTTCATACATGTTGGTAATATTCTTTTCAATCATCTAAAAATGTATAATGGTCAAAATTATGCTTAAAGAATCTAATGGCTCTTCCCCTCATCTACTGAAACTTCCTGGGAGAGGGCCAGTTTGTTCCAAGTGTAATCAAACTTGTGCCTGCCAGGGTTTCCAGAGCATGGTGGAGCTCTGGGGCACACACAGTGCAGTTCCCTCCTCTGGGATTGCCGGCCACTTCCAAGGTACCTGTGGATTCTGGACCAGCCTGAACCACATCGGACCACACTGGAGACTGTGCACCAGGCTGCATAGGCACCAAGAAACATGGATTGGATCAGCAGCTACATGAGCCCTATGCTTCCAAACCTCAAAGAACAAGGCAAGAAAGCAAGGAAACCATTCTCTTTGACCCTGAATTGATCTCCAGTCACTGCCCAGCTTTTGCTTCTCTTCCCAGAACATTTTAGAAGGAGCTGTCTGCTGTGGCTGCCACCCCTGCCTCACCTTGAATTGCTCCTTGCTATTCCCTCACTCTGAGACAGTTACTCTGAGGACCACCAAGGAACCTCCAGGTTGTCACTGCTCACTTCTCCCTCCCTGACAGCTGAGCAGCCCCGGGCTCCTGGAAACACATTTTTTCGTGATTGCCACAGTACTCCTTCCTTGTGGCTCTTCTTCCTGGCACCTGCTCTAGAGCCCAGGAATCCTTCTCCCCTTCCCTCCCTAGGTGACCTCATCTATTGGGCAGCTTCAAACCCCACACACCTGCCAGTGGCTCTCAACTGCTTTTCCAATTCTAGTCTTCCCCTGGAATTCCAGACTTCGTATCTGCAAACACTTGCATGGACAGCTCTCCTTGGGAGCCTGCTGCTGCTCAGTTTTCATAAGGTGGAAGCCCACCTCAGGGCTCCCCATGCTGCTCCCCACTGCTCCTCCCCTCGCTATCCCTGTCTCAGTACTAACAGCACAGGCTCACCCAAAGACAGTGGTGCGGTTAACTGTCTCCTCTTCTCACTTATACTCATCAGAAGTCCTGCAGCTCCGCATCCAAGCACACCCTAAACCAGGGCTACCCCCCCGGCTGAGCTACCCAGCCTCACACAAAGGCTCAGTGGCCTTCTTGGTGGCTTTCTTACTTAATACTTGCCTTCTTGCCCCTTTCCATTCCTATCCATCTGCCCAGCTCTAGCCAGAATGACAAATTTTTAAAGAGAAATCAGAATATGTCCCTCCCTGCTGCAGCATCTTCACTGCACTCAGGACAGAACCCCAAGCCCCGCGCCTGCTGGCAGAGCCCCACCCGACCTCCTCTCCTGGCTGCCCCCTGGGCTCCCCTGGCCTCACAGCAGGAGCATGTCCCAGCCTCAGTTTCTACACACGCCTAGGTCCTCATGCCCAAAGTAGTCTTCCCCTGCTCTTGGCGTGCCTTGTTACTTTCAAATTTCAGCTCACAGTTTAGCTCCAACATGCAAAGAACTGGGAAATCACAACTCCTATTGTCATAGCAAGAAACTCGATAACTTTTCTTGGGTCTGTCAGAGAACTAGGTCACAGAACAAACTAACACCCTGAAATCTGGAGAGTCACAGTGAGATTGACTTCCCTGGAGGAGAAGCCACTGGTGCCGTAACTGACAGGAAGAGTTAAGTGATCACTTTGACAGACTGCTGAAAGCTGGGTGGGCTACCATGACAATAAGAAACTCCCAGGGTCACAATTTTGTGGGGCTTGCTATAGAAACCCCACCAAGTTCTCAAAGTGAAGTGCCAAGGAAGGTGCCCTGGTGGCTCTGGCAGGGGGAAGGAGGAACACCACTAGGTGACACATCAGGGTTCTGAGCACCACAAAGGCTGGTCTCCAGGACAGACTACTACAATCTAGTCACCCAGGGTATGGACAGCCCTGACTCACCCGCAGGGCAGAGCTAAGGAGCACTGGCCATGGCCTCTAGACGGGAGTCTTGTCCTGACCTGAGAAGACAGCACTTCTGCTCCCATCTCGCAACTTGCAGCACACCAGTGGGAGTCACAGTGCACAGCAACCAGAGGGCCACACTGAGAGGGCTACCAGACAGCCTCAGGAGGAATTCCACAGAAAACCCAAAGTCAACAGGAGAGAATAAACAAGGGCACTTCAGAGGTGGGAAGCTTCGGGCACCTACATTAAGCACAGCATGACTTCTGGCCAAAACTTCAGGCAAAAGGCCTATCCCCAGTTCCTATCCCTTATCAATCACACCCAGTGTAAAAGTCATTGGAATCAAGATGGAGCCACTGTAGCCAGCCATCATACACTGGGGACAACATGAAGGAGGGGTTCTCACACCTGTGTTCCTAATGGCACGAGTTATTCACCAAAGACTCTCTTGACACCGCAGCCTTGCACAGGGCCACCACCACCTTACCCAGGACATGTGCCCAGCTGTCTGCCCAGCCCTGGTCTGCTGCCACCCTTGTGATGGACCCTTGCAGCCAAGGAGTACTGTTTCAGAACATCATATGGAACCCTCCAGTTTTGCCATTGAAAACCTCCCCTCACCCAGTTTGCTGCAGGATGTGCGTTCCTACTGCAGTGCTCTGCTAGTCCCAAGTAACATCGCTATTCTTTTGAGGATTTCTGTGTCACTGTTATTTACACTGACACCAGCTTTCAACCAGAAAATACAAAAAGTATTGTTAAAAAATAAATAAAAAGCAGATCCTGAGAAGACAAACCAAGCATCAAAACCAGATACAGAGATAACTGATTTTGGAATTATCAGACAGGGAATTTAAAATAACTGATTAATGTGCTGAGGGCTGTGCATTAGTATAATCGGGACACCGTAACAAACAACAAAGCCCAGAAGCTTAAACAACAGAAATTTATTCTCTCTCAATGCCAAAGGCGGAAAGTCCAAGGTCAAGGCGCTACAGGGCTCAGGAGGCCCTGGGGTCTCTCTCGTTGGCTTGCAGATACTATCTTACTCGTGTCTTCATGTGATCATCCCTTGGTGTGTGTCTTGTGTCCTGATCTCCTCTTATGAGGACACAGTTGTTGGTATGAGGACTACCCTAATGAACTCATTTTACCTTCATCTCCTCTTAAAAGTTCCCCATCTCCAAATACACTCACTCACATTTCTGAAGGACTGCAGATTAGGATTTCAACATATGGATTTGGGGGAACATGATTCAGTTCATAAAAGGTTCTAATGGAAAAAAAGCAGAACACATGCAAGAATAGGTGGATGTGACAATAGCCACAATACAGACCCAGCCTAAGTGTCCATCAGTGGATGAATGGATAAAGAAAATGTGGTATATACACAATGGAGTTTTAGTCAGCCATAAAAAAAAAAAATGAAATCATTGTCATTTTAGGAAAATGGATGGAACTAGAGGCCATCATGTTAAGTGAAATAAGCCAAACTCAGAAGGTCAAGGGTTGTATGTTTTCTCTCATATGTGGAAGACAGAAAAATGGTGGGGAAGGGTAGCAGGAAAATCAAAGGGAGATCAGTAGAGGAAAGGGACCAAGGGGTGGGGAGTGGGGAGGGACGGGGGCAGTGCTGAGGAGTGACACTGGCCAATACTGTCATATGTGTGCATGTACAAACATGTAACAACAAATCCCATCTTTATGTACAACTACAATGTACCAATAAAAAAATACGGGGGCTGGGGTTGTGGCTCAGTGGTACAGCGCTTGCCTAGCACACGTGCAGCCTGGGTTCGATCCTCAGCACCACGTAAAAAAAAATATGCATTGTGTACAACTAGGGCAAATAAATAAATATTTAAAAAATGGAAAAAGATAATAGGTGGATGTAAAGGAGAGTTGAAACTCCAAGAATGAATCAAAGTTCAGCTTAAACATTGTCTCCTCAGAGTGGCCATTCCTAACCCCCAGGCACTCTCTCACCCATCAACCTGTTCTAGTTCTCTGAGTAAAATGTACTCTATGACATTACTTCTCTCCTCACCCACTAAACTGAAAACTTCACAAAAGCAGGGCCTTGTCTGTCTCGCTCCCCACTTCACCCCCAATACTTAGAACAAGGCTCAGTAAGTATTTGCTAAAATAAATGGAAAGCCTGTACATACGTGGCTAAGGCAGATGCGAAACAAGTGCAGGCAAATCTCAGGACAAACTGCACACCGGAGAGAGCGCCACGGGGCCTCCCAGAAAGGGGTGAAGTAAGTAAGGCAGGCCGCTGGACCGGGAACAAGTGTGGCCCACCGGGAATGACCTCTGAAGACATCACAGGAGGACGGCAGTCAGTCGCAGACAGCATGGAGGGGAGACAGACCACAGGGAGCAAGAGGCGTGGTGGTGGGAACCCTCGTGGCGGAAGTCTGGGCAAAGCTCCAGCAGTCACAGCCCAGTTCTGGGACAAACTGGCACCAACACAGAGACGACACAGGTGCTACTAGTATTCTGACATGGTTGCTACAGTCTGAATACCACTTGACCCCAGAAACTTATGCAGGAGTTTAAACCCAAAGGCGTAAATTAATGATATTAAGAAATTTAATCCAACTATAGCATTTAGAGGTGAGGCCTTTGGGCAGTAAAGGTCATTAAGATGGAGCCCATGACTGAATCCTGGTGGCTTCACTAGAGACGGAGAGGAACACAGAGACACATGTGCATCCCCTGCAGTGCTGTGAGGGAGCTGAGGGTCCCTCCCCAGAACTCACGCCATGATGTTGGGACACTGATACACAGTTGGGGCTCCCTGAACAGCCACTGCCAAAGTGCACAGAACAAACCCTATGCCAGTCCTTCCACTCCTCACGCCTGCTCCCCAAGAGCCTGCCTCAGACACTCCCCCTTGCCCATCCCTCTGGCTGGAACGCACCTCCGTGGACATCCAAAGACCTCCCTTCCTCCTCCCTTCAGGTCTCCGTGCAGAGGTCCACTGCTCAGTGGCCTTACCACTTTAAAACTCAAGCAAGAAAGCTGCCCACTGTTCCCATCCTTGCCTTTTTCCTCAATCACATGAAGTACCACACAACAGGGTATGTGTCACTGGTTTACGGTCTCTGTCATCTCTCTCTATCCACCAGCTCCACAATGGCAGAGGCCTGGGTGTGCTCAGCTGCTGCTGTCTTCCCAGCGCTGACAACAGCCTTGGCCAGAGGAGGTGCAGGCACTTGCAGATATGCTGAGGGAGCTGACAGTGTGTAGTCAAAGGTCTATTCTTAATTATGCCAAAGAAATAAGGATTGTTACTGGGAACAAATTTGATCCAAGATATTTAAGACCTATGCAGGAAACAATACCCGGTTGAAAGAATGAAGAGATGTACCAAGATGTGTACTGGAGGTCTCAACGTTTTATAAAGATGTCAATTTTTCCAAACTGACCTACAGATTCAAGGCAATTTCAATCAAAACCAGGACAGCCTCCTTTGTGGAATGTGACAGGCAGATTCTTAAAATGTCTATGGAAAAGAGGCAGGAACAATGAAGGCCACACTGAAGAAACCCAAGGTCTGTTCTAGATAACCAAACCTGCCCAATGACCTTCTGCTCTGGGACAGCCACAAGCATTCCACTGTGTGGGCAGCTGCTGGAGCACCAAGGCTGCTCCCGAGAGCAGTGGGAGAGGAGGGGTTTCTGACAGCAGCGCTGGGCAAGGAGCCGCATGGGAGGCCTGTCCTACCAGGGAGACTACTCCTGGACCAAAGGGCCAACTGGGGACTTGTAGGACAAACACAGTAAGCACCTCGAGACCTTGGGGCCGGCAGATACTTCCTCAACAGGAAACACAAAGCATTACATTCAAAAGATACCATTAAGAGAGACACAACAAGCCTTGGAGTGGTAGAATACACTTACAACTGAAAAAAAGAAAGGAAAGATCCTGTATCCAGAATATAAAATCCAGACAAGTGCCAGCTCTCTCTCCCACTTAGGACTTCCAGCACAGCGGTGCAGGGCTATCAACAAACAACCCGTCGGCAGTGCAGCAGGAATCCTTGGTGCCATTTGGCCATGGAACACAGGAGAAGGGATGATCAGACTTGAGGCAGGCAAACAGGGAAGGCTCCCTGGCAAGTGGTTTCAAGTTGGATTTTGAAGGTGTGGGAACAATGTATCTAATCATCTAGATGATTAGGAAATGAACTAGTATAGCTTAACATAGTAGGCTATTTTATATTTCTAGGTTTTTTTTTTCTCATTCCAAAATCCAAAAAAGACACCATCTCTCCCACCTTCACAGAAGAACTAAAAGCTGCTCACAATGGAAGACAGCCTCTTTGCTTCTTCCAAGAACTCATCTGGCTCTGGCTTTCACTCTACCATCAGGTTCCTCATTTCCTTCTTCTGAGATCACTTCTCAACCATTCAACATGGTACTGTGGACAGCAGATCACACGCAGAGGGAAGGGGAAAAGGTGCTACTTAGCCTGGGGGGGGTGGGGGGTGCTCCTTTTCTAAAACACACTGGCATGGTCCCTCTGAAGGACGTGCAGGATCTGAGTCACAGTCAGAGTAGTCCCACTCCAACACATGGCAGGACACATGCAGGCCAGCAGATGCCAGGAACAGCAGAACTAGCGCAGGCAGACAGGATCCCCAGAAGGCATGGCGTCTATGGACATGGAGGCAGCGGCTGTTTCATGTTTCAAGTTATATGCAGGTCTAACTAGAAATCCAGCATGGCGCAGGAGAAAAGTCACAAGCTCAGTCACAGGGTGCTAGGCTAAGGACACCAAATGTGGTACTACCCGACTGGCCTTGGCCAATAAGGCAGCATTCCCGTTCTCTGAGCCTGCTTCCTGGCCAGTAAAATGGGAAGGACATTTGTCTCAGAGTCCCACAACATGTTAGGTCACTCAGGCGCAACAAGTGCCGCAGCAGCAGGGACTCAATGGGGAGCCGCTGCTACAGCTCTCCTTGGATGCTCTTTCCTTGGAGTTCTGGGGATTGAACCCATAGTCTCCCACATGCTAGGTAAGCACTCTAGCACCGAGCTGCGTCACCAGGCCTCCTTTGGCCATGAGGGTTCTAGGGTACCCAGAGCCAGAAACCATTTAGACATCTTACCTGAAAGAATGGTCTTCTCCAGAATTACCTGTCAGCTGGGTTTTCTGGAAAGTGTACTGAATGGGTAGGAAATTTTAACTATGAGGTTTGTGCCAGAGAGTATATGTTTGTATTTACCATGACAATCCTGCCTGGGGCGCAGAAGGGAGAGAAACATGAAAAAACCCTGAGGAAGAGGGGTGAGCCCACTCGCCTCCAGGGGAGGAGGAGCTGGAGAACACTTGGGAAACAGAAGCTTCCAAGTGCTCTCAGGGTCTAGGCTGCTCTCTAGGCTTTCTGCTCTCAGAGAAAAAAGATGGCAAGAAAGTGCACAGTGACTTGCAGGACAGAAATCATGTCACTGGAGTTCTGGGAGAGAACACAACCAAGACAGAATGGCCGAAAACACCCATGCTTGAGCTAATGAAGACCTCAGAATGTGAAATCACACCAAGCACATCAAAACCAAGTGACTGAGAATCAGGGACAACGAAAGTCTTAAAGCAAGGAGAGGGAGGCACAACATCAAGCACCAGGAAGCAGAGACAGCAGCAGTCCCGTGTCCACCAGAACCCTGCACCAGGAGCAACTCCTAAAGAAACAGTGTGAAGAATGCCTGGAGACAGACAGAGAGAGGATCCTGCACCAACAGACCCGCCCCTCGGGAAAGTTAGCAGAAGTCCCCGCAGGAGCACAACACCACACACAGTGTGGGTCTCCACACAATAGAACGCCAGGAGTAGGACAATCTTGGGTATTTTCATTCTTTTTTTTTTTTTTTTTTTTGGAGTTCTGGGGATTGAACCCATAGTCTCAATACATGCTACGTAAGCATTCTACCATTGAGCTACATCACCAGGCCTCCTTCATATTTTTGCAAGCTCTTAAAAAGCAGTTCTTGGGGCTGGGGATATAGTTCAGTTGGTAGAGTGGTTGCCTCACATGCACAAGGCCCTGGGTTCAATCCCCAGCACCAAAAAGAAAAAAAAAAAAAAAGCAGTTCTTTAAAGTACAATCAAGAATCAATAAATGAGATGGAATCAAACTAAAAGTTTCTTCACAGCAAAGGAAACAATCAATAACATGAAGAGAGAGCCTATAGAATGGGAGAAAATCTTTACCACATGCACCTCAGAGCATTAATCTCCAAGACATATAAAGAACTCAAAAAACTTAACACCAAAAATAAACAAATAAATGGACAAAGGAACTGAACAGACACTTCACAGAAGAAGAAACACAATCTATCAATAAACACAAAAAAAATGTTTAACAGCTCTAGCAATTAGAGAAATGCAAACCAAAACTACACTGGAATTCTATCTCAGTCAGAATGGCAATTATTATTAAGAATACAAGCAACAATAAATGTTGATGAGGATATGGGGAAAAGGGTACACTCATATATTGCTGATGGGACAGCTAATTGGTGCAACCACTCTAGAAAGCAGTATGGAGATTCCTCAGAAAATCTGGAATGTAACCACCACTTGACCCAATTATCCCACTGAGGAGTGGCTGCGTTACTTTAGTATGCTGATTTTAAGTCCTTTGACCAATTTGGGTCAAAGGACTTAAAATCAGCATACTAAAGTAACGCAGCCACATCAATGTTTATAACAGCTCAATTTACAATAGCTAAACTATGGAACCAACCTAGATGCCCTTCAACAGATGAATGAATAAAGAAATTGTGATGTATATACACAATGGAATATTACTCAGCCTTAAAGAAGAATGAAATTATGGCATTTGCCAGCAAATGGATGGAATTAGAGAATATCATGCTAAGCAAAATAAGCCAATCCCAAAGAACCAAAGACCTAATGTTCTCTCTGATATGCAGATGTTAATTTACAATGGGAGGGCAGGGAAGAATAGAGGTACTCTGGATTAGACAGAGGGGAGAAAAGGGAGGGGAGTGGGAATTAAGGGTAGAAATGGTAGTAGAATGAATCAGACATTATTACCCTACGTGCATATATGATTACACGCCCTGTGTAACTCTACAACATGTACATCCAGAAGAATGAAAAGTTACACTCCATTTCTGTACAATGTGTCCAAAAAAAAAGCAGTTCTTTAAAGCCAAAAAAAAGTGCATTTTGAGGTTTACAACATATGTGTGACAATAACAGTGAAAGGATGAAAGACCATACAATGGCCTTCAGCAAGAGGTGCACCTTCACAGAAAGCAGCTAAATGCACTCTCCAGCCCACATCACTGTGAGGAGAGAAGACAAAGCTAATCAGGCGAAATCACAAAATAACAATTAAGTTAATGCAGGAAAAAGCTGGAATTAAAGGGGGAAAGGGAACAAAGAACAGATAGGACAGCAAGAAAGCAAGTAGCAAGATAAATTAAACCCAACTGTGTTGCTAATCACATCACACATAACTTATCTAAACACTCCAATTAAAAAGCTGAGGTTCAAGCCGGACGCGGTGGCGCACACCTGTAATTCCAGCACTTTGGGAGGCTGAGGCAGGAGGATCGCGAGTTCAAAGCCAGCCTCAGCAATGGCAAGGCACTTAGCAACTCAGTGAGACCCTGTCTCTAAATAAAATACAAAAAAAGGGCTGGGGATGTGGCCCAGTGGTTGAGTGCCCCTGAGTCCAATCCCTGGTACCAAAAAAAAAAAAAAAAAAAAAAAAAAAAAGCTGAGGTTCAGCTGGGCACAGGTGGTGTTTGCCTGTAATCCCAGAGGCTCAGGAAGCTGAGGCAGGAGGATCATGAGCTCAAAGCCAGCCTCAGCAAAAGCAAGGCGCTAAGCAATTCAGTGAGACCTTGTCTCTAAATAAAAACACACACACAAAAAAAATAGGGCTGGGGATGTGGTTCAGTGGTCAAGTGCCCTTGAGTTCAATCCCCTGGTACCAAAAAAGAAATCTGAGGTTTGGGCGTAGTGGTGCACACCTGTAATACCAGCATCTTGGGAAGCTGAAGCAGGAGGATTAAAATTCAAGGCCAGCCTCAGCAAGTTAGCAGGGCCCTATTCAACTTAGAAACCCTGCCTCAAAGTAAAAAATAAAAAAGGTCTGGGGTTGTGGCTCAGTATTTAAGTGTCCCTGGGTTCAATCCCTGGTACCAAATGAATAAATAAATAAAGATAAAAAGCGGAGGTTGTGATCCCATGTGCAGCACTCTGCTTGCCACCTTTGAATCATCTCCACGTTCCTTTTTGCCCTACACAACACAAACGGTACAGCAATGTGCCCTTTTCTGTATCATCTCCATTCAACCGGCATAAGGCAAAAGCCCACAAGTGGTGTCTCGCTCTCCTGCTCCACAGGACCTAGGAGTGCTCCTCTGCAGGTGCTCCCATTCTGCTGACTTTGGCTCTTGCTATGCTCCCACAGCTGTCTTCTAGAAGCTGCTCTCTGACCGTGATGGTCATAGTATGGGCGTCCTGTCCCTCCCTCCAACCACACTCCTCCAGAAGCATGTCCCTTAGAACTGCCCACTGGAAGGGCTTATGGGTGACAATGCTCTTGGTTTTGTTTATCCGAAACACCTTCATTTCACCTTTACCCTTGAAAGGTATGGGGAAGGGAGGATAAAATTCGGGTTGGCAGTTATTTTCTCTCACATAAGACACACCTGCTGCTGTTAAGGGGAACCAGTCAGGCAAGTGTCGTTCCTCTGATGTTCCCATCGCATGTGGTGGGTGAGGATCATCTCTGATTCAGAGTTCTATGCTTCCCACTGTGCTGTGCCCTAGAGTAGACGTCTCAGGTCAAGTGTTGGGGCCTTGCCATGCACACGCTGGGTGAGCACGTCGCCACCAAGCTGTCCTCCAGCCCATGCCACACCTTATATGACTCTTTAACCTGTCTTACACTGGCCTCCTAACCTCATCTCAGAACCCTCTGCAGGTCCGATGATGCCGTCAGCTGAGTGTTTACCCATGCTTTTTATGATTTTAAGATGGAAGCTCAGATTTTGGAATGTTCTATGAGAATTTTTTAAGGACTTAGCAGAAGTGAAAGAATTCTTCAAAAAAGATTTTCTTTTTTCCCTACATGGTGATTGTATTAATCAATGTTCTCCAGAAAAACAGAACCAACAGGATGTGAGAGTGGCTGACTGGATGGAGTATCAGAGAGACGAAGAGGCTGACTATAAGGATTGGTTCACACAATTACGGAGGCTGACAAGTCCCAAGATGCAGTCAGTACACTGGAGGCTCCAGTCAGATCCAGTCAGATCCAGTCAGAAAGCCAGTCAGAAAGGCTATAGGGACTCAAGAGGGGACTCGAGGAACAGACGTTTCATTTGGGTCTAAAGGCAGGAACAGACGACCTCCCCGCTCAAGCAGCCAGGGAGTTCCCTTTATTCAGTCTCTGTTCCACTATGCTTTCAACTGACTGGAGGAGGCATCCACGCCACAGAGGGCCATCTGCTTAGAACACTGATTCCCAAGTCAGCCTATCCTGAAGCACCTTCACAGACACACAAGAACAATGTCTGACCCTCACGGCCCAGCCAAGTTGATACATAAAATTAAGTATTACAGGGACCACCCAGGTGATAGGAATCAAAGCTTCAAACCTGCATGAAAATCGGTCTATGGTTAATACTTCTCAGAAGTTCAGCAGCGAGGATCAAAGCAGGAGCCCTGAGGACCCCAGGACTGGCTTACCTTCACACTAGTGGGAGTACTTCTCAGAGCTCCCTATTAGGCCATCATAGGAATGGGACCTGGGCTTTATCTCTTGTCCCCCATGCCCTGTGAACCACAAAAATAGGTCAAATTTGAGGAAGAAACTCAGTTCTCTGTTAACCTCTGTCCTCCTACTTCCCCCCTTGGCTTTTGTGTTCTGGGTATAATTATCTTATTTCCATCTCATGGGAGCATTTTTTAAAATGTTGTTCTGTCTTGCCTCATACTTTGTTGAGTAAGAAGAGCTGGTCAGTGGGGGGAGGGCCTCTTCCATCACACAGCTGGTTCCCATTCATGGCCTAGAAGGATGGTCATGGGGAGACCTGCAGTGAGTTCTCCAAGCAAAATGACGGTGGCTCAGTTGCAGGTAGGGCACAGTGGCTGTGACCCAATCCTGAATATGTGTTGAGAGTAGAGCCACCAGGCTTCCCTCACAGATTGGGTGTGGGTATGAGAGATGAAAAGGAGTCAGGAGTCATTGGAAGGTTTTTATAGCCTAAGAAACTGGAAAAATAGAGCTGTAATCAACTCAGACTGGGAAGGCTGTAGGTGCAGCTGGCATTGGGGGAAGACTAGCTCAGTTTCAACACCCCAAATGTCCATTAGATGTCCACGTGGAGACGTCAAGTAGATAGCTGGGATCGGCAAGTCTGGAGCTCTGGGCCAAAGACACGGTCTGGTAAAACCTGGTCAATGCTTCGCATCATTTAGAGAAGCCAGAAAAGGCGAGTGAGTGTCTGTGTGCCCACTCAGCCCGGCGCAGCACCACATTGCCAGTGTGGCGATAACACGAGTCTGCATTAGCAGTTACGCAACACAGTCACGGTCCCAGCACACTCTGTCCCCGTCAGCTACCTGCTAGAGCTCTGTGCCAGTTCTAGGGCTTAAGAGGAATGTGAAGAAGCTGGAGTAAGCCTGGGAAAAGCCAGCCACGGAAGAGAAAAGGGAAGGAAAGTGAAATGTAGCAGAGGTTAACGAGAATAAGATGAGCTAGTCAGGGATGATGAACAGCTCTTCTCTGGATCACAGAGGTCTGGATGCTTGAAAATAACTTGCCAAGATCAAGCAAATCAAAAGGAAATGAGCTTCTATGCAGCATGAGACATTGAGACGAGAAATAAGAGGGAAAACCAACACCTATTTAACACCTACTATATTAAACATTAAGACCTTGGAGGTAGAAATTCCTGCTTTACAGATCTAAAGGCAGAATTCTAAAAGGCTAGGCAATTTCACAAATAAAAAGCTGTGATTCAAATCTGGGTTTAATGAGTCTAAAGCCTGTGTTCTTGTAATATCATCAAATTTCCTAATAGGAGAAATTGATAAAGTAGGAACTGGTTACTGAGAGGGGTAACAAGATCTTTATTTTTCAAGATCTTTTAAAAATTAGAACAGATTCTTATCAGTATAGTGTTTTCATAGACTATATCTACCTAAAAACAAAGGAGCAGAAGCCTCCATTTTCAAATTCTCATTTAGTCCTAAGCAGTTATAATAGCCTAGACTCTGAAAACAGCAACACCCACCACCAAGCAGCACACAGTATTTTCCAGGGAATTTTTTTGCTCCTATTTTCTTATGCTAAAATAAAATACATATTCATCTTTCTAAAACATAGCACAAATTCTGTAACAAATTTAAAATTTAAAGTTGAAACAATGCCATACTAAACTCAGTGGATCAATCTTGGGCTTGTAGATCTTGTTTTGTTTGATTTTAGAACAAATCATTCTATAGATAGCCCCCCAAAGCTGAACCTGCAATGGATTTGCAGGGTGTGGGCTATTGTCTTCATGGATTAGAAAGCCTGGAATACCCCAGAAAAAAAGATTGCATTAAGACAACTTAATTACCACCCATATTGCCTGTGACCCAAAGTTCAAACAGGAAAAACCCACCTGCGTGAAAAAGCACTATCTGATCAAGCATCAGGAACAAACACTCATGGGTAGCTTGCTGCTGGCACAGCTGCATAAGTTAAGGGGGAACTTGTTATGATTTTCATCACCTCAGGAATAGTTCTGGAGTAGAACAGCTAGAAAGAGCCACCAAGAACACTTAGCCTAAGCTTTTTTTTTTTTTTTTTTTTTTTTTTTTTTTGGTACCAGGGATTGAACTCAGGGGCACTCAACCACTGGGCCACATCCCCAGCCCTTTTTTGAATTTTTATTAGAGACAGGGTCTCACTGAGTTGCTAAGTGCCTTGACATTGCTGAGGCTGGCTTTGAACTCGCGATTCTCCCGCCTCAGCCCCCCAAGTGCTGGGATTACAGGCGTGCGCCACCAAGCCCGGCTAGCCTAAGCTCTTCTTTTTAAGAGAAAGTAAACAACTGGCAGAAGGCTGCTGAAACTAGCCTGACAAGTTGGGCATACCATTTCAGGGCAACAGTCTCTGCAAAGGCAGACCTAAACCTAACAGCAACTAAGGTGGGCTGTCACCCAGAATGAAGACTCCCATCCCTGGGTTCTGCCTGCAGGGAGAAGTCCAGTGGTTTGCTCGGGGGAAGGGGTTGAGCCAGACAATCATGGCTCAAACCCCAGCTCCAAGACCACAGAGCTGTTGACCTCAAGCAAGCCACATGCCTGTGAGTGACTTAGCCTCCTCACCTACATGACAGAAACAGCAACGCCTTACCTAATCTTAAGGGTCCTCAAAGAAATGACTTGGCACATCATGTACAACCACAAGAATGGGAAGTTATACTCCATGTATGTATGTCAATATATTCTACTGTCATGTATAACTAAAAAGAACAATTTTTTTAAAAAAGAAGAAAGAAAAAAATGACTCCGCACACTGATGCACTTGCGGCAGTGACTGGTGCTCTACTGGGTCTTCCTAGTGGAGTCTTGCCACCCCCCCCCCCCCACCCCCACCGACTGACACCAGCTGTGTGGTTACCTTCTAGGTCAGGGCCAGAAGCCAACTCCAACCCCATGATTCTCAAGAGAAAAAAGCTGTGTAGTTAAGTACCCAAACCTGCTGGGGGAGCACCATGGAGTACAGGCAAAGCCCCTCACCAGCCCTTAAGTGGAGGAAGGTCTAGGTTTTGTCCCACTTGTAAGCTAACAAGTTACATGCCATAGTTTGATGGATGCTAGCAAAAGTTACAGACTCTGAGTCTGAGACAACCTTGGCCACAGTAGCAGCATTTGTGTCAGTTTGAAACACACACACACCCTGGCTGCAGCATAGCAGAGCTACCCCAAGCTCAGGGAAGCCAAATCTCTTATAATGGGCAGTGAGTCTGTCTGACCTATGCCCTGAAGGAGATGTCTGCTTTGCTTTTCTCTGGATAAAGACAGTACCTCTCCCCACTCAGGATGCTTGCTTTACATACATCCCTGAAAAGATAAACGGAAAATAAGGTGGTCCATTTCTCTCCTCCTAAGGCATGGAGACACCCTTATGTCCCAGCAACATCTGAGTAAATAAGGATGTATACTTGGTCAATTGACAAAGGTCAATTTTTCCCTGATTGAACTATCAATCCAACACCATCACAATACAAACTCCAGGAACACTTTTGGTAGAGTGTGACAAACTGATTCTCAAATTCATATGGAAAGGCTAAGGGCTTACAAATAGCCAAAACAACGTTGAAGAATAACAAATCTGGAGGATTTACACTCCCTGACTTAACATTTATTACAAAGCTATCAAGACAGTGTGGTGATGGCATAATGATATGGAACTGGATTGATGGAACAGCAGTGAGTCTAACATTAGCCCTTCCTGTGTGTGAATAGTTGACTCTCAACACAGAGGTAAAGGCAGTTCACTAGACAGAGTAGTTTCAATCCAAAGGTGCTCGGGGAGCTGAGAAAGCCTTACACACAAGACACCAAAAGACACATCTCACTACACACAAATATCAACTCAGGTCCTATACACAGCGTGAAATGCAAAACCAGAAAACTATTAGAAGATAACTCATTAGAAAACCCTTGCAATCTTGATTTAGGCAAAACCTCTATACCAAAAGCATGATTCCTAGAAGAGAAAGAAGGATACATTAAATTTTACCAAAGTCAAAATCATGTTCTCTTCAGAAGATGCTCATTAAGAGAACAAAAGGCATGCCACAAACGGAGAAAATGTGTTTCTCTACATACCTGACAAAGGACTCATGTATAGAACATGCCAAGAACTCTCGATAACAAGAAACAACCCAGTTCTCTACAATAGCAAAAGACACTTCATCAAAGTAGATACATGAGTCTGGGGATGTAGCTCAGCAGTAGAGCACTTTCCTAGCATTTGTTAGGTCCTGGTATCTGTCCCCAGCACTGCCAAAAAAAGAAAAAAAGTAGCAGCAGCAACAGCTACACAGATGGCAAAGAATCACAGGAAAAAATGCTCAACACCATTAGTGACAACAAAAACGCATGCTAACCACAGTGGGGTACCCACTGTAGTACCCTACTTCCCTATTGGACTGCCCAAAACTGGACAGGAGGACTGGACCAAGCATTGGTGAGGATATGCTAAACTGGAATGGTTTAGTCACTCTGGAAGACAGTTTGCTAGTTTCATAAAAACTGAAATACAGGGTTGGAGGTACAGCTCAGTGGTAGAGCACTTGCTTAGCATGTCCAAGGCCCTGTATTCCATCCCCAGCACCACAAAAATAAAATACAAAAAGAGAAAAAGTAACATACACCTATCATACAACCCAGCCACTTTACTCCTAGATATTTACCCCAGAGAAATAAAAGTACATGGCCATTCAAAGACCCATGCAAGAATGCTCATAGTAGCTGTACCTGCAATAGCCCAAAGATACAGATGACCCAAATATCCAACAAATAGCAGCTGAATAAATACACCATGATTTGTCTGCATAAGACACTACTACTTAGTAATAAGAATGAACTATTAATGTACATAACAACATGGGTGTCTCAAAATAATCATGCTGAGTGAAAGAAGAAAAGAATACAAACTATGATTCTATTTATTTAAAAGCATGGAAAATAAAAACAAAACCACAGTGCAGAGAATGAATGGCTCTCTATAGGGAAGGGCCACAGAGTGCACAAAATGCCTTTCTGGGGCAATGGAGTTGATCATTACCTTGACTAGGGTCATGATTTTACGGGTAGCTATTTGTATCAAAATTTATCAATTGTTCAACTTTTAATATGTGGGATTTTCTGCATGCCAATTGTGACCTGATAAACCTATTAGATAAAGTAAATATTCACCACCAAGTAGAAGTAAAGCTCAAAAATAGATTTGAATTATGAAGCAACAAGGAAAGTCAAATATTTTGCACATGTAAGTGTAATGTGTAAATTCAAATAAATTCATACCGTTAGAAACCATGATGAAGCCGGGCGCGGTGGCGCACGCCTGTAATCCCAGCACTTTGGGAGGCTGAGGCAGGAGAATCGCGAGTTCAAAGCCAGCCTCAGCAATGGCGAGGCACTTAGCAACTCAGTGAGACCCTGTCTCTAAATAAAATACAAAAAAGGGCTGGGGATGTGACCCAGTGGTCGAGTGCCCCTGAGTTCAATCCCCGGTACCACAAAAAAAAAAAAAAAAAAAAAAAAAGAAACCATGATGAAATTGGGACAAAACTCTAGGCAGAGAGGAGAGGAAGCAGTTAAAACCTAAAGATAGGTTTTTATTTTCAGTATTTTTTTTCCAGAGCTAGGGATCAAACCCAGGGCCTTGCTTATGCTAGGCAAAAGCCCTGCCACTATACCACACCCCAGCCCTAAAGAAAATTTGAACACACACACACATAGGTAGATATAACTTCAGAGTTGCAATATTTTTCCAATTTCTCTTTTCCCAAATTCTTTAATGATAGGACTTCTCCTGCTGCATATACCACATGCAATACTGTTTTGCTCACAGAGAAAGGGTGGGTTGATGCTGTTTTACATAATAATCTTCTCTGTATCATAGCTCACCCAGCACAGCCAACTAAATCAAAAACAACACTTGAGAATCAGCACTAAAAACCACTTAGCACACCAATGAATTTTCTTAAGTTTGCAGTCATTTGTTAAAGAACTAATGCCCTGAGATGATCACTTCTGGTTATTAATACACTGATATGTCCACCCCTACAGAGGCAGAGCATAAGACTGCAAGGAGCTAACCACCACTTACCACTCAAAAGCCACCAGAGCAAAGGGATGAATCCAGGGCTCTCACTGATGTACTTCAAGCCTTTCAAATTGATGCTTACATTGTACAGGGACATCAGCATTAACCTGAAATGCAAAAGAAAATGGTGTTGACATGCAAGTACACCCACATGGTATCTCACCTTAACCCTGTCTCCTATTCCAGAGGGCCTGAATATACCCAGAGACTTTCTCCCATCTCAGATGCCCAACTCCACCACCTGGATAGGGCATATATTAAGTGTAAAATACGGGAAGCACTACTCGTCTGTGTGAGGTGGGCAACTTCAGCAATGACATCACACCACCACCTCCTACAGGCTCACATTGCCAAGAGAAACAAGACAGAGAGGATCGCACAAGAACTCTCACACGCCATATTTCTTGATTGCTCATCTCCCTTAGTACCAAACCTGCATTTATATAGAGGTAACTCTAAAGTCCTAAGTGTGCTGCACCTCCAAGTTCAACACAGCCATCTAAAATCTAACAGCATCTTCTCATTCAATGAATGTGAAGCATGGCATCAGGCAGCCAGGTCAGCCTACACAGGACTGCTCGACCCACAGTGAAAGGAATGAAAACTATCAAACCCCCGCCCCCGCCCCAACAAACAACAGAGCAGTCTCCTTGGCAACACCAGACTTCACGAACGTCTTCGGAACTGACCCACATCTGGCAATGCAGACTGCAATGGCAGAGGGTTTCTGAAAATGCTACAGAGATCCCAGGCCTCTCCTGCCGCAGAACAGCAAAAAAGGCTAGACAAATACTTCACAAACCTTTAAAATAGCCAATGAGCTTGCAAGAAATGAAGGGAACCACCTCTGATCAGGAATGAAGTGGGAGGTCAGCACAGAAATGATAGGTTCCAGAAGTCTAGAGCTTCAAGTACAGTGGCTTCAGGTGAAGGGACATAAAGAAAAGCCTTGGACAGACACAGACAGGCACTCAGATCACAGGCACTGCACAAAAACAGAAAAGAGTAACTTTCAAGCTTGGCATGAATTCACACTGTTGGTGGTCCTGAAAATGCACTAGCCAATAACTTCACTATGAAGTAGACCTAGGAAGGAGCTCCCCTAGCCTCTTGGACAATAAGGGAAAGAGCCTTCCACCTGGTCTTCACAGAATCCTCATTAACACAATCCACAGCAAAACTTGTGGAAAAAAAAAAAAAAAAAAAAAAACAAGACACTACAAGTAACAGCAGCACAAAGACCCACTGACACCAGAACCAAAAAGTTTTCAGCTACTGCAAGTATCAAATGCAGAACAGAAAACATATGTTTAGTACATGAAAACAATTAAAAGAAATTAAAACATCACTGGGTGCAATGGCACACACCTGTAATCCCAGCAGCTCAGGAGGCTGAAGTAGGAGGATCACGAATTTGAAGCCAGCCTCAGCAATGGCGAGGCACTAAGCAACTCAGTGAGACCCTGTCTCTAAATAAAATACAAAATAGGGCTGGGATGTGGCTCAGTGGCTGAGTACCCCTGAATTTAATCCCTGGTACCAAAAAAAAAGAAAAGAAAAGAAATTAAAACATGAACAAGAAGCTAGGGCTACTATCATGAATGACTGAACAATCTAAAAATAACAGAACACAAAAATGAATTATAAAACTGCAAAACTCGAGGGTAACTGGACACTTGGAAAATATTAAACCAAAAACATAGCAGAAAAAAAAGTGAATGAAAGGACTATGAAAAGCTCAACATTCTTCCAACTAGGATTTTGAAAAGAAATAACAGAAAGAATTGGGGAGGAAAAAAAAACTATTTCAGAAAGATAAAGGCAAAAGCTCAAACAGAAACAAACAAATATAAACACTCAGATTCAAAAGGCACACAAAAAATTTCAAAGGCAAACATAAATACAAACCCATCATAATTCAACCACAGATCACCAAAGATTTTATATGCAGCCAGAGAAAAAACACATTACCTACAATGGGGCAACTGCACTGAAGCTCTTGACAACAAAGACAGGAAGAGCACAGCTTCCGAGTAAAGAGGCACTTAACAGCAGATTTAGAATCGTAAACCCAGGGCTGGGATTGTGGCTCAGCGGTAAATCGCACACCTAGCACGTAGGGGGTGGCTGGGGTTCAATCCTCAGCACCACGTACAAATAGACACATTGTGTACAACTAAAGCAAATAAATAAATATTAAAAAAAAAAAGAATTGTAAACCCACCAAAAGCAGTTTCAGCAAATGAGGTAAAGTAAAAACATTACCAAAGAAAACCTCAGAGATTTTACCACAAACAAACCTGAACTAACAGAATTTGAAGGACAGACTTCAGAAACAAAATGATCTCAGATCTCAGAAGACTTCTGTGAGATATAAGGAAAAGCATCAAGAGAAGGGAGGTGTGGGCCCAGGAAGTCATCACTGGAGGCAAAAGTAGTAATAACAACGTCTAGAGCATGCAACTCTGAAACTCCTCCAACAGATCCAGGATGCAGGCACAGACGTGCGGTCCAAGACATGGGTACTAAAGCACTCCAAGGCGGGAGAAAGGCATTAATGCTTTCAGGTGTGTAACAAACACATTAAAACACAATTTAAAAGGGCTTATCACTGAAAAAAATAGATGTAATTTTCAAGATCCTTGGAAAGATAATGGACTTCAGAAAAGATCTCAGTGAATTCCACGGAAGGAAAAAGGAAGGAAGGAAGGAAAGTGGGAGGAAGGGAATAAGGGGTGGGAGAGATTAGAAAAAGAACTCAGAAACAGTCATAATAAACAGAATCAAAACATGATGGACAAAATAAACATAAACCCAAGTATTTCACTAGCTGCAAATGTTAATGGGATATTCCTAGTAAAAGGCACAGATGGGTGACTATTACACTAGATGAGACGCAAAATCTAATAAGTATGTACTGCAAACTCACGGAAGCCAAGGAAGAGAGTGAGTCCACAGATCTCTGGGCAAAGGTAACAGCCCACTGGGACAAGCACCAATTCTCTTCATCTCAGAAAAGACAGAAGAGCCCAGAGTCCCTACAACACATTTTCTGCAATGTCTAGAACACAGATCATCAAAAATGTAACTGGCAGAGGCAACTAGGATGTGGAAAGGAAGGCACTTACTTTGGGCACAAATTTAAGGGACTGACAAACATACTCAGTGGCCATGTTTTTTTAAGATATTATAATCAAAATTAATCAAAATCAATGTGCCAGATGTGGTAATGCATGTCTGCAATCCCAGTGACTCAGGAGGGCGGAGACACGAAGATCATAAGTTGGAGGCCAGCCTGAGCAACTTAGTGGGACCCTGTCTCAAAAAAATCAAAAGGGAGCTAGGGTTGTGGCTCAGTGGTAGCACACTTGCCCCGCATGTATGAGGCACTGGGTTTGATTCTCAGCACTGCATACAAATAAATGAATAAAATAAAGATCCATCAACATCTAAAAAAAAAAGTCTTTTTTGTTAAATCAAAAGGACTAGGGATGTGGCTCAGTGGTTAAGCGCCCCTGAGTTCAATCCCCAATACCCCAACAACAACAAAAAATGAAAGTTAATGCAAAAATTCTATAATAAACACTATAGCAAATTTTTAAATAAAGATGGAATTGATAACAGTACCATGCCAGGAAATCAGTAACACTGATCCAGGCTACTAATAAGAGACTAAGTAAGTAAACTACAGTATACATGCCAACGTGCCTAGTTTCCCCACTAAACTCAGCTTGTCAGAAGCAAGCTCATCAGCTTATTTTTACCATCTCACAGACAAGTACACTAAGACTGGACACAGTAAATACCCAGCTCGGTACCAGACAGTGAATCAGCACCGCTGACCAAGAGACTCAGCAGGCACAATACACAGACAAGGCATTCTTCTCCCCAAGACTTCTGTTTTCAAAGTCAACAGCAATGCCACATCAACAGAGAAGACAAAGCTACACCAGCAGCCTTGAGGGCAGGACTCTCAGTCCTCAAAGTGTGACGACCCTCAGCCCTCTGACAGGCTACAAAACAAGCCAAACTGGAAGTCCCTTCGGGTCTCACTGATGATTTTTATAGGTAACTCAAAGTAACTCACTAGTAACTAATTTACTAACTAACTTGAGGCAGTATCAAGGGCTGCTCAAATGAAGCCTTCATGAGGAGAGTTTGGCACTGTGACTAATTTTCTGAGGACTCTAGCAGTATTCCAAGAAGGGAAAGGCCCTACTTCAGATCATACACACAGCTGGAGGTCCACAGAGGCAAAAGTATCATTCGTGGCAAGCTATAACAGCAGGACTGAGACACTGCAACAGAGAGCGAATGGCCCACAAAGCCCAAGATATTTTTATCTAACCCTTTTCAGAAAAAATAAAATTGCCCACAGTATTTGATTTACAGTATGAAAACAGACAAATGAATCTTCTCTAGAGGTCAAAAGGCAAAGTTACTATCTGGTGATAACTGTAACATGAGGCAAACCTCAGAAAATAAGTTCAGCTCCATTGTCATTTAGCTTTAAGGTGCCAAAAACAACTCACAAAATGACAAATGTCTTCAAAATTTCATATTTGATCAAAACCCATCAACCTTACAAAGCTAAAGTGGAACAAATGTAACTGGGGCAAACACAGTATCACCGAGACCCCACATCACCAGGTCATACCTCTCAGAAGACCACAAACCTCTAGGTCACAAAGAAGTTGGCTGAACACAAGCCCATAATGTGTTTTTTATGCACGTGCTTTCTCCATATGACACTTTCATTGTAACCAAAAATGTCTGTAAATAACACATAAGTTTCTACCTGTCAAGTCAAAAGAGACTGCCATCCAAACCACCCTTCCAGTATTGAGATATTAAAAGCAGACTTTTTTCCCTGTTAGGATTATTGATGTGTTTACTGAGATTCTTTTCAACTGGCATTATATCAGTCCTTGTGTAAAGAAGGGGTAAGACTTTTGGTCTTACCAAAAGGCACAGAGACACTTTGGATAGCTTTTGACAGACAGCAAACGTGGGTGACCACATCCCAGGCGATGTGCAGCTGACCTCACTGATCACATCTCACTCCCAGGCCCTTCCTGGGTACCAGGCCTGAGGACAGAGAACTACGAAAACACAGCAGTGCTGCCCAGAATGGCAAGGCACAGGGCAGAAGCAAAGCTCACTGGACATGGAAAGGCGTGGAAAGGCTGCAGAGGAGCCGATGGAAGAGTCCTGAACGTGCTATAGGGGAGCTAACAAACACCTGAACACAACCCCAGAGGACAGCCAACCAAAAGCAGGGAGGGAGGGCTGTTCACAGACACATACACTCTCCACATACTTCTCCTGACACGAGAGAGGAGAGAGAGAGTAGGTGGGCACAAGGGAAGGAAGCCACAGGCTGAGTCAGCCCATACTCACACCCTCTGTTCTCTGCATGCATGTGACAGCCATCTATGGAGAAGGTGTAGCAGAGATGAACTGGAGATCACCCGAGTGCCCCAAGTCTGCCCTTGACCCTGCAGAAACAATAGTCAGAACAAAACAGGATCCAAAGAGTGCTGAGCCCCAGAGGAGAGGGTGAAATGACACAGATCCACACATTTGGGGACCTTCTCAAGCATCACATAGCAGTCCTGGCAATAGGGAAGGAGAAGGTAGATGACTGACCTGGTTCGAGCTGGACACACGGGGAGATGGGTGCATGCACAGGGGTAGACGGTGTGATAAGGAGGCAGAGGGCCTGAGGGGAAGGCTGAACACACACAGTGTTGACTATCTCAGGGCAGCTGGGCCACAAGAGCACCAACCACGGTAAAAACCACAGCAGATCTTGGGAACCAAGGAAGGCAAGAGACCTAGAATCAGACTGCTAAAGGAATCATCCCCCAGGATGTTGCAGTCACTGGAGATGGAATCCAGGAGGAGGAAACTAACAAGTCAATCCTTTACAAAAGGGAAGTGCCTTGATGGTCAGAAAAGAACAGTGATGAGAAGGGATGTGGATGTGGGAAGGTCCTGGGGGATGAAAGTCATCTAATTATGTTATGCATTCATACAAATATGGCATAAGGAATTCCCACTGGTACACATAATTATAATGCACCATAAAAAAAAAACTTTGAAAAAAAGAGTGAATGTGCGGATGCTTGAATGTGGGAGGAGAATTTTTTTCATGAGTAGAAGAGAAATGGCCTTTAAAAAGCCAGCAGCTAGAGAAACCAGCTGTTAGTTAGCTAGCTAACTCCATCTCGGTCTGGGGCACCAAGTACTAAAAAGGAGTGGAGCAGAGGAAGCTTCAGTTTAGGCAAGGCAGGAGAGGCCCAGAAAAGCGACTTATTTATAGCACAGCGAAGGTCCTGTTCCAGAGGGTTCAAGGCTGGGGGTCAGCAGTACAGGTGGATGGTCAGGAGAGGAGACACCCTGGAAAAGACAGAGGCAGCCAGCCTCTAGCAGGAGGATGCCACAGGATGGTCCTGCCAAGACCCCAAGCTACTAGAGGCTAATCATCTGCTCACAACACTGGAAGGCTGTAGAGAAAGGAAGCAAATGGCGTGGCAGGCAATTCCTCACAAGCCCACTCCACAGGAGCTCACTAGGACCCAAAGACACAGAGCTCCAAGGACTAGAACCCCAGAGGCTGGCAAGAACCCAACCCTGACACAAAGCCTCACCTTGAAGCTGTAGGAGGGCCCCTCAACAGCGACCTTGTAGAGACCAAAGAAGGCGAGGGATCAGCATCCAAAACCAGGAACTGCAGCATGTAATTATGAACAAGAGACATAATAGGAAATGGACAGAGGGCATGGGCAGGTGACTCAGGGAAAGCCTAAACAGTGAGGACATTGAGGAGTCTCGCTGAGAGGGAAGGGGCAGGCAACAGGATGACAGATAACATAAATGCTCTTCATGGGACACAACAATGGAGCACTGACAAGGACACAGGGAGCACACTGCAGGAGGAAGTGTGCACATAGGCAGCATCGCACAGTACTAAAGATGGGAGTGTTCCACTTCTCAAACACTACACTTCTAAGAAAACCCCTAGAGGGACTCACACAAGTTAGTTAGGAGATACCCGCCAAAGATGTAGCATTCCAGATGCAGAGAACAACATGACAACACCAACTGCCCTTCAGTCAGGGAAAGGATGGCCCAAATGTTGTCTCTGCTTTGGTGTGAGATACCTAAATGAGATAAACTAGATCCACGGGCAATTTGTAAAACTATCCCCAAAACAAAACTATACATACATCTGTGCTCTACTGTAGTACACATATTGCTCATGTGCACAGATGTGTCACACAGAACATTAAAACAGATTGAAGTCTGGTCCAAACAGCATGGCATAAGCTCACTTGTTTCTAGTGAATGTAGCTACAAATTCTGAACAGAACACATGGAGAGGCTACTTGAGGTCTCTGAAAAGTAAACAGTAAAAGGAAGACTGGGGGAAAAAAGATCAAAAAAAACAACAGCTCCCCTGGCCTGGACTCTGGCCCCAAACCCAGCAGCAGCACTGCCCACACGGTGCAGCAGGAGAAAGCCCCTGATTTGGGCCAGAGGAAGGGGAAAGGGGTCTGCTATCAGCCCTGTGACAGCAGTGGGAGCCCCCAGGCAACTCAGTCAGCAGAAGGGGACTCTTCCCACCCCTGAAGGATCTGCACTCCCTTGCTGAGCAGCTGTGGGCGCAGGGGCAGCAGCAGCAGGAGCACACAACAAGCCCCAGCATTGCAAGGCAGAGGCTGAAAGAGGGAGTCCTTCAAAGGTACTGTGGAGAGACAGGGGCTCAGGAAATGACCCTACAAAGGTGTAAACTCCTGGACTCTCCCCAAGATGTGTGCTTGTGTGGATCTCATCAAAAACAGCCCTTCCCCACCAAAAAAAAAAAAAAAAAAAAACAGCCCTAAAGGACTCAAAACTAAGAAGACGGACCATCCTTCAGGTCCCACATGCCCCCCCCCCCCCGCCCCGCACACACACAAGGGCAGACCCAGCATACAAACGGGTGCTGGAAAGGTGGCTTTGTTTTATTTTGGTACCGAGATTCAGATAAAGGCTTTTTGGGAATAGGAGTCAATGAATGCGGCACAAAAAAGTTTTTCACTACAACTTGCAACACAAACCGAGCTTGTTGACTGCATTTTCTAAAGGGTTTAAGTTAGACCCAGAGTATCAAACCACAATGTCCCAAATGCTCAGGATGAACCCAAAATAATTCAGCATATATAAAAAGGGAAACCCAAACACACAGAGGAAAAAGACAATCAAGGGACACTGAAACCAGGATGACAAGATATACTAGAAGCATCTGGAACAGATTTTAAAGAAGCTATCATTAAAAAAAAAAAAAAAAAAAAAAAAACTAATTCCAGCAATTTGGGAGGCTAAGACAGGAGGATCACAAATCCAAGGTCAGCCTTAGCAATTTGGCGAAACCCTGTCTCAAAACAAAAAATGAAAAGAACTGGACATAGCTCAGTAGTAAAATGTCCCTGGGTTCCACGTCTAGCACACACAAAAAGAAAAGCTCCACTAAATAACAGTGCATGCTGGCGTGGCCAGCAGAACCCTAAAACGGCCCCGTCCTCCCTGAGACTATAAATATACCATGCCCTGAGATTATGTTAAACTATCTGGCAAAAGAGGGTGTGAAGGTATAATTAAGGTTGCAGGCTGGGATTGTGGCTCAAAGGTAGAGCGCTCACCTAGCACGTGGGCGACCTGGGTTCGATCCTCAGCACCACGTACAAATGAAACGCATTTAATAAAATGTATTGTGTACAACTAAAGGCAAATAAATAAAAATATTTTTAAAAAAACAAAGGTTGCTAATCAGCAGACTACGTTAATTAAAAGCGGTTTATCCAGGTATTCCTAATCTAAACATATGTCAGTCAAAGGCAGAGTATCACCTGGCTGGGATAAATGAGGAATCTGAGCAACTCTAAGAGTAAGGGTAATAATGAGTTATGAGGCTCAAAGCTGGGGGCCACAGAGAAGGAACGCAGCCAGTCTGGATGGGATTCAGCCAGCAGCCTGCAGATACCAGAAGAAGATTCTTCCCCAAGCCTCCAGAAGGAATCCAGCCAGGTTCCACCTTGATTTCAGCCTGATAAGACCCCTAAGCAGAGAAAGCAGTCAAGCCCACTCAGACTTCTGACCTACAGAGCTATGAGATAATAAACACGTGTTACTTTACCTACTTAGTTTGTCATAATTTGCTACACAGTAGAACATGAATACAGATTTTGTACCTGGAAGTGGGATACTGCCATGACAAATACCTACTGAAGTTCATTTTGAGACCATTAACATAACTCTAAAGTGTCACTTGATAGTATTGAGGACTCACTGATGGCTCTAAGGTGAGGACATTCCTTTTCTTAATCTATTTTTCTAAAATACTACTTAAGTACAGTACACCCCTTAAATTCTCCAGGCAACTTATTTCTTCTACTTTTTAGAATGATTGCCAAATCAACTGTTTAGTTGAAGAGAAGCCAAATCAGCATATTCTAGGCAGCATAAATCGATAGGAACTGTTAGCTATTATGCACATACACTTTGAGTTTGGTGCACTGTCCCGGCTTCAAGTCCCCCAGCAGTTGCAACATGGTATCCAAGAGCACCCGACTGGAATTAACCAAAAATTCACGACCACATGCTATGGCAGCAACATCTGCAACAGAGATGAAACAAAGTGTCAAGATCATGCATGCTGAGGCACTGGGCTGGATTCTCAGCACTGCATATAAATAAATGAATAAAATAAAGATCCATCAACATCTTGGGGAAAAAAAATCATGCATGCTTCAGAATCTGCAAAATTCTGTCCAGATCAGAAGACTTGTTGCTGTTTTTCTCCTAACAGAACTAAGGAAAACAGCTGATAAGGCATTAAAAACCATTGTTGTTCACTAAGCAGTCATCCCAGCACCAGGGACAGACAACCACCAGTTAGTGAAGCAGGGACAATGTCCGTGTGAGCAGCAACACCTCCACTGCTTGAGCACCTTGCCCCACAGCACAGATTGCTGGCCATCAAATCCAAACACAAGGTGGGAGCTCATGACATTCCTGAGACTGAACATGGTAAAATTCACTTTCACTCCTGTGAGCATTTTAACTATGGCATAAAACTGAAATAATATGAAATTGATTCTGAACATATATTTGTCCAAAATGTTATATTCTGTTATGATCAGTAAGCATGTTTCTTCATGCTTGAGGCCCTGCAAATCAGCATGGAGACCAGACCAAGTTGTTACACTGGGTCCAGGAGCTAATGCTGGCCCTGTCAACATCCCCAAATACCTGTAGGGACACATCAGGGACCCAAGTACATGATGTACCTGTGCATATGAGTTGTCTTCAGTTAGGTCTAACAATAAAGCAAGATTCAAAGTGACTAAGAGCCGTACAAGGGACGAGAGAGCCACGGCGGAAGCCAGGCACCCTTATCGTTCTCCTGGCTCTAACAGGATGCTTTAGGGATCCACAGTTAAGTGGGATGTCTCCTCTGCTGCTGGTAGACATCCTTTACCCATTTAAGGAAGTTTTCATCTATTCTTAGTTTGCTAAGAATAATAAAATATGGAGGAAGAATTTTACACTTATCCTACCTTCAATTAATTATGACTGCAAAATATAAAATTTCATTGATGCTACCACATTAACTGTACAGAATCAGATTTTTCATGTTCCTGTTTATTTTGTTTATCTGGGCTGAGAAAGACCATGTGAGGTATATAAAGTCCCCAAATCCAATATAATTTTCCCCATTTTTACTTGTATTTCCAGCATTTTGGCCATATAATTTCCATGTCATTTGGCACGTAACTTCACAATAGCCCTAACTTTATCAAAAACAAAGCCATTCCTTGACACAAACTTACCTTTTGTGTTTAATTCATTTTAACCTGATAACTGTATTCTCCAGCTAATGACACATTCCAGCTTTACTAAAGAAATAGTTTAATGGAAAATGAAGCAATTAAGCATTCGGCATCATTAACATACAGAAGGGAAATTTGAGACAGCTTTGCAGGGAGAAGCAGTATTCAGGGAAGCCCAGAAGACTGCCATCGAAACCCACCAGGACCATCAGCCAGCTGTAACTCCAGTAGCTGGTCCACAAGGACATTTCCTCAATAAGCCACGCCCCCCCCACATAAAGAGCCGCGGTGTCCCCTCTACTGTGAATCACTTGCAACCACAGAACACAGCAAAATTAATGCCATGTACCCAGCCCTAGGTAGGAAGAGGCCTCATATTCCCACCTTGGTCCCTGGCCCACTTGCTGTAGGAGTCTGCACTACCTGGGGCTACCATGATGAAGAGACCACTCAGAGAGAGGACACTGATGTGGCCCTGAGACTCCACGAGGTTAGAGAGAGAAAGAGACACCCACCAGCCCTCAGCTGTCCCACACTACAGCAGCTCGAGACATTCCAGCTGAGGCCTTAGATATTAGAGAGTAGCAGTAAATTTTCCTGCCCAGTCCTGATCAACTGCAGACTTGCAAGTAAAATAAATTTTGTTAATGTTGAGACTTTAAATTTTGGAGTGGTTTGTTACATAGCAATAGTAAAACAGGAACATTACTACTTCATCACTGAAAATAAATAGCAGAGCAAAAAAAAATATATACTATTCTCATAGTAGGCAACAACTCCCAACACACCAAACTTCCTGGCAAATGAGGTCCCATATCATACCCAGTACTGTAATAGCAAACACCAATTTTGCATTTCACTATATCATGTGAATAATTAAGCACAAACTGAAGCATAAAATAAATGTGAATAAACTTCTACAGATAGTACCAGGATTCATCAACCTATCAGAATTCATTCACATTTATCTTACATCATAGTTGGTATTTTAGTTACCAATATCTAATCTGTCTGGAATACCTGTGACTCAACTCAAGGCCGATAGAATTGACTTTATCATCATCCACCATAAATAAAGAACTGGCTTGATTTTCTATTAAAATGTTTTTCCTTGGTTCATTTTTTTAAATATTTATTTGTTTGCTTTAGTTGTACACAATGCGTTTATTTTTACATGGTGCTAAGGATCAAACCCAGGCCGCGCATGTGCTAGGCAAGCGCTCTACCGCTGAGCCACAACCCCAGCCCCTTGGTTCATTTTCATTAAAATGTTTTAAAGGTATTTCTAGAGATTACTATAGTGATTATATAATTTTAAGAAATGAATCTGATGTAAGGTATAAATGCTAAAAAAGATATGTAGATTGAGATTGTATTATATTGGATACTTTTGCTTTGGGTTGTAATAATCTTTTCAGCAATAAAGATAATATAAGAGTACTGGTATAATGATAGACACACAAATCAGTGGCAGAACTGAAAGTTCCACAATAAACCTTCACATTTATGGCTAATTAACTCTCCACAAGGGTGCCATGACAATTCCGTGGAGAAAGGATAAAAGAATAATCTTTTCAAAGAATGGTGCTAAGAACTCTAAATGCATGCGCACAGGTACTAAGCCAGATCCCTTCCTCCACTATACAAAAATTAATTCAAAATGTATCAAAAAGACCTAAATGTAACAGCTAAAACTATATAATTCTTATAAGAAAACACAGGAGTAAATCTTCATGACCTTGAATTAAACAATGTTTTGTGAATTGTGAACTGCTGCCAAAGTTGCTATAAACAGCTAAACCCATTCTGACCTCTCTCAGCTTCCTCTTGCGAAGGAAGCCTGAGGCAGGACCTCTCCCAAACCTGGAGAGAGGTGACAGAGGGCAAGGCAGGGGCAGGACAGGGGAAAAGTCAGGGAGTGTGCAAATGTGGACCAGGAGCAAGCACCAGGGGCACCAATCTCTACACATATGTCTGTACAATCCTTATTCAAAACAACTAAAAAGTGGAAAGAACCCAAATGTTCATCAATTGATGTATGGGCAAACAAAACACAGAATATCCATTCACTGGACTATTAACTCAGCCACAAAAAGGAAGAAAGCACCCATATATACTACAATGTGAATAAACTTCAAAAATATCATGCCAAGTGAAATAAGGCAGATCAAAAAGAGCAAATGAAGGGTCACACACTGCATGATTTCATTTATAGAATGTATCCAAAATAGGCAAATCTATAGAGATAAAAGCTCAATTTTTGGTTGCCCCATGCTGAATACCAGGAATGGGGTGATGACTAAGGTAAATGAGGTTTCTTTTGAGATGACAAAATGTTTTAAAACTGTGGTGATGGATGTACAATTATATGAATATGCTAAAAGCCATTCAAATAATGCACTTTAGACATGAATTATCCAATTTACATATGGCATATGAACTGTACCTCAATTAAACTATTTAAGAGTAAATTAACAATAATGATAGAAATATAATTTTCATGTTTAATGCACTACTGGGTTACTACTGCTCATCGTGGACCTATCTTCTATAAACCTCTTACATGCAAACACTAACATTACACCCTATTATATTTTGGGGAAGAAAAAAAAACATGAGTAACTCTGTATGTTCTCTCTAACATTAACATTTTGACCCTGTTTTTACTGTTTAGTTTTTGTTTCTTTGCCTTTTCCTGGGCTGGTGGTGACAACCTTCTTACCAATTCATTTATTTGGCTCTTGCGGGGTGAGGAAAGAGTCAACTGCTGTGGTTAGTCTCTACCTGGGAGTTTTGCCTCTGTGCACTGTTTACAGAAACCCCCCAGAGTCAAAGGGAATGGCTGGTCTTGCTGGGAAGTGGCTCTTCTAATTCAATTTCCCTACCACTGCAGATAATCTCGCTTCTGTGGCAAGAAGTCAGCTCCGAGAGAAGCACCTGTGACCGGAGGGCTGTCCGAAAGAGCTGAGTCTACCGTCCCCTGTTTGATGCTATTAGTCTACAGGAGCCAAACGATTCTGACAGAAGTTCCCATGTCTCTTACAACCTGCATGCAAAACCTGCCTCTGCCCAATTAGCTAACCTTCCACTGCAGAGTGTGCACTGTTAGGAAGCCAGTGAGAAAGATCAACGGTAAGGCGTACAGTGATAGGCTTTGCCTCCAGCCAAATTCTGTGACTTATTGCTCCCATGAAGAAAAAGCCCCGAGCACAAGTCCCTGCATCCCTGTGGTCATCTGCAAGCACAGGCCCTGCTTCTTCAGTTGGTTCAGACTTCCTCCCATAATGCTACACTGCACTCACTAAAAGAATACTCCCAGCATCTTTCATTTCTCCTGACCTGTAACTGTTATTCTAGTGTTACGATCAGAAAAATACTTCTTCCTTCTCTGAGACACACCCCTGCAAAATTTCTTCACCAGAGATTCATTTTGTAAATGACAGATAAAAGGTACTACAGAGCAGGGTATGGTGGCATGTGCCTGTAGTCCCAGCTACTCTGGAGGCTGAGACAAGAGGATTGCTTGAGCCCAGGAGTTTGAGACCATAGGATACCCTGTCTCAAAATATTACACAGAAGGATGATTTTGAGAGGATTCAGAAAATTGTCAAATACACAACTTATAGTTGATCAGAATATCATATATGATTCAAGAAATAATCAAGGAATTAACTAGGGTCCCAGAATATCTATGAGGAAAGATCTACACACACAGATGAAGAACTGAAGCAAGAGCCAAAACATCCAGATGGACCACTGTCAGTCTTCACCTTAGCTTCTCAGATACCCTCTACCACTGAAGCCATCCAAGTGTTAGGCCAACTGTGACCAGCTTAGAAAAAGGGTAATTCCTATACCAGGTCCTGCAACCACCTAACATCTCTTATTTTAAAACACTAATGGTCAAAATATAGATCTTCCAAGATCTATGAACAAATACCATATTCATAATCCCGCCTTCAAAGGCAGACCTAAACCCAATACTGCCCTCTCCTCATCCACCTGAAGCTAAATGTTTTTACAGAAACAGCATGGCACACAGCAGCGTCCCATTCTCTAAAGATGGAAAAGTCAACAATACCCAGAAAGTCATGTCCACCAGAAATCAGGGAAATTCTAAGCTATTTCATTCAAGTCTTCAGCCCAGATGTGCCCATGTAAAAGATACATGCAGCCCCACCCTGATCCAAGATGTATCTAATCTCCTCTGCCACTCCACTAATCCTGAAAACTCCAAGGCTAACCATGTTTACCTGCTCACTGAGCTAGCTAAAGAAGAGACAGAAGTTTCCAAAGGAGAACTCGAGTCCCACCAACAACAGCTCATGGTGGAGGCCCCAGCCTGTCAACTGAAAGAAGAACACCGTCTAAGCAAAGTTTACAATTATCAAAGCCCACCTCTGAAAGACAAAGAAGAGAACTGGGGGGCTGGGGTTATAGCTCAGCGGTAGAGCAAATGCCTCGCACATGTGAGGCTCTGGGTTCAATCCTCAGCACCACATAAAAATAAATAAAATAAATAAAAGCTATAAAAAAAGAATTCTGTGACTAAACAGATAATATAGATAACAAATGCCAAATTCTTCTCAACTAGCAAGAACACTCATATGATGAGACAACATCCAACCTATCAGAACCACACCCACAGAACACAGAAACCACAGAGCCTTCAGTGATCTCAACAGACTTCTACCACCACCTCCAGTACCCAGATGACCATGAAGTTCTCTCTCTCTACATGCATGAGAGTTCAGGCCATGCCGAGGGCAGAGGTTCTCAAAGTGGCATGGGCAGGGGGTGACATTCTGTGTGGCTGCACTTGGGGGTTGCTACTGGCCTCCAACAGGCAGACATGAAGGACAAGACTAAACTTCTTACAATGCATAGGACAGCCCCCCAACAGAGAATCATAGTGCCCAAGGAAGACAGGCTACCCAAGACATTCAGGCCTAGAAGGCCCACAGTCTTTCAGAGCCAGTCCCCTGATCCAGCAGCCCAGGCCCACGGCCACTGCCACTGCCTCAGAGCTCCTGCAACTCAGCAGACCTCAATACAGCCTTCAGCCCTCCTGCCAGGATCACTGCTAGGAAGACCACCTGAAATACACGAACCTTCCTTACAGTCAACTGCTGATCAGCTACAGTTCCCGCCTCCTTCTCACGGGACAGTGCATCAGCGCAACACCCTCTCCTACCCAGTGTCTCACAGTGATCTCCCTGGCTCAATCAAGTCTGTGCCCAGGGGAGGCCTTGTGGAGGACATGCACCCCAAAGCCTGACATCATGCTGCTTACAGGGGCGGGGGGTCTTACCTTGGAAGTGCATGGGGAGAAAACAGGCTGGCTGTGAGTTGTCCGGGTCAGGCTGCAGAACACCTTCTTCCCACAGTGCCTCACCCTATGCCAGCTCCTCTCTATGGCCTAGAGTCTGCAATGCTTCTGCTCAGCTCCTCTCCCACCAGATGATCCAACCACTGACCCAGAGACAAGCAGGAGGAAACTGCGCCCACCATGCTCACATTGAAAATCAGCTCTCCACAAACTCACCTCACTTCCAGAAGGTTTAATGACAGTGCTAAGGACCCTGACAGTCCCCAGGGACAAGTCTAGGCCTCCCTAGAGCTTGAACAGTGTGAGAACCAAATGGAGCTCAAAGAACCAACCTACGACTATAACAAAGCTGTCTGCATGCCTGAAAAAAGACTGATGTTCCCAAGACATGGAGAAAGTAGTCAAGAGAAGGCCAGAGTGCAGCCACTGTGGAAAACAGCCTGGCACTTTTCCCACCCACCTCACAAAGCAAAGCACAAGCCACAAAATCCTTCTATTCCACACCTGGGTATATATACACACAGCTGAAAACACATCCACACAGAAACTTGTACACAAATGTTCACAGCATCACAATCCACAACAGCTATCCCTCATCACAGTTATCCCCTAGAACAGTCTGTATGGAATTTTACTAGAACTCTCAGGCAAAGACAGAGTTTATAAGCTTTCAAGAGAACTTCACTAGAGACAACCTAAGTTTTGGGAATGTGATAAAATGAGAACTCAAGTGAAACTCACCTTAAGGCTCCTCACTCTAGTTAGATATTAGCCAAATGATGATGATTCCAAAACATAAGTAGCCAGATATACACTTTAGTTTTTTTTTTTTTTTTTACTTCTATTGATACATATGACTAAGTAGAACACACAAACTAACCTGTTTCCTTAGATCATTTTTTTTGTAATCTTTTTTTAAATATTTTTATTTATTTTGCTTTTTAGTTGTACACAATGCGTTTTATTCAATGCATTTTATTTGTACGTGGTGCTGAAGATCGAACCCGGGTCGCCCACGCGCTAGGCAAGCGCTCTACCGCCGAGCCACAATCCCAGCCCTAGATCATTCTTAATAACTGATATTTATCAGAATCCCCTGGGTAGGTGACTTTCCAAAAATATACACACCTGGTACCTAGTCCACATCTACAGTCAAATTCTCCAGGCTGAGGCCCCACACAGATATCTGAAAACGTCCAGAGAGATGACACCCAACTGTCACCACCTCTGCACATAACAGCCACTAAGTTTGAGAAGAATCACTTACTTGTTACAATTCCGGCCAAAGCAAAAACAAACTGATTTTCATCAGAATCGGGCTCCTTGACATCCCCATCTAGTGACTTCACAAAACTTTCCATTGTTTGGCCAGTGATGTGGAAAAACTTCAAAGCTTTATCCTGAAATTTTGGAAATGGAAGTGTCACATCTTTTACCAGATACCAGTGTAGAAACATTTTTAAAGTGCATGATACAGAAAACCCTAGTTGTTTTTTTTTTTTTTTTTTTTTTTTTTTTTTTTTTTTTTTGGTACCGGGGATTGAACTCAGTGGCACTAGACCACTGGGCCACATCCCCAGCCCTTTTTTGTATTTTATTAGAGACAGGGTCTCACTGAGTTGCTAAGTGCCTCGCCATTGCTGAGGCTGGCTTTGAACTCGCGATCCTCCTGACTCAGCCTCCCAAAGTGCTGGGATTACAGGCGTGCGCCACCGCGCCCGGCTACCCTAGTTTTTTTTAATATTTATTTATTTACTTTAGTTGTACACAATGCAATGCATTTATGTTTACGTGGTGCTGAGGATCAAACCCGGGCCACGCACGTGCGAGGCGAGCGCTCTGCCGCTGAGCCACAATCCCAGCCCCCTAGTTTTAATCATAGAAGCAATATTTAAAAATCTGTCCCTCTCGTCAGGCGTGGTGGCACACACCTGTAATTCCAGCAACTCAGGAGGCTGAGTCAGGAGAATTGCAAGTTTAAGGCCAACCTGGGCAACTTAGCGAGACACTCTCTCAAAATTTAAGAAAAAAGAGCTGGGCATGTAACTCAGTGATAAAGTGCCCCTGGGTTCAATCCCTAGTACAAAAAAAAAAAAAAAAAAAAAAAAAAAAAAAAACCCTACCCCTCCATTGAAAGTTCAGATAAAACAGTTTGGGGGAAGTTAAGAACAAGAAAGATAACCCTGAAGACTTATTGCAGATATTTATAGATCAATATGAAATAAAACAAATTAACACAATGATGGGAGAATTAAGAACAACTGACTCAAAAACATATTGGAGGGCTGGGGGTATAGCTCAGTGGTAGAGCACTTGCCTAGCATGTGTGAGGCACTGGGTTTGATCCTCATCACCACATAAAAATAAAAGTATTGTACCCATCTACAACTAAAAATATTAAGGAAAAAAAAACATAATGGAAACCAAGTAAGGTGGCACATGCCTACAATCCCAGCTATTCAGGAGGCTGAGGCAGCAGGATCAGAAGTCTGAGGCCGGCCTGGGCAACTGAGCAAGATCCTGTCAAAAAAAAAAGGAAAAAAAAGAAAAACCCAAAAACAAAAAATCCTGTCCGAAAATAAAAAATGGAAAGGGCTGTGGATATACCTCAATGGTAGAGCACTTGTGCAACATGTGCAAGGTCCTGGGTTCAATCTCCAGTATCCCCAACAACACATACACACAGTATCTATATACATCTACACATATATATGCACATACCTACATATAGAGAGAGATACCTAGTACCTACCCCAGATCTACAGAGTCAGATTCTCCAGTCTGAGGCCCCAAACAGATATCTGAAAACATCCCTGAGAGTTGTTTATACATACACCCAACTCTCACCACCTCACTATATAATAGTCACTAACTTTATACTAGACAGATAAATAGACAAATACCAGGTCTGTCTGTGTGTGTGTGCGCGCGCGCGCGCGCGCGTGCGTGCGTGTGTGCGTGTGTGTTCTGAGGAAGTGACTCTAAAACCAAGGTACATTTCATTATGATTAAAAAGAAATCTGAGTCAGGCATGGTGGCATACTCCTGTGCTCCCAGTGGCTTGGGATGCTGAAGCAGGAAGATCACAAATTCAAAGCCAGCCTTAGCAATTTAGCGAGGTCTAAGCAACTTAGTGAGACCTGTCTCTAAATAAAAAAAATACAGGGGCTGGGATTGTGGCTCAGTGGAAGAGCGCTCGCCTAGCACGTGCACTACCTGGGTTCGATCCTCAGCACTGTGTAAAGAATAAAGGCATTGTGTACAACTAAAACAAATAAATAAATTTTAAAAAAATACAAAAAAAGGGCTTGGGATATGGCTCAATGATTAAGTTCCCCTGAGTTCAATCCCCAACGTAAAAAAAAAAAAAAAAAAAAATCTGGAAAAAGAAAAGCACACAAATGGCCCAAAGGAATTTCTTGGGTGATTAAAGAAATATGCTAAGGCTGTACTGTGGTGTTCTCACAGTTAAAGAAGTTTTCTAAAAACCATGAATCACACAATGGGTGGTTTTATAATATGGAAACCATACCTCAATAAAGCTCAACACACTTTTTGAAATATAGTCTCATTTCTTCTCCTAAAGTCCAACACCACTATTTCTGTTAGTGCTAAGAAACACACCTCCGGTTCCCTGCCAAAGGCCCCATCGTCTCCCCTTTGTTCCCTCTGTGTCCACTCCTTCCTCCCAGGTCTAGCCCCACACTCCATGATGCACTCCTTCCCTCAGCCGTCAGCTCCGCCTCAACCACAGGTTCTCACAGGTGCCTCTTTCCCTCTCCTCCAAAGGGGGCCATGCTAACCTTCCTCTCCCATCCAAAGCTCCACCACCCCATCTTTTGACCCTTCCTCACTGCCAGTTTATCGTCCCAAAATTCTACTCTTGTCCTATCACTCTTGTACTCAAAACCCTTAAAGAACCTACTCCTCCTACCTACAAGGTAAAATCACCCACCTGGTATCTCAGGTCACAAAACCACGTTCCAGCCTACCTGGAAGCTCCTTCTCCACTACCCTCCCTCCACTGTATCAGCTGACTTCTGACCCCGTGTCTTTGATCACACTGGTCCTATCTTCTTGAGCTGCCCTTCCCATTTTCTGCCATCCCTAGTCATCAAAGCCCATTTCAGATTCCCTTTCTGGGGAGTTTCCCAATATACAAATGTACATAAAAAATATATACATCATATCTACACACACATGCACCCGTGCTACATAACATATACAACATTCAAAAAATTAAGTACTACATTATCCATCAGATAAAATACATAAAAGAACTTTAACCTTGTTAAGCTCTTCACACATTCAAATGACCATACTGAAGTGGCATGCCCATGGGTGCTAGGAGACAAGAGCTCATGTTTCATCATTTTACATGTCCCCAGAGCACCAAGTTACAAGGGACCCTACACAGTAGGTATGTGATGATTAAGGAAGCAGCTAAAGCAAATGGACAGCAGCATGGATTCAGTCTCTAAACGTCCTGTAGATGCACTGTCTCCTCCAAGTCACATGAGCACATTCAAACAATACCGGACAGCCACTGGCCATGCTTACTCCTCCCAGAATGACTTTGACAACTTCCTCGCTGCTGGAGACACCCCACAGGAGGGTGCAGGCGGCTGCTCCCATTTCTGTACAATACTCTGCCTGCTGTAGGAGCTGCTGCTTTGCTTCATTCAGCTGTTGTCGAAGAGCCAGCTTCTCCTAAATTCACAACAAAATAAAATCAGAAAAATAGATACTAGCATTCAACTTCAAAATTCCTCTTCACAGATATTTTTAAATAAATGCATGCAGAATCATAGAAAACAGTGGCAAACGAAAACTATTCCTGAAAGAGTTGTGATCCACATCTAAAAGGTAAATCCAGTCCAATAAAAGAACATACTACTGCATTACAGTTTATAAATAACCCAAAGGTCTAAATTAACTGCTTTAAGTGAAAACTAGAGGCAAAACTCAGGTCCCAAGTGCCCACAATGAGAACAGCATCACAAGGATGCCAGAGCAAAGTAGCAACCTAACGCTCAACCCACACAGAGCACCACTGCCATTGAGAGTGCCTGCTGCCTCCCAGTGGCTCACTCCACTGTCCAGACCACCTGCCAGAGCAGACACTGAGTAAAGGGTACTCAGTCACCCAAATGGATTTGAGGAATATGAGCACCATCAAGAGACTCCTTCCAGGCAAATGCATTCACAGATCCTCACAAGAATACGATCAAGGTGCTAGTGAATATGAAATACACACCTGTGAAGCCAAACAAGGAACAAGTGCCAGAGCTAAGACCAGGCAGGAAAGCTAGCGCACAGACACAGGAGGGAAGTAAAGGTGGGTGTCCCACACACACTCTGGCACCACGCAGCATACCAAGACAGCAGAGGCCAGGAGATGGTTCTTACCCTCCCTCCAGCAGCATCTGAGTGTCTGCCAGGATCTCTTCAAAGGGAAAGACAGGAAACTGCCCTCCTGATGGACCCTGACCACATAAGCATGCCCCAAGGACTGACCTTTGGGTGGGCCTAGGCTGATGCAGGGCGTCCTGCCCTCCCCAACCATGAGCACCAGGTCCACACCTCCCTGATGCCTGGAATTCCTTTAAAAGATGACAGCATTTACTGACTTAAAAGAGAAACCGGCCTGGGAGTGTGGCTCAACAGTAGTGTGCTTGCCTAGAATGCATGAGGCCTAGGTTCAATCTTCAGCAGCACAAAAAGAGAGAGAGAGAGAGAGAGAGAGAGAGAGAGAGAGAGAGAGAGAGAGAGAGAGAAACTGAAAAATATAAAAACCTAGTTAAGGCCGGGCGCGGTGGCGCACGCCTGTAATCCCAGCACTTTGGGAGGCTGAGGCAGGAGGATCGCGAGTTCAAAGCCAGCCTCAGCAAAGGCGAGGCACTTAGTAACTCAGTGAGACCCTGTCTCTAATAAAATACAAAAAAGGGCTGGGGATGTGGCCCAGTGGTCGAGTGCCCCTGAGTTCAATCCCCGGTACAAAAAAAAAAAAAAAAAACCTAGTTAAATTCATTTACATCAAACAATTAAATAAGCCATAAAATTAAAGTATATTGGATGTTTTAGGTTTCTTTTAAAGAGGGGAGCACAGGGCAACTAAAGGAGAAGAGCTTTTCGCCTGGGAGAAAAAACGGAACCAACCTGTGGCATGAGTCAAACACTGCTGACCTCAAAACTTGCCATCAGGTGGTCCACTCCTATTCACCTAGAGACCACACATCTGTACACAGAGACTCATACACAGTCACACAGATATACACACTTATTTTAGGACAAACATGGTCACTGAGCCTACGACAGAAGCTAATGCTGCTTAATGTTATTTATGAACTCTGGAGCTCTCATGCTGGGCTTTATCCTAAAGCAGTCTAGATTTCAGACTTCAGGTGTGTGTCACTCAAGTCATGGGAACACACACAAAAATTCTATCTGGGTTTGTAGCTCCTCACAATTAAAGCAGTCTTCACTCCAATTAGTCTGCTTATGGCAGTTCTAATTGTTCTGTGGCACAAGACCACAGAAGAACCGCTGAGAACGGGAAAGCAGGACTGTTCCACCTGTGGTCACATGATGACATTTGAGGTGATATAATCCAGCACAGGGCTAGACACATAGTACAACATCAAAAGAAACTCAAAGAACCCAGCCAGGCATGGTGTTACGGGCCTATAATCTCAGCAAGTTGGGAGGATGAGACAGGAGGATTACCAATTCAAGGCCAGCCTGAGAAACTTAGCAAGATTCTGACTCAAAATAAATATTTTTAAAAGTCTGGGGATGGGGGCTGGGGTTGTGGCTCAGCAGTAGAGCGCTCGCCTAGCATGTGCGCGGCCTGGGTTTGATCCTCAGCACCAGGTAAACATAAATGCATTGCATTGTGTACAACTAAAGCAAATAATATTAAAAAAAAAAAAAGTCTGGGGATATAGCTCAGTAATAGAGCACTTGCCAAAAACATGCAAGGCCCCAGTTTCACTTCTGAGTACCACAGAAAGAAAGAAAAAAATTCAAATTCAAGTTTAAAAAAAATCCAATTAGAGCATGGGCAAAAGACATGAAGAGGACTGGCGTTGTGGCTCAGTGGTAGAGTGCTCGCCTAGCACGTGCAAGGCCCTGGGTTCGATGCTCAGCATCATATAAAAATAAATAAATGAAATAAAGGTATTGTGTCCAATGACAACTAAAACATAAACGAAAAAAATTTAAAAAGACATGAAGAGACATTCCACAGAAGAGAAAACATAGACAGCAAATAAGCACATGAAAAGACATGTCATTCACCATTGGGATACACAAATTAAAACCACAGCACACCTATAAGAATGTCTAAAGTAAAAACCCAGGCATGGTTACATGTGCCTGTAGTCTCGGTTACCTGAGAGGCTGAGGCAGGAAGATCCCTTGTACCCAGGAGTCTGAGACCAGCTCAAGCAACATAGCAAGACCCCATCTCAGAAAAAAAAAAAAAAAAAAAAGAGTGGCTAAAATAAAAAATAGTGATAACACCAAATGCAGGTTAGGAATGTGGAGAATGTGACTCACTTATACATTGCTGATGGTAACATATAAATATATAATCGTGCAGCCACTCTGAAAAACAATTTGGCAATTTCTTACAAAACTAGTCATTCACTTACCATATGACAAAACAATTATACTCTAAGGCATTTATCCAGAGAAATGAACACACACACACATATTCATACAAAAACTGATAGGAATGTTCCTAACACCCTTATTAGTGACAACAAAAAATTGGAAACAATCTGGATGTGCTTCAATGGGGGATAATTAAACAACTGTGACATATCAACACCACGGAACACTATATAGCCAATACAAAACAACTAACTACTGATACATGCAACAACTCTGATAGATGTAAGCAAAAATACTAATCTCAAATGTCACTTAGTATGTGATTCTATTTTTCAGACACTCTTGAAAAAACAAAGCAAAGAGATGGAAAATGCATTGGCGACTGCCAGGAGCTAGGCATAGGGAGGGGGTGGGGGTGGTCACAAGTGGTAGCACAAGTGGGGCCTATGGTGAAGGAATAGTTCTGATGGTTACATAAATGTACAGATGTCCTGAGGTTGCACAGACCTAAATACACATGTGCACACACAAATAAGTACACACAAAACTGGTAGATAGAAAGTCTAGGAAAAACATGTGAGCTTAAATAAGGTGTGTGGATTACATCAATATAAATTTCCTGCTTTTTATAGTTACGCAAGATATCACTGGAAGAACTGGAAGAAGGATATAGGGACCTCCCATGGACTTTTTGTAACTACCTGTGAATCTAAAGTTATTCCCCACAAAAAAATTTTTAAATAAATAAGCAAAGTTTGGATAATAATTGCAGAACTATACAAACTTACTACAAAATTATCAAACTGTATACTTTCACAACAGAAAAATCTGGGGTTTACAAAATCTGCCTCAATAAAGCTGTTTTAGGGAGGCAATAATCAAACCCTGATATATTTTCCTGAAGTGAATATTTAAACATAAGAGGATATCAAGCACAAAACATTCAAGATTCAAGATATTTTTTATTCTTAGTTCATTTTTTATTTTAGCTCAACTATACTTATCAGTTAATTTTTCTTTAAAAATTAATTTGTTGAAACATTATGTTTGCAATAACTTCCCTTTTATTATCATAAAAGTAACAAATCTTTCCTAACAAATTAAAAATATAGAAATAAAAATATTAGATAACAAAAAGAAAATTGTAGTCTCTATCCCAGTTGGTTTGCTAACTGTGAAAGGTGCATGGCATCAGAAAGGAGCATGTGAAAGGATGGAACTGTAGGTGAGCTCCTCAGAAACAGGTGAACCCACACATCATTTGAGATCATTTCACACAAGGAGGAAAGCCAGGTCAGTGCTGACAAGGCACTGGAGCAGGAGCTTTGTGAAGAGCAAGAGCAAACCTTACAGTGGTGGCTCAGTCCTTCCTTCCACAGTTGTGCCCACACCATGAAGCTGGGGCCTTTCCTCTCCAGAGTTCAAAGGCTCTTGTTGCCAAAACCCTTTCCCAGGCAGCCTCTGCATGCCATGAGCAGTTCCAACACACCTTCTGCACTGATCCAACTCAATGGCTGCACTGAGGCAAAAGAAACAGCTCTACCACTAGCAGAACTGCTTGGGAGCCTTCCTCTAGGGGTTGGGAGCTGCCACTCACACAGCATGCTTCATTACAGCTGAGATTTCATTCCTGTTTCTGACTTTTCTTTCCTTACTGGATTCAGTCATCTCTGGCTTTTCCTAGTGATTTTTACCCATACTGAAGTACTTACTGGCAATAATCTAATTTAGGATCATGGTCCCTGGATTCCTTCCTGGTTCCTCAACTCTAAAATAAGCTTCCAGAGTCCTGCTTATGATCTGTACAGGCCTGAACAGGGACCACAGACAAGGTTACAAAAAAGACAGCTGCCAAAGAGAAATGGCCTTGTTCTAGGAAACTTACAGGGGCTTTCATGTGTATTGAACAGGAAATTCAAATGAAAATAGAAAATATTTTAAGCTAAAATATTCTCAGATTTTAACTAAGGTCAAAGTACCAGAGCAGTAACAGTGCCCCAATGATCTGAAAATACTTTACAATGGTCATTCCATCCTTTGATACCGGCATTTACTGGAATGACTTATTTTAATCATTACATTTGGAATGCAAGCAAAACATCCACTTCTTCTATGGCTACTGACTTTTTTAAGAAAGGAAATCTAAGCCAGATGTGGTGGTGAACACCTATAATCCCAACAACTCAAGAGTTTAAGGCCAGAGGATTCCAAATTTAAGGCCAACCTCAGCAACTTAGCAGGACCCTATCTCAAAATAAAAAGGGCTATGAATATAGCTCAGTGGTTAAGTGTTCCTGGGTTCGATCTTCAGTACGTAAAAAAAAAAAGAAAAGAAAAGAAATCTAAGACTCTGTTCAATCCAAGCTTCAGCCTTAATAAGGCATCTCAGCAATTTAAGGAAGGACAGGACCAATGAACTACATTTTTTATGTTTATCAAATTCTTTCTTGCCTGTTGGTCATCTTCTTTCAGACCATAAAATGTTTAGTCTGTAACTAACCAAACTGACATTTTAGTGTATCGTGATCTAAATAGAATATGGCAAAACTAAACTTCCAACCTTAAGTATGAGCTACTCAATCTAACTTGAATTTAAGAATAAAACTCCTACCCGGTTTCTGCTTGCTCAGTTTTGGAAACCTCTACAGAAGCCACAAACATTTAGAATCCCTTTATGTGAGGAGGTGGTATGAAACACAAGTTAGCACACAGGCAGTGTGAGCGCAGACCAGCTATGTACCTAGGAGCAGTGGTACTTGCTGATACTCCTGTGCTGGGAGAAGTACAAGACTGGGACAGCTGTGTGCCCCCTGCCAGCACACAGTGAACATCCAACACACACTAGCTGCATTATTAGCACTACTATTGTTTCATTATTCTAAATTGAAAGGTATAAAAGCCCCCAAATCAATCTAGTTTTACAGAAGAAAAGAATAATTTATGCCACTAAAATTTTTAAAATATTTTGAATATTATAGCATCTCCTAATAGCAGAATAAAATATAATCGGTTATTTCTAAAATATCATCAAAAGATACCTAAATCAATTATAACTACTTCTGGTTTAATATATCTCCAATTATAAATCATAATGTGCATAATATTTTCCCCAGTTTATTACATTATGAGCCTTTTTATGCTTTGGAGTGGACTTTTAGATATGAAAATTAAAAGGCACCAAGCAAGCAATCTACATGTTAAACAATTATACAATCCAACTGCTCAACCTGCCTTCCAACCCACACAGAATACATACTTTTTGGGGTGTACCGGGAATTGAACTCAGGGGCACTCGACCACTAAGCCACATCCTCAGCCCTATGTTGTATTTTATTTAGAAACAGGGTCTCACTGAGTTGCTAAGTGCTTTGTTAAGTTACTGAGGCTGGCTTTGAACTCATGATCCTCCTGTCTCAGCCTCCCAAGCCACTGGGCTTATAGGCATGTGCCACCAGGCCTGGCCAGGAATACATACTTTTAAAAATACAATCCCTGGGGATTAAGAGAGAAACTGTAAGACCTGCTGCTCATCATGAGCAAAAGGCAGCGCGCACAGGGCCCTGACCACTGAAGAGCCAGTGTCAAGCACCATACCTTCTTCTCCCTCCCGCTGTCGGCCTGCACCGTTTCCAGGCGGGCTTTGAAATGCTCACAGTCCAGTTTCAGCTGCTCTAATTCTTGCTCCTTCCTTTCCAGGTCTAAGAGAAAGAGACATAAAAATACTCAAGACATGCCAAATCACGAATCTCTCCTAAGCATTATTTGCCCAGTCTTCCTTTGGTAAAGCCTGCACTGACTTCTTAGCTCACAGTATTCACATTTCTGATATCTAAGCAGTCCTCGAATAACCAATAGTCTTAAAAGTCCTATGTAAGTTCTTATCAGTTTTTAGCCCAGAGGAGAAAGTGCTTCTTTTACTGTTTTGTTTTGTGCTTTTAAGGCCTCACTGTACTGCCAGCCATGTACTTAAGGCTTCAAGAAAATGGTATTTAAAAAACTGAAGGCAGAGCAGAGAAGCCTGACTGTCTCATGGCTCCATAAAAAGCAGAAGGTGCCCAGTGAGTGGATGGTGCCAGCACAGGCTGATTCACACGGCAAGTCCCGCCAACTGGCAGACTGACTCAATGGGAACAACTGCAGAAGCAGTCAGTGGAGGAGGGAAGCAACAGAGATCAAGAGGAGAAAATGTTGTAGTGAGGGGTAGGAACTACGTCATGCTTCCTTTCCACCATATTCTCTTAACTGATGAGTCAAATGGCCAACAAAAATCAACTTCAAATATTTTCATTTTAGAAATATTGACATTCAAAAAATCAAATACCTAACACAAATTTTTAAATGTTTTTCCTGAAGAGCTGAAAAATCTTTCGGGATTTTTGGTTTTTGTCAGTTCTAAGGGTTGAACTCAGGGACTCATGCTTACTGGGCTACACCCCCAGCCTTTTTATTTTTTATTATTTGTCAGGGTCACACCAAGTTGCCCAGGCTAGCCTTGAACTTGCAATCCTCCTGCCTCAGCCTCCCTGGTAACCAGCAATATAGGTGTGCACATCCATACCCAGCAAAATCATCCATTTTTACACCCACATATTCCAAGATTTGAGGAGAACAGTGCTAAACATTAATGGTATAAATTCTCTGATTCAACAGTGATTCTCAAACTTGAGTATACATCAGATTCAGAGGATTTAGGCTCCATCCATGGAGTTTCTCATGCAGTGGGCCTGGGTGGGCCTGAGAATTCACATTTCTAATGTCTGAAAATCCACACTTTGAGAACAACTGTTTCAAGTCAACAGCCTCATCTCTCATCACTACCAAAACGAAATGAACACAGAACGCACATGCAGCACATGCAAGCACAGGAACTCAGCCACCACGTGGTGAAAGAGCAAACACAGAGGGTAAAGAAGGCCCCCATGATGAGGGAAAGCTCAGCTGGCAAACAACGTTACTCCACCCTCAAGAAGAAAGGGATAACAAGTCCTCATTTAAGAGCAGACAAAAAGGGGCAGGTTGCTGGGTGCAGAGGCACATGCTTGTAATCCCAGCTACTTCAGAAGTTGAGGCAGAAAGATCACAAATTCAAAGCCATCCTTGGCAACTTAGTGAGACCTGGTTTCAGCATTAAAAAATAAAAAGGAAAAAATAAAAAATAATAAAATAAAAAGGGCTGGGGATGTGGCTCAGTGGTTAAGCACTCCTGGGTTCAATCCCTGGTATCAAATAAATAAATAAATGAGGACTGGTGATGTAACTCAGTGGTTGAGTACTCCCCAGTACCACAAAAAATGAAAAAAGTGAGAAGAGGCAGCGCTTGAACCCAGTGGTCTGAAAAGGCTAGAGAAAGCCCAAATAAACTCCTAGGGACTACTGAGAACTACATGGCATTCCAAAAGCTCTGTAGGAAAAAACTAAGGCAGTCTCTAAGTTTTCCTGATGAAGAAGAAAGATTAGATCCTAAAGGTCAATATTCAGACCAGCTAGAGATTACAAACACTAGCTGGCAAAGCTTCTCTTCAAATGTTTCTCAGAAAGTAGGGTGCTATCACTTGGGCCATTTCTTCTCTCTTAAATCAGAATTGTCTTTTCTGCTCTTTTAAGATACATTGAGCTATGACATGACTTTTACTGTAATTCCTCATTTTGTCCCACTAATCCTAGATACCTAAGAAATCAACTATCAAAGACTAGGATGCCTTAAAAACTATGTAGTTGGGGTTGGGATTGTGGCTCAGCGGCAGAGCGCTCGCCTCGCACGTGCGCAGCCCGGGTTCGATCCTCAGCACCACGTAAACATAAATGCATTGCATTGTGTACAACTAAAAGTAAATAAATAAATATTTTAAAAAAAACTATGTAGTTGCATATTTGTAAGTGTTGAATAAAAAATAGTATTTATACACATGCACAAACACATAATCATATGTGATATACATACCACATGCAGTCACAGACAAAAAACAAAATGAGAAAAAGAACTAAGACAAAACTATCAGTGGTTTAAAATTTCCTCTTTGCAGTTAACACTTAAAAGTTTGCTTCAACTATTAAGCTACATATTACCTGAACACAGTAAAGAAAATAGGAAATCACATCTCTACCATCCTTGTTATACTATAGGAATTCTGACCACCCAAAAGACTTATTTCACTAAGTACCTTCATGATCTCGTGCTCACTTTTGGCTGATTATGACCTTACTGTCCACTAACACACGAAGCGACAGGGTGAACCCTCTCCAAGTCAGTGATGAGGGAGCCACCCAGGCAGACTCACTGAGCCAGCAGTCCCTTTCCACTATGTGAGGCCGCCACCTTGTGACAAGATGGGAGCACTGCTGCCCCCTCTTAACTACCCCACCTTTCAACAGGACCCACTGCTTGCCACTTACCACCACAGGGCAGGGATTTTGTTTGGTTTCGTGCTGAACTCCAAGTATATGGAATGTAGCAGGCACCTACCTAAACATCTGTTACATGAATGAATTTCATTTCTTTATATATTCCTCCTCCTTAACCTTGAACAGAGAAAAACATGTAGCTATTTGATTATCTGTAGCCTCTAAATGAAAAACTATATTGCTTTTGTAATTTTTTAAAAACCCAGGGAATAAAATAATATGGGTCTGTGATACATTATATCTAGTCAAGATATTATTCTAGCAGAGCATGGTACCCATATGCTCGGCTACACAAGAAGATGAAGTGAAAGGATTACAATTGCAAGGCCAGCCTGAGCAACTTAGTGAAACCTCGTTTCAAAATGTTACAAAAAAAAATTTAAGGGGCTGGGATTGTGGCTCAGCAGTAGAGCACTTGCCTAGCATGTGCGCGGGCCCAGGTTCAATCCTCGGCACCACATATAAATAAACGCATTATGTACAACTAAAGCAAATTTAAAAAAATTCACAACTTTAAAAAAAATTTAAGGAGCTGGGATGTAGCTCAATGGAAGAATACCTGCCTAGCATGTGCAAGGCCCTGGGTTCAATCTCCGCTACTACAAAAAATAAAATAAAATGATCTTACCCAGCCCTTGGTATTAAAATGGGGCCTACCACCCAGTCTCAATTATATTTCAATTGCTAGTTCTCAGCATTCAAAATGAAGATGAACTCCCAATCTAACTGCGTAAACTGAATGGAAAACAAGGCTATAGAGATTTGTTATACAGAGAAACCACAAACTATTTCAACATCAATGCATTTTCTGAAACTACCATCTTTTTTCATAGTTTTATTTTTTTGTTTCTTGCTTTGAGTTTTTTGGTTTTATGTTTTGCAGTACAGAGGACTGAATCCATGTCACTGTATGCGAGGCAAGTGCTCCCTACCTTGGACTACCTTGGCTATATCACAATCCTTCTAGTTCATTTTGAGACAGGGTCTCACTAAATTGCCCAGTCTGCCCTCAAACTTTCAATCTTCCTGCCTCAACCTCCTGAGTGGCTGGAATTACAGGTGTGCACCACCACAACCAGCTTCATAGTTTTAATAACATGAGAATGACTATCTCTTAATGCTCAATTTATTCATAGGGAAGACAGAGAGCTATAAATGAAAAGCAGGACTTCTAAAACACTAATCAGGGCGGGGGTTGTGGCTCAGCGGCAGAGCGCTCGCCTCGCACGTGCGCGGCCCAGGTTCGATCCTCAGCACCACGTAAACATAAATGCATTGCATTGTGTACAACTAAAGTAAATAAATATTTTTTTAAAGAAAACACTAATCAAAGAAATGAAGACCATCCAGAAGGATTAGTTTCTACCCTTTAACACAGGGCATGTTTATAACAAATCATCAACCATCTTCCATTAATATATTCACTTTTATGAGTTGTAAAACAAAAATAAAGGCTTTTTAATTAACCATTAACTTTTGTCACTCTCTGATAGGTTCAGAAAAGAATTTAGAGTATATTACTGATGGGTTCCACTTCTATTTTGAACTGAGATTTGGGTAGTATGTTAGTTTCCTGGGGGTGTGGTAACAAAGTACCACAAACTGGGTGATTTAGAACAACAATAATATATTATCCCACAGGTCTAGAGGCTACAAATCCAAATTCAAGGCATCAGCAGGGCCATTCGCTCTCCAAAACCTAAAAGGGAAGGAGCCTTCCTTCTTCTTCCACCTTCTGGCAGCCCCAGACAACTAACAGCCTTTTCCAGTCACGTGGCATCTATGAGATACTACTTACGCTGCATTGTCTGTATATGTCTTTTTTTAATATTTATTTATTTGCTTTTAGTTGTACATGATGCATTTATTTGTACATGGTGCTGAGGATCGAACCTGGGCCGCGCACGTGCTAGGCAAGCGCTCTACCGCTGAGCCACAACCCCAGCCCCATCTGTATATGTCTTGATCTTCCCTGCTCTCATGTTCCTTTTGGGTTACTACCATCTCACGTACACTTGTAAATTCCTTAGAGTAACCAATATATACTCAGTAGAGGACTGAGAAGATCCAAACTGCATAAGGCCTTCCAGTGGCGCCTGCAGCCCCAGTTCTAGCTCCCTGCTCCAAGTCATGAGTGCCCAACCTCTTAGGGCAGCTTCCTGAGGCCAGCTCTGCTGTGATGCCATCCTCAGCAGCTCCCCACTGCTGTACCAGGCAACAGCAAGGTTACAGATCTTCAATGATGGACTCTCAGCTATTAATCTGGACTCTCAGACAGTCATGTGCTCTTCCTCCACATCTCAGTCTCAATCGCACGATCTCAAAGTTAGAAACAACAACACAAGTCCCTTCCTCCACAAAGACCCCTCCACCCAGCACTGAAATGTACCACAGAAATAGTGCTGGTGATTTAAACGGAACTTCCGATGGGGCAAACCTCAATGATCCCCTTTGGCGTACTCCTTACAGGTTCCAAAAATGTTGAAAAGATGTAAAAAAAAAAAAAGTTAATATTCCAGAATTCATTTTTTAAAAACGAAATAACACCTCAGTTAATAAACTCAAATGCACTTGAAATCCTAGCGTCCATTCTAAGCCACCCAAATACTTTAATTAGCTATCAAAATTTTTAAACAAATCAAAGGGAGAAAGGGAAGGAAAAGTCAGAATCACAACATGAAAAAACATTTTTTAAAATCGCACTGACAAAAAAAATCTGTTTCTAAAATTATATAAAGGCCTTAGAGTAATCTTTTACAGAATGGGGAAATGTATGACTAATCAGAACGTGTTCCCATTCTGGCACAGCCAGTATATATGGCACTACCTGGCATCACTGACTTCTTTTATCTGCACATCAAACTCCCCAACCTACCTAGAAACTGTCAAGGAATGATCAGATCTTCTCCTTTTTATATCCCTCACTGCCTAGCAGTCTTTGACAGATATCAGGCATATAATAAATAATCAACTAAATTCACTGAAAGACCTTAAAATAAATGCCATCACAAAAACTAAGACCGATCTTGCTCAACTCAAATGAATTCTATGCTAAAGTGTTTCCCAACCAGAGTCTTGAGGATTTTGCTTTTTATCTATCTACACACAGATGTGACAGGAGTAACTGGGCAATCTGGAGTGATTTTCAAACACTACATGACTCCATCCTCTCCATCTTGCCAAATTTTCACCTCCCCTGTGCATAAGCCCCTTTCTATTTTCTTATTTACACTCTCCTGTATTCCAGGCAGTCCCCACAGTCTACCCTGCTTTGTGCCCCAAAAGGTTGATATCAACCTCCACAGTAACTGGCTTCCTGCTGTATGTAGACAGGGCAGGTGCTGCAGGAAACCAGAGGACAGGAGAAAACAGGTTGAGAGAGCTACTTCTTAACATCCCTGCAGAGGTTAAGCTATTTCTTAACCTCACTGCAGGCTCCCTGCAGAACTCCATCTTACAGAGACACCCAGGGGGTAACTCTCCCGCTCTGGCTCCTCCAGGCCCTGGGCAGGTAACCACACTCCACTCTTGCTAGTTCTTGGATGCTTCCCTCCACATGCTGGCTCCCGTGACCCAGCAACAACTTTGCAAGTCATCTCTTCACTGCACTTTGACTCCTCCTTTTGTTCCCCACCAAGACATGGACTGATTCCTATAAAGTCCAGGTCAAATTAACAACTGCTCTTCATACTTACTTCTCCTCTCCTTAGTTCTTTCTCTAGTTCATACTTCTATGGACCAGAAATAATTCTTCTCAGAGCTAAACAGAGCTTCTCCTTGCTTCTCATTATTGCAAATTCTCAGGAAATTCACCTTAAACAGCCCATAATCATTTCAGAAACTACATTGTACAGTGGTTTCAAGCTGCTGCTAAGAACCTGTGACTCAAAATTACAGTTCTATACACAATTAATATGTCCATTTTATAATATCTTTAAAACTTATTTAGTTAAATAACTTCAAATTTATAATAAGACTCAGAGACGGGAGAAATATTTCAATGCACGTGGGCCCAACTCTTCCTGAGGCCTCTTCATACTCAAAAGCAACACAGGCAAAGAAACAGCAAAACTAGACAAAGCATCCAACAGTCCCATGAAACTGGGGAACTAAAGTGCAGGGCTATCAAAATGTAGGGGTGCACCATGATCCTGGTCAAAATGGAAACAGACAAATGAGCTCACATCGGCACCATTTCTTCCCTTACTGCACTCAGCAATTTGTAAGATGCATCAGAGAGGCTAGGAAGCAAGCAGTGCATGAAGAGGCTAAGTTGCCTGGCAAAGCTATAATTATGCCCATGGCATGCAAGAGATAAAAACTGGCAGTTAAGGCCTGCCAAGGTGAGAAAACTTTGGTAAACTGAACTCCCTTGAAGTATTCATTCCAAGAGAGAATGAACTAGAAACAGGCAGCTGGAACTGATAATAGAGCCAGCCATGAATCAGCTTAATCTCTGAATGGATGAAGGTGATCAGCTCTTACTCTAATTGTCTGGCAGAACCCTGCCCACCAAAAAAATCCTTGTAGGAAAAAATACCATCATCCAGAGTGAAATTTCATGTTTAAAAATAAAAAAAAAAAACAAGGGCTAGGGATATAGCTCAGTTGGTCGAGTGTTTGCCTTGAACGCACAAGGCCCTTAGGTTCAATCCCTAGCAACACCAAAAAAAAAAAAAAGAAAAACCTGTTAACCAATAAAAAAAATCACTAAGCCTACCAAGAGGAAAAGCAGACAACAAAAGTAGACCCACAGGTGACTCATATTTACCAGATATAGAATTCAAAATAACTGATTAGTATGTTCTAGAATATAGACTACAAGAGAATATCATCAGAGAACTAGAATAAAGAAAGCCAGACATGGTGGTATATGCTGGTAATCCCAGTTACAGAGGAGGCTGAGAAAGAAGGATCTCAAGTTTGAGGACATCATGGGCAGCTTAGTGAGATCCTGTCTCAAAATAAAAACTGAATAATAAAATAAAATAATAAAAAGGGCTGGAGATGTACCTCAGTGGTTAAGTACTCCTGGTTTCAATCTCCAGTTTTGGAAAAAAATTAAATAATATATAATGATACTAATAAAAACTAACAAAAAATCCAGAATCAGACCCACACATATATGGCCACTTATGACTTGACTTATTTCAAGAACAACACTGGGCATGGGGAGGGTGGGGGAAGACATCCTGTCAAAAAACAGTGCCAGGTTAGCTGACCACATAGGCAGGTACTAGTTGAAAAAGACATGGACAGTATGGATTACACATCATCATCACAGAAAGTTCTACTGACAAAGCTGATAGAGGCTAGATGCTGGTAGACAAACCTAAAATTTTAAAAAGATAACTTTTCACTGCTAAAGAAAATGTTAGTCAAATCTCCCTCCTGTATATCACAGTTACACCAACTTATATGCACTGCTGATATTTTCAATGACCACAACAAGCCTATTTTACAGTAATAACATTTAAATATATTTATTAAAATAAATTTTAAGAAGTTGAAACAAAAGTATGTCAAAAATGAACCTGAAATTTTGTTTGGCATCAACAAACAAAACTAAATTGATTCCAACACCCCTAAACTCTGATAGACTACCACCAAGTTGTCAAGTGGTACCTTTTTTTTTTTTTTTCTTTCAATTATATCATTTATCATCTCAAATGCAGCCTGACCCAGCGGTACATGCCTGTAATCCCAGTTACTAAGAAGGCTAAGACAAGAGATCTCAAGTTCAAGGTCAGCCTCAGCAATTTAGCAAGACATGTCTCAAAATAAAAAATAAAAAGGAGCTGGGCATGGTGGCGCACGCCTGTAATCCCAGCACTTTGGGAGGCTGAGGCAGGAGGATCGCGAGTTCAAAGCCAGCCTCAGCAATGGCGAGGCACTTAGCAACTCAGTGAGACCCTGTCTCTAATAAAATACAAAAAAGGGCTGGGGATGTGACTTAGTGGTCGAGTGCCCCTGAGTTCAATCCCCAGTACCAAAAAAAATAAAAAATAAAAATAAATAAAAAGGGCTGAGGATGTTGCTCGGTGGTCCCGATCCCCCCCCAAAAAAAAATATCAAATACAACATAATACATGAAAAGCATTTTCAATATGATAATGAAGGTTTAATAGGCTTTTTCATCATCTCTCCCAAAGATGAACACTCACCAGTGAAGGAAAGCATCTTGGTTATCTATATTAAAACAAAACACCCAGATCAGTTTAACTGGAAAGAGCCCTCATTGCCAGGTGAGCTATCTGAAAACTACCATCTGCAACTTCTCGTCTCTGTGATTTGTCTTTTTCTGGCTACTTTACTACTAAAACTAAAAGGAGAAAACTGGATGCAGAGAATCACAATGCAATTGTCTTCCAAATCCCTAATATTGAATTTTTATCTTTATCACAACACCCTTATTGTACCTCCTGATTGCATAAGTAAATGTTCTAAAGCTCAATTTTTAAAAACAACATGAGAAAATACAATTTTTACATATAGAACCACCATATACTATGTAAAACTTTATTTTAAAAGCAAAGAGAATTCTTCCAGGTGAAAACAAAATTTTGATACCTCCTGTTGGATGAATAAAGGATGAGAAGGGATAAGAGAAGATACAGAGTAAGTTGTCACTGTGAATGCTGTGGGCATCCCCACTTTATAGGCAGAAAAACCTGAAGCTGGGGGTTACATATAATTAAGGACAGAACTGGGATCAACCCAGGTTTCTTATTCAAATCTTCCAATACCTTTCCCAAACTCACCAAGCAATGGTATTTAAAGCTGCCGGGCTGTGAACTGGAGCACACCCTGCATTTACCAGAACTCGAGTGGTTCCCACAGCTGGGAGGTACTATCTGCTGAAATAGGCAAGACTTTAGAAGAGTTTTTTTTTTTTTTTTTTTTTTTTTTATATTTATTTTATTTGCTTTAGTTGTACCAGAAATAGGCACTACCGCTGGCCCAAAGCACATTTAGAAGAGTTTTCTCATCTTAAACTTGCCACATTCTATGAAGTGAACATCACTGCCCCATTAAATAGGCAGAAAAACACACTGAGATACTAGCTTAACAGCAGGACGGTGGCTCCCCTCACTCCACAATTGCTTGGCTGATCCAGGCATGACTATGTGTCTAGGCTTCATCACCAGGACTGGTGGTTTCTTCTCACTTCCCTCCTGCTCCATCCTGACTGAGAGTTCAAAAAGCCTAGATGCTCCCTTGAGGACCACTATCATTGCTTCCCTCCATCTCCCACCCAACCCCTCCAACCTATCCTATATTCAGATGCAAAAGCCATCCCCCTGAAAATATCACCTGAATCACTACTTGGAAGTTATTTCCATGTAGGAACTTCCAAGTGCTCCTCATTTTAACTAAAAACAATCCATGACCATTTGTCCTGTATAAACTGCTCAGATTTGCTGTCCTCAGTTCTACTATACCCCAATTCTTACTCTGCAGAAAGAGAAAACCCAGCTGATGAACCCATAATCCATCCTCTCACTTCCATTTGAGACTTCTACACATGCCACCACCCTAGACTTCAACATTTTCCCTTTCCCTCTCTTCTCAGTGCTGAGTCCCTAAAGATGTTCCAGCAACACACCATTATTCCAAAGCACCACTTACCTCCATCAGCTTCCCATGGTAGGTCCTGTGCTAGTGTCAGTCACTCCCTGTGCTCATCCCATCAACTCAGGCCCTGAAGCTGGCTTGCAGGTTACATTATAGCCTAAACCCATCTACACTCCAAAGGAACCTTCTGAAAAGAGGTACACAACTTGCCTATACTCCTTCCCTGATATTTGTTTCCACCTTCAGGTTGCCCTTGACTGCTTAAGACTAGATGCACACACCACTTCTAGGAGCAAAACAAGCCAACATCAAGCAAAGCCAATAACCTACTGGACTACAGGGCTGGTGGGAGAAGGAAGAATCAATATACCGAAACAGTTCTTGTTGCCGCAGTATAATCTCTGAATTTCCTCTGTGGCTTCATTCTCAGTCATGTTACAAGTGATTCAACTGGGAAGACAGGTCCATGGGAAGGCCAAGGCTATCAAATGTAGGCCCTACAAAAAGGGGGAAATACTGTTTTCTTTCAGACCTTTCCCAAATGGTAAGAACTCAGAGCAAAAATTAGACAGGGCTGGGGTTGTGGCTCAGCAGTAGAGCGCTCACCTAGCACGTGCGGGCCACTGGCTTCGATCCTCAGCACCACATAAAAATAAAATAAAGTTATTGTGTCCAACTACAACTAAAACAAAATATTTTTTTAAAAAAATTAGATGACAGGTGCTTTAGGAGGCCACCTTTCAAGCCAGACCAGAAAAGCAAAAGTCCTCCTCATCAGCTCAAGTTGGAAGACCACAGTGAACCCTCTGCAATAACCCAGGCCAGTTGGGTCCTTCCTTTCTCTGAACATCAGGTTTCTAGAAGCACATGTGGGCATCGTAACACTGCAACTCAGAAAAAGGAACATGCAGACAGGAGGGCGATCCCACAAGTTCAAATATCCAGCCAGGTAAAGATAACAGTAAACAAAAATAGGGGTCCTGCACGCCTATAATCCCAGCACTTGGGAGGCTGAGGCAAGAGGATCACAAGTTCGTTCAAAGCTAGCCTCAGCAATGGCAAGGCACTTAGCAACTCAGTGAGACCCTGTCTCTAATAAAATACAAAAAAAAAAAAAAAAAAAAAAAAAAAGGGCTGGGGATGTGGCCCAGTGGTCAAGTGCCTCCGAGTTCAATCCCCAGTACCAAAAAAAAAAAAAAAAAAAAAAAAATAGGGGTCCTGCCCTCCCATCAACTAACAAAGTAAAATGGGAAAAACCTACACTGTAGGAAGGAGCAGCACAGGGGAATATGACTTCAGCAAGGGAAGCCTCATCTGGACAACAAAGTTGACAATGACTCTGGGCAGAGGCTGTATCCATCAATATGAAGCCTTATAAACCCTGGTCTGATCTGGTGTAGGTACTTGGGCGGTAGTGGTTTTTATTGGTTGCCTGGTCTTTATCCTAAGAGCAAAGAGCAACTGTTGAAGACTTGAGCCAGGGGAATGATGTGATCAACTGCACTGCCAAATTACTCAGGCTGGCAAGGGGTCAGCACCTCCTGGAGGAGGCAAACATGGGTTTGAGGTGAAATACAGCAGTAGAGACGGAGGCAGGCTGATGGAAGTCAGGCTGCATCTCTGAAGCAAAATGTACAGGACTCACTGGTATACTGGGCAACAGCTGAAGAGGACAGACAGGTAACTACAAAGTCTCCAGTGGGGGGGAGTGGAGAGGGAGGGTTACTCTGAGAATAAGGCAGGCCAGTGTAAGATGGGGAAAGAGGAATAGTTATCATGAGTCAGATGTGAGAAAGTAAAAATTAGTTTGCTGAGAATATGAAAATCTGTCCTGCCATTTGTCAGGCTAAAAGAGCAGACTGCCAAGTTAACAGGAAACCATATGTCTCCTAAAGACCCTGCAACTGAGAAGTGTCAAGTAACTCTTTGAGGGACTACAGACTTGTTCACTGAGAAGCCTCACTCTGAAAAATCCAACTCTTAGAAACTGCTGTTTTGAGATTTTGCAGAAAGAAAGAACCTGGTCTGCAGAGTCACTGTGACAGAGGCAGCATGCATGTTCTGTTAACCAGAGAGCTTCATGTAAGGGATTTCTAGACAGTGTTACACGTCTATCTGAACTACACATTTTTCAAGCAAATATGTTGCCTCTTTACACATAGCTCTACATTGAGCCATCAAAACACTGCTTCAGGACTGATAGAGCTCAGTTGGTAGAGTGCTTGCCTCACATGCACAAAGCCCTGGGTTCAATCCCCAGCACCACAAAAAAAATAAATAAATAAAATAAACACACACAAACACATACACACACACACACACACACACACACACAAAACACTGCTTCATTTCCACACCACCCTAATCCTACCCTGCTCCCAAGTTCTGTAACAATACAATCCTCCTCTTTGGTGAGAAGCCTCCCAGTTCCTCTGGAATGTGGTCTCCCACATTGCAATACACCATAAACCTGACCTAGTCAAAACTAGTGATCTCAGTCTGATTAAGCTAGGACAAACATTTAAGAATCTGAAATGATCATGGGGAAGCAGGGCACGGTGGCGCACGCCTGTAATCTCAGTACTTGGGAGGCTGAGGCAGGAGGATAGGGAGTTCAAAGCCATCCTCAACAATGGTGAGGCACTTAACAACTCAGTGAGACCCTGTCTCTAATAAACAAAAAAGGGCTGGGGATGTGGCCCAGTGGTTGAGTGCCCCTAAGTTCAATACCTGGTACCAAAAAAAAAAGAAAGAAAGAAAGAAAGAAAAAGAAATGATCATGGGAAAATAGGCTTAACCCTCAAAGGCTGACTTGATGGTGATGCAGCCTCAACCAGGCATGTACTGATCAATCTCTAATTACCTTTGAGAACTTTAAAAGGGTCCTACACTGGTACTTGAGCTCAGTTTGAAGCTCAAAAGTGTGAATGGACAAGTCCTCAAAATCCTGGCCTTAAATCAGTGCTAGAAACTGACCTTACCATTCACCCAGGGACAAGTGCATACACATTTATTTATCTCTACAGCTTCATTAATCCCACATGAGGCTGCAACATAGCAGGATCTTTAATTTACAGAATGCCTTAAATTTTCAGAGTAGAGTTTTTCAGAATAAAAACCATTAAATTCTTCTTCCAAAGAAGAGAATAAGACAGAAAAGCTAGTAATAGATACTACAGAAAACTGGCAACCTTTCCACCAACACCAACATACTTTTCTCAAGTTACTCTTTAAGGGGATCTCCACATTTTATCTGACTCTCCCTAATGTGATTACAAGGACTAGAGCAACACGTTAAATTCATTTACAATTACTTTATAGTTATGTACCTAAGGCAAATCTTATATTACATTACCAATGGCCAATCAGACCGCTAAAAATGAAGGTAGGACTCACTTTTTTCTACAATCTTTAATTTCTGGAAGCTTTCCAGTACCTCCCCATTTAGTATTCTGGGTAAGAAGTCCCGTATTTGCATGACTTCAGTTGTCAGCCGTTCCAGGTCCTTCTTTCTGACTTTAACGAATTCTTCTTTGGTTCCCATGTGCTAAAAAATGAAGACCTTTAAGATTATTATATCTCTCTTCAGATGACTAAAAAACCAACAGCCGAAGTCGACCTGCTTCTTTTTCATGCCTCTATGTTCCTGTTTCGACAGCACCTCTTTATCTACCGCGTCTTCTCCTAGAGGCACATGGATGTAGATCATATAAAGCACTTTGAGAACTGAAGCCTCAGGCATGAAAATGCGACACCAGCCGGTGCCGCACCCCGCACCTGTTCTCCCAGCTACTGGGGAGGCAGGAGGCTCGCTTGCACCCCTGACTGGGCAAGAGAGTGAGACCCCGGTTCAAGAGGCGGTGGGGAGGCCGGGCGCAGTGGCTGTGCCCGTGCCTGTAATTCCAGCTTCTGATCGCCAAGCTCCAGGCAGCCTGGAGAACTCAGTGAGACCCTGTCCCAAAACGTAAAGTAACGCTGGGTCAACACGGCAGGGCAGGGGCTGGCCCCCAAGGGAAGGGCCGCTGCGCAGGACCCCACTGAACGCCGGCCGCAACCCAACCTGCGGCCTCGGCTAAGCCCGCGCCCCGCGGGCAGCGGGACCGGCCCTGGCTCCCGGCACCCGGGCGCCCTCAGGCCGCCTGGGTCATAGCCTGCAGCCACGACGCCGCGAAAGCTTTCGCAACCCGCCCCGTGCCCCGGGCCAGGCCTTCGAGGGCGGCGAGAAGCCGCCTCCCCAGCCCGCTCCTGCCCTGCCCAGTGTACCGGGCCGTGCGGACAGCTCCTCGCGCCTGGGCGAGGCGGGCCCTCCCCACTGACCCGGCAGGCCTCCTCAGCGCCAGCCGCCTCGCCCATGGCCGCCGCCTCGGCTCCGTGCGCCTGCGCAGCACTCTAGATCCCTGCACGCCAGAAAGCGCGGGAACGAGGCCACGCAGGGTCCGAATAATCCGTACGGAGAGCTGCGAGGTTCAAAACTCCTGGAGTTTGCAAAGCATCCTCTGCCTCGGGGATGGATGGGTGGGTGGACTCCGGGAGGTCCCACTTCTGATCTTCTGGTTTAGCCCGGGTTTTAAACACTTGTTAACTGCAAAGTAGACGAAACGTGAAATCCAGGAATAAATATCAAGTAAAATAAATCCAAACAGTTCTTTTTCTTTTGGTGAGGAATACTGCACTAGGGGGCGCAGCCAAACAGGCTCCCTCTGCAGAAATCCTGGCCCTCACGCAATGACCCGCTCCAGGGGCTTTCATTTCAAGAGGTGAACGTTTGTTTCCCCAGGAGAGTTATTTCTTCCAGGTGACAGTAAGATAACCACCCTAAGTTTAGGGGAGTCACCTACACTGGTAAATTCCCTAGGTCTTACATGATCCCATAGTTAGCACAACTGTTAAAGACTTCCCCTCTGGGATTAGCAAGTGGTCTTCACTGTTCCCACTCCCCTAATGTGCATGTTGAAAAGGCCAGAGAACCTTTTGGCCTACTCCCTCCCTGACCCTGCCCCAGGATGCTGGCGGGAAAGGGGTCAGAAGGGGAGGTTCTCGCTGCACCACAAGCGACATTGGGCCCAGGACGCCCAATGGGGGAGTAGGTCGTTCACTTGGCACCCCACACTCCTCCCACAAAATGCGGGGGGAAGAAGGTGGGACGGATCATTGCGCACGGGACACCTATGCACTCGGCCAGGATGCTGGGGAAGATGGGACGGTTCCATCCCCAGTCCACACACCTGCACCTGCCCCAGGGTGCTGGGGGCGGGGGTCCCGCCGCACTCCACATCCCAACCCTGCAACAGGGCACTGGGCACTAGCGGGTGTGCTCTGGCCCTTCCGGAACCACGCGGTAGCCGGCAGGGAGGGGCTGCCCGTCTGCCTGCTAAGCAGGGCCCCAGGAGAACCTGCCTTCCCGGGCTAAGCGCCACGGAAACTCGGTGCGTGCGCATCGCAGGAGAGCTGCCGGCCTAGCGGGGCTTTGCTAAGTGTGCTTCGAGATTCTACACCATGTTAAGCCAGCCGTCTGTCGCTTTCCGGACAAGACCCGACCCTGGCTAACCTCGCCGCCGACCGCCCTGAACTGCGGCGACCGAAAGACAGCGCCAACACCACGCGGTGGGGCGGGGCGGCTCCTCCCGCGGCCAGAGCCGCTCCAGAACGCGCGGGCGCCGGGAACGCGCGGCGAGCGGCGCCTCTGTGACGCCATCGGAGCGCGCCGCCCCTCTGCGCAAGCGCGGCCGGACAGGCGCGCGGCCGGGGTGCTCAGGCGGCCGCGATGGCCCCCGCCGTGCAGCCCGCCGAGGTCCAGTTCGCTCAGCGGCTGGCGTCCAGCGAGAAAGGCGTCCGCGACCGCGCGGTGAGGAAGCTGCGCCAGTACCTCAGCGTGAAGACGCAGAGCGAGACAGGTGGGCGCCCGCGGGGTCCCCCGCGCCACATGGCCGTTGTCGTGGTCGCCGGGGCGAGCGGCGAGCCGCCCGCGTGCTGTGCCGGGGCCGTGCTGGGCGGAACGGCCGGGGGTCCGGTGGTTTGCCGAAAGTGAGCGGCGGAGCCGAGAACCGGCCCGGGGCTGGCGGCTGGACTTCGCCGTTAGGTGCCGGGCGCCGGGAGAAGACGCGGCCCTGCCCTGGAGGCTCGCGAGCGGGGAGTGGCCAGGTGGAGTGCGTGAGCGCGGCGCGGGCATCGGGCGGGCGGTGCGCTCCGCCGAGAGCCGGCGCCCCGGGAGGAAGCCGGCCGTGCGCTTGCAGCTGCAGGAGGAGCCGAGCATGCCCCGGGAATGGCGCGAAGACCGTAAGCTGGGCAGGAGGGCTCTTGAGGTGAAGCTGGAAAGCAGGCAGTGGAGTGCGTGGAAGTGTTTATTTACCTGACCAAAAGGTTCTGGGGACCCTTGAATGAGCACTTAAGGTATGGACTGCAATGGGCGATAGAGGTTTTATGTTGCATCCAAGTGGCTTAAGTTTGGTTTAGTTACTGGTAACAATAGTAGAAATGAAATTGCTTAAAAGAGCATTATCCCCACCCCCGTTACTGACATTCTGTGTTTTATGTTGAAATCACAAAAGATCACACACATCCCAAGTAAGAAAGAAAAGAAACTTAAGCTTTGGTGGGAAGTCTGAGGAGTAAAGATCAGAATTCCTGACATCTGTTTAGGATCTCTGTCAGTTTACTCTCCTGGTTTTCCATATCTGTATGCCAGTGCTTCTTAAATCTAGACTGCTAGCCCAGCACTCTGCGCAGATGTCCCACCAACACCTCAGACTCGATGCCCAAAGTCCCCCAAAACTTACTGCTGCTCCTCTACCTCCTGCTCACTCTGCGAAGAAGCCTACCTCTTCTCCATTCCCAGCATTCAGTTCAGTATCACTTCCTCCATCTTGCCCCCACTCTTGTAGGGTTCTAAGCACCACTGAACACCCCTGTCTGTTGTAGCATTTAGGTTATCTGTTGATGTGCCATTCTTCCTCCAAATACAGTAAGCTTCTGTCTGTTTTCTTAACTTAAAGTGGGGGCATATCCAACTTACGAGGATTTGGCTGTGAACAAAAAGCAAATACAAGCCGGGCGCGGTGGCGCACGCCTGTAATCCCAGCACTTTGGGAGGCTGAGTCAGGAGGATCGCGAATTCAAAGCCAGCCTCAGCAATGGCGAGGCACTTAGCAACTCAGTGAGACCCTGTCTCTAATAAAATACAAAAAAGGGGCTGGGGATGTGGCCCAGTGGTCTAGTGCCGCTGAGTTCAATCCCCGGTACCAAAAAAAAAAAAAAAAAAGCAAATACAGGTGCCATACATCTGGACCTGAGACATCCAGACAGCCTGTGGCTCAAACCCCTTGGTGAGCAGGCCCGGAACTTGAAATTTGGCACCAGGCTAAGGTAGTCTGAGGCCAATCAGTTTACACCAATGCTCTGGGTTCCTGCCTCCTTAGCACCCACCACACCCAGTTACTTGTGTTCACCACCATGTGCACATTGCAAGGAGTATAATCAGCCTTCAAAAATAACTGTAGAGTAGATGTCTTAGCAATAATGGACAAGAAAAACCAAAGTCTCTTCCACAGCTAAGCTTCATCAAATAGAGACACAAGTGTTGAAATAGCTTAGCCTGACATTTGACTCTCATTGAGGGGCTCTGGATCTTTTTGCATCTTGTTAGGAATGTTTTAACTGTCAGCAACATAAATAAATAGCTCTGTGGTCTTAAAAACAAGTTGGAAATCTTTGTACCACTTAAAACAGTGGAATATTGCTCTTGTGCTTTAACTGTGAGTCCTCATTCACATGAAATGATCATGGTTTTGGTTCATGACAGCTCATTTGTCATGATTTAGTCATTAATTCCTATATTCAGCAAACATTTAGGAACCACCAGGTGTGTGCTATTATCATGTACCCTATTCTTGGCACTGAACTAAACAGTTAATCCCTACCTGTCTTTTCTTTGGTACTCAGGAGTTTTACCACTGAGCTACATCCTCAGCTCTTTTTATTTTTTTATTTTGA